>CM065364.1:27827373-29027373 GCA_033032245.1 Poecilia picta | reverse complement strand
AAAGCTCTAAGCCCCTCCTCCTGATTGGCTGGCTGTAAATTAGAAACTTTACCTAAGAATCCAACAGGACACACACAGACATAGCCGTTGACTTTATCCTCACAGGCAGCTCCATTCTGACATGGTTCAGATTCACATTCATCTATATTTATGGAACAGTTTTCTCCTGAAATGTAGAAAAACATCAGAGTCGGCATCATCAGATCGAAAGTGTGAGAGATTATTTAGTTTCTCATTCATTCTTTGCCAACCTGCAAAACCTCCCTGGCACTGGCAGATGTAACCGGCTGCGTCTGAAAACCTGAGCTCCCAGTCCAGCTCCCAGTGAGAAGGATCTGAGCGCTCAAAACACTCGCCACCGTTCTGACAGGGCTGCTCAGCACACTCATCAATGTCAACTTCACAGTTTGCTCCTTCATAACCTGGAAAGAAAAGCAAAAAAATATATATATGCCAGTTTTTACACTAGGGAGACTGATGGATATGCAGCAATCCATAATTTGAAGAAATTGAAAAAAAATTAACAATTTGTAAAATTAGTAAAAAAAAAATCAAATTCTTTCTATCTAATCTCAGATACCTTCCAATTTTATTATCAGTACGGTTAAGTACATCATTCTCCCTCATCCTTATCAATGTCTATTTGACTAAACCATTATTACTCCTACTTTTGTTTTTGCTAAGGAATCACCTCTCTTAAGAGAGGCCTGTTTAAAGTTTAAATACTTCAAATCACAAGCTCATCCTGTGTCCTAAGTATTCTGGGTCCAGTATGGCCTGTGAGTCTGCCATATTGGACCTTGTCTTGGCAGAGAAAGGGACGGTCTTTCCATACCTGGCCAACAAAGACAAACATATCCGTTGACTTCTTCTATACATGTTGCACCATGCTGGCAGGGATCTGAGGCACACTCAGCAATATCCACTTCACAGTGTTCGCCCTCAAACCCTGTGTCACTGCAGTCACATTCATAGCTGGTAAAGACAGAAACTAGTGATTAGACTGGAGAAGATCAGCAGTCTGAGATCAATCAAGACATTATATGAGTTAATTTTACAAACACTCTAGTTCCTATAAAACACATGTCCATCAGTGACAAATGAGAAAAGTGTGGAAGATTTACAGAAAAGTTTATAATCATTGGAAAAAGGTTGCAAATTCCATGCAGAAAGATCCTACCAACTGTGCAATTTGCATGTTCTCCCTGTACATGCATGGGTTAACTGAGTACAGCTGCTTCCTCCGACAGTCCAAAAACATGTTTTTGTTTGTCTCTGTGTTGCCTTGTGATGGACTGGCGACCTGTCCAGGGTCTTGACAACAAGACTACTGCTCTCAGGGAGTTCTAAAGCTGGTTGATTTGTGCCCTTTCGTGTGTGCTGCCCGGGCGCGGGGCTGTGGGGGGGCCGGGGGGGCCGTTGTCCCCCGGGCTGGGCCGGATGGGGGCCCGGGTCTGGGGGTGCCAGGGAGGGAGGAATGGTATTAGGTCGCTTAAATGTCAGATTATAGACGGAGAAGGTGCGCCCTCACCTGTTGAGAAAGGTGTATTTAATGTTAAAGTTACCTTCCCCAATGGAATATACTAGTCAGCCCCAATGGCTGTTTCACTCACGGTTTAGCCGAATGCTTCCTGGGTAAAAATCAAGACAAACATGGCACTAACCCCCCCCGCGCAGCAGTTTAAGTTTCATTCCCCCCCTCAGAAGTTTCCAGTAGTGCAGCCAATGCACGTAAGGGGCCCGGTAATTGGCCCCGCCCCCCGGCCCAATGCTGACTTGTTCCGCTAGTGATGCTGCCATTTTGAAAAACACTTAATTTGAGTGTAAACATGAAGATTTAAACATTTTGTGACACATCAAGTCCTGCAATGTCTTTAAAGTATATGTGTCACTTTTGATACACTCTGTATACAGAGATCAGTGGTGGTGTGTAATTCACAGTGTTCTGCTGCATCATGACCTAGTATACTTCTTTTCCATAGACTTCACTGTCTTGTTTTACTAATATATTTTTAATTACTTAATTTAATTTTTAATTACTACTAACAAATATACATTAAATCGTCAGATGGCACTTTGAGAATGAGACTTCAATCCTCTGAGTGACCCAATGTGAGTAAATAATCCATCCATCCATTTTCTTTACACCCTTTGTCCCTTAGTGGGGTCAGGAGGGTTGCTGGTGCCGATCTCCAGCTTATGTTCCGGGCGAGAGGCAGGGTTCACCCTGGACAGGTCACCAGTCTGTCGCAGGGCAACTCAGAGACACACAGGACAAACAACCATGCACACACACACACACACACATGCACACACTCACACCTAGGAGCAATCTGGAGAGGCCAATTAACCTGACAGTCATGTTTTTGGACTGTGGGAGGAAACTGGAGTACCTGGAGAAAACCCTCACATGCACAGGGAGAACATGCAAACTCCATGCAGAAAGACCAGGGCCAGGAATCAAACCCAGAACCTTCTTGCTGCAAGGCAACAGCTCTACTAACTGCCCCACTGTGCAGCCCGTGAGTAAATAATAATTACCCAAATTATTACGATATGTGATATGTTTCTCCTTGACTTTCAAGCTTCTGGCATCCTGATGTGAGTAAAAGTTATAGATAATGGTCATATTAAGCAATATTACTACTTTACTACTTTATTACTGCAAAATTGAAGTCTGATTTGTGCCAATGCTGCATCAGTGATGCACAAATGATGCTCCTCACAGAATCTAGAGTCCAGCAGTAGGCTAGCTTAATTAGTAAATGTTTCAAAAGGCTATGTGGGAGTATTATTTTCCTATGGAATTAAGTCATCTATTGCCATTAAAATAAAAGGCTAACACACATTACAACAGTGATGGGTGTCTAATATCAATAAAGTGGATACGATACGACATTGTTTTTCTGCTTAAGGTGGGTGTTATTGTTATGGAAACTACTTACCTGTTTACCATGTCATGGCATAAGGCTCCATTCTGACAGGGCTGGCTGGCACATTCATCTACATCAACCTCACAGTTTATGCCGTCAAACCCAGCCAGGCACTCACAAGAGTACATTCCAGTCAAATCATGGCAGGTGGCTCCATTTTGGCAGGGATGGGAGTCGCACTCGTCTAATTCAGTTTCACAGTTGACTCCTATGGGACGTACAGGAGTCAGTGTTTGGAATTCAATTAAGCTGTTTTGTAAATCAACAAAACAACAGAGTATCAACTCTTTCTGAACCCATGAGAGATGAAAAGACATGATTCTGTTAGACAAGCAACACACAACCCAAACAACCCTCTCAAGGCTGCATCTCTAATTTCAGTCCTTGGATGGATGACAGAGGTTTTTGTCTTACCTCTGAGGTCATCCACATGTTTTGCTTAATCCAGGTGAAGGCAAAAGATGGAAATGCTTTAATATTACACCTTGTCATACAGCCAATTACAGCTGGTCTACACCTCAGTAACAACAGGGAGATCATCAGAAGGTGCAGCCATTGTGACAATGGCTATCAGATGGTGGTTAAAGACATGCCAGAAGATTGTTCATTTTAAAATTTATCTCCAGACTTTATTGTCACGTTAATGTTTACGCAGACTTTTAGCTTCTTTACTTTATTTCAATGAGGAAAAAAGATTTCTCTACAAAACTATTCACTGTGCTTTTGCCAGATATCTGAATTCAATTCAATTTATTTATATAGTGCCAATTCACAACAAATGTCTATTTACAAAAAATCATTTCAGTTCAATCACACATACATTCTGATTGATGCAAGCTATCAAAGAATAGTATGCTCAACTAGTTAAAACTTAAGAAAATGTTCTGAAATTCTGGCAATATTAGCCAAATTTGATGTCAGACAAAATAATGTCTTTGTTTGTAAAACCAACAATAACATTTCAAGATCATCAATAGAACTTTGAGAAATGTGAGATTCAATCAATTTAAAATCTTTAGTTTGTCGTAATAATGGGCTACATAGCCTCTTTCACTACCAACACTGTTTGGTGGAGCTAAAACATTGACCTCATAAGTGAGGTCAAGAGTGATTGCCTTCATCACTGTGTTAAGATGTCTATAACATGATACAGACATCTACTAATTACTTCTAGCCAAAATTTATGTACAGTTTATTGTTCAGGTATATTTTTGACCATAAAATCTTGGATTGTTTTACTAATGTTTTTTATCATAAAGAATTAATTTTTCGAACAAAATTAAGGCTTTTAACTGTAAGGCAGGAGTTTACTGAGTAATTTGTTCAGTGGTTAGCACTACTGCCTCACAGCAAGAAAGCTCTGGGGTCTAAAAGTTCAGTCCTGCAACATTTAAATGGAACTCTGGCCCAATGCACCTTCAGATGGTTGAATAACTCCTGAGCAGACAGTCAAGTTCAACAGAGTGCTGCTAATTGCCTTATTGTTTAAGACATGTGTAATAAAGTCAATCTAAAAACATCTTAAAGTTGTAGAAACCTGAGGACAGGACTTGGACAGGTGGACTTTCCCGAGTGTCTCCCAGCCAGTTCTTCATACAAAACTTCTCTAACAACTAATTCACTGCAATTTCCCAACTTACTCATATGCACAACCAAGATTGTGAATTACAGTGCAAGGTTTTCTCCAGAGTATTATAAGCCTGGCGGGCCACCAGGCTTTACTTGTGCCCCCACCAGGATATTATTTATTTATTTATCCGTTTGCATTTTTAAGAGTTTATAGTTGGTGTTCAGGTATTAATCTTCCAATAACACATAATTATTAAGTGATATTTTCAAGTTTCTTGTCAACTTTAAACATTTTTCAATTCAAAAACATGATGGGGCATTGGACGAATGACTAATGACGAATGACCCAACCACTGGGTTTAGCAAGTTTTCTGGGGTAAACCTTGTGGTGTGTGTGTGTCTGTGTGTGTTTGTGGGCAGACTGTGGACCTTACCCGTGAAGCCCACCAGGCATTCACATTCATAGTGGTCCTTCTCGTTGATGCAGGTAGCATTGTTCTCACATGGCTGAGAAGCACACTCATTAATGTCTATTTCACAGTTGTGGCCCTGAAAGCCGGGCACACAGAAACAACGGTACTCTGCCACTCCGTCAATACAGATGGCGCCGTTCTGACAGGGTTCCGATAAACACTCGTTCACGTCTTCCTCACAGGTCCTCCCTCTGAACCCTGCTGCACAGCGGCACTCAAAGCCATTTGGTCGGAGCGCGCAGGTGCCATTGTTCATGCAGGGTTTATCGACGCAGTCGGTCACATGTGTCCTGCAGTCCTGACCTCCGTATCCAGCCGGACACCTGCAGAAGTATCCATAAAACTGGTCCACACACAGAGAATGAGGCTCAGAGCAAGGGTTGCTCTGACACTCGTCCACCTCCTCAGTGCAGTTGTCTCCTGTGAGTCCGTCCGGGCATATGCAGTGGTATTCCCTGGTTCCCGGGGTGCTGGTGCAGTCATCACATGGCACAAAGGAGCAGCCATCGTAAAGTTCATCGCAGTTTTTGCCCATGTACAGCACACCTTCTCTGGTACAGATACAAGCATAATCATCCATGGTGTCCACACAGGTGGCCCCGTTCTGGCAAGGCGCAGACAGGCATTTTTCTGATGTGGCGGAGCAGAGTGTTCCTAAGTCAAAGTAAAAAAAAAAATAGAAATATGTCAGACTAAAAAACATCTGTCATGGTGATCAAATCTTCTGAAAACTGCTCATCCTTGGGTGTGTTCTGGATTCTCATCTGAAGTTTGAAAAACATTTTTAAAAAGTTAGACTAATAGAGAAGTTTGATCCCATTTCAGGCTGCTAACAGTTTCATGCCTTCCACGATTCTCCCCTGTCTAAGTTCCTGTTAGACGTCCAGGTCTGAAGCAACATCAGCAACCATCAGGCCTCAACAGATAACCGAGTGATGACAATTTGGGACAGACAGTATCTCATATAACTGTTTACTTCTGTCATTGCCATGATTTTATATAAGGATGTGTAAAAAGACAGTTAAAAAGTTAGACTTAGTGAAAGTCTAATCAGTGAAACCATTATCATGTATGAAATGTTAAAGGTAATTTTGGAAACCCATACTTTATTTGCCCTTAGTAGTTGTTTTTTCACCAACTTACTTTCCTTTGGACGCTATATTTTTCCACTCTTATTGTTCCTACATTAATCTTCATTGACTTTAGAGTTTATTTTACACCATAAAACCATGCTACAAATACATGAGAAAAATCAACAATAGATTTACTTTTGATTGTCCTTTAAGTGTTTGATCTGCTTCATTACTAATCGAGGACTTTTACTGCACCACGTGACTTAACTGAAAGAAGATTTATTTTCTAATGGGGTGTTAATCTCTCTGTTCTCCTTTTGGTTTTTATTCTTGCATTCACACGAAGGAGCTGAGTAAACCGACGAAGTAAGACCAAGCACTCAGACCAGCTGCCAGTGTGACTGATTCTTGGGTCGATTCTGTCTTGGGTGATTCTCCTTTTTCTGTTTAATTTAGTAGACTTTCCTCTTTGGCAAGGAGGTTAAAGGACATACAAGAACAGTGTCTCCTTTACATGACAGAATGCATCTCATCCACAGAAACACACACAGCAGATAAAGGACCAGGCAGATTATTATTGCACCTTGTTAATCATGCTACCCTGTAAGCTGAGGTGTCTGTACAGAAGATAAAGTGGTAACTCTCTAACCACAGTGTCAGTGGTCCAACTGTCCTTATGAAGCATTTTTTCCTCTTTGTGTGGACACCAGTGTGTATTTTGTGCATTTTTTTGCAACAGACACAGTCTTCTCTCTTTATTTCTGATTGTATTTAATCACTTTTATTCATTTCTTGGAAATCTCTCTGCTTAAAGAGAGTGACCCCTACTGCCTTCCTTCACGACAGAGGGATGATGTCATTTCCAATTCTGGCTAAGATGCATCCTGCCTCTATCTAAGGTGGAGACACTAACTATGTTTGAAATTTCACAGATTACTGTGGGCTTCATGGGGGGGTTAGCCACCTGCACAGTAACAGAATTACACGAGGTTGTCTGGAGTTTTAAGATTAGATTCAAGTCATGTAAGAAGGTGTAAGAAGGCTATCAGGAATGTTTCTAGCAATTAAGAGAGGAAGTGATTGGGTTTCTCCCTGGAAAAGTCATAGTGCATTGATCAACCATGTTGGCTCCGGAGTTAGGATCTACCAGCCAGTTGGTGTTTTGCTTCAATTTACATCTTCACAAGATAAGATAAAGATGAAGTGTCCCCAGTCTACAAAGCATGGAGTTTATGAAGAAATATGATCCATCATGTGCTTCCCTCAATTTAAAGTTCTTTTAATAAGACATGATGGGAAAGGCAACATTTCAAAAACAGCCACTTCCTCATTGGACTGTTTCCAGAAATGTTTTCATCAACACAGAATCAAAAGATTGTCTCAAAAAGTAATTTGTACTCCTCCAGACATGTATGTGACGCTACACATGGAGGATTGGACCTGGGCCTAAAGCCTCCAGGCGAGAAAACATGTCAAGAATAAAATGGCAAACATTAGAGAGCGTGTGGAATGTTTTATGTGGATTGATAATGAAGCTGACCTTCTTCTCTGTGTCACGTTGGATTGTAATTCTAATAAACTCTGAAGACAAACATGGTGGTTGTTGTGTATGACATGTTTGGGGTAAAAGGTCAGGTTGGGCTGATATGTAAGTGTTTTAAATATCCGCACAAGAAAGAAAAAATTATTCAGATCCCCTAAAATCAGGTTTTCTTGTGGAGGTTCTTTAGGGCCTTAAGCATAAAGGCCCCTCCTGCCTTCCAGTCAATTCCAGTCAGTCAACTGAAAAAGGCTCCAACAGTTTTCTGCCACTTAAGAAAGACAAAAATGTAATTGTTTGGGAACATTTGTAGTCACAGTAAACATGGACAGTTATGATGTGGAAAACAAAGGAGCATGTCTCAGACAGGCTGAAATATGAGATGATTTCATAAAATAACTGAGTCCAAAATGGAATCAAAAACATGACGGAAAACATGATAGGCACCACAACTACTGGAGCTTGAACATGAACTTGAGCTTAACACAGAATATTCTATATGTGTGGAGGAAACATCCTGACAAAATTCAGTTTATTTACTAGGTGGTCTGTGTGTGTGAGCCACTGAGCAGCACCACGACAAACCTAAGCAACCCCAGACAATTTAAAGTCAGACCAACCTATGAATTTACAGATTAGATTTTAACTAGCTTAGTGCATTAAAATATAAAGCTTTTAACTTAAAAATCAAAAACTATCTATATCTATATATCTATATATAGATAGATATATAGATATATATATATATAACATTTTTATAAATATTTGATAATTAATGATAAATTAAGTAATGAAAAGCAAGAAAGTGTTTTTCCT
This sequence comes from Poecilia picta, assembly GCA_033032245.1. Lineage (NCBI taxonomy): Eukaryota > Metazoa > Chordata > Actinopteri > Cyprinodontiformes > Poeciliidae > Poecilia > Poecilia picta. The sequence continues at coordinate 29,018,969 of CM065364.1, read as the reverse complement.
GTTAATATTCTGCTCTTTAAGTACAATAAATACATTTGTTTTTCCAAACACATTCAATTTAAAATGTATTTAGTTAATGTTTAGCCAATGTTATTATTCTTATTATTATTATTTTACTGTTTTGTGACACAGTTTTTTTTTAAATCACATTATTTCCAGCAGACAGAGGAATTTCTTCAACCAAGAAAAACTATTTGATTTGACTTTTTTTTTTTTGTCTTTTGCTGCGTTATATGTTCCATATCACCTTTTTAAGTCATCCTTCTTTCCTTCACCTCAGCTCTGAGAGCCACCCTGACCTGCCCAAGCTCTCCATGTTGTAATCCCTTTGGCGTCTTGAGGACAATCCCCCTTGGTCCTCTAATCTCCTGGCACGATACCTGGACAGATTAAGTCTAGAAGATTCAATCTTCATTCTTTCATCTATCCTTCCTTTTCACCTCTATCTTTTGTGAGTTGTGACTCTTTGGGTGTTTGGAGATAAATATAAGGAGGTATGATAATTGTCTGGGCTGTGTCTGTGACATTACAATCTGCCTCAAATCTGAATGGGACCTGTTCTGAGTCCTGGCCTAAGCTGCTTCAGAGTGGCAGGGGAGTGTTGGAAAAATTTCATAGTGACTAAGAGCTAAAAGACAGCCTAACACAATCTTTCCTGCTATATCAGCTCAGTAATTACAGACACAACAAAGAATCCTTATGATGTGGTGTAATCAGTTGGTACACAGATTCAATAACATGTCTTTCTCATTTCCTAATAAAAATGAAAATAAAAGTCAATAAAATCTGATTTTAGAGCCAGTTTGATAGCTGCTGGTTATTTGGCCCTCCAATCGGTGGGTTGCTGATTCGATCCTCGCTGCATCCGCCTCTGTTGTTGTGTCCTTGGGCAAGACCCTTCACACACCTTGCCTGCTGTTGGGGGTCAGAGGCCTGCATGGGAGCCTCGCTTCTATCCAGTAGCTTGCCACCAACAGCAAGTGTGTGTGTGCGTGCACTCGCGTGTGTGTGTGTGTGTATGCGTGCGTGCGTGTGTGTGTGTGTGAATACGTGATTGACTGAGTGTAGTTTGAATTGCTTAAGGGTCCTCTTCATAAAGTGCTATACAAGTACAAGTCATCTATCTATAAATGTATAAATCTATATTCATTAACCTTTTTCAGTTAGGAAAAACAGCAGCTGCTTTTATTTTATTGAACTTATTTGCATACATTGTAGAACATATAAAAGCACCACAAACAGTTTGAAGTAATAAAATAATAAAAATGAACTCTAACAGTAACAGTCTGTAAAAATGTTCGGTGGACTTCAAGTTCAAGTCTTTAAAGTCACGTTAATTAACCATTAGTTACTTACACACACATACACACACACACACACACACACACACATATAAATATATACACAGAAGTGCAGGATAAATGCTTAGTTATCTATAATATGTCAAAGTTGCATATAGAAGAACTGCCTCATTAACATTAAAGGGTTTTTTGCATGTCAGTTTTCTGCTGTGAAAACCTTGACATGGTTGTGAGTTCACTCTAAGCATTCATGCAGAACTTTAAACAACATATCCTATTTTAGGAAGGGGACACATTAGACAACCATTATGTGACTAACCAGAACTTTGTGGAAAATGAAATAACATAACGGGACATTATGTGACCTCATTCTGCAGCTTCGTTCAAGCATGGAAAGATATGAACCAACTTTCTCTACTCCTCCATTGTTTGCTCTGATTTGAGTCTGCATGACTGAGTGGTCTCATTCTGAGTCAGTCATGTGTCAAATCAGACACAGATTAACTCAACTCCCACCAGTTCAGAACGCTCTCTTTACATTATTAGTCTAAGAAAGTTTACAGCTTTGGTGATTGAAAAGATTTGTCGTCATCATAGTGGTCTTCTCACTATTGTTCAGTTTTACTGGATATGATTGAAGTTCAAAATAATCATTAAGAGTGACAAAACACAACATCTCCTCATTGCTTCATCTTCTTTATACATAGTTGAGGCTCAGAAGAGGTCTTACATCACAGAACTTTGCGAAAGCCACTTGTTTGGGAAGCACCATCATTAAGAGGCACAATAACATTCCTTCCCATACAACACGTCTCTTAAAGACTTTCACTTCTACAAATGTTACATGTAGGACAGTGATTAAAGTAAGTCTGTATCATTTAATTTAGTTGTTTTGTGTTGATTTTCTTTATTGAAGTGTCAGTAAAGAAAATGTGGGACTTTCACATTAAACAGAAGGATTAAAAGTTTCTACTCACCCCACTTGAACATCATCATTGTCAGCATAAGTGTCTTTAAATTCAAATGAACTTTCCCCAGCTCCATGCTAAAGCTGGAGATGTAAGTCCAGTCAAGAAAAAAAACAAAAAAAAACAATCAGAATAAAAAAAGCAAAAAGGCAAGTGTTAAAGTCCCGACATGTTGCTCCTGGCTGGCCTTAGTCTAGAGGCTGGCTTTCTCCACAGCCACCCTCCATGCTTGGCCATAGACAGCCTTCCCTGGTCATAAGGAGAGTGATCAGCCATCAGAGAGAGAGAGAGCTGTCAGGAAAACATGAGGTGGACTAACACCTGCTCCTGTGCAAGAGCTGCTACTAACTCTCTCGTTGAACTTTTGGAATTAAAGGAGCTGTCTTTTTTAAAAGAACAATATTAATGTAAAATTCACACATATGAGTATGACACAGGGTTTCCCACAGAAAACTTGCTAAGCCCGGTGGTAGTCATCCTGCTGCAAACCATGTTTCTGAGTCAATTTTTTTTAAAGCTGACAGAAAATTTGAAAATATGAGTAGGTAATTATGTGTTGCTGGAAGATATTATCAGCATTAAATACCAACTGCAGAGTCTTAAGAAGGCAAACAAAAACTGTTGTTTCAGTCTTTTCCTCCTAATTAAAATGTTTAAAATTTGTTTATCCCTTATTCTTGACTTGTCACTTTATTTGCTGAAGTTCTGAGCATGTAGATCAGTAAAGATTGACAGTGGTTAGAACAATTAGCCTGGTGGGGGCACACGTCAAGCCTGGTGGCCCACCAGGCTTATAAAACTCTGGGGAAACCCTGATGACATCCTCAAACACAGCCCCACACTATAATGTTCCCATCAACGACCTTCACTGCTGGTGCAGCGTTTAGGGTGAAGCGCAGCGCTATTTCTTCTCCAAACATGGTTTTTGTGCAATTTCACTCAAAAAGTTAAATATTGGTCTCATCTGGCCAGATCCATTTAACCCAGTATTTTCTTGACTTGCCAAAATGTTCTGAAGAAAACTGATTTTTTTTTTCTTCAGCAGTGGAGCATTGTGAAGTAAATGTGCAAAGAACCCAAAACCGACGAGTGGTTTACTTTTTATTTGAATGGAAAAATGTCCACCTACAAAAATGTCTTTCTGAAGCTCTCAGTTTGTGATCTTTGACTCTTGGACATCTCTTCAGGTTATTCCTTTGACTCTATTGGAAACCTGGTGAGGAGCATCTGAACACAGCTGGTTTCTGGAAAAATTATGTTCTCTCCACTCAGTGGAACATCCAGATATCTAGCAACAATCAGTATGGTGCAATCAGTATGGTTTGAAAACACAGAGGTTGAGAGCTCTTTGTGTTTCAGCCGTCATAAGATGTGTCTTGTGTGACGTCCCACTAATGAAAAACCTTTTCATATGTATAAAACTTAGACATGTTGATATTTTTAGTCCAACTAATATTCAAATTCCCCTCATTTTACCACCAATCTGGTTGTTTACTTAAAATCATATTGTTTAATACGTCTTAGAGTCTTAAAAAGTTGTTTCTTCCTTTTGTTTTCTTATATCTTCTGTTCCCCCACTAGAAAATGCTAATAGATTATAGAAGAACTGGATAAAAAACAGCTCACTCCAGTATGTCGTACTCTTTCCAGAGGCTGGACTGTGCATGAAGTAGCCAAACAACTTGGACATATTAAATTTGGATGTTCCAGTGAGTCCAGGCCAGGATTTACTTCCAAGCTCATTAGTGTCCACAGAAGCTTAAGTGGCTTCCCTACACCACAGAGATTAACAGATATCTATCACTTGTTCAGTCTCCCTTCCTCCACCACCAGCAGGTGCTCAGAAACCTTTATCTGCACAATCTGGACCTGACACCTCCGGGTCTGCTTGTTCTCTGCAGTAGCCTACCCCGAGTGTTCCGACATCGTAATCTCACATAAATTGTTTTTGCCAACAAATCAAAATGATATTCACAAACTTGTATAAAGACAACACTTTAAGGAAGTTGAGTAGTTTCAATGAATTTTCTAAAGCACTTTATTGTATTACATTAGAATGTCATTCTTACAGAAATCTTTTGTAGTACATTATTAGCAAAGCTCTTACACTAGCTATTTATAGGCTCAAAGCAATTTATTCCTGGTTTGTGACAAAACATGATCTGTTTGACCCAGTTCTGTACATTTTCCATGATAGGTCCACCCATTTCCTAGATATGTAATAACAGCTACCAACAGGGTTGTCCTAAAATCTGCCTATAGATTCAAACATCACATTATACATTCTGAAACTAATAAAAAAAAATCTTCAAACACCTTCTTTTAAGAGAAACAATTAAACAAATCTTCTTAGAAACTGGTTAAGCCCCTTAATGAAATCATGCTAGCTCCTACAGTCCAAAGACAACTTCTTCAGGTCAACTGGTTTCTCTACGTTGCCCTTCGGAGTGTGTGTGTGCATGCCCATGCGTGTGTGCGTGTGCGCGTGGGTGTGTGTGAGAGAGGGATTGTTGTTTTTCTGTCTTTCTGCGTTGTCAGGGTGTACCTCTTGCCCAATGATTGCTATAAGTTGTAGATAATTGAATGGGTTGCTGGATTAATAAAATAATTTGCAAAGTTGCATTTTGTATGCGTACATGTTGTCTTTGTCTGATATTGACATTTTTGATTATCTAAAACATTTAACTGTAATATGAAAGCAAAAATAGAAGTCTGAATATGGCACTAATGCCACAAAAAGGTAAAATGAATGAATTTGTTTTCAGGATCTATATATGTGATAAAGAACAAAGACCAATATCAAATTAGAAAATAATTAGACTGGGAAATTTCTCTTAGTTGAAAAGAAGACTGTCAAGCAGAAATTCAGATCTAAAAAATATTTACATATATTATTTAGCTATTTTTAAATATTACAAAAAAAATGTCTCAACATTTAATTTACCAAATAACTTTTCCTGTCAAACTCTAAACTGTGCTTGTTCATTTACATTTGGGACAATGGTGGTGGTAGAAGTACACATAGACATCAATACTTAGACCCTCATGGAGGCTGAGTCGTAGTAAAAGCGTCCGCCATCTTGTATGTGGTAGCAGGACGCGCGGAGCACCTTAAGTCATATTTTGTGTGGATTTTACAAAACAAACTGGATTCCTTCTCTTTACCTTCCCCAGGTAAGGATGAAAGATCAGAATTACTTGACTTTGCAGCCAGAAATTCGCTTCTAAACAACCGGAAAATATTTCCTGTGTAGCTTATTGGCCCGAAATAACAGCTGATTGTTAGCATAGCAGCTAAAGTTTTAATACTGTTTTCTAATGACTTGGTTTCCATTTCTAGCTTCCAATAACAGAATATTTAAAACCATGTTTGGGATGTGCGAAGCTTTTTTCTGATTTGTGAAACTATAATCCAGATTTAAAGAGTGTTGTAGTTTTGGGGCTGGAGGGACCAAGATCCAAAAAACGTCCGAAATCAACCTTTATTGAAGTTTCACAAATCCAAAACATGGTTATAAAGATTCTTCTTAAATAGGAGAATAATCTAGTCCAAGTTTGAAGTGTCTAGATGTTGTAGTTTTTTAATTAGAGCAGTTTTAGTATGAAAGAGATGCAAAAATGGTGATAATTGCTTTATTGAAGTTTCACAAATCAGAAAAATGTTTCACAAATCACATTCATGGTTGTAAATATTCTGCTGTTAGAGCAGAATAAGGGTGCGTTCACACTGCAGCCTGAAGTGACCCAATTCCGATTTTTTTGCCAATTCCGATTTTTTTGCCGGGCCGTTCACACTGTCAGTAAATGCGACCTGTATGCGTTCTACAGTGTGAACAGGCAAACGACCTGAAAGTGACCCGCATGCGCAGTAGAGGGCGAAATGACTATATCTGTGATGTGAAGTGAATCGAAAAATGTTTTATTCATTCTTCAAATTCACTTTGTTTAGTCAAAAAGTTGTTTCTTCAGTCATTAATTATGTTATACTGCTGTTGACTGTTTATGTAACCATAGCAACCATGCACCTCGTCGGCTTTTTCTGCTGCCGTCTTTTACTGCGGTATGTATTATGGTCAGATCTGTGATGTATTTATACGTATTCTAGTTATAAAATGTATTTTAAGCAAATGTATTTACATACCAGGGGTAATGGACAAATATTGCGATGTTTTGTATTTTTTAACCTATAATGTGTATGTTAAATTTTACATTTTACAAATTTTAACTAAATAGGAAACCGGGAACTATATATTTTATTTAATGTGAACGGCAGCTGGTGAAGTGATATTAACCACCAACTTGATTTCCTCTCTTGTTAGAATAAATACGTTGATCCTGAGTGTATCTGTCGTAAGGTCGACCTGAGACGAACATAAAAACATGGATGGAAATGGAACATATTTAGTGATTTTCCAGTTGTTGTCCAACCGCAGGCATCTTAATAACATACTCCTCTTAAGAAGATCGAAAAGAAAGAGAGCTGGATTTTGGCCATGGCATTTTGTGGGTCAGTGGCAGCAGCATCGGTTCAGGTTTTTATGTGTTGCCTCGGACTGTATTAGCTGCAGGACTTGGGCTCATCTCCTCCTGCTCCTCTTCGGCGCAGCAGCGATCCAGTTGGTCCAAAGGTTGAACGCTGGGCTTGTCTCCTAAAATACGGTCCAACTCGTTGTAAGATGGACAAGTGACACGTCCACTGCCGCTTTGTTTGTTTGAATCTTTAGCCTCATATTTTTTACGGAGGCTCTTCATTTTTCTTTGACATTGAAGCCAGGAACGTCTATACTCACGCACGGTCATTTCTTGTGAAATGCTAGTAAAAACCCCCCGGTTCCGATAAGATCCCTCTAGTTTGGCCTGGATAGACCTATCCTCCCCCCCCCCCCATATATTTATTAGGTCAGATACCTCGCTTTCTCTCCACTGACTGCTTTCCGCATTAGCATCCGCCATGGTTGTCTTGGATACCAGGGTTGCCATGGCTGTTTTGTTTCCTCCTGCACTCAGAATAGTGGCGTTTGTCCTGGACGTTATGGTCACATTTGAATCGGATACGTATCGGATATGGGTCGCATTCTAAATAGAATGCGACCTGTGCTGTTCACACTGCCATGAAAAGATCGGATACAGGTTACGTCAAAAAAATCGGAATTGAGTCACTTCAGGCTGCAGTGTGAACGCACCCTAATTTAGTCCAAGTTTGAAATGTGTAAGAGTTGTATTTTTTTTTAATTAGAACAGTTTTAGTAATGACAGAGGTGCCAAAAAATGGTGAAAATCAAACTTTTTTGAGTTTTCACAAATCAGAAAAAGGTTTCATAAATCCCAAACATGGTTTTAAATATTCTACTATTAGAGCAGAATAATTTAGTCCAAGTTTGAAGTGTGTATGAGTTGTAGATTTTTAATTAGAACATTTTTAGTAATGACAGAGGTGCCAAAAAATGGTGAAAATCGAACTTTATTGAGTTTTCACAAATCAGAAAAAGGTTTCACAAATCCCAAACATGGTTTTAAATATTCTGTTATTGGAGCAGAATAATCTCCAATAACTTCAGGTTTGAAGTGTCTAGGTATAGTAGATTTTGAACTACAGTCGATTAATGATGCGGAAGGTAGTGAAAAATTAAGTGGAATCGCCCTTTAGCTATTGGAAGCTAGAAATGGAAACCAACTTCTGCTTTGTTTTCTACGAAGCTTTTCTAATGAGAGAGCTAATGAGAAACCGCTGTTAATTAAAAACCAGAGGATTTAGTGAGGAAAAATCAGTCAGGATCAGAGCTGGAGCTGCTGATCTTCAGTCTCTGTTTCCATATAAAGATGCTAGGAGTCAGAGCCCGACATGCTGAAAATGGCTTTTCTGAATGTGAAAGAAACATAAACAAAACATATATCGTATGCATTTTCTATTCCACTTTTGGATAATTTCTCTTTTATCCTTGGCTTTATTCTGTGAACCAGGACGTCTCAGAAGTCATTGAGTCTCCCAGTGGGACCAGCAGACTGAAGCCTATGATAAATGTTTATCATAGGCTTATATAAATGTTTTATTCTTTCACTTTTTGTTTTAAACATCTCAATCTGAAGTATTTGTGTATTAATGTAGCTCATGTAATGAAATAAAATAATTTACTCTGTTATAATAATTATTTTTCACTCTTTGTTGTTAATAGCAGAGTTCACATACTGTAATAAATATGTATTCTCTGGAAACAAGTAAGAAAATATGTAGTTTAATGTTTGACAATGACATGATTTATAAATCAAAAGTCGTTTCTCAATAACATATAAAAATAAATACAGGAAAATTATTTTCTTGTCTTGAAATGTTAAATGTACATTAAATTATGGAATTATGTAAATATATTATTTAATAAACACTGTAAAAGTGTGTCTGTTCATCAATTTCATCATAAAATGATTAGAATCATTTCTATCAAATAAAACATTGTGTTCTTTATTCAGAAATGTCCCAAAAACAATTAAATAGTCCCATCAAAAGTTAGAAACTCTGTCTTTAGTAATTTATTTGATTGCCAAATATATGAATGTGTGTGAGAAAATGTGTAAATGGCAGGAATTAACTTAAAATACTTTGTAGAACTTCACTTTATAAAGTTCGGTCCATTCACTTGTATCACATCACTGGCAGAGATGCCACATTCAATATGGCGGACGCTGCTACGTATCGCAGCAACGGGCCGACCCGCTCCGTGAGGCGTCTACGTATTAATGTGTATGGAAGTGCATCTCTCGATTGGTGGAATGTCGGTTATGTCCGCCTTCGTCATTGTGTACTTGGGCAAGAGACACCAGGTGGCGCTGTTGGACGACAGCCTCACCTCTGTCAAACTTCCCCTTGTTTAATAGTTGCTGGTTTTCCAAGTGCAGCTGTGGTATAATATCCAAAAAAAAGTTGGGGAATGTAGGAAAGATAACAGAAATAAAAGTGAAGAAGATGTTATTTCTAGAATTAGGTTTGGACACACAGGATTAAATAATACCCTTAAATTAATTAATAAGCATAGCACAGGTTGTTGTTGTCATTGTGGTGAATTAGAAACAGTACAACATATTTTCTTAGAATGCAACAAATATGCACGGGAAAGAGAGATTCTACTGAGAGAATTAAATAAAAATAAAAATAAGTTGGATATTAGAGAGCTGTTTCAGAGGTCATCAGGGGATATAGTTTTTGATAGTATTTTTAGTTTTCTTAGAAGAACGGGTCTTATGAGAAGGATATAAGCTTCTGATCCATACTCCAATCTGGAAGGTGGCAGTAATGCACCTTAAAGTTGTTTGCCAACCGCCATAAAACAAAAAAAGAAGAAGAAGTGCAGCTGTGGCAAATATCCAGTAGCTTATGGCATGTAAACTGAATGACTGTGATATGAAATGCTTTGGAATCCTACGTAGGAAAGGTAAAAGCACAAGCAATTTACCTTTTTTTTGGTTTATTTTTTACAGCAGAATCAAATGAAAAGTGTGTTTTTTTATTCCTCATTCATTCAAAGCCCTAGTTGAGACAGAGGACAGAGGAAAAACCCGCACTGAGTTAATTGAATTTTGAATAACTTTAAAATAATGCAGATGTCCTTCAACTATTTCTGGACTGGTCTGATTCCCCATTTTTTGAGAGAGATGAAGCTCAAATTGTCCTTGGTCCTGCTGGAATATTTTTCAGGTAAATATTTTTTTAAACATATTACTGCAACTCTCTGTTTGTTGGAATCCATAAAAAACATCTTCAGAAGCTCCAATACACTCAAAACAGCGCAGCCAGGATTCTCTTGAGGGCCCGCAAATCTGCCCATATTACACCTATCCTGCATGACCTTCACTGGCTTCCCATCACCTGCAGAATTCAGTACAAAATCGCGCTCATCACCCATCAGTGTTTAAACGGAACCTCACCCGATTATCTGAAGGACCTTCTCACTCCACATTCATCCACCAGATCTCTACGATCACAAGACTGCAACTTCCTTCACCTTCCTCGCTCCAGATTAAGCTCCATCAGGCTTTCGCTGTCGCTGCACCCCGTCTCTGGATCTCCCAGATCATTTGAGAAGCTCCACAACCACTGATGGATTTTAAAAGAGGCTTGAAGACTTTTTTTTATTTAAGCAAGCCTATTCTGCCTCCACATGATTTTTATGATGTTGATTTTATCTCTGATTTTATTTGCACTGTGTAGCACTTTGAGATTTTTGTTAATGAAAAGTGCGGTACAAATTGGATTATTATTATTATTATTATTATTATTATTATTATTATTATTATTATTATTATTATTATTATTATTATTATTATTATTATTATCTGCGTGGCTGTTAGAAATATCTGCCCCCTGTTCCTATACAGGCTTTTCCTTATCTCACGACAGAAAGCAACTTGTGGGAGCCTAACAAAAGGAAACCCACCCCGGTCATGTTTTTCATCCATATTTCACTCCGTTACACTATTTGTGTAACACCGGAAGTCAGATACCTGCGAACTATGTTAAAATATGTCCATTGGTTTGTCGTACAGGCAAATTTACAAGTATATTAAATGCTACTATTGTTTCTGAAGAGAATATGAAAAATCAAATGAAACTGTTTAAAAGAATAACAAGCTACAAACTGATTTCTGGTATTAGGGAGTAGTTTGCTTCAGATACATCCTTTGAGACAACGCGCAGGGCATAACGTGCGTTGGCGAGGATGATGCGTTTCTATTATCGGCTGGTTTTCATGCTGTCAGATACTGATATCCTTGTCTGCTCCCTGCTGGATTTTCTGCTTTCAAAATGCGAATAAGACGTTTAGGTTAAAAAAATTAAGCATTAAACAATCAAATGCACTGTGTGTGGTAGCTAGAGCTCTAGGCGGCTATGTTACGTGGACAGTGTAATTAGTTAGGTAGGTTAGCTTATGGAAGCTAACGCTGCTGCTGACTAAACAAGGAAAGAGGCGAAGAAAAGCTTCCTGCAACTTACAGGTTGGTGGAAATGTTAAACTTGTACGTGTTGTATTTAAACTGCTTGTAGTGACAATTGGACCCATGATAATTTTTTTGCACATAAGATGAGTAAGACAGCAAAAGACAGCGCTAAGTTGCTCTGTGCGCGGTGTTGCTGGGAACGTTTATGGACAATAAAGGTTTTTCAGGCGCAGAATCCGAACAAACTGATTGATGCACCTTCAGGTCAGGGTGACTAAATTTGCTCCTCTGACCGGACCAGGAACATTTTATTCAGAAATGAAGTTGCGTTAATTGTCCACTGCTACCTGCCAGGGGACAAGCCGGACAGCTGCAGTGGTGAGTGTCCAGCAACCCGCTTTGAAGCCCAGTTTATGCCAAATCCAATCTAATTTATTGTCTGTGATGACAATAGATGTCATCACAGACATCTATTGTCATCACAGACAATAAATGAGGACATTACGTAAACTTTACACATGTAAAGCTAAACGCAGATACACCTGTCATTGGAGGATCATTCTCTTTTGTAGCCGACCTGTTTTGATAAATGTTGACCTCTCAACTTATACGGCCTTTGAAAAATCGATGATCTCGTTCATCTAATCGAGCTCATACAAGGTCAAACATCATCCAGGATATAAATAATACATGTTGATGCAAAGTGAAGGAGAAACATCACATGGTTGGTTGAATATTTGTGTATTATTGGTCTGCTGGACATTCGTTCCAGGTGTGTAAAAACTCGAAATGACCCTAACAATTTTCTTTACTGTGCACTCCGGGTATCCAGCTGATAAAGTGTTTGAAGACAACAAGAAACTGTTGTCTCTGTCAACATTGTCCTTCTTAGCAGGTTTAGTTGAGGCCAAAGGACCCGACTGAATCATCCAGACTTTGGTAGAAAGGGAGAAACACGAGAACAACAAACAATCATGGAAATGAAAATGATCAATCTCCTTTTAATTTAAAATGCAATGAATTGATTTATTGTTTCTTGTGACAGGTTTTCTCAGAACACAAATATGCAGAGAAATATTTGAACTTTACCAGCTAAGATCTTTTAAAACGAGTTGCTCTCGCCTCGTATCCAAGGAGATGCTTAAAGGGGAAGTCCCCGGTTCCTTTAATATTTTCTCTGAAGTTGGTCGTTTTTATTCATGTATCTGAATCCAAAAAGGAAAGTGCACACCACACTATTAAGATTTCTTATTTGTCATTTGGAAAGCCAAGAATTTTCCTCCCAGTTCAGAGTTTTTTGGCTGATAACATGAAATCTGAATAGAACAAATGTGGTGGTTGTATTTTGACAATATTTGGAAAAAGTTGAAAGGATAAGGATATTTTTTATAACTCACTGCATATAATCATACTAACCCAAGTAGCAACAGTGGAGAGAGAAAGCTGTTGTTTAATAGGAAGAAACCTCCAGCAGAACCAGAACCTGGCTCAGTGAACTGAGGGTTGGAGAACTCGGCTCCAACGCTCAACATTTACATTCCAGATTCTGTCCTCTTGTTGGTTTCAGTTTAAATACTAAAGATGGTCATAAATATCTGCTTTTTCCACATGAGCACAAAATAAATCCTTAATTCAGTAAACGCAGAACTGAAAACCATGCTTTGGACTCCCTGCTCTTGCAGGTGTTGCTGGTCATGTGCCCATGGACAAAACGGCCTTTGAGGGGTGGCTGGAGTCGGTCTCTGCCGCCTTCCTTTCTCTTAGCGACCAGCAGCGTAACCAGTGTCTGGATCAGCTCATTTCTCTGAGCGGCGCCGACCAGCTCCGTCACCTGTCCAACGGCCTGGAGACGCTGCTGAAGCGGGATTTTCTGCGCCTCCTTCCCCTGGAGCTGGCCTTCTACCTGCTGCGGTGGCTGGATCCTCAGACCCTGCTCACCTGCTGCTTGGTCTGCAAACAGTGGAATAAGGTAAAGATCCTGAGCCCATGCAGTGAAACATGATACAACAGTCCATCACAGTATAACATTGAATCACAGTATAAAGTTTGTTCTGGTTCATGGTAGCATTTTAAATACAGCTTCATGCTGTAGAGTCGCACTCCGACCACTGGATGGCAGCAAAGCTCCTTTAATATGATGTCTGGTTTGCTTCATATTGGCATCATGACAACAAGGTTAAGATACGAGAAAATATCAACAGAAACCAGCACTGAAAAGATTAATTGTGAAAATAATTAGTATTTATTATTATTGAAATAATTGTCAGAAAATGTGGTAATCAATCATTAACTGGAGTGTACACAGACTTAAAAAGGCCGTTTGCTGAATAAATCGCATATTTAGAGCAATAAGTAAGCCAAAACTGCACAAAATATCTACATTTTGCATTTATAATAAAACATTTATTTGCCTGTAAATCTGTTCTACCCAAAGCTCAAGTGGCTGTTTTAGCTTTACTTGCTTCAAAATCTGTAAAAAAAAAAAAAAAAAAAAGAAAAGTAAATAATTATCTTATACTAACCAGCTTTTGCTCCCTAATTATTATTCATTTGATCCTAAAAATAACCTAAACATTAGCTCTACACCAGACTGATGTTAAGTCCTGCAGAAAGGACTCAGCTGTTCACATGTTGGTGTTAGGATTGTTTTTAGCTGCAGTAAAGCTGATGTGGCAATAAAATGTTTTTGTATTTAAAGGAATCAAATTATTTGCATCCTTTCTAATATTGTACAAAAAGGGTTTCATGAAATATCTACAGAATGTGCCATTTTTCCTCCTGGACTATTCGTCAATATAAATTGATTAATCAGAAAATAAACATTAATCAATTACAAAATTGGCAATTGCAGCCAGATCGGGAACTTGCATAACTTTATGTTGGGTCACTCAACATCAGATGATAATACAAAGTTAATATTTACATAGAACTGTAATGAAATCTGTCATGAATCTTATTAATTAACTCCCAGCAGCTCTTTAAATTAAAGCTATTTAGGTGTGTGTGTGTGTAGGTGATCAGCTCGTGTACAGAGGTGTGGCAGAGTGTGTGTCGGGAGCTAGGCTGGCGGATCGATGAATCCATTCAGGATGCAGCCCACTGGAAGGGCGTCTACCTAAAAGCTAAACTGCGTATGATGCAGCTGAAGGACCAGGAGGCCTTTGAGACGTCGTCCCTGATTGGCCACAGTGCCCGAGTCTACGCCCTGTACTACAAAGATGGCCTGCTCTGCACAGGTACCTTTGATTGGCTCTGACTCTGACTGTGTCAGTTCCTCTGTGTGACTCTGCCTGCTGTCGTCATGCTGTCGTCATGCTGTCGTCATGTTCGTCTCTTTCTGTTGCAGGGTCTGATGACCTCTCTGCCAAATTATGGGACGTGCGAACTGGACAGTGTATTTATGGAATTCAGACACACACATGTGCCACGGTGAAATTTGATGAACAGAAGCTAGTGACCGGGTCCTTTGATAACACTATTGCATGCTGGGAATGGAGCACAGGGGCTAAAATCCAGCAGTTCCGGGGCCACACTGGAGCAGGTCAGTATGAATGCTGACCAAATGTCCATCTGTAGTTTGCAACACTTTAGACGTTAGTTTAGTTTCATACTTTTGAGGTGATTGAGGGGGAAAATAACTACTTCAACAAATGCAATAGAAACTTGAGAATTTGCACAATCACACTTCTCCAAATGAACTGAACTTTCTAGGCAAACAGACTGGAGTTGGATTAACACAGATTCAACACAGCTGATGTGAATAAATGCTGAAACTACAAAGTGTTTGGAGTGATTTACAAACCCCTCCTGCCCTGACATCGACGTCCATCAATCATGTTCCACGGTTTTTACTACATTGACATGTAAGAAACTCAGGGTGATGCACAACCATGGTTACCGTCTGTGTGTGTGTAACAGTCTTTAGTGTGGACTACAATGATGAACTGGATGTGCTGGTCAGCGGTTCTGCAGACTTCATGGTAAAGGTCTGGTCTCTGTCTGCGGGTGCCTGCCTCAACACGCTCACTGGACACACAGAGTGGGTCACTAAGGTGAGGTCAGCATGCTGACCCATGGCGTTTTTCTTGTTGGTATCGCCGACTCTCACGGTTTGCTCTCCTCCTGCTGTGGTCTCCCATCAGGTGATATTGCAGAGGAGTGAAGTAGAATCCATGGTACACAGTCCTGGAGATTGTATCCTGCTCAGCGCTGATAAGTATGAAATCAAGGTAAAGTTCTCACCCCACTAGAATTCATATTTTCATTGGAGGTTTTCTTACTTCGCAGGACCAAACTGAATGCTTTTCTCGCTCTGCAGGTTTGGCCTTTAGGAAGAGAAATCAACTGCAAGTGTTTGAAGACGCTGTCGGTGTCGGAGGACCGCAGCATCAGCCTTCAGCCTCGCCTGCAGTTTGATGGCCGTTACATCGTCTGCAGCTCTGACCTTGGCGTCTATCAGTGGGATTTTGCCAGTTTTGAAATTTTGAGGTAAAATGTTCAGAACATCACGTTAGTTCAAGATTACCTTTATTCATCCAGCTAAATTGGTTGAGAACAAATTCTCATTTTCAGCAGAGACCTGTTTAGAAAATATTAAAACATTTTACAGCAGAATATCATACAGCAGAAAACAGAAGAATATGTTTAACAGGAAATCATACTGACTAAATGTACTGTAATACTCATGGTTAGTCAGTAGTTTTTAAAAGCAGGTACATCAGTCATGTCCTATAGGTTTTACTAAACCTATAGGACATGACTATAGGACATGTCCTATAGTCCTATAGTCTACATAGGACTATAGATATAGGCTATAGGACTTAGTGTTATTGTTAGTGGCTGACAATATCAAGTCAGCCACTAACACTGACTTGATATTGAAGTCAGTGTTAGTGGGGTTTTTGGCAAGTTGTTCCAATCTTTGGTGTTGGAGTTCTAACCCCCCCTGACCTGGGAGCAGATATGTATGAGCTGTTTTGGGGAAATTGTGAACTGCGATTTTCCAGAAACGTTTTGGACTCGAGACGTTGGATTGACGCACAACTTTTATGAACTGTGATGCTGTGAGAGCTCTGATGGAGCCAAGCGCACATCGTCTGAAAAAACCAAACCAAACCGCCATCCTCCAACTACTTCCTGTCGTCTTCTTCATTTTTGCTGTTGTAACATTTGGCTGTTGATGATGTGACATGGAAAGAAATGTTTGCATCACAGTTTTGCTGACTATTTCTGTTTTGGTCTACCTCAATCTAGCGCAAAAACTTAATTGAAAACTGAGTTTTTTCAAAATTGACGTGTTTCTGTTGAGCAAATTGATTTTCAACTTGTGCAATTCTGTGGTTAACAGACACTCAGCCGGTGTCGCTCTAACCCTTACAACTCTGTTCTCCTTTCCTCAGAGTAATAAAGATGGAGGACCCAGCCAACCTGTCCCTGCTGAGCTTCGGTGAGGTGTTTGCTCTCCTCTTTGATAACCACTTCCTGTATGTCATGGACCTGAGGACAGAGTCTGTCTCAGGCCGCTGGCCTCTTCCAGCCTACAGGAAATCCAAACGAGGATCCAGCTTCCTGGCAGGCGTCACCTCCTGGCTGAACGGCCTGGATGGGGGCAATGACTCTGGACTGGTATTTGCCACCAGCATGCCTGACCATAGCATTCACTTAGTTCTATGGAAGGAGAATGGTTAGCAGATCGGAGAGCTCACACTGTGGGCGTTTGGCCTGTGAGCTACCAACAC
Source organism: Poecilia picta (assembly GCA_033032245.1). Lineage (NCBI taxonomy): Eukaryota > Metazoa > Chordata > Actinopteri > Cyprinodontiformes > Poeciliidae > Poecilia > Poecilia picta. The sequence continues at coordinate 29,002,034 of CM065364.1, read as the reverse complement.
GTTCTCTAAAATATATAACTGCCAAGAAAGATAATTCATGGACCAAAGCATGTTGTCTTCACCCGTTTCTTCCTCATCACTCAAGTCCTCCTCTAGAACTTTACACACAAACACAAACTAATGAAGCTGAAGCTCAGCTAAGAATTGAACTAAAATGGTTACTTTTATGCTAAGAGTGGATCAACGCCTCGTTCAAAAAAAAGAAAAAAAAAACTTCCATGAAGCCAAAATAACGATGACCAAGAAAGCAGAAAAGAAAAACATTTTAGTAACCAAAATAACATCGATATCTTTTGTAATGTATGTAAATGTGTAAAAGTTCAGGATTATTTCAGTTTTGGCATTGAGCCAGTGAGAACGTCTGTAGCTGACTAGAGTTGCCATGTCAATCACTGAGCTGGTATCTTGGAACAGGAACAGGAGCAGGGAGGCCTTAAGCTGACTGCGTTTCCAACGGCAACGCATGACAACATGAAGGGTTCTGAAGCTCACACAGTGCTGCGCTGCACCATGTCAAACATTCTGTTCGTTTTAAGGACATCTGGTTTAAATGTCAGCTTTGATAAATGTGATGTGCCTTTCAGTTCTTTACAACAGCTCCAGCAGACTGCAGTTAAGAAACCACTTTAGGATCTTTACATATTCAGACGCCTGTACATTAGTTGCTATATTCTGGATATTTCTTGTTCATTGTAGTGCTTTTCTGAACTGATTGTGTTCGGCATATTTTTGTGAAATTCCACAGAAAGTTACAGTTTGAATGAATTTGGTTGGGTCAATTCATTTTTTTGAGTTGATGGTTATATCTAAAACACCACATTTATCATTTACAGTAATCAGACTGTAAGTCGATTTTACGTTGTATCCTTGTCCCCGCAGCTCTTAATTCAGGTAATCAAAACAACAATCTGAGTTGTATGTTTAACAATAAGACTAAAACCAGTTGATCTGTTTGAAATCTTTCTAGGTTTAATATATTTACATGGACTTGCATAGTGTTTGTCACGTTTTCTGCCTCACAGAGTCACCTTAATCTCTGCTTCGTTCTTTCTAATAAAACATCGTAGTAAAAGTCCTCTTTGCTTTGTGTTTTATTACTTTGTACATTTTTATTTAATCTTTTGATACATATGTAGCATTTTTATACCAACTGAAGTTAACATTGTTTCTTCATTGAGCTATAAAGGCACTATGTACCTGGAAAAACATAACACTGCCCCATTAAAGATGTTTTATTATCTGAAGACTTTATATTGCTTTCCAGTTCTTCAGGGCGCTAACCCATTTGGCTCGTTAACGCTTGTAAAATCTAACAGATTGATGAATACAACTGAACAAGCCATAACTAAGTAACGTACGGCACTGCTAGCTATAGATTCTGACCAGTAGTTATGCTTGCATTAATATTTTACTGATAGTTGCATTATTGGTAAAGTTTTGAGCTGTAAACCCGTTTGTTGAAATGTGTTTGCCAATTGCTGCTGGCTAGTCTGAAGGAGCTGAGTGGGGCTGGGCTGCTCTGATGCTGAAGCTCGGCTGGAGGAAGATCTTTGTAGAAAAGGCAAATCACAGCGAAACCAAGCCTTTAGGCACCCCAAATGGTTGCCATGGGAGATTTTAGAATTTCTCAAATATGCAAGAAATAATCAAGGCAACACTTCAGGTGTGTGTTTGCTGAGGGAATAACATTATGCATAAGGTAAAGATCAAAAAAGTCATTTTATGCCCTTTAACTTGAATTACATGTGAGATTGTGACTCTGTGGAGAGTCATTTCCTACTACAAGGTCTCTACTGTATGGAAGCCCATTTCTGCCATGAAACAAAACATAAAAGCCCAACAGGAAGTCATAATTACAAGTTATAATAATATGGGTTATAATTGAGACTTTCAAGGTCACACTTATAACTAGGATTCAGAAAGTCTAAGTTATGGTTTTCATTCTCATAACTATGCTGTTTTTTTTCGTCTTTCCTGGTGGAAATACCACAGAACCCTACTTCGACAAATCCAACCTATTCTTCTGATACACCGCAACTAAGTGACGCACTAAAGATGCGAAATATACACTGAAATCTTAACATAAATGTCAAATGATGAACAGCAACATATGCAGCAACATATAAATAATAGGTCCATTTATTACTTACAATAAAAGAAACAGAGTTTTTATAAAACATTTCTAATTTTAGTCAGACTTCACTGTCAGCTTCCATAAATTCTGTACACTAGTCATGTTTTTCATCATCCAGCATTTGACCGACTGAGCTGCACATTGTAAATACAATTGATTAAAACGTGGCTCTTGATAAAACAGGCTGCAGCTGAGTTTGTTGGTCTTTTCCATCTTTTCCATCTCCAGACCACAGCGGTCTCTTCAGGTCAGTCTCGTCCCTCTGCCTTCCTCTCAGAAGTCATCGTCGTCACAGATGTCCAGGTACACGTCGAAGGCTTCTCGATTGCAGTTTCCATCCGGTGTGAAGACGTACTTGTGGAAGGTCCCGTCTACACAGATGGCTGCAGAACAGAGGCACAAGAAGGCAAGGATAAAAAAACTATAGTGATTCTCAAAATTAATTTAGAAATATAAGCTTAGAGAAGAAACTAAATGGACTTGTAATACATTTTTTCTGTCAGGATGTACAAGTGAAGCTAAAGTACAGGATGAGGATGCTAAAGCTAAGATGACTGGCTTTTGCTAGAGGTGTTTAACGACCGCATCAGGTTAAAGCGCCCGTCAGTCTCACTAATGCCAAGCGTAAAAAGCTCCAGGTTACTGGAGAGGAGTATTTGTATTAGGGCTGAAATGTTAATTGTGATTAACTGATTATTGAAATAATCTTCCATTCATTTGGTAATTGATAAATCTGTCACTGGATTATACAGACTCAAAAACAGAATATTTGCTGAAAGAACAACACACTTAGACTGTTAATAAGGCCAAAACTGTAAAAAAGAAATTTGTAAAATTTGCATTTAAGATAAAAAAAAAATCTTTTGTCTGCAAATATGTTCTACCCAGAACTCAAGTCATAGTTTTAGCTTCACCTGATTCAAATTATGTAAAACAAAATCTATTAGCTACCTCTTGCAATCTAATTATTGGTTGTTAATACAAAAGTTAATCTGCGATTTTTGTAAGTGATCAATTGTTCACTAAGGGAATGCTATGTCATTGCACTGTAGACAATAAAATATTTTATTTTCTTAAAAATGTAATTATTTTTATATTTACATATTTCACCGCATTTCTAATATTGTATAAAAAAAGGCTGAAATGGTCAAATAAAAAATCTGCAGCATGTGGCTAATTTTTTAATCAATTAATCATCTGAATAATCAATAGAATAATTCCATTACTAACATAATCGTTAGTTGCAGCCCTGATTGGTATAAATGAAATCCTACCAACAAAGATTTTGTTCTATATCGTTTTATAACAATACTGCTCCATTTTTACCAATAACATTTACTGAGCTTCATTCCAGCTTCTCTGCATCATGTAACATGTAGGAAACGCCACATTTATGAACGTGATGATATGCAGCCAGAACACAACAGCAGGTTTCCTCACCGATGACCGAGTTCACGTTCTTGGATGTGTTTTTTCCAAAAGCACATATGCAGGCGCACTCAGCAGGCACGGTGAAGCTGGCCAGCGACCACTGGCTGTCCACATACTGACCAATCACAGGACCCACCTTCCCGACACGGGCCAGGCTGCAGGGAGAGAGACGGGTTCAGCTCACGGCAGCAGTGAGAGGATGTGAGCAGGTGGAGGTCTTACGCAGAGCGTCTGTTGAGTTTGGTGTCCTTCAGAGCAAAGATGTGGACGGTGCCTTTGTCACTGGAGGCACACAGGAAGGACGAGTCGTGGCTGAAGTTGATGCTGCAAGAGAGAAAAGGAGGAACGCTTCGATGGATGAAAGCCGACGGCGTCTGTGTGCTGCGCCAGTCACGTGTTTCACATGGTTAACACATCTTAACTTTACGTTGAACGCAGAGTTGTTTACTTTTTCAAAAATGGCTTAACAATCTAAAAGCATGCTACTTTGTACAATGGTGCATTTTAGAGACTAATACAATTGTCTCTAAAAAAGGGGTAACACTTTATTTGAAGGGGTGTGGCATAACACTGACATGACACTGTCATAAACATGACATAACATTTGTCATGAACATAAAGAAGTCTTTATGAATGTTTATGACAGTTATCATGAAGACTCATTCAGTAAATAATGACACTTTTAAGGCAAAGTTGCTCTAAAAGTTGCATTAAAAGTCTACTAAAAGTGACAACTTTGCATTAAATTATCATAATTTACAAAATCATGCAAAGTCCAGTAGTTTTGAATTGAATAAACGTTGTAACTAATTAGATTCTTGTGTTCTTAATGTCCTAACAGAAATGACCCTGAACACACCATCTGCCCTGTGAAATACGGAGGAAGCATCATGCTGTGGGGACTGTTCTTCAACAGGGACAGCAAAATGGGTGATGCAGCTGAAACCAGATATTTACATACACCCAATAAAAACACACATTTTTTATCTTACTGTCTGAAGATAAATCAGACCAAACTTTTCTTGTTTCTTTTACCAGAATTATTTATATTTGCTAAATGCCAGAAAACTTAGCCAGAACACTTTTTAGACATTTTTACCCCTTTCTTTACATACATTTGGTCAGTATGAGGGATAAATGTCTTTAGTGTGTAACTTGGGACAAACATTTTGACCCAAGTTTTGGGTTTCCTTCTAGTAGGACACTGACTGTAAAAATACTAAATGAAGATCTGGACCAAAGACCCAAACAACATCCACCTTCCACTCTGGATCTGATTGTGATCTGTTGTGATCCAACACGATCTGTTGTGATGTGATATGATGTGATCTGACTGTGTGATGTGATCTTGATATGATCTGTTGTGATGTGATCGTTGTGATGTGATCTGTTGTGATGTGATCTGTTGTGATGTGATCTGTTGTGATGTGATCTGTTGTGATGTGATCTGTATGATAGATCTGTTGTGATATGAGTGTCTGTTGTGATGTGATCTGTTGTGACTGGATGATCTGTAGTAAGCACCAGTAGAGTGTGGCTGGTCGGTGCCTCTGCGCAGCTCCACCATCTTGTCTCTGGTTGTGGTATCGAACAGTCGGATCAGGGTTCCTTTGCGGGACGCTGACGCCGCCATGCTGCCAGCCTGGTTCAGCGCCACGCAGGCGATCTCACTCTGGTGGGCATTGATGGTAAACGGCGCCGACGATGTGCCGGGCTTGGTGTTGGACAAGTCCTGAAAGAGACGAGACGTGCCAGCTTGTTGGCCAAAACAACAGAGTCGGACGCACTCGTCTTCCTACTAGTCTGGAACTTACCACCAGCTGCAAGCTGCCACATTTGTGACCTGGGAATACCAACAGCTGTTTCTCCAGACTGGGACACAGGTCACAGATACCTGCAGGATGGAGAGAAATGCTGTCAAGAAGTAAGACAATAAGAGGAGAGACAAAGAAGCCACAGAGGAAGAAAGAGTTTCACCTTTAGGGTTGTCTCTGGTGTCGAATTCAAAAAGCTTGATGGGATTGTCTGGGAAACTGTAAACGAAGATCTTGTTCTTCAATACGATGATGATCCTACAACAATGGTAATCTCATGATCAGTGGATCCGTGCGGCTGGATGGGGACGAGTAGAGGTGGTCAGAGGAAACTCACTTGTCGTGCCTCATGCGAACGGCCAGAACCGGTTTGGTGAAGGTGAACTCCAGCACCAGCTTCTCCTTGGGGTCTCGGGACTCTCGAGCATCATCCCATATCAGAACTTCAACCAGAGGAGATAAGATCCAAGTGATGCTCAAGAATTTAATGAATGAGAAACACATGCTCTATTCTCACTGTAAGTGTCACCCACCTACAACAGACAGGCTTTTAATACCAGACAAAACTCTGTCAGTACTCTTAAAATGCCTCTGTCTCAAACCAACACTTTGAAAGAAACAGCTGTTTCTGTATAACAGCTGTTTCTTTTTGGAATAAGTTACCTTCTAAAATATGTAAATTTTAAGAGAATGAATTAACATGAATTTGATGGAATGCCTAAACTTGTATTCAGTCTGTTATCGTTTTATTTTTATCATTATTTTTAATTTAGTTTTAATATGCCTAAAATATCCATATCAAAATGCACAGTGATGCAGTTGGTAGCACTGTTGCCTTGCAGGAAGAAGGTCCTGGGTTCGATTCCCAGCCGTGGTCTTTCTGCAAGAAGTTTGCAAGTTCTCCCTGTGCATGTGTGGGTTTTTCCAGGTACTCCCACAGTCCAAAAACATGATGTCGTCCACTGACTGTTAGGCACCAGGTGATCCCACTAAGGACAAGGGTGTATGATAATGGGTGAAATAGTTTGTGCTTGTAATGTTTGGTATGGAAACCAGGAAGAAGAATTTCTGCTAGAGTAAGGACTAGTGGGGATCCGTTACGAAGCAAATAAATATTTTAAATATCTACAGCAGGTACAGTATAAATAAAGACAGGTCAGGCTGATTAATATATAATATTAAAATAAAAGAACATTCTGGAGAAGATGACGCACCAGAGATTTCGGAGAATTTTGGATTGACTCCTCCTCCGACCAAGGCCAGCAGGTTGGAACGATGAAGCATGGAGCACAGGGCCACACTGCCCACCTGCTCATGGTCTGCAACACAAACACTCAATGTGCACTGATTTGCAACAGTTTTGGAACAGTTGTCATGACGACAGAGGTCTTCCTCTCAATACGTTCAGCATCACATTGTCTCCCTGCCTCATTGCCTGAGCTGAAAAGCAGAGGTGGGCGGAGCCATCCAAAACATCAATAATATAGACAGTATGTTGTGGAACGAATGTATACCTTAGTTACAGACTCACTTACAAACTTTCATATTTCTATGTTGCAGTTCCTCAACTCTAACACAGAAAATAAGTGTTTGTTTCTAAAATTATATATTTTTGTACTTTAGGAAATTATGTAGACAAATTTGTTTTGGTTTTCTATTGTTTTTGTTTATGTTGTTAATATGTAGGCTTGTCATAAATGTTGATGGAAAATAAATTGATAAACCATAAAAATGGCTAAATGTCAGAACTCTGATATATCAAACTTAATAAAAAGTATTGGTATCGGTATCAGCACCAGCGATACCAGCCGTTTCACCCACCTCTACTGCAAAGCATTTATGTCCAGTCACTAACAGGCCAGAGGTTTGTTGATTTGCTGATAAAAACTCATTAAAGCTGCGGAGTGACGGTAGGCTGCTATCAGCCACCTCCACCAGGACTCACCCAGGTGGCCCTTCTCCATCAGCGGCTCCACGTTGTAGATTTTCATCCCCGTCTCCATTGCACAGCAGAAACAGCCTGTAGATGACAAACACTTTAAACTTCATCTGTTAGTTCTGCATGTTTTCTGTTGGGAGCGCCTTCTGCTGTTTACACAATGGATCCATTAAACAAAGTTGATTCTGTTTCTAAACACTCACCATTCAAAAGCAAACTGAGTTGACTTCTACGGAAGGTAAAGAGGATCAAAAATAGGCAACTTTTTACATAACATTGGCACTGACTTGAGGTGAGGAAGTTGTTTGACGTAAGCCTTACATGTGGTCATTTGTGTGAATTATCCATTAATGTTGCATATAACAGTTTTAACTTAGACTGATGGGGGATGTAATATTTTGTTAGTTACTTGACCCAAACTGAGATCAGAAGAATGTAACATATAATCTTCAAAAAATATACAGTTAAGTTAAATTGCACCTTAGGTTTGAGAATATTTGTGATTGTATTCACAATACATAAAAAAAACTTAACATGAAAACAGAAATTCAATGTTTAGGTAAGTGAATTAGCAGGTCTGTCGCAGTAAGAAAGTTTGTTGGACGATAAATTAAGTTTAGGACGATATTTTGTTTTGTCCAGCAAAACATTTTACTTACCTGAGGGCACTACCCAAAAAGATGACTGTTATTATTGCAAACACTTTTCATTTGTGATTAAAAAGGAAAACTACAGTACACTGGGTAGATTAAGTAAAAATAATGTGTTTTTAACATTTTCACATAAATCTGAAAAAGCCCTAGAAGACAGATTTCAGTACCAAAGTCCAGAAAATACAAACATATGTATCCCTATGCAGTCGCTGCCCGCCCTGTGGCGGGCTGACGTCATGCATGTAAAAGGCTTATGTATAAAAAAAGATGACATGAGGAGTGTGCATTTCAAGTCCTGTTGGAGACCAGAGACCTCAAACTTTATAAAAGTAGTGGTTTTATTTCATATTTACTTCCAAATAAAACCAGAAATATGATCAATCATGTCCACCATATTGTTTTGCGCATGTACTGCACAATCCGGGAATGTTTTATGACCAAAAAGTGAATGAATGCAACATGAAGTCCATTTTTCCTGATTTCCTCAAACGTACCACATTTCTGAAGCAACCAATCAGAAAGCATTTTCGCCCATTTTGTTTGAGCTAACTGGGAGATTTCTATGCAGACCTCGACTGGCAGCCATTTTGTAAATAGTTGAAAGGGGTAGAGGGACGGAGGAGGACATGAATTTGTGACGGAAACATCGTCAAACGTTTTGTAAATAGTTGTTAAAAAAACATGAGTCTTATGGTGTTGGAGAGAATTTGTGATGGCGATATTGGGACACATTTATAAATTGTAAAAATATGCATACTAATTAGTTTTTAGATGAGTTTTTCCAGCCTCATAAGGGTTAAATAAAGTTTAATTATAACAACTTGATTGGACATTTCCTACTGTTATGGATTACAGTTTAAATATTTATTTTCATCTCAATAGAGAACACACTTGACTCAGTGATTCTTTATTCATCAGTGTCTTTTAGGAAAAAAGATTAATTGTCATGACAAGTTAATAAAGTCTGATTTCCAGATATACCAGTAGCTCAGGGCTTTGATGTATAACTGCATTTCCTCTCATAGAAGCTTCTTAACTATTGTTCTCTTTAGCTTTGTCAACTTATTCATTTTCCACAGAAAGTTTTCATGGCTCAAAGTGTCAAGTATGTCATTTATATCAGACCCGTCTGTCTTATAAATCGCCTGAGACATTTATAAGTTGGTGCTACATAAATAAAATTGAACTGAAAGGAATACTAGCTTACGATCCATCATGGGAGAACAAATATCAAAACTAATATAGAAGGTTTGTATTAGTGTTTGTTCTTGCCTGCTGGACCAACAAGTAAAATTAGGAAGGACATGTGCATATTTTCATTTTCAGAGTCAGTCCCATAAAACAAAAATGTCTCAATTAGATGAATAACTTTCCGAACACCGACAGCTCTAATGTAGCCAAAACTGCTACAGTAGAGAGAGCAAAATAAAACAGCCGCAGCTAAACAGCCGCAGCCTCCCCAGGCCTGTCGACGTTCTTTTGCTCTGCTCTCCTACTGGAACACATCCAGTTGTAACAGTCTGTGTGGTTGTAAAACTTCGCCTTACTGACGAAGCTTTTTTACTAAAGTAAGTGGGACCAGGGTGAAGCTTACTTTGGTCCTGGTTGAACTGGAGGCTGTTGACTCCTCTCTGCTGAGCCATGGCTGCCGTAAATCCTCCGGAACTTCGCCTTTATTCACAGTCACTGGACAAACTGGAGCAGGAGACACAGACCGCCAGTGTTCAGCTTCCAGGCGACAGGTAGAGAAATACAGCCGCTGCAGCTGGAACTATAGCTGCGTCATTAGCATTAGCTTAGATGTAAACAAACAAACCGCTGCTCTTCCTCTGCTTTGTTCCATTGCTGCTGGTTTCTTGGAGCATCGCTGCCACCAAGTGGTCGGGAGGACAAATCTGCATTCTAAAAATCGAAATTGCTAGAGAACATTTTAATGACACTGAAGCAAAATTCGTTCCTTTCCTAAAATAATGGCCCAACTCAATTGCCATTTAAAATGTATGAAATCAGTGACAGGACATGATCACTTTCTCAGGTACACAGAGCTCAGATGTTCTGACTCACTCTTCCATCTCGTGTTGTTCTGAAAGTGTCATTCATGCTGGAATTATAATAAAATAAAAACTGGAAATGTCCAGTATGGATGGAAAGTTTTGTAAATCGTCAGTTATGATGTTGACACATCATGGTTGTAACGAGTAGCTTAGGAATAAAAAGAAAAAAAAAACATAAGCTGACTAGACCTGCTTAAACATCTTAGCAAAGGAAGAGAGGGGAAGAGGTCATGGGGTCCTCAGAAGTTCTGGTGCCCCCCAATAATGCCCGATTTAATTTCTTTTTAAAAACATTTTTATGTCTTGTGTTGACAAAAACTTGGGACAAACTTCAATGGAGTTGGAAAATATACTAAAATAATTTTTAATTCAATTTATTGATACTTTTATTATTTATATGACTACTTATACTTGTCATAGTATATCTTAGTATTCATTTAATTGTTTAAAACTATTATAATGTACCGAGTTCTGCTCCAGGACAAGGAATTTTACAGACGCCATCCACCTACAACAATGTTTAAAATAAAAAATATTCAGCAAACACCATTGTTGTGCTCACATGACCCAGGTTAGTCAAGTCAGATATTTGAAAAAAATATATTTTGTGTACATTTTATTCAAATTTTGTGCTTTATCCATAGGACCCGTTTTGTCCCTATTCTCAAGAATCACTGATTCATTACATCTACATAGTGAATGACATTTTTATATTTAGCAGGTAAAGGATATATTAGTTCTACATCTGACCAGAGGTTATACATGCAACAAGGGGAATAATCCACTATGCCAATGTAGTAGAAGAAACCTGTCCTAACACTGTAAAGGCACCAGACACATCAGTCTGCTTGTCTAAACTGTTGGGATTGGACAAACAAAAATCATAGAAATAATCATAAATCATATGCAATCATAAATCTCCTCCTTGGGCTGCCACCTTATCGTGGTGGAGGGGTTTGTGTGTCCCAATGATCCTGGGAGCTATGCTGTCTGGGGCTTTATGCCCCTGGTAGGGTCACCCAAGGCAGACAGGTCCTAGGTGAGGAACCAGACAAAGCGCAGCCTGAAGACCCTTATGATGGAAACGAACTTTGAATCTCGCGTTCCCTTGCCCGGACGCGGGTCACCGGGGTCCCACTCTGGAGCCAGGCCTGGAGGTGGGGCACGATGGCGAGCGCCTGGTGGCCGGGCTTTTAACCACGGAGCCTGGCCTGGCTCAGCCCAAAGAGGAGACGTCCCCCTTCCAATGGGCTCACCACCTGTCGGAGGGGCCAAAGGGGTCGGGTGCAATGTGTTACGGGCGGTGGCCGAGGGAGGGGACCCTGGCGGTCTGCTCCCCGGCTGCAGAAGCTGGCTCTTGGGACGTGGAACGTCACCTTTCTGGTGGGGAAGGAGCCGGAGCTAGTGTGCGAGGCTGAGAGGTTTCGGCTAGAAATAGTCGGCCTCACCTCGACGCATGGCTCTGGTTCCGGAACCAGTCTCCTTGAGAGGGGCTGGACGTACTTCCACTCTGGAGTTGCCCGCGGCGAGAGGCGCCGGGCATACTTGTTGCCCCCCATCTTGGCGCCTGCACGTTGGGGTTTACCCCGGTGAACGAGAGGGTAGCCTCCCTCCGCCTACGGGTGGGGGGACGGGTTCTGACTGTTGTCTGTGCTTACGGGCCGAACAACAGTTCAGATTACCCACCCTTCTTGGAGTCCTTAGAAGGGGTACTGGAGAGTGCCCCTCCTGGGGACTCCCTTGTTCTGCTGGGGGACTTCAACGCTCACGTGGGCAATGACAGTGAGACCTGGAGGGGCGTGGTTGGGAGGAACGGCCCCCCTGATCTGAACTCGAGTGGTGTTCTGTTGTTGGACTTCTGTGCTCGTCACGGTCTGTCCATCACGAACACCATGTTCAAGCATAAGGGTGTCCATACGTGCACTTGGCACCAGGACACCCTAGGCCGCAGTTCGATGATCGATTTTGTCGTCGTTTCATCGGATCTGCGGCCGTATGTCTTGGACACTCGGGTGAAGAGAGGGGTGGAGCTGTCCACTGACCACTACCTGGTGGTGAGTTGGCTCCGGTGGTGGGGGAGGAAGCCGGTCAGACCTGGCAGGCCCAAACGTGTAGTGAGGGTCTGCTGGGAACGTCTGGCGGAGTCCCCTGTGAGACGGAGCTTCAACTCCCACCTCCGGCAGAACTTCGAACACGTTCCGGGGGAGGTGGGGAACATGGAGTCTGAGTGGACCATGTTCCGTGCCTCCATGGCCGAGGCGGCTTATCGGAGCTGTGGCTGCAAGGTCGTTGGTGCCTGTCGTGGCGGCAACCCCCGAACCCGTTGGTGGACACCTTCGGTGAGGGATGCTGTCAAGCTGAAGAAGGAGTCCTATGGGGTCTTTTTGGCCTGTGGGACTCCAGAAGCAGCTGATGGGTACCGGCGGGCGAAGCGGCATGCGGCTCGGGTGGTCGCTGAGGCCAAAACTCGGGCGTGGGAGGAGTTTGGCGGGGCCATGGAGAAAGACTTCCGCACGGCTTCGAGGCGATTCTGGTCCACCATCCGGCGTCTCAGGAGGGGGAAGCAGTGCAGCACCAACACTGTTTACAGTGGGGATGGTGTGCTGCTGACCTCGACTGGGGATGTTGTGGGTCGGTGGGCGGAATACTCCGAAGACCTCCTCAATCCCACCAACATGCCTTCTGTTGAAGAAGCTGAGCCTGTGGACCCTGGGTTGGGCTCTCCAATCTCTGGGGACGAAGTCTCCGAGGTGGTCAAAAAACTACTCGGTGGCAGGGCCCCGGGGGTGGATGAGATCCGCCCGGAGTTCCTTAAGGCTCTGGATGTTGTAGGGTTGTGTTGGCTCACACGACTCTGCAATATCGCATGGACATCGGGGGCAGTTCCTCTGGATTGGCAGACCGGGGTGGTGGTCCCCCTGTTTAAAAAGGGGGACCGGAGGGTGTGCTCCAATTACAGAGGGGTCACACTCTTAAGCCTCCCTGGAAAGGTCTATTCAGGGGTCCTGGAGAGGAGGGTCCGTCGGATAGTCGAACCTCGGATTCAGGAAGAGCAGTGTGGTTTTCGTCCTGGTCGTGGAACACTGGACCAGCTCTACACCCTCAGCAGGGTCCTGGAGGGTGCATGGGAGTTCGCCCAACCAGTCTACATGTGTTTTGTGGACTTGGAGAAGGCGTTCGACCGTGTCCCTCAGGGGTCCTTGTGGGGGGTTCTCCGGGAGTATGGGGTACCGGGCCCTTTGATACGGGCTGTCAGGTCCCTGTATGACCGGTGTCAGAGTCTGGTCCGCATTGCCGGCAGTAAGTCGGGCTCGTTTCCGGTGAGAGTTGGACTCCGCCAAGGCTGCCCTTTGTCACCGATTCTGTTCATTACTTTCATGGACAGAATTTCTAGGCGCAGCCGAGGTGTTGAGGGGATCCGTTTTGGTGGCCTTAGGATCGCATCTCTGCTTTTTGCGGATGATGTGGTCCTGATGGCTTCATCAGATCGTGATCTGCGGCTCTCGCTGAAACGGTTCGCGGCCGAGTGTGAAGCGGCCGGGATGAGGCTCAGTGCCTCCAAATCCGAGGCCATGGTCTTGAGCCGGAAAAGGGTAGAGTGCCTTCTCCGGGTCAGGGGGGTCGTTCTGCCTCAAGTGGAGGAGTTTAAGTATCTGGGGATCTTGTTCACGAATGAGGGAAGAAGGGAGCGGGAGATCGACAGGCGGATTGGGGCGGCGTCTGCCGTGAAGCGGGCGCTGTACCGGTCCGTCGTGGTGAAGAGAGAGCTGAGTCAAAAGGCGAAGCTCTCGATTTACCGGTCGATCTACGTTCCCACCCTCATCTATGGTCATGAGCTTTGGGTCATGACCGAAAGAACGAGATCACGGATACAAGCGGCCGAAATGGGTTTCCTCCGCAGGGTGGCCGGGCTCTCCCTTAGAGATAGGGTGAGAAGCTCGGTCATCCGGGAGGGACTCAAAGTAGAGCCGCTGCTCCTCCACGTCGAGAGGAGCCAGTTGAGGTGGCTCGGGCATCTGGTCAGGATGCCTCCTGGACGCCTCCCTGGTGAGGTGTTCCGGGCACGTCCCACCGGGAGGAGGCCCCGAGGAAGACCCAGGACACGCTGGAGGGACTATGTCTCTCGGCTGGCCTGGGAACGCCTTGGGGTTCCCCCGGAGGAGCTGGAAGAAGTGGCTGGGGAGAGGGAAGTCTGGGCCTCCCTTCTGAAGCTGCTGCCCCCGCGACCCGATCCCGGATAAGCGGAAGAAAATGGATGGATGGATGGATATGCAATCCTTTATTTTTTTTAAAAAAAAAAAAAAGGGACAATGCTGATCAGTGAAGGTTCTGTGTTCCCTGCTGGTGCCTCCACCCCTGTTGAGAAAGTGAGATAACTATTACCTGTTGCTCGTCATCTCGTCTCCCCAGATCCGTTAATGTGTGTAAAAGTGAAACCATAAAGACAACAGTCAGTGTTCAACTTCACAATCAACCAGAATTTTATTCAATCAAATGCATAAAATCACATTAACAGCTCATCATAATCATCAGAAACCAAAGCCAAAAAGAAGTAGTTAATTACCTTAGAAAAATACCAAAATACGAAGACGCGCCTTCGGAGACCACTGTGTGTGGCAGTTAAGACACTTCAACCCCAGTGATCTGACCAGCTGTTTTAGCTCAATTACTTTTATATCCAGGCGTGTTTCTACTGTCTGATGCGTTCTAAGTTTATAGGTGGACTCAAACAGCCCATAATGACGTGTTGCCGTTTGCATGCTAGAGACCATGCAGGTGTTACCAAGGCCAAGGGATGAATTCATCGCTGTCTAATCCTCCCAGAGTAAGAACAATAGATGTGTTCATTTCATACAGAAGCATTTCACTCAAGAAAGTGGGGCTGAAGTTATCAGTGTTTTTCATTCTTCCAAACTGCCTCAAACTGGTTCCTGAACCACACAGAGCGCTCCTTTTTTAGTTGCGTTTTCCACAAAAACCTTTGCTCAAAATTTCAGAATATAATTTTAACTGTTGAGTGCAAAATAATAATAATAATAATAAAGGCAGTAATAGAATAAACCCTTCATGCTTTATGGAGAAATCTATTGGTTTCTAATTGAGATTTAAAAAGCCGATGTTTCTGCAGGTTGCCACATCAACAGTCTGTTTAATAGACATCTTTCCGTTTTACCAGGATCTTTTTAAAAACAAAAGAACTCTGTCAAGATTTATGATCATGATATATACAACAGAGTACCGTAAAACAGTCGTTTTTTTACTGGCTACAAAAATATTTCTGACCCACCCCTACGTTTTATTCTCTTAATGTGACACAATGTGACCAATGAGAATCTTAAAATATATTTTTTTAAAATGTAATATCCACCATCCAATGTCTGAAGGCTAGAGATGCAGTGACTAATTTTACACACACGGCCACAGTTCACCTGGACAGCAGGTCATCAGTACGTGCCACAGTTATAGAGTAGAGTGATTTTCTGTCTGTCCGTCTCAGTCAGTCGACTCCTCTGTCCCATGTCCTTTACATCTTTCTTTGGGATGATGGTGGGTTTTCCATTTGATGAAAAGAAAGTCCTGACAAATGAACAATAATCTTTACACGAAAAATTACATTTAAACTTTTTTTTCCCCAAACTACCTTACCGTCCATAGTGTAGTATGGAACTGTAGTCGTACGGAATATCAAAAGTTTTCCCAGCAAGCTTTTTAAAGTTTTCCTCCATACCTGAAACAGTCAGACCAACTTTTTATAAAGATCACCTCAAACCACATAATGCTATATGATCAGCTCTGAAGGAAAAGAGAATTCAATGCTTGCCTAAAGTGGAGATGAAACCATTGTTCTTCCTCTCAACATGTTCAATCACAGTCAAATTGAGTTTCTAAATGCTCATTCTCAGACATGTAGCCATTGTAATAAATACTTTTTTCAGTGGGATTGCCACAAAAGAGAAGCAAAGAAATCAGCAATTCCCCCCCTGGATTCATTCATTAAGGGGGAAATAAAAATAATTCTGTGTTAGTTGCCAAGATAAAGGTAAAAGAAATGATGCGTTAGGAAAAGTATCCTGTAATGAAAGTTATGATTACAGGATACTAGGAGCTAGGTAACGCCTTCTTTGGGGTGTAGGTTAGGCTAACACCAGTTTTAAAGTCCCTACACTGGCTCCCTGTAGCTCAAAGAATAGACTTTGTTAGTTTATAAATCACTCAACGGTTTAGCAGCACAATACATTAAAGATCTGTTATTGCTGTACCAACCATCTAAAAGGACAATAAAGGAAAAAAAAAAGGAAAAAAAACTCCACCAATATCCCTTTTAGGGTCTCTGTAGATTTTTGTTGTTGTGACAAATAAAACCTGAGCCGTTGTCTGTATTGGTTGGATTCAGTAGGAATGTAAATGTTATCACATTACCTTTGATGATGTTACTCTTGATAATTTCGATAAAGCCATCCCGGTCCAACCTGGTGTGCTCATGCTCAAAGCCAAGAGTGTGAAGGATCTCATGAGCAATGTTGCCCACGCTGCATGACGGCGCAACATACACAAACTGCCGGCCTCCGAAAAAGCCCACGTTTGAAGCACAGCTAAGGGGCAACAGATGACATACAGACATGTTATTTGACAGAATCTGAACCCAACTCTCTCCTGATCAGGTTGGGTTGAGCATGTGTTCTGTTGGTGGGTTAGGTATGTTAAATGAATTCGCAAAACCCTGCATGAAGCACCATACTTATGTCCAAACCTGGTTGAAAAGTCTACATACCCTTTACCAGGACGGAAGAGCACATAGTCTGACTCAGTAGAGTTTCTCCTGTGGAAAGTTATGCAGGTGTGCTCAGACACCATTGCCATGGCAGCCATGATATCCTCCTTTTTGTCATCTTAAAAAAATAAACTCAGTTAAAGCTTTTTGTGAGTAGTGCTAACTAGTTTACTTACTACTTACTTATGTCTGGACTGATGTCGTATGGCAAGTCCGTAGTTGGCCAAAATTTACCCACTGCATTCCTGTTTTTCTGCAAAGCAACATACAGGTGCTATTACAAATATATAATATATATATATAATATATATATATATTAAGGTGTTCAGTTGACAACATTGTCTTAAAGTTGGTTTCGACGTAGACAGGATGCTGAGGCCGAAACCTTTATCCAATTTCTACACCTGCCTTTTCCTATTGCAAGTCAGTGGGGGGGACTGGTGTCCATCTCTGGCAATCAGGGGGCAAGACGGGGTACACAGTGGACAGGCCACCAGTCCATCACAGGGCAACACGTATGACGAGACAAAACTTCATGTACACTCTTAAATCCAAATAAAGCCAATATGCATTTTTGGGGGGACTTGAGAGAGAATGATTGAGTGACCTTTGGCAATTCACACTCAAACATTCAGCCTTGCATGCATTTTAAAAGACTATTTTATAAAAACACATGCTTCACATACAAAAATACCAAATATCTTGGGACAATAGTAGGTCACTTGAAAGGACGACTAGTCTATTCCAAGTAGACATGCACCAGCATCCAGTAGGTGCTCGATTAGAGTGTCGTCTCAATTCTACCACAACCTCCAATATCACATGTTGATTCCCTCTGTCAACAAGCAGCCAAGGGTGACAGACAAAATCAATCATTGTGATGCTTTAAAGAGTTCAGTTGGTTTTCTGGAGGAAAAATCCAGGGAGGTCTGTTGAGATAAGGAAATCAACTTATCTGCTCGGTCAATGCTCATGCCGATCAGAAATAAGTTTTGTCCGTGATTGCATTATCTTATGTGTCTGTTCTTTTTCTTTTTTTAAAATCACCCTGCATTAAAGTGAAGGTATTCAGTCAAGTTATTAACCAGTGGTGGTTTCTGATATAGGTGACATGGGCAACTGCCCTAGGTAACATCTTGTGAGGGGCAGCAGGAGCCCACATTTCAATTAAGAAAAAGATTTGCAGCCGACACTTTGCTGATTTAAAATAGACTGCATAGCAAGTAGACCCCCAGTGTCAATGAGCAAAAAAAGTGTTGCTTGTCCTTACTCACCGATACCAGCATGTCTCCCTCCACCACTGCCATGTCATCAGAAAAAAGCTCTGGGAAAACAATCATGTTACATGTATTATTTTACAGTTTCTGATTTTATAGGGGAAACAATACTCCAAGATACAGCTCTGCAATACAATTTTCACCATTAATGGCACCTTTGAAATACTTCAGGACATGCAACCTGGGAGCATAGAGGAAGACCACTTTCAGGAACAATTTTTTGTATTTTTTTTTTAGTAAAAGCAAGACATCATTCTTGTGAGAGGAAGTTTCAATGTCCTTGTCAGTGTGCCTTTCAAAGTTTAAATTATTTCTGAAAGAATTCCAATAGTTTTTCTTATCGTTTTGATTTTGGTTCTTTGCCTCTTAGTTGCTTGAAATGCCTTAATGCACAAACTCCAGTCCTGGAGAGCCTCTGCCCTGCAACCTTTAGGCGTGCCTCTGCTGCACCACACCTAAATATAATAATTAAACCATTAGCAAGACTCTGGAGAAACTATCTACACAAGGAGGAGGTAATTAAGTCATTTCATCCCAGTGTTTTGTACCTGTGGCACATCTAAAAACTGCAGGACAGCGGCTCTTGAGGACTGGAGTTTGACACCCCTGACTTAATGAATACACTCAACATGAAAGGCCAAGTCTTGAAACTGTGTTTTATTTACCTTCTACCCAAGACCGACCAAACTATCAGCTGAAACTGACAACATGACCTTACCTTCTAATGTCTCTGGGTCATGGGTCACATGTTGTACTACCTGGATGTCAAACAGAGGCACTGCAAAAAAAAAAAGTCACAATCAACCGTTCATAATGACTAAAGAAAACACTGATCATAATACCCAATTCCCCCAGAGAACTGGAGTTTACAGCAGTGAGGAACCATGCAGTTCTTTCTACAGACTAGTGATGGTCCATCTGAATCCAGGCTTCGAGGCTTGTACCGAGTAGAAAGGGGGCGTGTCCGATGAAGCCCCGCTTCGAGGCTTGTGTCAGCTCGTGAAAACCACGTGACTGGCAACAAACGAGTCCTGCATTGCATGGGTCACGTGACTGCTTCATTTTGCGTGTCGGTTTTCAAAATAAAAGCGCGATGAGCCGCGCTGCTTCATGGGTTGTTGTCTATTTGGTCTCGCATCAGAGAATATTTGTCTTCAGTGGCCAAAATAAAATGAACATTGACTAACATATTTGATGTTTATTGATGATGGCACTAAACAAAATGTAATGTTTGTTACTACTTTTCTCAATTTTCTCAATTATGTTGTGATTTTATGATGTAAATCTCTTTGAACTCCATTGTTGCTGAAATGTGCTACACAAGTAAACTTGATTAATTGTCTGAAATGGAGCCAGCAAGAGGAAAATCTGACATCTGGGAATATTTTGAGATTATCCTCAATAAAATTCTTCTTGGATAACAATTAACCTCCCAATTTCTCACCTTCTGGAAAGTTCCACTATTTGTAGTTTGATTGGCAAAGATATATCAGTCTTTCACAGCAGAAACATATTTAATGCTGTTCAGAACTAAAATTCAACATCTAGCCAAATATAAGGGATCTGAGCCAATTATAAATCCAAGATAAAGTGAAAGCCCCAACAGGCTCTGCACTCCCAAGACACTAACATCAAATGTCTTTATTGTCAAATCAGTCCGACATAAAACCCAACACAACCACTGACGTTCAACATATACCAGGATTAGATTGGCTACAAATCATTTTAATAATTAAAACATATGACAGTTAAATATGGTTTCCTGTTACTAAATATGAGTTTTATGAAAACTTTGTGACAATATTGCATTTAGTAATTTTTGGAAGTATGATCCAACTGAGTGACAAAGCTGTTAGTTTCACCAGCAGATGTCACTAGTGAGCAATGAATGAAGCATCGAGTAATGAACCTTTTTGCAAAGCAAAGGGCTGGAAAGGTTCATTGCTTCATGAGGCTTCATTTTTCCATCACTACTACAGACATTTTCAGCAATACAGGATTAAAAGCTGGGTGACTTCTTACCATTTTTCACATAGGCAGCAAATGTTAGAGCCACTAAGAGCTGAAGCAGCATATCCTGTGTTCCAGTCGAGCTTGCAGCACCACTCCCAATGTTATCACATAAAGTAGAATCAGCTGGGAGCTGAAGCCTTGTTGAAAACCCACCAGAGCTGGGAAAACCCACCTCATTATATAGACTAGTGTTTCTCAACAGGGGGCGGTAATGCAGAACACCAGTTTCTGATGATTCTCTTCTTGTTTTCACAAGAAGAGAATCTAGTTGTAGTTCTATCATGCTTTAATGTTGCACAGCCCAGTATTTTGTAAATAGTTCAAGGTTTAAACTGGTATTATTGTACATCTTTTATCTGGTCATTTTGTGCAATATCTAACAACTAACATCAGAAAATGGCACAGAAGATTTTTTTACCACTGATTGGCTGCTGATAGGCCTACCAATTTTTAGTTGAATGTCCATTGCATTTTTGTAGACGCTTGTAAATAAAATTTTTCTCTTCCCATGGCTTTTTTGTTCTCTGGAAAATTATTTTTGATGATAAATACAGAAACAACCAAAAAAATTAAAGCATCAACAATAGTGATAATAATAATATTCAGTGCAAAGTAGCCAACACATTTTTATTGGGGGCAGTAAGGGACCTGGATAATGTATGTGGGGCGCTAATATACATTATAAGCCCACAAAAATAGTTGAGAAACAGGTACGCTCGATTTTGGCTTGCCAGCACAAGACTGGCAATTAGTGGAGTCTCACACTACTACAGATAATAATTGTTACTAAGGCAATAGTGTGTGTGTTACTGGATCTGTAATTCGTGTAAGCATCTTTCGACTCCAGAGCATTGCTCCCTGGCCTCTAGCGGTGGTCAGTTTTAATTTAATTTCGTAATTTAAAAAAAAATAAATTGTGATTTTAATATTAAGCGTTTAACACTCTTATCACAAATCTCAACTCTGCTTCGGAATTTTTGTGTTTATCGACCACGGTCTCTGGAGCTTTGAGATACACGTGAACCCGCCACCATGTGACGTTGTTCCGGATAACACACGAAAGAGACTACCTTACGCATAGTTTTTTTGTGTGTTTGTTTTTTTAATTTATTTTTTTTGTTTCATGGGGCCACCGTAGAAAAACGTTCAAGTACACCTCCCTGCAGCAAACAGAAAGGGGCGGGGACGGACCACTGTCAGTCTCTTACCTTATTTGGAAATGAGACCATTGCACTCCGGAAGTGAAGGGGGCGCTATTTTCTATAGTATCCTCGTTCTCCCGGTTGAATTTTCTTTTGAAATCAGTGATATAGCTTTATCTTTAGGAAGGAGTTTCACTCTCAGCATGTATTTCAACTTCTTTTTTTCATTTACTTCAGCGCAGCTCACAGCTTTTAACAAATTCCGTAGCTTTCTGTGTAGGCTACTTCTAAATCTGCTTCTTAGCTTCTTAGTCGCATCTTTTCGGTCGTGCTACTGCCTCTAGTGGCGTGGGGGTGGTAACAAAACTAATATAATTATGTCACTAAATCGAGAATACCACAAAATCTTTATTATTTACTATTAATTTCGCCATTACTGGCATCGTGAAAGAAATTATTTTCTAAAAGACCATATTTTTCTTCAGGATGTAGAGCTAATTAGGTGACATAAACATCACCTTAATAACATCTAT
Source organism: Poecilia picta (assembly GCA_033032245.1). Taxonomy (NCBI): domain Eukaryota; kingdom Metazoa; phylum Chordata; class Actinopteri; order Cyprinodontiformes; family Poeciliidae; genus Poecilia; species Poecilia picta. The sequence continues at coordinate 28,980,272 of CM065364.1, read as the reverse complement.
ATATCTCCATCAATTATAGAAGGAAGAAAAGAAAAAAGACATGAAAAACAACATTATCAACAACAATAAAGATACCATAAACAAAATATACATAAGAAATTTAATTGAGCAAAAGTCAATAACAAACAAATTAATTAGGTTCACAGATGAATAACCAGGATTGTTAAACAAGCAATAATCCACATTTTTGTTTTGTTGGTAGAGTCCTATATATAGGAAAAAATATGATTAAACTATTTAGTCTTCCAAGGTGGACATTTTTCCACCTTGGAAAATAATAAAATAAAATTAAACTAATTAATAGAATCATAATATAAACAATTTGTGCATCAAGTAAACACTTAGCATGCTACAGGTTAAAGTTATAATTAATTTGGCTAAGAATATGTTAGGTAAATTGTATTATTATCAACTATTTGTTAATACTTTATAATGTTCTTATGTATTCTTATTTGTTTAGTCATATCTTTTTAGAAATGTTCCTGTATTGTTTATCACTCTGATTTCCTTTCTCAGAGAGCCTCTCTGAAGAAGAGCAGTGACAGCAGCTCTTCACAGAACGCCCTGCTTTTCACCTGTTAGATGGCCGTAAAACCATCGACGTGAAGATGTACAACTTGCTGTTTGACCCTGGGTCAGGAACTGGATAATCTAGTGCAAGATAGATTGTGTTGTTAGTTAGTGATAATCATTGGTGCTGTAACTGTGTGATGAAGTGTTTTTCCCCCTTCCTTTAAGTTACAAAGCTCTGTGTGATTAGGGATCCTAAAGACAATAAAAAGAGAGGGGCAGGCAAATGTGCTTTCAGAGGAGTAGGAGATTTGTAACTGAAAGCACATCTCTGTCTGTTCTCCTCAAAGTATTCAGAATCTAACTCTCTCTTGTCTTTCCTGTGTTTTTGGTCTGTTAACCCTTAGGAGGCTGGGGTCTGAATGGCCGTTTTGGTCTAATTTTGAATTTACCCTTATATTTTCACCATAAAAACTATTTACCTTGCCTTATCACCATTATCATTATTTTCAGCACAACCTAAGCTTCATGATTTTACAGTATTTATTTTATTTTGACAAAATGCATTATCACCAAAAAAACACACAAAATCAAAATCTGAGTATAATTTGTTTTTGATATTTTTACTATGAAATTCACAAAAATGTTGAATGAACCATTTTTCCAGCCTAAAATTAAATTTTCTTTTGTAAATTTTAACAACTTGTGTACAAACGTAGCCAAAAACTAATGAATTATACATATTTCTACATCACATTGTGGGCAATGTTTCAGGCGTATTTTTGCAATTTATAAATGTGTCACAATATCTCCATCACAAATTCTCTCCAACACCACAAGACTCATGTTTTTTTTACAACTATTTACAAAATGTTTGATGATGTTTCCATCACATATTCATTTCCTCCTCCGTCCCCCTACCCCTTTCAACTATTTACAAAATGGCTGTCAGCCGAGGTCTGACACCGATGTCGCCCATTTTGTTTGAGCTGTAACTGTGCCCAGTTAGCTCAAACAAAATGGGCGAAAATGCTTTCTGATTGGTTGCTTCAGAAATGTGGTACGTTTGAGGAAATCAGGAAAAATGGACTTCATCTTGCATTCATTCACTTTTTGGTCATAAAACATTCCCGGATTGCGCAGTGCATGTGATCGATCATATTTCTGGTTTTATTTTGAAGTAAACATGAAACAAAATCAATATAAAACCACTACTTTAATAAAGTTTGAGGTCTCTGGTGTCCAACAGGACTTGAATGCACACTCCTCATGCTGTCTGTTTTTTTTTTCATACAGAAGCTTTTACATGCATGACGTCAGCCCGCCACGGGGCGGGCAGCGACTGCATAGGGCAAATAGGTGTCAACTCTGACATAATTTGGTCCTTCGAGCCGGAGGTCAACATACCGGAAGGATTCCGGTAGGTAAGGCGGATGCCAGTATAGACCGTGCACGGCAAAGCTTCCTACTGGAAGCTTTTCAGGACCTGTTGAAGGGCTGGTTCTCTGCCTGCCTGCTGGGATCCGAAGGTTGAGACATTCCAAGGAAAGACAACAGGGGGTGAGTGATCCTTGGTCAAAAGTGGCAAGTGACTGGGGGGGGTCACTGCGCGAACCTAAACCCCTGTCAATTCTAGACTCTAACAGGTAAAATTTCGCAAGGCAGTACACCTGGCCCTGTCCCGGTGTTATGCCTGCCCAAATTTGCATCCCCTGTCTCTTGTTGATAGTCGCGATTTTAGAAAATTGAGGGGAAAGAATCACACAGCGCTGCACAGTGGCGCAGTTGGTAGAGCTGTTGCCTTGCAGCAAGAAGGTTCTGGGTTCGATTCCCGGCCCCGGCCTTTCTGCATGAGTTTGCATGTTCTCCCTGTGCATGGGGGGTTTTCTCCAGGTACTCCGGTTTCCTCCCACAGTCCAAAAAACATGATTGTCAGTTAATTGGTCTGTCTAAATTGCCCCTAGTGTGCATGTCGTTTGTCCTGCATGTGTCTCTGTGTTGCCTCGACAGACTGGCGACCTGTCCAGGGCAAAACCCCGCCCCCCGCCCGGAACGCCAGCTGGAGATAGACACCAGCACCTCCCGACCCATTAAGGGACAGGGTGTAGAAAATGGATGGATGGAGTCACACAGCTGCTGCCCTCTGGTGGGTAAATGAAGAACAGCATATAGTGTGTAAACTATGCAGGTAACAGTACTGCTGCCCAATGTATTAATTCTACGTGCGGACCAGAGTTATTGATTTTATGACAGAGGCTGCGGGCCGACCTTGGACATGCCTGGCTTACTTGGTTGCTACTGGTCAACGTGATAACTATAACGACGATGGCGGTATCTCCTGCGTCTACGGCGATAGTAGATTCTTCGCCTGTAGTCGCGGCTCTTCCTACGTCTGTAGGAGGAGCGTCGTTTGCGACGTCAGCTACGTCCTATGGTAAGAATGCTGCGTTATCTAAGGACTTCTGAAGTAGCAGCCTGTGATGTCATCGACGACGTCCATGGATATTATGTCATCGATGACATCACAGGCTGCTACTTCAGAAGTCTTCTTCTTCTTCTTCTCTCTATTATGGCGGATTGCAAGCAACTTTGAGGTGCATACCGCCACCTACTGTACACGTGTGTAGCAACATTTTTTTACATCTATTAAATATTTATTAATCTTGTATTTTTGAGAAAAATAAATAATGCTTTCCTTAGTCTATAAATATCCATTTTGTTTCCTTCATTTCCTAATATCCCTTTAAGGCTCCATTCTTGGCCTGTCCTTCTAACTATTCTTTTCAAATTCTCCCTTTTAGATCTTTCAGATTCATATGTTCTACAGTTCATTAATACATGTTCTACTGGGCTAAAGAGAAACAGGACTGGACTGCTGGTGAGTGGTCCTTTTTGGAAATGCAGATTTCATTTTCGAACAGGACTTGGCACCTGCACACAGTGCCAAAGCTACCAGTACCTGGTTGAAGGACCATGGTATCCCTGTTCTTAATTGGCCAGCAAACTCTCCTGACCTTAACCCCATAGAAAATCTATGGGGTATTGTGAAGATGAAGATGCAATACACCAGACCCAAAAATTCAGAAGAGCTAAAAGCCACTATTAGAGCAAACCTGGGCTATCATAACACCTGAGCAGTGCCACAGACTGATCGACTCCATGCCACGCCGCATTGCTGCAGTAATACAGGCCAAAGGAGCCCCAACTAAATACTGAGTGCTGTACATGCTCATACTTTTCATGTTCATACTTTTCAGTTGGCCAACATTTCTATAAATCCTTTGTTTTTATTGGTCTTCAGTAATATTCTAATTTTCTGATATGCTGAATTTGAGATTTTCATTGTTGTATTGTAATCATCAAAATTAAACGAAATAAACATTTGAAATATATGGGTTTGTATGTAATGTATGAATATAATATCCAAGTTTCACTTTTTAAAGTGGAATTACTGAAATAAATCTACTTTTTCATTATATTCTAATTTTATGACCAGCACCTGTATGCTTGGTTGTAGGTGAGCTCAACTATTATCATTGTTTACCATAATGTCTCATTGGAAACCTTTCCTGTAAGGACTCCAGCTTAACCAGTAAACTGATAAGACACTGGACTGGTTTCCCACTATTCAATTTAGAAACTCTATATCAACTCTACCAGCTGCAATTGATTCATAAACTTCACTCAAATATTCAATTGTTGCAAAACCCAAAAGGGATTCATCTAAAACGTTAAATGTAGCTTCATCCTGGAAACACTCACACAGAGAGAAAGTAGGTTTTAGAAAGTTTATTTGACAAGCAAATAATCTTCAGCAGTCGGATCCTGGCAGTAGATGTTGCGCTGGTAACCGCCAGAGAGAATGAGCCACTGTGGATGAATTATTTTGATTCTATATGAAAACCTTTTTGAATGAAGTCACTGGATACATAAATTATGCCTATATGTAAATTCTAACAGTCTTCAATTCAGCCAATCAGCTCATCATGCGCCTCTGTCCCAGCCTATAGGCGCCGGTCTCCTCATCTCCTCAAATGACCCTTCATAAAGTCCAGTTGATGTGAACAACTGCTCCTCACCTGAGTTTCCATCACCTCCATCCGGTCTCCACCGTCGCTCAGGAAACCTTTAATCATGTTTGTAACTGAACAACATGTTTCTGTATGTGGTTGCTTTATTAAAAAACAACAACTATTGATTCTGATTGTTAAAACATAAACAACTTAGCCGTATAAAAGGTTTGTAAAGAAAATTTGTATTTATTCCAGTCATTGTTCAAAAAGTATATGAATCATTGTATGTAAAATACTGAAAGTTATTAACTTTGCTTGCGTTTCAAATTTAACCTAAAACAAGGTTATCCAATTGTTAAACAATGCTGTTACAATATATTTACAACTACTTTATTGGTTCTACTTTCTCTTTAATATATTAGAGCCAAATGTAACATTGCCTGGAAACAACACCATTTCTTCAAAAAACTAAATGTAATATTCTTCTTGCCTTCAGTACTGACAGTCATGGCAGTGTCCAGGTATGCCATCAGAGTAGTAACGAGGGTACTCTCCTCGTCTTCCATTTCCGTGAAGCCCACACATTCTTTACATTGCCGGTTGCAGGAAGAACACGTAACAACAGCAAAAGGAATCCGGTTTTCTGCCCTGAATGACTCCGAAAATACACCCCAATTGATCTCACCTGTAAGTGAATGATTGATTTCATGTAGTTGAAATCTAATTTCACATGTTTTGGGTGAAAAAGGTCAAAGGTCCTTACCATCCAGCCAAGCAAAGTGAGTCCTCTTCCTGAACACTGAGTCAGACACAATGGCTTTAAAGCGCTTGCAGGTCAAGGCCAAGGTGAGGTAAGCTGCATCTCCCTGTGCTAGTATGACTTCTTGGAGAACAGCTTCAAGTACATTTAAAGGCATCTGAAAATGAAAGAAAAACAGGTGCATTGCAAGACTGTCACCAGAAGAATGGCTATGACACGGATGATTATGAATGAATCTTACCTGCAAAATTGGCGGTATCTTTTCTTCCTGCATGGTGAAAGGCATAAAACAATAATCAACATTTTATATCTCTCAGTATCTTACCCTTTCCATCTCTACTGTCATAAAAAATGCTGTGCAAAAAATATTTTCTTGTTAAAAAACATCATTTATGGTTTCAGTGTCAATTGCACATAAATAAATACAAATCAACATGAATAGTTATGTGTACATTTTAAAAATTAACCTCAATTTGTGCCTTGGTTGCTTTTGCATGGGTGTGGTCATCAGCGCACACAGTCTGTAAAAATATAGATATTTTCAAAGTGAAAGATGAGCCCAAGTCCAAATAACATCCAAACTGCTTGTCCTATCCTGATTTTGTTTCAGATATTAAAAATTAAGCATAGCATAAAAGTGCATTGTGAACAGACATAATACAAATTACATGATTCAAAACTACACACAGATGAATTTGAACTAAACTTTACCTCATATTTTGCCTTCTCATCAACTTTTTGCCACTTTCTCTTCTTTTGTAGTTCTTTGGACCTTTTAAAAGGACAAATTGAAGATTTTCTTTAAAAAACTGACTTATGTGTAACATGATGTGGTGTATTGCATCATTATTGTTCTTACTTCACAGGGACGTTTCCCAGGGGAGTGGGAGTCCAGCATCTTTGTATTGGCTTGTCATTCTGTGGACATCACAGGTTCGCATTTAATGAAATCTCCAACAGAAAGCTTGCACTCTCATCTGTTTCCTTACTCTTGGGATGGTGCTTCCATTCCAAAGTAGAGAGCTTACTGTGGAGATGTTGCCGTCACTACAAAACAGTTGTTGGTCAGTCCTTGTTTAGGCAATCCCTGTGGGGTTTAAGAGAAAATTCAAGAAAAGGGAAAAAATGTAAATGTCATTACTTTAACAATCAAATTAAAGTAAAAGACAACAGCCTTACCCACAGTATTGATTGTAAACACTGAAAGGAGGAATGGTTGGAAATAAGCAGTCTGGTAGCTCTAAAGAACTACAAGAGTCCAACAATAACAACTGTTGAGACGCTTGAGACGCTTTACCAAGGTCGATGTATGGATGGAGCGACAGGTGTTGCACAATTCTATGCGTTTCAGAGCAGAGCAGAGGGACGCCTTATTTGAATACATTAAAGGGGAGAACACACCTCCAAGTAGAAAATATAATGCTCAAGGGAAAATAATAATTTAATTATTTTTAAATTGGACAATTTAATTTCACATAATTATCGCGGAAGAAGCCATTTGTTTGTTAAATACTTAATGAAACATATTTACCATGTTTGATGTTTGTTGTATACTCACAAAGAACTAGGTAATTAGTCCAAGTTGGTTGTTTATTGAATGTTCAGAAACTACAGCGGCTGTGATGCGCTAAGATAAAGGCAAAACAACCCGAACAGGTGATCAACTGTAAACCACTCGCACCTTTTGACTCCTAGTCTCTCTGTTATTTAAGCACACCCGTTGCCGTGGCAACCGCTCGCTCCTCGAGTCGACCAGGGACTAGTTAAAAACATTCAGTCGTTATGATATTAGGTTTGCAGGCTTGATATTTATTTTGCGGTCATTAATAAGTCTCTCATGAACACAGCGGTGGTTGATTAGTTATTTTAAACTCCTGCTCTGCTCGTTATTTTGGTAATGGAACCGAAACGCATAGAATTGCGCAACACCTTGTCGATCCATCCATCCATCCATCCATTTTCTGCCGCTCATCCGGGGTCGGGTCGCGGGGGCAGCAGCTTCAGAAGGGAGGCCCAGACTTCCCTCTCCCCAGCCACTTCTTCCAGTTCCTCCAGGAACCCCAAGTCGTTCCCAGGCCAGCCGAGAGACATAGTCCCTCCAGCGTGTCCTGGTCTTCCCCGGGGCCTCCTCCCGGTGGGACGCGCCCGGAACACCTTACAACCAGAGAGGTGACGTTCCACGTCCTAAGAGCTTCTGCAGTCGAGGATCAGACCACCAGGGTCTCCTCCCTCGGCCGCCGCTCGTAACACATTGCACCCGACCCCTCCACCACGATAAGGTGGCAGCCCATGGAGGTGTTCAACAACACCTTGTTGAAACAGTAATTAATGTTGTTGGGTCATTAATTTGAACACGTTTCGTTGATTTTTTTTTTCTGTTTTTCTTTAAGCAGTCGCTGCCCGCCCCGTGGCGGGCTGACGTCATGCATGTCGACCAACTGGACTCTGTCTCTGACGGTTTTCCCGAAGATAGAACCTCCCTGCCAGGTGTTCACTGAAGGCTTTTTATTTTCCTTGACCTGGGCAAATCCCTGTTTCCCAAGGTGTTTTTTAAAGATAGTGTCATCTCGCCCTAAGATATATTAGTTTACGACCTTCTGTCTTGTGTGAAACAACCCACCAAGGTTAAAGCTAAAAGCGTTGACCATCCATCAATTTCTATACTTATCCCGGCATAGGTTTTAAAGTTCTAAACCGCCAACACAAACCTATCAAAAAATGAGTAATTTGTTCAAAAGGTTTTGGCTAAACTAAACACTAAAAAATGGTTATATGATTCAGTTAAACTAAAACACTAAAAAAATGGTTCTATGATTCAGTTAAACTAAAACACTAAAAAAATGGTTCTATGATTCAGTTAAACTAAAACACTAAAAAAGGTTCTATGATTCATTAAACTAAACATTAAAAAATGGTTATATTTCCTCAACACTACCAAACTGAGCTGGTTAAAGACCGAGTTTGATCGGCGCTTCTCTGACTTCAGAGTGCAACAGTCTGGCTTTGACATCTTTGCCAATCCTTTCACCACCGATGTCTGCACGGCACCCCAACACCTTCAGATGGAGCTAATTGAGCTTCAAAGTGACAGTGGCCTGAAAGCAAAGTTCCAGGATGCTGCAATCCAGGACTTTTACCGTCTGATGCCCCCTGGTTTGATGCCACAGCTTCGACTTCATGCTGCCCATGTTCTGTCCATGTTTGGAAGCACCTATCTATGCAAACAGTTTTTTTCCATAATGAATCTGAACAAAAACCAGCACAGATCACGCCTCACGGATGACAACCTCCATGTTGTTCTACGCATTGCCTCAGCACAGGACCTAAAGCCAGACATTGACACACTGGCAACGGAAAACGGTGTCAGACATCTGGTCAGAAAAACACAGGTTAGCATTTTCTTTTGGAAACTTAATTAAAATATAATAAAATGTAATTCAACCAAGAAGAAGAACAGGTAAACTGTGTGCAATTTAATGACTGCTAGCATTTTGTTTTGTGTTTATCATTTTCAGAACATGATCGATAGTAGAGAGAGAATCCACTTGGTGTGTTCAAGGACAGGCAGCATCTCCTCATCAAAGACGATCCAAAAAACTTGAGTAATATAGTTGTGAACTGAGTCGACCTTTATTTTGGTATTTTTAGCTGATTACATATTATTTATGTGCAGCTGCTGTTGTAATTAGTTAATGTTTGCAGGTCTTATGTGTGTATGCAGACAAATTGTTGTCATCAAACCATCAGTTGGATGCAAGGCTGTGTGTAGCCTTTTTGTGTAAAATGCTACATGTGTCATACATGTTCTTTGCAGCTCAGTTTTATGTTATTTTTCTTTATTCACTTGGACAGTTTGATCCTTCATTAATGGAGTTATGTGGGTTTTCATAAGCTGACAAAATTTAAAAGGATTTATGTTAGAGCAACAAGCAAACATGTTTTCTATGCAACTGTAATTGTCACACGAATAAGTTATAATAAATAATTAGCTATTTAACATTAAGGAGTAGTTACATTTATTTTACATTACATTTAGTTACATTTATAAGTTACATCTGGCCCTTTAAGAACAGCCATTATGCTGATGTGGCCCTCGGTGAAAATGAGTTTGACACCCCTGGCTTAGACCCTCTTCCTTGTCAGTCAACCTCCTGCAGTGATTAACAGGCAGAAGCTGCTGCTGGGGCTGATCTGATTGTTTGGTGGAGTGACAGTGAGGAGTGAAAAGGTTTTGTACCACAAATTAACGTTTATATTTGAAGTCAACGTGGACATTATTTTTTGTTATTTTTAAAAGTACATGAAACCCCTTTGAAACAGGAGAAGTCTCTGTGAGTGCTTTTTATTTTTTCTTAGAGTCGAAAACCTCCTAAAAGACTCTTGCATTTTTGTTATTTGGACTTTATTATGATACAAGAGTGGCATTAACAATATCTATTAGCTCATTAACTTCACATTTCTCCAATGAATATTTATCAGAGGTTATCATTAGAAGGTTAAGTGTCTTTTACTTTGTTTTCCTGTGGTTTTAGACTTGGCAGTAGAAATTGATAATATAGGAATAACACCTTAAATTAATTTGTTTCCATTTTATCTAGGGGGAACAGATTTTATCAGGCAGTTAAGATATTTTGTTCCCCCATCCTAACTTTGGCAAATAAAGAGAAAATGTTATGAAAATCACAGGATTTCTTGTTGATTATAAGGAGAATTAGCACAGTAAAAGCCTTGCAGTTAAATTAATTTGTTTCCATTTTATCTAGGGGGAACAGATTTTATCAGGTGCTTAAGATATTTTGTTCCCCCATCCTAACTATGGCAATAAAAGAGCAAATGTTTTCAAACTTGCAGGATTTCCTGTTAATAATGAGGGGAATTAACACAGAAAAGACTTTGCAGTTAAATGTATTTGTTTCCATTTATCAGAGGGGCAACAGATTTTATCAGGCGCTTAAGATATTTTGTTCCCCCATCCTAATTTTGTCAAATAAAGAGCAAATGTTATGAAAATCACAGGATTTCTTGTTGATGATGAGGGGAATTAACACAGTAAAAGACTTTGCAGTTAAATTAATTTGTTTCCATTTTATCTAGGGGGAACAGATTTTATCAGGCAGTTAAGATATTTTGTTCCCCCATCCTAACTTTGGCAAATAAAGAGAAAATGTTATGAAAATCACAGGATTTCTTGTTGATCATAAGGGGAATTAGCACAGTAAAAGCCTTGCAGTTAAATTAATTTGTTTCCATTTTATCTAGGGGCAACAGATTTTATCAGGCGCTTAAAATAATTTGTTCCCCCATCCTAACTTTAGCAAAAAGAGAGCAAATGTTTTCAAACTTCCAGGATTTCCTGTTAATAATTAGGGGAATTAACACAGTAAAAGACTTGCAGTTAAATTAATTTGTTTTCATTTTAAGGGGGGAACAGATTTTATCAGGCAGTTAAGATATTTTGTTCCCCCATCCTAACTTTGGCAAAAAGAGAGCAAATGTTTTCAAACTTGCAGGATTTCCTGTTAATAATGAGGGGAATTAACACAGTAAAAGACTTTTGCAGTTATATTCATTTGTTTCCATTTTCATAGGGGGAACAGATTTAATCAGGCAGTTAAGATATTTTGTTCCCCCATCCTTACTTTGGCAAATAAAGAACAAATGTTAGAAAATCCCAGCATTTATTGTTGATGATGAGGGAATTAACACAGTAAAAGACTTTGCAGGTCAATTCATTCGTTTCCATTTTACAGAGGGGGAACACATTATTTCAGCCTGCTGAAATATCCATTCTCTCCTCTTCTCTCCCCATTACTTTTGGAAATAAAATGCAATTGTTTTAAAATTCTCAAAAATTATCTGTGATGGCATACTAGACATTTCCTTAATCCAGTAATCTGTCATATTTTACATTAGGACGGGATTTACCAAAAAGTTTACACTCTGATCAGTGGCGGAACAAGTCGGCGTCGGGCCGGGGGGCGGGGCAAATTTCCGGGGCCCCTGACCAATTACCGGGCCCTCTGACCAATCACCGGGCCCCTTACGTGCAGCAGCTGGAAACCGTTGAGTGGGGGGGGGGCTTTTATTTGTGCGGACGGACAACTACTGACATTGATACACCTTTCTCAACAGGCAGGGGCGGGCCGACCAACATTGAGACCAGTAATACAGCCAAAACTGTAAAAGAAAAAGAAAATAATTTTATATTTAAGACAAAAACATCTGTGACTGTATATTTTAGCCAAATCTCGAAGTGGTATAGGTTTAGCTTCACCTGGTTCAGATTCACAAAAGAACTGCATTTTAGGTAATAAAATACTGTCTTATTTAGAAAAGGCTTTGAATCCATTTTTAATGTTTTTCTTTTAATATATTGCATACAAGAGGCTTCAGTGGTTAAAGGAAAAATCTGTAAAATATGCCAGTTTTTTTATCCGAGTAATTGTCAGAATAATTGATAGATTAATTCCCAACTGCAGCACTTCTGTATTGGAAGTGCTGCAGTTCATGTCTGAAGTAAAACAGACAAACATAATTAATACATTCTGCAAACACACATGAACACCAGCGGTACACAGCTCAGGTCGGACAGTCTGGCTTTCCTGAGTTCTGTTATGTGGCGAAACGTCAGCCAGTGTTCACACATTCAGTCATGAATCACTTCCAGCAGACTGGATGAGCCAACGCCACAGGAAACATTTGAAACAAAACGTCAGTGACTGCGAGTCCCATTTTAACCCGTCGGTCCAGTTCTGAAGAGTCCACCACGTGAAGATTCTGACGTCTCTCAGGTCCCGTCAGAAAGTTATCACCTTGGCCTGTTTCGGTTTGGCTTTCTTCACTGGAACGTGAATGTCCTCCAGGTCTGCGCTCATGTTGTTGGACAACCAGCCCAGAGTCACCGAGTTAGCTGGAAGGACCGACACACACATATGACGGATTGAACACATGAAAACCCCAGAAGACTCATATGTAATTCTAACTCAACATAATGGTCTAGTTCTGTTCCGAAAACCCAGGTGAGGTTTTGTCCTTCCTCTCTTTGGCATTAATCATAGGAAACTAGACATGGAAACAGCCAAAGTTTCCTATTGTAAAGGTGAAACCGACATCAATCCAGGGACAAAAGGTTGTGACGCCACGGTATGTAATAATGTAATAAAAACCAGCATTAAATTGTCAAACATTTGTTGTGAATTGCCGCTATATCAATAAAACTGTAATGAAATCTTTGAATACATTTAGCTATACTTTCTGCCACATCTGTAGTAACGTTATTACATCTCGAGTCAGTTATTACATAATGTGGCATTACAGCAGCTTATTAGAATTGACTCTGTCCAAAAACACAGACTGTAAAACATGAGACGATGAGTCAAAGGTGACGCCCAGCAGGAGGTCGTGACCCAATGATTTATGCACTAAATTCAATGTTTCACAAACTCCAGAGTTTCACCATTTGGTTTATCGGAAGCTCAAATGTTGGATGATTGTGCAAAAGGACTTTGGGTCATTACGTCTAAAGAAAAGCAAAAAAAAAAAAAAATTGATCATCAACATGTCATAACAGCCCAGAAACATTGTTTCACATGATGAGCCTGATGTTGGCACCGAGGCAAACCATGAAGAAAATAATAATGGCGGGCATGTTGTTTTTTAACGACTCACTGTGTGAACAAACTTATCCACATGTGATTTTTATTATGCGTCTTATTTCATGGAAACACGGCAATTGTGTTCTGAACAATCAGAAGTTTGAAACTCACTTGCTGCCTGGTGCTCCGGACAATCCTTCTGGAAATGTTCCACAGAGCCACAAACACGACAGCAGCCGCCTGCAAACACAACCATCCTCTCCATCACGTCTCGACAGTAGAACACCCATCAGGAACCAGAGACGGTATTTCCATATGTGTGTGTGTGTGTGTGTGTGTGTGTGTACCTTGAGCATAGAGCCCTTTGGGATTGTCAGGGCAGGAGCGTGACAGGTGTCCAGTCTGACTGCAGATGAAGCATTTAGCATACGGATATTCACCTGAAGGAGAGAGTTACAGTTACAAAAGCTGAACATGCAGACGTTGAGTCAGGCTTGGTCCAGGTGGGGTGTGTGTACGTATGTGTGTGTGGGGGTGTGTGTGTGGACCTCACCCAGAGCTGGGTCCACTTTGGCTTGGCACTTCTGGATCTCATGCTCTGTGGAGCCGCAGCGGAAGCAGATGCCGTGGCCCATTTCCTCGTCTCTGTCGGCTTCTGGACAGTCGGCCAGACCGTGACCTGGTTTCCTGCAGTTAAAGCACAGCTGGAGAGAGAGAGAGACAGGAAGGGGACAGAGAGGAGGGGAGAGAGTTTTTTGATGGACAGTTTTGTTACATAATTGCTTTTGCTGTTTTGTTAATTTATTTTATTAGAATTGAAAGTTTGAGAATATGTCATTGCATTATTATGCCGTTACCACTATAATACTTGAAAATGTTTTCAAAATAATATTATAATTTATTGCAATAACTTCAGGGACAATTTATCGCCCAGCTAAATGTGTCATTGTGACAGGCCTAGAGGACGATCAGAGAACTGCTTCAAGAATTTACTTAATACAAACGCATATCACACTGTTGTGAAAACTATTTTCCTTCCGCTTCCCAATGATGAACTACTAAAATCCAAGCAAAGTTTGTAATGCGACAAGAAGTAAGTATGCCAACGTTTGCAGGCCGCTGATTGGTTCAGCTTCAGCAGAGCTCACCATCTTACTCTTCTTGTCCTTCTGCCTTTTCACCCTCCTGTCCTCCCTCCTCCTGTCCTTCTTCAGGGCCACCTCCACCGTCTCCTTGAGCTCCGCCTCCGTCTCCCTGCCTCCGTCCTGACCGCTCCGCTTCAGGTAATCCAGGAACCCGTTTACGTCTCCGCTGGTGTACTCTTTCTTCTTGCGGTTGGGCTTTCTCTCCGCGGCAGAGCGGGTCTTTCTCAGAGGGTCTGTCTGATCCGGCCGTGAAAACCCAGCAGGCACACCTCCATCTTTTCTTCTTCCGGCTGATCTGAGCTGATTCCAGGGAGTCGCCTCGGCTGGTTTGTGTTTGTGGACGTTGTTGGCTCTCGCCCACCTGGTCATGTCTTTGAAGGAAGGTCTGGAAACAGCAGGAGGATGTTCAGGAAACCTTTTAAGCTCATGAAAATCTGATCAACGACTTTATATCATCACCTTCCTAAAATAATGGCAAAAGTCATTTTTTGCCAACAGTGACTTTTTCCTTTTGCCCAAATCATCCTTTGGCTAAAATAAAAGGCTGTGATTTATGTAGGCCATTATTTTAGAAAGCTAACAATATGTAGGCCTGTCACAATAAGCCAATTAATTGCATGATACGTGTGAAAAATTTCCATTTGCATTATTTATCATTTTTCTACCAAAATCTGGATGATAAGTGTTCAGTCAGGTGATTTGATCTCAACTATCCACTTTTTTTATGAAGGAGAAATTTGTTCACTGAGACTTCATAATTCATTAGAATTCTTATTTTTGTTGTTGCATTTATTTATTTATTTTGGATATTTAAAATGTCTTCCTGTTTAACAGTTTAGCAGTGTTAAATGTTTATTAGAATTTAAAGTTTATTGATCTCTGAGAATGTGTTCTTGCATTACTCCACCATTAGCATTATGATACTTAAAAATGGCCTCAAAACAACAATATAATTTTTCATCTTTTTAACTTCTGGAACTACCTCTCACCTGGAACATTAGCTGGAGATCAGCACCAGCTAAGACCCCACTAAGGGACAAGGGTGTAAAGAAAATGAATGAATGAATGGATGAATGAATGAAACTATTTTTTATCTAGCAAAATTTGTTATCACAGCAGGCAAGCATATTAACAATATAAACAAAAACTACAGAACAAAACAAATGTGTCTGTTTGTTCCTAAAGTACAAAGAATATATAACTTGAGAGAATCACAAGCTCATTCTTATGTCATAATTAAAGTCCATTTAATTATTATTATATTAAACCTCTATGGCATGACTTTTTGATTTTTTGGGGAAAAAATATTTTGGGAGCTTTGGTCCTTAATTACGGATCAATCATAAAATTGGACCCTGACGCCTCCCGGAACCAGATTTGGGTTTGTTGCCTCAAGGCAACATTGCGCTACAGGGTCTAAAACGCCAAGTTTTCTACAGTGAGTATGAGAAATGAAAAACAAATCAAACAAAAACTATATTCACAAAAACAGTTTTTTTGACAAAATAAATCAGACATGGTTCCAGCTCACCAAATATAAATTAAACAACTCACTTTCATTAATGAATGGTACATTAAGCAAATTACTAAAACAAGCATTTGTGTGTTTGTACATGTGTATGTTTGGCAGAGCTAGAACCACTAAGGATGTTGACATCAGTCTTTTTCCCTATTATATGTTAAACATCAGAAAGGAATTTTTTGCTGATGTGGAAAAAAAGTGTATATCACATTTTTGGCACTTGATTATTGGCGTACCTGGGACTCACCATATGTTTATCTGATTATCTATGGGTTGTAGCGACCAGATTCACATCAGTGACAGGAGTTTGGGCTACAGGTTCTTTTTGTAAGAGTTTGTAGTTCTAATTCTTTGTTAGAATTTGAGCCAAGCAAAGGACAACATTTCCACCAGCTCCCATATCTGGTAGATTTGGTCGTTGCACAGCTCGCCCGGTATAGGTTGTAAGGAACACCATCTGCACCAGTCATATGAAATACCCTGCAGATCCACATTTTTGGGTTTGGCAGGTATTGCATCAGTCTTTGCCTGCCTTGGAATGGGGCCATTTGTTCATTGATGACCAGCTTATTACTCTTTGGGACTGAAGTCAGTTTTGAGGATAAACAAACAATGAAATAATGGTTGTACAGTGGATCCTCATGTTTTCATTGGGAATGACTCCAGCTTATGAACCATGCACCTTTTGTCCATGAAATGATCTTGCATCCATCTCCTGTTTCTGTTAGTCAATAATAAAGTAAATAAATTGGCTGTGGCAATTATTTTGTAATCAATTGACTATCATCACATTAGAATAATATTGTCTGAGCAGAAGGGCCCTAATTGCGCAATGTTGCCCTGAGGCAACAAACAAAAAAAACACAGTTTTAGCACATAAATAATTTTAAAAAATGTCTTGAAATGATCTGTAATGCTTCTTTACATACTCACAGATATGAAAATATTTTTAGTTAGAGTGACCAACATTTAAAAATGAAGAAAAGTGATGTATAACTTACAAGTAGGAGACAAGGTGTAGCATGCACCTCCACTTCATAAAAAGGACTTCTCTACTAAATAAAAGGTCACATGGACCTCAATGCCTCTTTTATTTGGAAAAAAATATGTCTGGAGGTATTTTAAATCATCAAACCCTAAAAATAAAATAAAGGAGCAACGTGAGGTACAGATTTGTGGTTTGTTGCCTGAGGGCAACGGTATGCCATAGAGGGTTAAGACGTCCAATTATACACAGTCCAGTCACATTAATGTGACCACCACGTACTTTCCACTTCAGAGTTAAATAACCAATCACAGAAGGCAGGTGGCAGCACAGTGCAGTTGAGCGTATATAAAGGGTGTGTGTGGGCTTCGGAAAACATTTCAATCGTTGGTGTAATGCAGAAACGAAGCGATTTATCCGACGTCCAAAAGGGCATGATCATTGGCTTTCGGGCCAAGGGTGGAAGCATTTCCGAAACGGCTGAGTTTGTGAACTGTTCGCGTGCCGCCGTGGTAAAAGTGTACCGTGCATGGCAAAATGGGACTGTCCAAAATCAACGACGTGGCAAATGTGGTGCACCACGGGCCATAGATGACAGAGGCGAACGACGGTTGCGGAGATGCGTTCGGGCAGATAGACGGGCTACCGTTGAGCAACTGACCACTAAAATGAACCAAGGGGCTACCACAAGTGTCTCCCAAACCACTATTCAGCGAACATTGCTGCGTCTGGGCCTCCGAAGCGGACGCCTGGTTCGTGCACCTATGCTGGCTGGTGTTCATCGACGACGAAGGCTAGAATTTGCACGCCAGTACAGCAGCTGGACGTCCACTGAGTGGCGACAGGTAGCGTTTTCAGATGAATCGCGTTTTATGCTCCATCGGACAGATGGACGTTGGCGTATAAGGCGTGAAACCTCTGAAAGGAACCACCCTGCAACCATTGCAGGAACGGTCCAAGCTGGAGGCGGGAGCATTATGGTCTGGGGAATGTTTTCCTGGCATTCTCTGGGTTCACTGATTATTGTGGAAGGCACGATGGATCAATACAAGTACGCATCTGTCCTTGCGGACCATGTCCACCCCTACATGCGCATTGTTTTTCCTCAGGATGATGGCATCTTCCAGCAGGACAATGCGAGGTGCCATACAGCTGCCAGTGTACGTGCGTGGTTCGAAGAGCACCAGGATGAGTTTACCGTCCTCCCCTGGCCAGCAAACTCACCTGACTTAAACCCAATCGAGCATCTGTGGGACCATCTCGATCGAGTTGTTCGCGTCATGGATCCTCAACCGCGTAATCTAGCGCAGCTGGCCACGGCATTAGAGTCGGCATGGCTCAACATCCCAGAGAAGACCTTCAGGGACCTAAGTGACTCTCTTCCTGCACGTCTCGTAGCAGTTCGCTCTGCGAAAGGTGGTTATTCTGGCTTTTGACAGATGGTCACATTAATGTGACTGGACTGTGTATTTCGCGGGACTCTGAATAAGCATTCTAAGAATGAAACAGCTCTGAACCAATCAGGATCCTCCTGATATAGAACCACAACAAGATTCCACAACAGCTTCATCCCTCATGCCATAACAATGCTAAACTGCCATTAATATTTTTATTGTACATGATCATGTTTGTACTTTTCATTATTTATTTACTTATTTTACTGTTATTGGAGTTTTGTAATGAAATTTTGCTCCTTATAAATATAAATCGTTATTTTTCCACTCTCTGGTGGAAGGAAAACAGACGAATGGTGAGTAAACGCAAGGGAAGTGCGGTCAGCATGTGTACTTCCAATGCTTCGTTTTCTTCCAATTAAATGCCGGAAAGGACTGAAAACGTGGAAGAATCGCTATCTGAAGTGGATTCGAAAAACTTCATAGAAAAGGTTTGGACATTAACTTTAGTGAAAGCAACGTGGATAAGAAAGCAAACCAACAGAGGGCTGTGTTAGAACTGGATGTTTTCAGCACATGTCAGCTGAGTCGTTGTTAGCTGCGCTACCGGAAAAAGCCTCCGATATAAAAGTACCAGGAAAAATAAGAAGATATGGTCGAAATTAGGCTGTAAATACACTAAGCATTACAAAAGAATCAAACATTATTACCTTTAGACGATATACGCCTGTGTAGCTTCCAGTGAGAGCCCCGTCTTCTTCGTCCTCAATTTACAGGTGTGGTTGTGCATATACCGCCACCACCTGGTAGAAGTCGGAACTTGAACCTCCGAGGCGGAGGAGGCTCCTTGGTTTACCAAATGAACCGAGCTCAGTACATTTCTGGGCCTCTTGTAAATACAAACATAGAACTCTCCCCATTTGAACTAAACATCCCAGGACCACATGTTGCAAGATTTTGTTCGTGTATATTGCTGGGACTTCAAGTTTTACTTATTTGATCTATGCTGTCATGGCAGTCGCATGTTGTTTGCAGAGATGGGTTGCAAACTAGTTACATTTACTCCTTATATGAAAAAAAATATTATTTTGTGGTGTAGTTTTACAGCATCCTACTTTTTAGTGGTATTTAATGTCATTATGAAGTACTGCTGTTCTTGTGCAAAATGTCTGGTTTCTCTACTCGCTGTGAGTCACTTAACTAAATGGTGAACAAACATGTTTTAGGCGTTCTTTATGGGTGGGGAGACGGGCTGTCTTTCCTGTTCAGGGAGAATGTGGGGAAAATGTTAGTTTGTTTCTGATTTAGATTGGTTTAATTTGAGTTTGCTAATTGTTTGATTACTTACTAGATCTAGATATAGAAAATATATAGAAAATATTAGGGAAGCTATATTGAAAGCAGGACAAATTATTCCTGTAAGTAAAGGTAAGAGCAAAAAGAAAGAGGTACCTTGGTGGACAAAAGAGTACAGTGAAGCAATAAGGAAAAGAAATAGAGCTTTTGGAATATTGAAGAAAACACACAATTTTAAACATTTAATTGAATTTAAAAATATCAAACAGAAGCAAAGACAATTATTAAGAAAGCAAAGAGGACAAAATGGAGAGTTTTTTGTGATTCAATTGGCAGAACAACTCCTATAGCTAATGTATGGGGAATGATTAAGAAAATGAAGGGAAATAGACAGGAGAGGACAAACCCAATTCTAAAACATGAAGAAGGAATGGCAGTAACAAATGAAGAGAAAGTAGAAGTAATGGCAAGAACATTTGTAAAACTTCATAGTTCAGATAATTTAACAGAACACGGGAAATTTAGGAGGGAACAGACAAGAAGGGCAAATAACGTTATTTTAGAAGACAGAACAAATCCAGGTAATGTAATGTTTATTTTTCTATGCAGGAAATGAAGAAAGCAATATTGAGATCAGGACTATCAGCACCAGGAAAAGATCAGATATGCTATATTATGCTAAAACATCTAGGAATCAGGCTGAAGAAAAATTTCTAGGTTTATATAATGAGATCTGGGAAGAAGGAAGATTACCCTCTAATTGGAAGGAAGCAATTATTGTACCAATTGATAAAGTGGGAAAAGATCCAACAAACCCTTTAAGTTATAGACCAATTGCACTTACTTCATGTTTATGAAAGATTATGGAAAGAATGATAGCAGAAAGGATTACATACTATGTAGAAAGTAAAGGACTTTTGTCTTCATGTCAAAGTGGATTCAGAAAAGGAAAGAGTACAATGGATCCAGTTGTCTATTTAGAATCAGATATTAGAAAAGCTCAAATCAATAGGGAAATAGTGGTAGCAATATTCTTTGACATTGAGAAAGCATACGATATGGTATATATGGTATGGAAGGATGGGTTGCTTATAAAATTATATAAAATGGGGATTACAGGAAGGGCCTATAATTGGATTAGAGATTTTTTGTTGAACAGAGTTATACAGGTACAGTTGGGAGCAAAAAGATCCAATAAATATAAAATTTATAATGGAACTCCACAGAGGAGCATTATCAGTCCTTTATTGTTTTCAATCATGATTAATGATGTTTTCACAGAAGTAGATCAGGATGTCAAGCAGTCATTTGCTGATGATGGAGCCTTGTGGAGGAAAGGGAAAAACATAAGATTAGTGTATGAGAAAATATAAAAAGCTATTAAATCTGTTGAAAAGGGGCCTATAAATGGGGAGTTAAATTCTCAATAAATAAAACAAAGACTGTGGTATTTGGTAGGAAAAAGATTGAGGAAATAGATTTAAAAATGTATGGGGAAAAAAGTGAAAAAGCGAGTGAATTTTGTTTTTTAGGAATCATATTTGATTCCAAGCTTTATGGAGTGACCACATAAAGTATATTGAAGGAAAATTAATGTAAAAAACTCATAAATATAATGAGATGTTTAACAAGATTATATTGGGGTGCAAATCAAATGAATTTAAAAAAGATCTATGTTACTTTGATCAAATCAGTTTTGGACTACAGATGTGTAGTTTACAGGCAAGCTGCAAAAACAGTGACTAGTAAATTAGACTTTATTCAGAATCAAGCTTTGAGATTATGTTGTGGAGCTTTGAAGACATCTCCATCTCTGGCAGTGCAGGTAGAAATGGGGGAGATTCCTTTATATTTAAGGCAAAAGCAAGTTATGCTGAATTATTGGGTAAGTTTGCAGGGACATAAGGAGGAAAATAATACAGCAGTAAGAATCCTGAGACCTTGCTGAGAGAGTGAAAAAGCTAAAATAGACTGTTTTGCCTGGGCAGCAGATAAATGTATTAGAGAAATAGGTACAGGGAAAGACATACTCTGCTGGGGTACCTTATCCAATTACACCTTATTGGCTATTTCCATATGTGAATGTAGATTTAGAAGTTTACAAAGAAATGCAGATAAATAAAGATAATAATTGGAAAAATTTTGTAAATAACATAATTAGGAATATTTATAAATCCTTTACAGTTTTATATAGAGATGGCTCAAAAGATATAGTTTCAAATAAAACATGATTTGCTTATGTTATTCCTGAATTAGGTATATTTAAGAAGCAAAGAACATCTGATCGTCTGTTTATACAGTGGAAATGTTAGCAATCCTGATGGCCTTACAGTGGACAGAACAAAATAGAATTGAAAATGTTCTTATATGTTCAGATTCATTATCGTCATTAATGTCCATTTTAAATAGTTCATCTGAAAGTTGTATGGAATTGGTGTATGAAATTTATGAAATAATGTTTAGAATGACACAAATTCAAATAAAGATTAGGTTTATGTGGGTGCCTGCTCATAAAGACATAGAAGGGAATGACATGGCAGATCATTTAGTTAAGAGTCTTTAAAACAAAATGAAATTATGGAAATAGTATACTGTAAATCTGAAATAAAATGAACTATTAAGAGAAAAATTGAATGGCAACAATTATGGGAGGAAGGAACGTCATTTATTTAATATACAAAAGAAAGTAGGAAATATGGAAATAATTGGAGAAAACCGAAAAAACATGTAATAATGACAAGATTGAGATGACTACTGGAAAATCTATGCATTAGAAGTAAAAACAGTTGCAGTTGGAATGGATATGGAAAATAACAGTTTGATGTGATGATAGGAAACAGTAGACATGTAATAATACATTGTGAAAAGTATGCATCAAGTAGAGAGAAGCTAAGACAAGAAATTATGAAATATGATATAGAGACATCTAAATTAAACAAGATATTAAATAAACATAAAATAAATAAAGCAGTTATTAAATTTTTGAAGGAAACAGGATTATATATGAGAATTTAGATCAAAGGGAGATACTCTGGTCCACACTCCAGCATAGTAGATGGCGATAATACATCTTAACGTTAGACGCCACCCACCAGTAAAATCAGAAGAAGAAGTTTGAGTACTTACCTTTCTGAGTGTGTCTCCTCAGCAGGGTGGAGCAGCAAAGGGAGACAAAGGTGCTGCTAAACATCTCCTGCAGCATAACATTTTCAATTAAGCAGAGTAATACTCTGAGGAGTTATATAAAGTTAAGTTTATTCTTTGATTAATCTTAGTTAGTTCTAATGATTTGCATGCATGTAAATATGTGTTGGTACCATGTATTGTTTTGTGTTAGGTTTGTGTAAATGTTTATTTCTTTTGTTTTATCACCCCTTTTGTTGGAATTGCCCAAAGTATAAAAGCCAGCTCCTTTGTCTCACTGGGAAAATGGGTGTCAGTTCAAATGTGACCTGCAGCTTCAAATAAATCCATCTCGACTACATTCTGTTGCCGCCTCCTTTCCTGACCGCAGAGCCTCCGCCAGTCAAAGTGACATAGGCATTGTGGTGCTGCAAAACAAGAGTGTGCTGTGTGACTTCAGAGAGAGTGCCCTCTAACACACTGGCCTTCTGATACACCGGCCTACTAACACACCGGCGCTCTAAAACACTGGCCCACTTACCCATTGACCCAATGGGAATATCCCTAGTCCTTTATGCTAGTATGCCCCAGGCTATACCTATCTATAAGGTTTGCACTGACTTTGCGTTTTACAGAAGGTAAACTCACTGTCTACTCTAGAGTCAAGATCAGTGCTACTTTAACGCTCTCTTGCTGAACATAACAGCGTTTTAGAGAGTTAGCACTGAAGTACCTTGGCCCATGTTGCTTTTTGCTCAGACTTGGATGCGGACCACCCCATGTTTTATAATCCTGTCAAGCAGGACCCCTTCAGGACTGTTTGGCTCTACTGCAAACAGCTCACTGAGATCCGCGCAGCAGGAAATGCCCCGAATCTCATCCATTTTCCACGGCTACAGTCTATTTAATCTAAGGCTTCTCTGATGCCCTTGCTACTGGATGTAGGCCCAGCCTAACAAACTTTACTGATTCCATTTATGGAAAGTGTTTAAACTGCCTTCCCTGTGAAAGGACAGCTGCTGGTGAAAGATGAGGTTAAAGGTCAGTTATAACCACAGTTCTTGCTGGCTTTGTAGCAAAATTGCTTACGGTTCGCTCCAGTTAGGTGTATTGATCTCTGCTCCATAAATCCAAGACAAATGTCTCAGCCTGGGTAAAATATCATGGGCAACTCAGTTAATCAGGGCTTGTTGTTTTTTTTATTTCTTCAGGTGTAACTGTAACCTATCTGTTAAAAACAAAAACGGGAAAGCTGACCTTCATTGTACAACAACAGAGGACCTTCACATAGGACTGACAGAGGATACTTTATTTTTACAACAGTAATGTAGTTCAGATTCCAAAACAAGAGAAAACTACAAATCAGATGCCTACGTTTGCAGTACGTTGTAATAAAAACAGACTCTCTGGCTTACCAATGTTATCATTAAAACTGTAACTTAAAGCTAACACAGAGCTAAGCCAAAATGTGATTTAATGTAAACACATAGGAGAGATGATATTTTAAAATCTCATGCTCATTTAGTGTTGTAGACCTTAGTTTCCATAACTGTTTTAGTTTTTTTGGTTCTGTGGATATATAACAATAGTGCTCCAAGAATATTAATATTTTCTGACAATATTTGGATTTCATAAGTAGTGCAGCATTTTGAAGGGGGCTAATAGTTTTTTCACAGTCCTGCCAAAAAAATTCACAAGAAAAATGATCAATTTCTTTTCATTTTTGTCTAACAGAGGACAGAGCCCCAGAGAGTCCATAGAAAATCAGAGTATTTTTTTGTAAATCGTCCTCCAGCGGCAGCTACCAGGAAATGCTCATTACCTAAAGACTGAGCTGGAAGTCATTACTACAGTATCTAGCCTGAAGAGCTCGACTCATGCTCACAGTCATGCACATATGTGTCCCTTAGGCAATTAGATGCAAGTGATGCTAAAGATGGGCGGAAGGAAGGATCTCTGAGTGGAACAGAGTGAGAGATGAAAATGAGGTACAGCTAATGACGCTGGAGAAGAGATCAGAAAGCAAAGGCGCCGTGTAGATCTGTGTAGAGACCGCTGGAGCTAATAAATCTCTGCTGTCTGTTCAGCTCTTTGGGGCCATAAGCTTTCTTGCCATGAAGTGACATTGTTTTTTTTCCCTTTCAATAATATAATGTAAATTTAAAAAGAAGAGCTCAGATGCCAATTTTGGACTTCTTGTTACAATTTAATCAATTAACGCATTTTAGAACAATTATGTTTTAGAAAAGTCTTGTTCATTATGAGAATATCTAAATATTATAGTACAGTCTAAAATATTAAAGGTACCTTAGGATAAATTGTCCTGCTTAGCTTTTTAAGACTATATTTCAGTAAAAATTGAACATTTTTTCAACTTTTTTTTTCACAGTAGATGATCTGCCTTCATCTCACCCAACACTGTCCTCCATATCCATGAACCTTCTGTGGCCTTCCTCTTTTCCTCCTCCTTGGCAGCTCCCATCACCTTCCTAAAATAATGGCCTAAGTCATTTTATGCCAAACGTTGTTTGGCAAAAAAAAAAAAAAAAAAAGAATCATCACGTTAATTTTTGCCAAAATATAGGCAAAAAAGAAAAATCCCTTTTGGCAAAAAATTAGGTAGTCCATTATTTTAAGGAAGGTGATGATATTCAACATCCATTTTCAGTCTTGCTATGTGCTTCACATTTACAACCGTCCTGTAACAAAACACTGTCTACTCCATGTGTCTCTCTCATTCACACACACTTCTTAAAACTGCAGTATGTAACTTTTACAACATAAGTTTTTTCTATATTTGTTAAAACTGTCACATGTTGTGACGATATTATATCAGACAGCTACTATTGGGCCTGACCAGAAACAACCAATCAGAGCCAGGAGGAGGGGCTTAGTGCTGCTAATCAATGCGGCTCAATGTGCTAATGGCAGAGAAACAACTTACCATTCCATGACAACCGTTTACCTGCTGTCATTGGTGACAATGCTAACTAGCATAAGTAACCCAAAAATAAATACTCAAGTAAAGAAAAGGTACTCAAAAAACGTACGTAAGTACAGTATTACTGTCCATCACTTCACTGAAAGGCTGAGATAACACCAATGGAAAATCCCTCAATGAATCTCACAGATGACAAATTTCTAGAAATTTGCCTGGAAAACAAAAAAAAAAAATTGATGATGATAGTAAGGAAAATCAAGGTGGGTTTTTCCAACTAACGGCAAGTCAGCATTCTGCTGATACTGGACGAAACCTCAGATGCTGGAGTAGAGAGCACATTCAATAATTTTCTATACCTGATTTTCTTGCAGGCTTGTGGTGGGGCTGGTTCCTCCAGTGGTCAGACACCCTGACCAGGTGGACAGTCATTCACAGGGTAGTTAAATACAGCCAGGTACAGGCGCAGGCATAGAGCAGAGCTGCTGAGAGTCGGAGAGACGATGCATTCAAGACTGGTAGGAAAACACAAAGCAGACTCAAACAGGTAATTGGAGAGAAGGTGGAGAGCTGACTCTTATGCACATCGCATGATACAACATGAGTTACTGAACAAAGTGAGTCCAAGCTGCTC
This sequence comes from Poecilia picta, assembly GCA_033032245.1. Classification (NCBI taxonomy): domain Eukaryota; kingdom Metazoa; phylum Chordata; class Actinopteri; order Cyprinodontiformes; family Poeciliidae; genus Poecilia; species Poecilia picta. The sequence goes on along the minus strand of CM065364.1, from coordinate 28,954,357 downwards.
AGACTTGGATGCGGACCACCCCATGTTTTATAATCCTGTCACAACAACCTAATCCTTCACAACAACCTTCATTGTTGTGAAGGTTGTGTTGTTTGCCTCTTCATAGCCACAGTAAAGACAAGACAGAGAACATTTTGAGCAAATGTAAAGAAAACTATTAATACTTCCCCCCGTTCTGATTGCTTCTCTCTGTTGTTTTAGTCTCCTTACTCAGAGACTAAAGAAACAATCCAATGGATTCAGTGGCTGAGGAGAAAATGAAAGGATTACTGGAAGACAGGGATTTGAGCTAAGCAAACAGATACAATGTTGAAACAAAAATATTGTCAAAACTGTTCACTCATTCATCTGCTTTTTGCCAAGTTACTCCGCACTATTGCCAAAAATCTCTCATTACATGCACATCAGTTTAGGCATCTCTGAACACTTAATTTAGAGCTACACAAATGATTGAATCAGAGTCATGGCAACATCAACAGCAGGAACATCACATCAGACAGCTTGGATGCAATATTAGGATCTTCATACAAAGCAGCTTTTAGTTACAGGGCTAGGTTTCAACAAAGGTTTAAACAAAAATCTAGAATAAGCTTCCAGTTGACTGCAGCAAGGTTGCCGTCTTAAGTTTTTTTTTTTTTTTCTTTTAAAAACTTTCTATTTGCTTCTGCAATCTTAACTCTGATTTTTAAGTTATAATCTTATTGGTTTGATGTGTAACTGTACATTGTGTGATGTTTTTATCTTTATGTACTAGCACTTGGAATGGAATTGCCTTTGGCTGAAATGTGCTATGTATAAATAAAGCTGCCTTGTCTTGCTTTCATGCTGACTCCTGAAAAAGCTCTTGGTGCCCAAATCATAGCACTCAGGTAAAACAGTGGTCCTATCATAAATGGTTGAGAAAGAAATTAGACAAATAATCCACAATATAGTAAAAAATCCTGACTAGTGTGACTCTATTAGCAGGGTTTTAATCCAGAAGTTGATTTCCAGCTTATTAAAAAGAAACATAGAAGTTGTGAAGTGTAGCGTTTAGCACGTAAATGCTGATGTGTTTCCAGATTAAAATAACAAAGTACTGCTAACATCAACACAATAGTTTCTATGACAAACAAAGAAGACATTTTGAATGAGTTAAAGTTTCCAGATTTGTATGCAGTAATTTGTCCAGCCTGTTGACAGGGAGCTGATATTTTCTTCAAACATCAGACGTCTGTGAGGTCACACTAAATGCCTTTGGCTTTGATACTCTGCTTCCCACTGCTGCCAGCATGAGACAGTGACGTCAGTCACATATGTCCTAATCCAATCTGTGCCAGTTTGACTTGTGTTGCTATATTTTAATATTCAAAACAGAAATATGAAGCATTAAAGATGAATCATGGATTTTTTTGTTTTTGATTTTGTCCATGCATCGCTTTCAGGTGTAATAGCTATTAGAACAGTATGGATTGGGAACTGCATTATAATATATAGGCAGGAATGCCACTGTTCTGGAGTGGAAAAGGTCAGGATGATAACTTTTTGCTTCTGAGAGGAGTGTTGTTGCAGATGGTGTATTTACTATATAGAATTCTTCCTTTATTTCAATGGAAAAATCCACTGAAATAATGGATCATAGAAAGATCATAACAAGTCTATGATCTTTGCTAATCAAATACCTGCTGGTGAGATTTAATTTCTAAACTGGTTTAAGAGCACTTTGATGTCACTGTCAAACATTAGCTTGTCAACATATTTAGTATAATCTTCATGCTGGTTTTGTGTTCCTCCTAGTTATTGATATGATGTATTTCATCATTCTCCTGCAAATCCAATTCGGTCTTCAACAGCACAACATCACGACAGTCTGAATGTCAGCAGTTCATAAAGTGAAGAACCCAGATGATTATAGATATTGCTAGTCCATTGGAAAGCCTCTTTTCTTTCTTTCTACATTTTTTCAAACTGAAAAACTTATATTACGTTATTCCGTATTGTCGCTTATTGATGACGTAATATAAGCCTTGCTTTGTGTGACTTCTAGTGACACTGGCTTCACGTTTTCAGTCAGCGGTTGTTTCAAACAAGTGAAACATCAGGATTCTTCTAAACTCAGCCGCCAGACCGTCACTGTTCCTCTTCAGGTGAGACAAGAACTAATGTGTTGTTTTCGAAGCAGTAACGAGCTTTTCCTCGCGCTTCTGTTGACGTATTAGCGCGAGCCGCTCTGTGTTTACAAACTGCTCCACCATCTGTTAGCTCTGACCAGCTAACTGCTAACTACATTTCTGCAGCTTTCTATCATACAGGCTGAATATTAATTAAGTCGTTTTTCAGTTATAACATTTTATGTATCAGGAGGATTTACCGTTATTTTGGTTTTTAACTGGAACAATTACTAGGCAGAAGAATAACAATAATAAGTTTCGTACGTCAAAAACGCCGCCATATTGGGAGGGTATACTGTGACTTTTCACTGCATCTAAAATAAAGCACATTTTCATGGAATTCACCAGACATGTTGGCATAGATGTCTTGGCGTCATACTCAATGCCTCCTGGCGTTATTCTCTAATGAGTAGATTTGTAATATGACATTGAAAAGCATCATGTTGGTTTCTCCAGCTCTCTTTACTTTAATAAACTGTATCTTATAGTTTCCAGCAGAAAATATTTTTTTCCTGGAAGAATGTTGTATTTAGGCAATGCTTGTAATTGCAGTCACTTTTTAATGGTAGAATTTTTTAAAATTTATTTTGTTTCTTTTTCAAGAAACAAAAAATTTTCAAGCTCCTATTGCACAGTCAAATACCTGCAGTAATGGTAAAAAAAACCAATCAAAAAAACAAAAACAGGAAGGTGAAATTGTCTTAGACAAAAACAATCATTGGATCTTATTTATACGGCTTTGCAGCTAAAAACTCTGACAGAATATTCCCGCCATCTTTTTTCTTTCAGTACAACTTGGATGCGGAATGATGGGACAAAATAGTACAAAGGTGCAGCTTCGTTTCATGATCTGAAAAAACTAAAAAGGCTTGACATACTTCTCCAAGTCCATGTATAAGTGCCACTTGGACTATGCATGCGCTCCTGTCCATATTATTTTTAGCTCAGATGAATAACTTCTTACAAATCATCAGGAGCTTGTTTTTACACTGTCTGGAAGAAAAGTAAGAATAAAGTGATTTCAGAAAAAAAGTTACTGCAAAATTGCTGAAAGGCAGCAAAGCTAAAACTTGTACCACTATGCAGACAGGAATGATGGTAGATTATTATTTTATTGTCAAATGTAACAGTAATTGTTGGTATTTTTTTCTAAAGAAATGCATAAAATTGGAGACTTCTCAGGAAGAATAGATGTGTGTGGACACATGAGGCAACATTTTGGATACTGATTCGGTAAAGTTATTGTCTGTATGTCTTTCAGTCTCATCCGGCTTTACAGGTAACATGATCTTGTTGATCACTAACTACTATTATTCCACATCAATTTTTTGAGGAGAGAGAAAAATTTAATATTGCTCTTAGTGACAGCAAGTGATATTCTTACCATATGTGAAAATAAACATTGTAAAATAATAATAAAAAAAACATATTGTGGAAAATTTATTCTAAATTTATTCATGCTTAAAATATGATTTGGAATGTTGTAGCTGTGCAATCAATTTTAGGGCAATTTTGGAGGTTCTATTTATTCATTTGCTTATTTCCTAAATTAATAGTTAAAAAGTTAGATCACCTAATTGTTCTGTACAACAAGCTGTATCAGAGTACTATGCTGTAGGTTGACCTCTTTATGTATTTCTTTGTGTTTCTTCAGGGATGAACACATCAGTGCGTGAAATCCACCTCTCCTCTCAGGCTGACTTTTCCTACTTTCTACGGGTGGACTGGGAGGGGCGGGGCTTAGGCTTCGGCTTCAAGTTGCTTTTGACTGATGGACACAAGGCATGGAGAGGAAAGGGTAAAAGTCATCCTTTGTGATAATTCATTGAAGATGTTAAACCGATTTTTTTGCTTAAGTTATTTAACTATTCCCACTTCACCTGTGTTTGTCTTGAACATCACTGCCTCCATCTATAAAAATTGGAGGGTCAGTTGTAAGGGATTCTCAGTGACTTCCTGGAGGTCTTTGTAAAGATCATTTCGGTCCTGGTGGTTTTACAGGTGCTAGTCGAGTCTCCTCCAGTCTTAAAGGTTTAGCCTTTAAGACATGATTTAATGTGTTTTCATGAACTTTACCAACTCTAGAACTCTCAGATGACTAAGTTTCCTGTGCCAATAAAAACAAAGTAAACGATTGGAGTTAGTGAAGCAACAATAAATTAAAGGAATCATAGGTTCCTCGTTCTGCTATTTAAAGCACTAATAATTGATCATTAGTGGTGTGAAAAGCTCTATAAAAATAGAATTGTTGGCAGCTTGTCGGTCTTGAGCATAAATGTGTGTGTTAATACAATGCTAACTGATTCTTCAGGCCTCACTTAGCATGTTAAATGTTCTACACCCTAAAATGGGGACAAGCCTGAAGAATTATGGCATGTTGGGAAGGATTGCCATGAGAACGCCTTTCTCTTCAAAACTCAAGGTTTAGATGTATAATGTTGCATCTAAATGAAATTCAAATTTTCTTTGACAATTTCCTTTGGGAGATGAAACCATCATAACGATGTATTACTGTAATGCATAATAGCATGTTTATCAACAACAAATACTCTAGTTGAATGTGAAGCCATCTATTCAGAAGCTGAGTGTTGGCAGAAGCTGAGTTATGATCAAGATAATGATCCCACCCTCAGTATCCAGTCTGCAGCAGAATGTCATAAAGGTGTTGCAAAATCACAGAGTAAGTCCAGACCTCAGCTTTATTGAAATGCTGTGGAAGGAACCTTAAAGGAGCTGTGCAGGAATTAATGTGTGCAAACCTCAATTCACTGAAGCAACCCTCCAAAGAGGAGTGAGCCAAAATTCTTCGTACATAAAGTCATACAGAAAACAATAACTCAGTGCTGTGGCTGTTAAAGATTGTTCTACAGGCTGCTCAATCATGCACTTAGTTATTGTCTGACTGTATGAAGGAAGATTGTACAAAGAAAAGTATTTTATATGCAGATAACCATTTTGTACCACTAAAAACATCGGTATGTATTTTGTATGTGTGCAGTGAGTGAGGCGGTGGTGGATGAAGAGGCAGAGGAACTGGAGATGGCGAAGGAGAAGTACATCCAGGACGTCCAGCAGGCTCTAACAGAGCCAGAGCCCTCTGGCTCCTACTGCTTCACCCTGAAGCCACACCCACCCACCAGTAGCTGCACTGTGACTCTGACATATGAGAAGATGCAGAAGGACATATCTGTGAGAGCTACTTACTTTTTAAGCATGTTGTGTATACTATTCACAAATAAAGACGAGTTTAACAAAATTACATAGTGCAGCCTTAACAGGAAATCTATTTGACAGCTTAACGTAATGTCTTACTGTGTGACTGAAAAACAAATTATTTGACATAATTTTCAATAGTCTTGCTTTAGTATTATTTTCCTCCTTCAACAAATAAAACTTAATATTACTAGAGTTGCTCCGCTCATCAAATCCTGTACACAATTCTCTGTAATTTTCACAGTTCTCTGAATGAACCTTGTTTAATGGTCAGCTGTGCCTTTATGCTGAAACTACATAAAGTCCTTGTTGTGACAGAATGGAAATGTGTTGCTGCAAAGGAAGAAATGAATCATTGTTTGCAGAAACGGAGACAATTAAACTCACAGTTTAGCAGAAGTTTATAGTCAGATGAGAATTTCCTTCCTCTAAAACACAAACAAAAAAGATGATCTCTCATGTCCCTTTAAGTTATGTAAGCAGTGTGAGGACGTTCCTTCAGAGGAGTACTTTGGTAAAATCCCATTCTGGCCTCCCTTCCTTCATTCTTGGCGCTTACCTTCTTTAGTTTCTCTTCCTAATTATTTGTGATGTGGAGGGATTGGCAGATTTCTAACCTGTAAAAATTCAAAGTTATGAACTTCACCTTCAAATATTATTTGTCCTTTAAAATAATTGGACTGACCCTAAAGTCTGTGTAATGTCCACTTTGAGTCGTTCTCTTGCATTTGATATTACAGTCACTTTCATACACATAAATCTCCATAATAACTCTGTATTTCCAAAATAAGAATTATTTATACTTTAAACAGCTGGGTTGCAATATAGCAGCAAAATATATTTGCAATGTTATTGCTGGATATTGTGATGCTAATTAGGTTTGAAAAATATATTGTGGCTAAATAGTCATCACAATATCGGTGTATGCAATATTTATATCACAAAGGTTTGTTTGGAATGCAGTAATTGTTGGATAATATATTCAAAGTGTTATGAACTTGGATTTTTCATGTTGATGTAATATTTGGTCTCACACCAGCAGATGCTCATGGTGGACACACATGACATTCCTCAAAATCCTAAAGGTCACACAGTGATGGAAGCACTGAAGGAGGAAAGAACTAAATAAGCATAAGCCACTGATATTATCACAATATTTACTAAAATCTAGCCATTGCTAAATTTTTGAGTATTTTGCAGTCACAAAAACTATACTTGTACATTGAAAAGGTTTTATGATCAGGAATGTTGTCAACAAGACGGCAGACTTGCTGTATTATTCAAGTCATCTGTTGAAAATCCCTGTATTTTTTTTTCATGCCGCAACATGCATTTCAGGGTTATTAAAACTTGTGGATTTTCCCCCAAATATTCTGGAGTATAAATCCTGATCAGGAATTTCAAAATAATTGATGTTTCTCATAATTTATACTAAAAAGGAATTCTTTACTCATTTGCATCAAAGTTGATTTACTGCATTCAGGCAAACATTAATAATTACAACCATCATCTGTTTTCAGGTTTAGGTTTGGACTTTATTGCAAAATGGTCAGTGGATCTGACAGAAACGTCTGTTTATTGGTTTTAAGTTAGTTGCTGCAGAAACACCTCTGTCACTGCTACCACACCAAGTGTGACTTTTATCTGCTAATAATAAAAATACCATAATGACAAGAAAATAACTCATTGTCAAGTAGATTAAACACTATATCTAACTTCATTAAACAGAGTACAAGCAGATAAACACAATAAAATCATCTTAATTTTTGCTGCGAGTTCAGCCACAGTTGGGAAGTTGGGCCATAATTCCTGTTCTAATTGATCTCAGCTGTTATTAAACTAAAAGCAAATGATGTAAATCTATTTTAATCTGATAAGGTGGCCAGTTAATGGTTCCCAATTCAAATAAAGGTTAGAGAAAGGAAAGAAGTCATAGTTTTCTTTTTGTCTAATCTGTGAATGGACAAAAAAACTACAGGCTAGAGAAGCACATCCTAACACCTGCATTGGCAGGTTTTGAATGTTATAAAATGAAAGTGTCATCATTTGAATTTAATCTGATACTCATTTATTTAAAAACAGATCTTTGTGAATGGAAATGAGTCTTATTGACTTCCTTACAAACAAAATAAACTAAATGGTGTGAAATTTGTCTCCCTCAGTTCAAACTTGGCTCTGTCTCGCTGGATGCTGTCGAGGAGCCAGCTGAGGCGGTGAGAGAGGTGCTGATACACACACTGCAGCAAGGAAACGAACTGCAGCAACATAACCACAAACTGAAGGAGGAGAACCAGAGGCTGATGCAGGAACACCAAAACATTACTGAGAAGTAAACGGATAAGTTCTGCTCCTGGAAGGCTGAAGTTGGCAGGGATGTTGGATAAATTCCAAATTAGTATCAGTAGAACCCAAGAAAACATCAACAAAGTATTCTTTTTCTTTCTTTCTTTTTTTTTTAGCTCATTCATGATGGCTGTCATGGTGTTCAGCTAATGTTTAACATTCACTTGGTCTGTATCTTAAGCTGTTCTTCAAAATGTTTAAAGAAAATATGCTTCCTTGGCAATACAGCATTGACCTGTCAATGTTTCAGCTTTGGTCTTGTCATTTTTCATTTGAAGCTCATGATCAGTGTCGGAAAATATGATTCATTGTTTGCAACAAAGCCTATTTGAATCTGTACGGGAGATGTTGGACTGCTTAAACCTGATCCTACTCCATATGTTTGGATTAAGAGTTTGGAAACTAAAAGTCTGAAAGCTGCATTAGCATGTGTATTAGCTAATGCAGCAGATCATTGTTGCAATATATTTCCAAGTAGATTTATCCATGTCTTAAAGAATAAGACAGAATAGCGGTCTTATTCTTTAAGCCTATAGTTATAACCAATGAACTTTTGCTTTCCTTTGCCAACCTCCCACTTTCATAAGCGATGAATTGCAATTTTAATTTTCCTTTGGTTTCACTTTGACTTGAGACTTTAATTCAGTTCATAAGAACATTATTCATCCCAAAAGAATGTTGTTGCAACTCATATCCATCCATCCGAGTATAAACAAAGAGTCGTCAATTGTTGGTGATGCTGTGGGCAGGAAGTATCTCAGATAGCAGTCTGTCTTGCAACAATCTGTTGTTGCCTCTGACTGAAGACACAGACTCGTGACGGCTTGATATCCAGGCAGCAGAAATTAGATTTCATAGTAACATGTCCTGGTGACATCCTGAACCCTTCCTCTCTAAATCCCTTTAACGAGAGGTCACCACTATTTTTTTTTTTATTTAAAGTGGCAGGTAAGCCTCTCCCAGCTAACTAACTACCCATTTTGTGAGGTTAACATCTAACCGCCTCTTCACTCTAGGGGTACGGAGATCCATAAATCTGGAGAATATCTACTACTTTCCTGATAAATCCAGGCTGGTTTATTGGAGAAGACCAGTCTGGATTTCTAACGGCCTACATCTGAGTGTTCCATCCCAGATGTGGTTAATCCGTCCATGGATTAACCACACTAAGTAGTCAGCAGCCAGCTAGCTTCCCCAGATCTGACGCATTAAATGGCTGCTCTCCTCGTATTACAACTGATCCAGGTTATAATTTATTGACTTGTATAAAGTCCTAGGGATGTTGTTTTTAATAATCTTTGAGCATGGCAACTACTTCTTGTAAATCTGCAATCCAAGACTGTTTTACTACTATTGAACAACTTGAGATCACAATGACACAATAATTGAATGTCCACACTTCTCTAACATGTGCTTTCATTAGTAAGGTTGAGCATATGTCACTACCACTTAAGTAGCACAGAAAACTTTTATAAAAATCTAACTAACGTGTCTTTCTCTAAGGTGAAATTCCTCTGTGCCCTTTGTCTCCGTCATCCATCACGTAGCAGTAGTGTTAGGTTGCTGCTCCATGTCTGATGTATATGTGACCTATGTTGGTGTGTGTTTCAGGCTGAAGCACTACGCTGAAAGTATAGAGACCCTGAAGACAGAGTTGTACTCTCGGTTTGTGCTGCTCCTCAATGAGAAGAAAACAAAGATTCGCAGTCTGCAGGAAGCTGTCACAAAGCTGCAGGAAACAAGGTGCTGTGCTTTCATTAACCAGGTTTTCTATTAGCTGTGCATGTTGAGAGAGACACTCAGTCTTTTTGATGAAACTCGCATCTAGACTTCCAGAGATATTTTTTTTGGAGCAACAACCAAAAAAAGTAAAGGCTAGGTGTCTTTAATTCAATATATATATGAAGCAATGCTTTTACTCTGACTTATTTTTAAACCCCTTAAAGTTTCTTAAAAGAAATGTCAGAAAATGTTTTATTTTAAAAAAGGAACAAAGATTTTTTGTAACAAATACATTTATAGTTTTTCTTATATGTTGATTATATTTTCGTAACATATGTGCCATAATTTATATACTTAAAAAAAGGGAGAAACTACTGACTGAAAATATGACATTACTGTTGTTTTATGTTTTTTAACGCAAGTTTTTACGACCCTATTCAGAACAAAATAAAAAAAAAAAAACAGTTTTATGTCCTGTAATTATTTCAGAAGGAGTTTGTAGTGTTGCCATTTTGGATCTAGACCAGTGCTTCTTTACCTGGGTTCGATCGAACCCCAGGGGTTCGGTGAGTGGGTCTCAGGGGTTCGGCGGAGGTAAAAACACACTTGTGTGAAGTCGTGATGACGCCCCGCTTTGCCATCACTTGATGCAGAGGATCACGTTACATTGCTTAGCCAATCAGAGCTGCGGAGGAGCTCTGATTGAAGGAGTTCCACTCTCAGCATGGATTTGAACTTTTGTCTTTAATTACTTCAGCAAAGCTCATAGTTTTTACCAAATTCTGTAGCTTTCTGTGTACTTCTAAATCTGCTCCTTAGTCGCATCTATCTGGGTTGCTACTGCCTCTAGTGGCTTGGGGGTCGTAACACAGCTAATATAATTACATCACTACATCAGAATACCACAGTCTTTATTATTAATTTTTCATTATCTTAAGAATATAGAGCTAATTAAATGATCTAAACGAGACCTTAAAGTGGTTCCAGTTTCTCTAAATGGCCAACCTGTTGAAACTGTGGCAAATTTTAAATACCTTGGGTCGTTTCTGGACGGTCAGCTCAACTTTGCTGAAAACACTGACTATATTTTGAAGAACTGTTGTCAGAGACTCTACCTTTTAAGAGGACTTGGTGATTATGGAGTGACCCAACTCTAGTTGGGTCACTCCATAATCCATAATGTCTTGAATACTGTCTTGAATGTCAATGTCTTGAATAATGTCTTGAATGTCACTCCATAATGTCTTGAATTTAGGGGGTGGGGAATCATATTTTATTTATCACTACAGAAGGGTTCAGTGAATGCACATATGAAACTGGTGGGTTCGGTACCTCAAAAAAGGTTACGAACCACTGATCTAGACTATTCATAAGAAGGCAGAAAAGAATTATTGGATTGAATACATGTTTTTGACTAAAGGTCCCAGAAGCATGTGTTTGAAATGTTAGATCTTACAGAGCTATAAATAATTAAGTAGTTTATTACTTTGTTGTGGTTTTGTTGTAGGAATTCTGATGAACAGAAAAACAAGGATTCTGCAAAATCTGATCGAACAGCAGGTCACAACAGGGAGGATGATGAGTATGGAGGCAGTACTGACGAAGAGCTGAAGGAAGAGCAGTCATCAGGAACTTCTCATCCGTCATCTAAAGGTAAGATTATTGTTAATCAAATGCTTATCATTCCAAAGTACACAAATGTGATTTTGTGGCGTTACAAGGGCCTTATGGAGAATATGACAAACTTCAAATTCATGTTATGTGATTATAATTGACATTGCTCAGATTTTAAACAGCTTTTGCCCTCAAAAAACAAATCTTATAATAGCTTCAATTTGTTTATTTCAGTTTATTTATGGGTGACTTGTCTCCATCACTCATGAATGAAGTACTCATGTAATGCATATTGTACTTACCAGAAGTTGTTAAACTGAACATGTTGAGTGGCACAACACGGTACATTCGCTATTTGCAATTGTTTTTGTTGTTATTTGCCTATCCCTGTGTAGAACAAACCCTAGAGCCATTTGTTCCACCGCTTATCTGAGCTTTTACACGTGCTTAGTACTTGACACCATCACGGAGCGTGCTACAGAAAGGTTTCACTCTGAGACCTGGTTTCAAAAAGTGCCACCAGTCACTGTTTTTGTACAAACGAGCAGCTGGATCGTAACCTTTCTGTGTTATAGTTTAACAGAAGAGCGGCTCTGTGTAAGCGTAACCTTCACATGACCTTTTCTTTCAAAGAATAGTCAGCAAGCTGACAGATTCCCCAGCTGTACTGCCATCTTGACTCAAACACACACTTTTTTCAGAGTTCTATTTGTAAAAAGAACATGCTGTTTTCCTACACGTTACAATTATGCACTAGTTTTTGTTGGTCTATCACATAAAATACCAACAAAATAGGAGAACAGTTTGTAAATCGGTTCTACTGTCAAGATTTAATCTTGCAGATTAAAAACATCATTATGCTGCACATGGAGATAAATTGTTGTAGAGGATAAGAGTCGGTCTGGTTTCCTTATGTCTTAATCACAGCAGTATTGTGTTTCTAAGCACATCTTTTCATTCCCTTTATTTTTGTATGAAAGGGATGTCAAATGATTCATTTAATCTAAACGTGATAATCCTGGTAAATAAAATCCAACTGTAGTGTTTTTAAGTTCCAGGTTGACTAATTTAAGTAGGTATGTCGGCATTTAATCAGGTGTTCTGAAAACTACTGTAGTTTACTGGTCTTATTTTTATTTATTTTTTTGTCTGAATTGAGCAGATGTATGTTTTGGTGTTTACAGAAAACGCTACATATGCTTCAACATCACTGAGAACCTTCATGGGAAGTGTAATGAAAAACCCACAGATTTGTAATATTTGGTTCAATGTGATATTTCTGGCTGCTGTTGTCATTGGAGCCGAATGTTTTTGCTCCATTACTGTAACAGTCATGACGTCACCGAGAGGTTAGGTAATGCATTGAGTTGGACCTCTGTGAATCAACACACTGCCTTAAATGCAAGCAGCCGCTAATGTTGACATTACATTTTGTTTTCCTCCTGACTTTTACTTGCTGTTGTCCTGGACACTAGTAGTGCGCGACATCACTAGAGAATACAATGTGCGGATCATTATTTACCTTTCAGACAGTTGTAGAAAGCCTTTATAAAAGTTGGCAGAACTCTCAATGTATCAGTTTTTTTTTTTTTACATACTAGAACATCACAGCCAGGTTACGTTTATTTTTTTAATCCATCCAGGCTTTTTGGCAACTTTCCGGTCCCTGTTGGCTTTCCTCGTCCATCTTAAGGGGAAAAGCTAGCTGGATTTATGTTGTTTCTGTTGCCATGGTTCTAACGAACATGGTCAGCAGGGGGAGAGGGGTAAAGGAAGTGTTGGGAAATGCTAGGTTTTGTTTTGTCTGAAAATGAATTTGTTTTGTGTAGAAACTGCTGCCAGGGGAAAAAATGAGCACAGATCAGAGTAGGTAAAATTGTGTGTACTCTGACGTTCACACCCAGTAACAACCAGGAGGAAAAAGACTTTTGCCTTAATTTAGTTTGATCCTAATCGAGGTGACCACTAACAGGTGTTTTGTGTTTGTGTTGCCAGTGCACATATTGGGTGAGTCGGATTGTGATAAGTAGGCAAATGAATCAGAGCTTCTCCAAAACTGCAACTCTTGTGCGGTGTTCCCAATCTCTGTCCATAGTGGGCCAAGGAAGGAACACTGGTGATGGGGCCATGACTCAGTGATGTAGGTGGAGATCCAACATCTCCACCTACTGCTGCAGTTTAGCAGCAGTTTAGTGCTGCTAAACTGCTGCAACTCAGACTTCTGAAGAAATTTAAGTCTCCTTCTGATTAAAATGTATTGGAATTCATAGGGGGATCACAGTTGGTTTTATATGGGGCTTCTGAGCCACACGGTGCCGGTCCTGGTGCCCACACTGCTGAAAGCACCAATGGACACGTGGGCATCAGAACCTGACCGCATGTGGAAGAAAGTAACTGGTGGAGGCAGAGTGTCATTTTCATCAATGTTGCTTTGACACACGATGCCTACTTCAACACTAGATCCGTTTCCATTAATCATAAAATTGCACAAATTGAAATTAAGAAAATAAATTCTTTTATGGAAATGTACCAATTTTGTGGAAAAAAGTTTTTCAATAAAAAGTTTTTTTTTCTCTGTTTTTTGCTTGACCTCTATCTGGGTCAAGCCTTCCAAGCAAAATCAGATCTGATTTTAATTACACTCCTTGGATAGGTAAAAGTGAACAGATGCATAAAATGGATATTTAATGAAAAGTAATCTTGGATATGAAGATAATTTATTGGCAAGTGTAGCTAATGACTTAAATTGATGTTGTGGTAATTGGCATTGTTTCTGTAAAAAAATAAAATGGATAAATAAATCAGAGTTTTATTTCATTTGCTGGTGCTATAGTGCTGATCATTACTGAGATTCAACTTGCAAGCTTAATCATAATCTGTATCCTCTCTCATCCCGTAAATCTGTATTCTCTCCTCAGATTCTGCTACTCCGAGCCCTTTGAACCTCCGTGACATCACTGATGTTGCTCCCTGTCGCAAGCGTCGTTTCCGCCATCTTGGGCCTCCAGAGCTCGCTGTGAAAAAGCAGAACCCAGAGAAGAAGAATGGGTACGAGTTCGTGTTCCATGTTGTCCTCAAAGCTGCCTGTCTGTTTGTGCTCCTGTTAAAGGATAATTGACTTTTTTGCGTTTTACATCATGTTATTATAATGTCTATTCCCTCATCAGAAACATACCTAGAGTGTTGCCTTGATTCTTTAATGCATGATTGAGAAATCCTTTAATCTCCATGGCAACCATTCAGCTGTGTACAACACCGTAGTGAACCTAACTCCACTTTTAAGGCGCAGATCCTCCTTAGAGCTCCAGTTTTCAAGCTCCTGACCTTCTGCCTCACAGAGCAGCCCTCTTCCACTACTCCCACATGCAGCTCCTTCAGACTAGCCAGCAGCTGTTAGCAAACACCTGGTGGAGCGGTGTATGAGCTGAGCTCATTGTACTAGCTACTTCTCAGTGCAGTGCTGGTAAAATGCTGTTAAAGGGTTAATAAAGGAACCATTTTTCAGAAAGAGCAGGAGTTTTTAAAGAGACGGATGCCTTATTTCAAGGAGATGAATCAGGAAGTAAATTTAAATAATTTTTGATTTATGTCATATTTTATAACAACTGAAGGTAACAGTTTCTTGGCTGTGCTACAAAATGGCACTATGTGCCTGAAAAACATTGTTGCGGCCTTCTAGTTTCCAAAAACCAATATTCCGACAAAGGCCGTGGGTGTTAACAGGAGGTCTGATTTGAACGCACTTCCGCCTTAATTTGTTTTGAAAAAATTATTCTTTATTTCTTGTAAAATATTGGCGGCAAAATAATTACCAAAAATGTCCTACAACTTTAGCCAAAAACAAAAGTAAAGTTAATGTGATGTTTCAAGTACAAAAAAGTGAAAAGTGGTCAAAAAATCATTTACAAAAAACCTCCTGTCCACACGCCAAACATTTGCCAAACAATGCCTCCACCAAGCACCCGGTGTGTTTTTAATTATTCAACCAATTACCAACATAATCTAATCAATTCAAATATACAAATTAACTACAGATTTTGGATTTTATCTAACTTGAATAAGTTCTAGTTTTCTAAATGGAAAACTAAATCAGTAGAAATTACAATTTGCAAACTTTACATAAATGGCCACAACAAACATAAAAGATGTTATAGTTTCTTTGCACTTCTTCTCTGCAGGTGTCAGGCGTAGTGTGGCCATTTGGTAGATGTTTGACTTCCAGATGATTAAATTTTAGCTGACATTTCAGAGCTGGATAACATCTCTCATAGAAATTACTTGGCCTTGTTTTACAGTAATATTTTATTCTTTGTCAGATCTTTGTTCAGGTGTGATTTCTAAATTACTTTTAGAACTTAAAGCTAAAAGGTCAATTCCAGACCTCAATGAGACAATTATGTAATTTTTCTATGGTGTCTGTGTCGGTGCCCCAGCTCTGTTGCCTCTCATTTAAAACTTTAAAAAGATGCTGATTTGGTGGCCAAAATACTTCATGAGCCAACTTCTGTTTGGACATGTTCAATTAGAAGGTAATCCAAAGACTTGTCTCAGTCTGACTTTCTCTGTAGCAGTCCTACTTCATCAAATAATAGGTGAATACGCTGCATCTAAGCTTTCCCAAGAGCAGCTGATTGTAAACTGTGCCCCAGAGTTTGCCTTCTATTCCCAGTCTGCCAGTGAGCAGCTGCTGTTGCCTGGACAACAGATCATTGCTCTCTATTGGCTGTTAGAGGACAGGGGTGGTCGTACTTTCAGTTTTCACTTTTCTCCTTTTTTGTTCCCTTTTCTTATTTTTTTGGAGTGGAGATTTAAAGAAAAAGAAACTGAACATTTATTGGCTGAAGGAACCAGAATGGAATGAAATGAACGGTCATGTCAGAACAAGAAGAAGGATGAGTAATTAAGGCATTGCAAAATCTTGGAAATTATTTGCAACAACTGTGGCATTACAATTTCATTTAATGATGAATCGGTTGATCCTGAACAGAATCTGGAGCCGTTTGCGTTTTGTTTGAAGTTTCTCAGAGTTCTGGCCGCAACTTTCCAATTTTCATGTTAGTGTCTCAGTGTTCAGTTACCATGACAGAAGGACTGAATTGTCCTGTCCGATGGAGTGGGGCGGGGGAGGCTGTTTTGGTTTATACATGGCGAAGCAGTTTGAAGCTTCATTGCCTCATTAGCAGCCGGTCGCCGCATGTTATGCAGAGCGGCTTGTAATGTGGGACTCACCTACCGGTCTGGGATAAATCCATCCTCCTGTCTCTTCTCTGGGCCTTTCTACTTTGCAAAGAAACTCTCCAAAGACATCTGATCCGTTTCTTGGCGAACAAGTAACTGAGAGATTCCGGTTAAAGGATTTTCAAAATAAAAGATCCTCCAGAATTAAATAATACATAAAACGGAAATATTTAATTATTTATTGAGGGGAATAAAAATATGTAATTATTTATACCCCCCACTGCGATAGAGCGGTCAGCAGTTCACACGCAGCCATCATTAGGCTGTGTTGGCTGTCTGGAACATCACCATTAGTCTAGTGAGCTGTTGAATTTGACATCTGGTTGAAGTTTAAAAATCTGTTATTGAATTAGTTAGCATCCTGGATCCTCTAAGCTGGTGTTTCTCAAACATTTTTATAACAAATACTCAAGATTAATAAGTCTCATATCTACAAGAAAGGGGGAAAAAACGTACACATTTTTTCATATCAAAGTTGAAGCTAAAATGGTTTTTGGCCTTGCACTTTTCATTAAAGGTTCAGTTCAAATGTGTTCCTCTCTTACTCAGAAGTTGAAATGTTCCGATTTTGAAGTTGGGGAAAAAATGATATGAAGCTCCCTAGAAAACTGGAATTCCAAGAGTAAAATATTATTATTGTTTTTTATTAATCCAGATGTCAAAATCCAATATTGTTGCCTTAATGAAAGTTACTATAGAAACAGTTTATTTTTAGGGTTCATTTGTTTGCTGCATGTCTTCTCTCTTCTCACGCTGCCCGGTTTCTGTTTAAAAAAAAAAGCCTTGTCACAAAACACATGTTTGCACATCAACATATTGGACTCAATTTAGAATAGTGGGGTAAGTAATATTTCATTTTCAACTGTATTTCATGTTCTGTCAGAGTAATGCACATTTTCCATTCAAACCATAAAATGTGCCCATGCTAGTTAAAAGCAAAAGTCAAACCCGCAGTGAGGCACTAGTACCACTGTGTCTTGTAGTGATTATCCATGATGGCTGACAGCCATATTTGATCACTTGCAGAACCAGTGCATGTTTCAAAGTCAGCCAGTATTTTACTGTGACTTTCTGTTAGCTGATTTTCGTGGGAAAACTTTCCTTTAAGTACACAAACACTTAAAGCTAAATGACGTGTTAACAGGGACTAAAACAAGGCAGGAGGGAGAATCTGTATGTAGTTGGAAACATAACTTCTTTGTTTTCTTCTGAGGAAGGATAAACTGCAGGGTGTGTGTTCTGCTCACAACAAGCTAGGAAATTATCATTTTTGAATAATAGTCTTTAATGGAAATCTTCAATGGTTGCTGTTAAAGAATGATGACAGCAAGTTCCTTCTGAGTGAACTACCTCAGTCAAAACTCGGTTCATAAAAAGGTAAGCATAAGGAAAAGAACACTTGTTAGCTTTGTTTGTTCATTATTTAACTTAATGAGGCGTGACAAATGAGGAGTAGATGAGAAGGGAGAGAAAAGGGATTAAAAAAAAAACACCTGGATATTTCATTCTGCACCTGGAGAATAAAAGAAATGAACCCCAAAAGAATGAACTGAGAAACCACAGCAATAAAGAACAATTGCTTTACTTCTCGAGACGAATTATAGCTTGCAAACTTTGGTGGTGGCCTTCACAGTGGGTGTTTGTGGTTAATTAAGCCACATTTTCCCAATTCTTGTTTAGTTTTTTTCACAATGTTCCTATCACTTTTGGTGAGCCTTGGTGTCTCAGTCTGTTATGTCTATTAGAACTGAGTGGTTAAAGATAGGAGAGATCCAACTATCAAGATCTATAACTGGGATGCAGAACATTGATTCATGACCCTTGAAATCTTATACTCTGTCAAATACTGCATTAAACAGTCCTTGGGAAATTTTGGCAGCTTTTTGTGCAGTTTTGAACAAGACCTTTTACTTTTATAGTTATTCAGCCTAATAAAGCTTTTAGAGTTGTACTCAAGGTCCAAATCTTGTCAGTTTATTTGCATGCTTTATGTAGTTTTTCTTTTCTCTGGGATTTATATTTTATATCAATCTTCAGCATCATCAGTAATAAGGCATTATTTGTCCATCATTGCTGTTTTAATCAGAGATTAAATTTCCACAAACATAAATAAATACTTTTGTTGTTCCCAAAGCATCCACATCAAAACTGCATACATGTTTTGAGCATCGTCAGTTAACAGTTTTATTCTGGTGGGGCCAAACATAAACTCATCCAAATAGTTTGACTCACAATGGTATTGTTTTTGTTGAACTTGGTCACTACCAGAAAACACAAAACAACAATGTTCATCAAACGACATTTTTATCTTTTCATTGTAAGTCAGGAAAAAGACCTCAGGGGACAGAAAAACACAAAGCTCTGTTCAAAGAAAATCTATTCAAATTGAAAACAAAGCCTCTGTGAGCACAACACTATATTTCTCCAAGATTTACTGTGTTATAAATCATGAATTCTCTATCCATTATGGTCAAATAAACTGCATCGTCAACAAGATGCAGATATATTGTATTGATCTTGTGTTTTACCTGACATACTGCAGTGTACTGGGTCACTCCTGCAAATCATTAAATTAAGATGTGCCAGGGACACAGGTGTATAAAATCCAGCAATTAGACATGCAAACTGCATTCACAAACATTTGTGAAAGAATTCGTCGCCATCGGTGAGTTCCTCACTCATGAATATTCCACATTCAGCTGGAATATTTAGCTTGTGGTGTTATAATGAAGTCCAAGTGGTTTGTGGAGTGACAAATCAAGACTGCATGTCTGAAAACCCACTGAAAGTGTTTCTTCTTTTTTCCAGTGGTTGTCTGGAGAATGATACTTGGCTGAGTGCAATGTGTCTGGTTTAGGACTGGTTTTTAGGAGTTTGAGTTGGCACCTTAGTTTTATTGAAAGGAACTGCTAATGTTTCTGCATATTAAGACATATTTAATCATTTTATTCTCCTTACTCAGTGGGAGCATTTTTCTGATGCCCCCTTCAGTTTAAACATGAAGGCACACCAGAGCATGAAAGCATGTCCAGAATTAGAAAGCTTGGTATGGAGGAAATTGATTGGTCTACACAGAGCTCTGACCTAAACCTGATTAGAACATCTTTGGGAGAAATTAGAACAGAGACTGTCAGTCTGACTTTCTCATTCAACATTAGTGTTTGACCTCACAAATTTGCTCCAAGAAGAGAGGACAACAGTTTCTGTAAAAATGGCCTAAAACCTTGTAGGCAGTCTTCACCAGAAGAGTTGAAGCATTTTGTTCACAGCTGTATAATGTGAACACCCCTAATACCAGGACCAGCAACACTTTGATCAGCAAAATTAATCTCAAGACAGACATTATGTATATATAAACATTATTTCCTGTCCACTGAACGAGGAGAGACTCTTGTAAAAGGATCAAAACATTTTAAAACAATCCAATTCCAACTTGAAGCAACTAAATGGGAGAAAAAATAATAAAAAGACACACCTGACAAACACAAAGTACCTCAATACGAGCCTACCTACACAAACAACCTGTCAAAACAACTCTCGTTTTTCCAAAGGAGCATTACTTGCTCTATATGCAAAACACACTGAACCAGAGGCCAAGAAGATGGAAAAATAACCTACCTTGATGAAACCATAACCATAACTGACATATAACCCTTGCTGTTTTATGGTCATAATCCATGAGAGAGTACAGATTTCCACTCGGCTCCTGTAGTCTGCTGACCCTGGGTCACTGTACCCCCAAATCTATTGGCCCTTGACTGTTTAATGGATGTGTTAATCATCCAAGTTGCTCTTGAGAAACTGCCCTGTGTGCAATTTACTATGGCTGGCACGATTATTGAACGTTTTTACACAGAGATGTTATTTTACAGTATTTCAACTCTTTTACATGTTGAGAGAATAATGGCATGCTAGGACAAGAAGCTTTTCATGCTTTGGAGTTGCTATATATGTTGGCAGCTGGTAGCAGAGCTCGGCTGTGTCCTGTCAGCTCTTCCTCAGAGGAGGAGGACTTGGTTTATACAGATTGGGATTCCAGTGAAACTATTAATCATTTGATTGTGATGATACTGAATTTGTACAGCACTTTATATTTTGCAGTCTCAAAATGCTACAGTATAGATGTCTAGAAAATATAAAAGAATGAAAAACAACAATGTAATATTTTTAACACTCTAAAATCACTTGAAAAGGAAGGTCTTCAGTCCTTTCCTGTACCTTATTAGGAGCTTGTGGGTTCCTCAGATTGTTTGGAGGGTATTCCACAGACATGAAACAGAGCACCCATGGTGCAGCGTGGGCACCCATGGTGGAAAAAAAATCCATGTTATAGAGAGCCTGCAGCGGCTTCTGTAGGAGGAACCCTGTGGAATGAGCAGACGGTTCTTTTAGGTAGCACGGAGCCATAGATGAATTGGTGGGAAATCTTGTATCCGATAATGGGAGATGGGAGTGAGATGGGGAGTCAGTGGAGGAATTTCAGAGTTGGGATGATGAGGTCTTGGTTTCTTCGCTTTATCAGGATCTGTGCTGGACCATTCTGTATGTATTGACGTTTTTGGATGCGTTTGGATGGAAAGCCATAAAAGAGTGCATTGCAGCAGTTAAATCTTGAGGAGATGAAAGCACAATTTTTTTCAGCATGGGTAAGCCAGAGTAATAAACTGAGTTTGAATATGTTCTTAGGGTGAAAGGAGATGGTCTTGGAGCTTTGAACGCAAGATGGTCTTGCACCAAAAAGAGTGGTTATAGAAGAAAAAGGAATGATGTGGCCAGAGAAGGTTGTATGGAAATGGGTAGGAGAATCTAATGTTGGGTACCAACCTAGAATAGCTTTTGGTTTTGATGCTTAGTTGGAGTAGATTGATGTTCCCACAGGGTGTTTACTTACTGAAGACAGCTTGTTAGAGTGGAAAGTAATGAGGAAGAATCTATAGAGAGTTTTGGTGTAGAGCTGAGTGTCATCTGCATAAGACTGAAAAAAGATCCTGTGATGAGTGACCAATGGAGAGGATGGAGAAGATGAACAGAGTGGATCCAAGAACTAACCTACGAGCGAATACTGATTCTAAAATTTGATGACCAGAAAGGTCTGTAATCTGTTTTGCTAAGCTCTTTTTTTATCGAATACGTCTTCAAAACCTTAATTCTTTGCTTGTTTTCATTCATTTTTGTGCAGTTAATTGTAGAATATGACTTGCTACATGATTTGGATGTCATACACATTCATTCCTTCAAAAGAATTACAAAGTGCTTTTTTTGTAAGTGCAAAAGGATTTCTTTTTGTGGTGTGCCATAGTTATTTGCTCTTTCACGAACATGTTTTCTATTAATTTCTATTAATTTTCAAATTTCTCTTTATTGCGATACCAGAATAATTGAAATAATCCCTGTGTTGGGGCGGCTGTGGCTCTGTGAGTAGATTATTTATTTTGTGATCAGAAGGTTGTAGGTTCGATTCCAGCTTCCTCCTGCAACATGTCGATGTGCCCCTGGGCAAGGCACTTAACCCCAAGTTGCCTACCGATCTGTGCATCGGTGTGTAAATGTTTGTATTTGTGAGAGCAAAGGGTGAATGTGACTCTAGTTTATGGCACTTTGAGTGATGAAAATGATTGGAAAAGTGCTACATAAGTTAAGTCCATTTACCATTTTAGATTCAAAAATAGATTCGATTCTTTTTTTAGGAATGTCATTTTCTTTCAGAACCCTTCAAAAAAGAAAAAGTCTATGGTTCAGGAGGTTAAGAATGGAAGTTTTATGTGTATAATATGAATCTATGCTTTCGGCAATATTGCATACATCAGCAAAAGCTAACTATGGTTCTTCCTGTGCAGAACAAATTCTCCTCAAGTCCAAACTAAATCTCAGTTTAGCTTCTCGGTTGCCAACAAACTCGTTATTATGTACTATCCTGCTGCTTTGACTCTTCTTCAGATCAGCTCTCTGTGGGGCTCTTGAACACTCACCACCCGAATTTAACCTCGCCCCTTGGGGCTAAAAGAAAAAATCCTCTAGTCATGCCCCCCCTGTGGTCTTCTTCTGCAGTATGCAAAGACTTCCCTCGCCACTGAAACACTTCTGTTGTTTGTTCTTAACTGGTTCCAGCAGTGCCCGAAATACAGTTGGTAATGATTTTAAACTACCTCTGGGCCTCTTTCCCCCTCTCTCAAGCTGTACTTTTCTTCTCAGGTTCAACTTTTTGTCATTACAGCAAGCTTAGAGGAAAAAAGAAGGGTATGAGGCTGATGATGGATTGTATTTAGCCCTCAGGTTGGTTCTTAGGTTCAGGAAGGTGAGAAAAGTTGCAAGGTTTAAGAAGACTTAGTTGACTCCAGATTCTGGGTAATCTTGTTTGGCTCTTAGATTTGGATGTGACTGTTTCACACAAAATCAACTTCCTGCCCCTGACAATTTTAGGGGAAGTTGGTAACATATTGACAGCAGCTACATTTTTTTTTTTTTTTATCAAATGTGCATAAAACTTTCAGTATTCAACTAATTTTGAAAAAACACAATTTTGCAATTGCAGTGTTTTTATTAAATAATAATCACAATTAAAGTCACTTGTGAATAAGTTTAACGCAAAAAGTCAAAAAGCATTCCATGTCGTGATCCTTCAACTACTTCCTGTCATCTTCTTAGTGGTTTACACCTGTAGTGACATCTGGTTATTGGGTTATTGATTGCGTGACTCGTGTGATGCATAAAAAGTTTTTCCATTGCAAATTTGTGAAATAACCCAATTTTGATGTGGCCAAAAAAAACCCAACAGATTTTTATTAAAAACGAGAGCTTTTTTTTTTTTTTTTTCAAAATTGACATATTTTCATTAAGCAGATTTATTTTTGATATGTCGAATTGTTATATGGTCAATGGAAACGCAGCTACATCAAGTCCAAATGGTCTTAAGACCATTCATACACCAGCCCTTCCATCTACATACAGTCTGAAAGGCTGTGCCTTGTCTTTCACCTGACACATGACAAACTTCTTCTCTCCTGTAGACCAGATTCAATAAAGCTCTCTCTCTCTCTCTCTCTCTCTCTCTCTCTCTCTCTCTCTCTCTCTCTCTTCTCTCTCTCTCTCTCTCTCTCTCTCTCTGTCTCTCTGTCTCTTCTCTCTCCTCTCTCTCCTCTCTCTGTCTCTGTCTGTCTCTCTCTCTCTCTCTCTGTCTCTCTCTGTGTGTGTACTGAACAGGGCGGACTCCTCTGCAGCATCCAATCGGCTGCAGACTCCCCAGCGCTCTGTAGATGTTACAAAAGCAGCTTCAGCAGGAACTACAGAAGCTGAAGACCTGTTTGATGATTTCTGACTTCCAAACAGCCTCTCTTCCATTACTGCCTTTGAGATGCAAGTATTCTTCTCAAAGGGAATTTTTCTAAAAGTAAAATTTAGTGATGACACTAAATCCTTTAATAATGAGCTATCTGTAGATGCAAAAGAGCATATACATATATATTTGTATCTATTCTGAGAATCAGGGCCTTCATAAAATATGCATATTTTTGTCAAATTTCACAATAAATTTCAATTTGAGTGTTATTACAATAAAAAAGACAACAGTGTACATGAAATGTAAGATTTGCTCTGTTTTCTAATGCAAGTCTAGCCTAATGGATAATGGATTCTTGTCAGTTGTATTGTTGAGTAGTTTGTATTTCAAACTGTATAAATAATGCATTTTTCTTTTTACCTTTTCAGACTTTTTGAATTTTTATGTCATTAAATACAAGAAACAACTAAAATGGGTTTCATAGTCTCATTACTAACTTTTGCTACAAAAATGTTAGCAAAACTTACTAATGTTTAATTATTTTTGAATCACTTTTTTACTGTCATTTCAAAATAATTTTGTTGAGTTTCATTGATTCAATATTAGTTTATTGATCCTTGCAGAAAAATTATTTTGTCTAAATAGTGAAAAATAAAAATAAACTAGAAAATTCCTGCAGAAATTTTACGGGGTCTGCCAAAGTGTGCCCGTTGGATATTTAATAAAGCGTTCTTATGCTAAAATTAGCAATAATGGTAAAGAAAGCTGCAATGTAGTCAGTAGCCTGTGGGGATTGAGAAACATGTTCACTAAGCTGTACTTGTACCATTTAGTATGTTGCATAAGCTAAAATGAGCCAAAATGCTAATAATAGCATGAATGCTATCAGTAGCATGTGGAGCATCACTAGCATGTTGTCGGTCATTACTTACTCTATTCAGTATAAAAAACATTGCTAATAAGCATTCTGATGCTTAATATTAGTATCAATGCTAAGCTGAGCTAAATTGTAGTCAAAAACTTGTGGAGAGTCAGAAACATGTTGACGAAGCTTTACTTGCACCATTAATTTTGCTAAAATAAATGCATAAGGTGAAATTAGCCAAAATGCTAATCTTTGCATGATTGCTATCAGTAGCATGTTTGGCATCCCTAGCATGTTGTCTGTCATTGACTTAGTCCATTAGTCCATACTAAACATGGTTAATAAGTACTAAAATTAGCTCAAAGCTCATTTAAGGGAAAATGATGATGGTCTAGCTTGTGCAAATTAGTTCTATAACCTGAAACAAAATGCAACTTAAAATACTATTGCACGGCTTCACACCACCATACCTGCCTATTGCAAGTCAGCATTATACAAATTGATGGGTTTCACTATATTAAACACCAATGTCTGAAGCTCTTGCCAGATCCATCACCATATTTCTATGACTGATCTGATTCACTGCAACAGTACAATGGCTAAACCATCCATTCATCCATCCATCCATTTTCTTTTGCTTCATCCGGGGTCGGGTCGGGGGGGCAGCAGCTTCAGAAGGGAGGCCCAGACTTCCCTCTCCCCAACCACTTCTTCCAGGAACCCCAAGGCGTTCCCAGGCCAGTCGAGAGACATAGTCCCTCCAGCGTGTCCTGGGTCTCCCCTCCTCCCGGTGGGACATGGCTGGAACACCTCACCAGGGAGGCGTCCAGGAGGCATCCTGACCAGATACCCGAGCCTCAACTGGCTCCTCTCGACGTGGAGGAGCAGCGGCTCTACTCTGAGTCCCTCCCTGATGACCGAGCTTCTCACCCTATCTCTAAGGGAGAGCCCGGCCACCCTGCGGAGGAAACCCATTTTGGCCGCTTGTATCCGTGATCTCGTTCTTTCGGTCATGACCCAAAGCTCATGACCATAGATGAGGGTAGGAACGTAGATCGACCGGTAAATCGAGAGCTTCGCTTTTTGACTCAGCTCTCTCTTCACCACGACGGACCGGTACAGCGCCGCTTCACGGCAGACGCCGCCCCAATCCGCCTGTCGATCTCCCGCTCCCTTCTTCCCTCATTCGTGAACAAGATCCCCAGATACTTAAACTCCTCCACTTGAGGCAGGACGACCCCCCTGACCCGGAGAAGGCACTCTACCCTTTTCCGGCTCAAGACCATGGCCTCGGATTGGGAGGCACTGAGCCTCATCCCGGCCGCTTCACACTCGGCCGAGAACTGCTCCAGTGAGAGCCGCAGTTCATGAATCATCAATCATGCCTTTCAATTATCATTTAACACACTTTTCAAGTGTTGTACAGCTAAAGTAATGAAGGCCTTCATTACAGTACTGTATTGTAGTTATGCATGTCATTTACAAAATAGGTACGTAGGAATAAAGACAAATTAAGAGTAATTAAAATTGTAGTTATCAATAGCAGGAAATAAAAATAAAAATTAAGTGTAATTTAAATACATTATTATATTAATAGTATATTTAAAATATATTTGAAGTATATTTAATATTTAATATAATTTTGATAATTATATGATTATTATATAATTAACACTCAAAATATAATTATACCAAAATATAATAAAGTTCTGAAATATGAAATTTAAAAAGTATACTTTAAGTACACTAAGTATACTTGAAGTTGTTCGAAAACAGTACGTAAAGTATACTAAAGTATACTATTAATTGTAATTTTATACTATTTAAATACTACTAAAGTATACTAAGTACAAAATAAGTTGTTCCAAAATAGTACAGTTGAAGTACATTGATAAAAGTATACTAAAGTATGTTAAAATTTAGTATACTAAACTATACTTTTTTTTTTTTACCAGGGTTGACCAACTTTTAGAACCAATAAGGCGATATTTGTGCCTGTGAGGGGGAGAGTTTTGGAGTCAGACATCTACAGTCCTGTGTGTGTGTTTCAGAGAGAAAGATTACTGATTCTGTGAGACACCCAGCCTCCAATTTTTTCGTTTTTATTAATTTATGTCATCATTTTAACGCAATCCTACTAAAAGTAATAGCTCCCTTCTTGGCATCAAGCTGAACGTTTTGATACCACTTTTGTGGGGGTGCAGCATTAATGGTGACGGAAGAAAAATATATAATAAGGAGACATTCTATTAGGTGAAGAACAATAGGTGCCTGCCATGCAACGCATGGAGGCAGTGACTGACTTGCTCTCCCTATGCATTGCTATGGGCAGACCCCAATAAGTAAGCAATCACAAAATAAAGCCACATACTAGAAAGTAACAGATGTGCAATGTCCAACTAGCATTGCAATAAAATCCTCCAGGTCATTAGTTACTGACAGTTATGTGTTCTGATGGCTGTGGGTTTAATCAATCAAGTATATTTATATAGCACATGTCAGAATCACAGCAGTTCAAAGTGCTTTACGTGAAAACATAAACATCATAAACACATTATATAATTAACAGCTATGAAAACCCGTAATAGACATTACATTTTGTCAAGTGCCATGATTAAAATAATCAATTCACATCAAACATGTTGGTCATTGTTAGTATTTTGGGTCTTGATTTAAAGGAGCTCAGTGTTTCAGCTGTTTTGCAGTTTTCTGGAAGTTTGTCCCAGATTTGATACATGCCATAATGACATAAGTGCTTCTGGACATGTCAAGACCGGAATGAAACTGAAAGTCAGATGTGTGTAAAGTGAAGTAGCTTGTGGAGACCCCGTGGTGCTACAAACTGTCTTAGGTAATTTCACCAACTTGTTGAATCTAGGCCACAAGGAACTCATGTAAGTCTGAAGGTTTGCCACCTGCTACTATAAAGATGTATTTTCCTCAGTTAAGGTGGAGAAGTTTTCTGAAAGGAATCTTGGTTTGTTTTTGCTCTACCAGATTCTTTAGCAGAGCCAAACGCCAGAGAAGGTAAGTTAAAGAAGTTCATTATAGGTAGAACTCAAGTTTCCAGAGTTGATTGGTCTCAATAAAATATTTTACTGCAAATGTTTGATTATATGATAATTTCTAATAGATCTGTTTCAATTTCTTGGCAGATATTGAGGTTCAGACAAAGAGCTAAGTGGATGAAATTGTAATAACCAGGCTTTTTTTAGTCGTTGAGCTAAATTTATAAACTTGAACTGAGATCTTCCAGCTGGATTGAATGCAGAACAGTTTCACACTTACAGATTACAAATTTAGTCTTTGACCTTCGATGTACCACTTTAATGAAGTTGCCAAATGGTACTTAATCAAGAAGAGATTCCAGCAGAATTATTATTGAGGTGAGTTGTACAACTAGAAGGACTCGGTCTGCACTGGAGAGGTACAAACATGGACGAAGAAGACCAAAAAAAAAAAAGTCCAACACAGATAAAAGCAAAATACCTCAGGTATACACTTGTCTGTGTATAACCCTGGTAAGTTCTGGGTCTGTATAAGCAAGGCATCTACTGCTTTGCTCCAAACTTTCCCAACATAACCCAATTTTTACACCTGCTAGAATAATTATTTATATGGTTGAGTCATAACTACGATGAACATAAGTCAGGGTTGGATCATACTGATGCAGTGCCCTCATTTGTGAGGCCATGATTCACTGGTCTGCAACTTTCTATCTTACCATTGCTCATGAAAAAGACTCAAATATTCCAACTGCTCCATAACAACTGACTTTGTGTCAGTGGTCCTGTCCTGACAGCTTTGGCAAACAGAATGTATGTCTCGTTGCCCCCCCATGTCAAGATAGAGTCACTCTACAAGAGAGTGTGTGTATTTAATAAAGGTAGGTACCAAAGTACTCACACTTACTCTGTTATACACTTGTCTATGGCATCAAAATGTGAGACTATGTGTCCATTCTTAGTTGAAGGTTATGTTGCTCCATTGAAGAGTCTGCAGCAAGACACTTCCTGTGTGGATAGAAACATATACCAGCTGTGGGCCTGAAGAGACATCAGACATAGAAGACCTCTTGTAATGGTTGACAACAGAATGCAGAGAATGGAACAACAACTCAGCTAAAACTGAAATCTAAGAAACCAAATTGTCTCAACCGCTTTATTTGTAACACTTACACATCTTTGGCATTGGAATGATAGCACTTTCTGTTTCAGGTTTTCCAGTTAAGCCCTGATAATATGAAAGATTTTTCTTTTTTTAACATTTTTGAGAATTTATTACCAGTAGCATGCTTGTGAAAAAAATGCAATTAAAATGACAACAGATGACTAAAACTAAATTAGACCATGCTTTCCAAATCAACACTTGCAATGGAGGCATTTACTAATACTACTTACTGGGGCTCTAGAGGAAGGTGTGGACAATGTTCCTAGAGTCAGAGATCCTTCAGATAGGGCACTTACCAGATGTTCCATTCGGTTCCATTACTACTCATTCAGTTTTGTCTGTTCTCCATGGCTTCAGGTCCAGCACACATGTGGGCCATTTGGGAGCTCTGCATTATCCAAGCATCTGATTCATATATCTGTTAAAATGACAAGGAAATACATAAACTAGCATAATGTTTGTTATAGATATCTTATTACTACCATGGAAACAGACTGTCTCTTAGAATTGTTCTTAGGCATGAGTGTGTGTGTCTGCGTTGCCCTGTGATGGACTGGTGACCCGTCCAGGGAGAACCCGGCCTGTCGCCCATGTGACCGGCGACCTCACAAGGGTAAATGGGATGGATGGATGTTAGCAACTGCTTATTACAAAGGTTTTGAAACTTTATTATGTTTAAATATCATAAAAATAAGGTCCTTATAAAGAAGATAAATGCAATGCAAATGGAAAGTGAGATGTTGAGAATCTATTGATCTATAAGTTTTTTTGGATGTTTAATTTTCTTCTTGTTTGTTCTTGACATGCAGACCTCGCCTCTTAATGTGTCACTCTCTTTGTATTTTACTTTATTTCAGCACTCTACTGTGAGTCACTCCTACTCTCTCCACTTGGACCAGCCTCTGGCTTTCCCCTCTCTCAACCCCCCACCACTCCCCAACTTTTACTTCCCACTCCTCTCTCACTTCCCTCTTCTTCTGCGAGTTGGCCTCGCGGGCTCCTCCTCTACCTCATAAGGGATAATAGTGGTTGCAAAGTGAATCTGAACTTGCAGTCAGTGCTGAGTAGTGGGCGAGGACATCTGTTTGAGAGGAGCTCTGCACAGACATTTATCTGGGGCTTGCAGGGAAGTTTGATTTGAGAAGTCTCAAATGATAAATCCCTCCGAATTTTAGGACTACAAGGTAAGGGAGGAAGAGTCTCTAAAATGAATTTTTATCTTGAACACTGTCTTGTATGCAATGTACCTCAACCCTGTATCATTTTTTTTAGGGATTTTATCAAAAAATAATGTTTAGTGAATGTGCTTAATTGCTGTCTTGCCATTGAAAAGACTGATTTCTGGTGGTTGTGAATTTTCCCATGCTGACAACATGAAGCAGGGAGATAAGAAGGTCATTAGGAAAACTGACACTGGAGACCAATTATCTCATTTCCATTGACTGGCAGTGATATCAGCTGATCTTTGTAAAACACAATGACCAGGCTGTGTCACAGCTGCTGATGGAGCTGCTGTTATCAACTAGAACAACTTGAGCTGCTCTTTCTGTTATTTTCAGTTTGTACAAAGACCAATATTATTTTTTTCCTATTGATTGATTTTTGTTGAACATGTCAGAAATGTTTGGGTAATTTTGCTTCTAGATTAGTTTTTAATTTTTTTCATTTAAAGAAACTTGGGTTCATACTTTTGCAAATAGTTAATTGGAATTATTTTTAAAACGATCATAAGCTGTGAGAATATTCAACATTTAGAGCAAATTATTTTGCATAATGATGAGGCCATTTTTGGTGGCACAACATTAAAGTTTCGTAGAGTATCAGAGGAACATATCTTTTTACTTTCAGGATGCTTGTGGTATTCTAAAAACTGTGATTACAGTAATGGAGGCATATATTTATACTTTAAGCAAATACAATTTTTGTAAATATCTTCCTGTTTCTAGTCAGGAAGATTATTTATTTGTATAGCATTTGTATAGCAACGGGGCTGCACAGTGGTGCAGTTGGTAGAGCTGTTGCCTTGCAGCAAGAAGGTTCTGGGTTCAATTCCTGGCCCCGGTCTCTCTGCATGGAGTTTGCATGTTCTCCCTGTGCATGTTGGGTTTTTCTCCAGGTATTCTGGTTTCCTCCCACAGCCCAAAAACATGACTGTCAGGTTAATTGGCCTCTCTAAATTGCCCCTAGGTGTGAGTGTGTGTGTGTGTGCATGGTTGTTTGTCCTGTGTGTCTCTGTGTTGCCCTGCGACAGACTGGCGACCTGTCCAGGGTGAACCCTGCCCCTCGCCTGGAACATGAGCTGGAGAGGCACCAGCA
This sequence comes from Poecilia picta, assembly GCA_033032245.1. Taxonomy (NCBI): domain Eukaryota; kingdom Metazoa; phylum Chordata; class Actinopteri; order Cyprinodontiformes; family Poeciliidae; genus Poecilia; species Poecilia picta. Next base: position 28,923,450 of record CM065364.1, on the reverse strand, counting down.
ACCCCCCTGACCCCATCAGGGACAAGGGTGCAAAGAAAATGGATGGATGGATTTTAGCAACAATGCTGTTCAAAGAGCTGCACAGCACAAAATCATAAGTAAACATTACACTTTGTCAAATGCCATCATCAAAATCATCAAGCTAATATGCATCAAATACACTGTGAATCAAAGAACCGTAAGCAGGTGGGGTTTTAGTCTTTCAGCATCTTTGCAATTTTCTGGAAGTCGGTTCCAGATGTGGTGCATAGAAGCTGAATGCTGCTTCTCCATGTTTGGTTCTGGTTCTGGATGCACAGCAGAACCAGAACCAGAAAACCTGAAAGGTCTGGAAGGTTGGTACAACAACAGCAGATCTTTAAGCCATTCAGTGATTTATAACATTATCTGAAAGTTTATTATCTGAGCTACAGGTTTCTAGTGTCGTTGCTTGGCGGTTCCCTTTCTGGTGTCACAAAACAGAGACTCAATCATTTCTGTTTTGTGACACCACTATGGTTGGTATATTGAATCATTGTTACTCCAGTTGCCAGGGGTGCAGAGAAAAGCTGGTAGATGTTCCTCTATTAGCATTAACTGGTGGTTCCGATTCATATACATGTGCAACCCGATTGTGAGCAGATGCAATTTTTAAATAAAATGTTTCACGTATTGTATCACTTTCAGGCAAAGTTTGTAAATAAGACATTGTTTATAATATTTTGCCTGGTGAAATAAAGGTCTAGCTAACTAACAAAGGACAAACCAATTAGGAAACAATCTGCTTTTATTTTTGTTTATTAAAAAGTGGTGTGTCAAAAAGTAGCAATAGAACTTAATCAGTGGAAAAACTTTGATGGCAGTGCAACTATCCAACCTAATAGGTTGGATAAATATTTTATTTTGTCAGATTGCAAAATAAAATATTGTATTTGAAGAAAGAGGAATGAATGTTATCTGATTAATTCTTGTCACACTGGACACAAATGTTCAAAAGAAACAAAATAACTTTATTTATTGTTTATGGTGAATTTTTGGAATAATCCCAACTATGAAAATGAAAAATGAAAGAATGCAAAACATTTAGGCTGGTTTATATGTTTCAAAGAAATGTCCTTGATACATACATGGGATGTTTGAAAAGACACAGCCAATAATCTAAGGAGGACATCACTAGATTAGAGTAAGGAAACAAACAACTTTACGTGACACTGACCTTCAGACCTTTCTTACAGATGACGGGACACATCATCACACACCTGCTCTGTCTGGTGTGTCTCTGCTTGGCTCAGCCTCAGCCAGGTGAGTTGGTCCAGAAACAAACCGTGTGATTAAAGCACGATGGTAATTCGTGTCCTCCAGGAGGAACCTTCCTGTTAGTGTCCAACCTGTGTTGTTTCATGTTTTCAATGACACTTTTTAAATCGTAGTTTGCCAGTATGCCAAAGAAAAATCCAACTGAATATATCTTCATTTTATTTTCAACCAAAACTACATTTGTGACACAGTTAGTGAAGTAGGTGAAAATAGTTAGTTAGACCAAATGCTTCTCAAAAAGAGATGTAAGGAAGGTAAGGTATGGTAAGGTAATTTTATGTATATATTGCACAATCTCAGCAACAAGGCAGTTCAAAGTGCTTTACATGAATTAGAAGGAAACACAAAGAAAGCAACAAAACCAAAAGAAAGACAAAAAGATTAGAGCGGTATAAAACTAAATGTTGGTTCCAGTTGTTCTGGGTTGCTAAGTAGATGGTACTGTCTAAGTTTGTTCTAGAATTGTAAAGTTTTAAGCTAAATGTTGGTTCTCCATCAGAAATGAAGATCCATCATTGTTGTTCATGTTTGAAGGAATCAGGGCTGAACAGCTCAGTTCAAATGAGCCCTGGAACTTTTCCACATTATCTTAACACAAATATTTACTTATTTTAATGAGTTTTCATGTAATTCACTAATTAACACTAAACATAGACTATTATTAAAGGGAATTAAAATGATGCAAGGTTTTCACATTGGTATTGAGCCTTGTGAGTCGATGCTTTGTAGCTTCAACTTTCACTGCAAATACAATTGTATGTTAGGGTTAGTTTGTTTTAGTGATTTCCTTTCTATATTTCCCCTCTGTTTACTAACATCTGCCTTCTTATTAACACTGACATTACTTCATGGAAAAAAAAGCCCACAGCCTAATACGGCCACCATCATGTTTTGGAGTGTGTATGCTGTGTTTTCCTCCACACACAGACAGCATGCATGCTGACCAGACATGTGGACCGGAGCGCCTCCTTCCACATGTCTGCTGTGTCCTCTAAATGACTTGTGGAAAACGTCTTCAGGATAACTTGAATAAAATGTAACAACTGACAGATGATCTTTACACAGCAGTTGAATTAGTCTGCAGTGAAACGTAACTCTCTCATCCCCATCGTAGCTCTGCTATCTATCAGAAAAATGTCTTTGGACTGCAGTACCCTCACTCTAAACTTGTTTTCCTGCTTTCCCCCCCTAAACCATAGTGAGGATACCAGGCAGCATGCATGTAACTGGCTCTCTGGGCAGCAAGGTGGTGTTGCCTTGCAACCTCCCCACGATGCCAGCTTCTCCCAGCGTTCCCTCTGCCACCTCCACACAGAGACCCCTTCCTGACGAGAAGGTCAGAGTCCAGTGGGTGAAGCTGGAGAAGGATAAGCCTGTACTGGTGGCCCAGGGCGGGCAGATTAAGGTGTGGAGTGAGTTCATAGGCAGAGTGTCTGTGCCCAGCGACCCGCCGTCACTGGGGCACGCCTCACTGACCATCACGAAGCTCCGGGTGAGAGACGCAGGACCATACCTCTGCAAGGTGACACAAGGACTGGAGGAAAAGCAGAACGTCGTCCACCTCAGCGTCTCCGGTGAGTAAAACCTTCTATATACTCTTTATGGGCAAATAAACAGACTCCTTTAAGAGTCTACAAACTCTCTGACCGCCTCCAGATGTTTACTGCTGGTAGAGTTCAAAGCTAAAGGTGTTAACAAATGCATGAAGTAAAACTTGTCCACATGCTGCCTCCTTCAAAGCCCCTTCCTCAATCAGGTTCAGTCTGCCCGCATTCTTACCTGTCAGCTGGACGTAGGAAGGCACTTGATCTTAAAATGTTTATTGTTTGCTCGTCCTGTAAAGCTGGAGACAAACTGTATGAACATCATGTGCAAAAATTCAATCATTTTTGCAGAAAATCAAGAGTTGACATAATCTACACAACCTTCTATGCATTCAGTTCTTCAGTACTCTGGAACACAATCACAACAACTTAACCAGATAATGAGCTCAGCAAGCAAACCAGTGGTGGTCTGATGACTACTGCCCCCTTCTGTCCTGGAGTTCAGTCTCCAGTGGTTCCTCCCAGCTATTGTAAGTCTCCTGCTTTGCATCACTTTGAACCTCTTGAATAAACTAGTTAATGCTAAGCTTCAGCTGTCAGACAAATACAATAAGTATCCAAAATTATTGGATACAGGTGTTCCAATTATTTTGAATTTGTTTTCTGTTTGTTACTTAGCCCCGTTAAAGCCGCTAAATGACCCCTGTTATAAACCCTGGCGGCTGGTGAGCCGACGTTCCCTACAGGCACTTTGAAACTCTCAGGTCTCTGGCATCCATCAGTCCCCATGGAAACGGTTCATCCAACAACCAAATCCAGCCTCTCTCTCTCAGACATTTCCACAAATTCCACATTAATGCTGAACAGACCTCTTTGTTGGGGGTCACCCACACAAAGGCCCTCCCTATGACAGTCACACAACTCTCCATTTAACGGCTCAGACATCCTTTCACGTCCTCCTGTGGCTCTGCCAGGATTTCCCCTCAATAAGAAATGTTCCACCAGACCTAATGACACAGGGATACAGTGATACGTTTAGTCCCAGGATGACAGCTGAAATGCTCTCTCTCTCTGTACTCCCATGTATCTGATTCAGGATCTGTCAGCAGCAAATTTCTGTTCTTATAAATAACTGTGAAGGAGAAAGACACTTTTCCACTTTCTTTATTTTTGTCCTCCTTTCATGGAGCATCTTTTATGTTGCGGCAGTGTTATGTAAAATAAACTTTTTTGAGCTTTACATTACAAAGTTAATCCCTTATCGAAAACATACCTGGAGCATTGATTCTATTTGAGAAATCCTTTCATCTCCATGGCAACCATTCAGCGGTGCAAAATGCATGGGTGTTTTGTTCACAAAGCCCCGCCTTGGTGAACAAAGCTCCTCCACAGAGCTGCCGTTTCTGAGCTTCTGCCTGTCAAAGCAGACAACCCTGCAGTCCCCCTCATTCAGCTCCTTCAGACTAGCCAGCCACAATTAGCAAACACCTGGTTAAACTGAACATCAGCTGAGCTCATTATAGGAGCTACTTCTCAGTGCAACTCTGGTAAAAACATTGTAAAATGTTAATAGAGGAGCAATGTTGTGATGAAATCATGGCCGGATTTCAAGGCATTATAATATGAAGTTATATATGTAAATACTGTATATTAACAACTGAAGGTAACAGAGCTACTTGATTGTGCTATAAAATGGCATATTCCTAGAAAAGACATAGTACTTTAAGTTTAATTTAAAAAAAGTTAAAAAGTTTAATACTTTAAGTTTTAATTTTATTAAAGATTATGAAAACCTTTTTAGAATAGTTACATCAACTTCAGCTCCAACCATTGAAATCCCATTAACTTTCATTTTTGCTCCCCTAACCCTTGGTGGTGTCTGTCCAGGCGTGGTGTTTCACTACCGAGCCAACTCCAGCCGCTACTCTCTGGACTTCAAAAAAGCGACAGAGGCTTGTCTGTCTGTGAACGCCTCCATGGCCACAGCTGACCAGCTGACTGCTGCCTTCCAGGACGGCTTCGATCAGTGCGACGCAGGATGGCTCGCTGACTACACTGTCCGGTTTGTTCATGTCTAATCTCTCCCATTCACACATCCATCCTGTTTTCTACTGGTAGGAGAAAAAAACAACTTCAAAGGTGATTTGCAATGCAGAGGTGGATAGAGTACCTAAATGTACTCAAGTAAGAGTAGCACTACTACTTCAACATGTTTTCACTTAAGTAAAAATGAGGAGTATCTATCAAAGAAATTACTCAAATAAGTATTTAGTAGAAAGGCTACTCAAGTACCGAGTTACTGATCAGAATCTCTGATTTAATATTTAAAAATGACATAATCAGACAGACAAAATGCATATAGTTGCATCAAAGTCTGGCATTTAAAGACTAAAATGAATAAATAAATACATTTGGACAGAAGAAAGAGTTTTCCAAATGTAATGTTTTCTATATGAAACTTCTTAAACAAACACAGTGGGTATTATATGCATCTTATAACAGGGTAAAGAACTTTGTGTTTACTGCATATTTTTCATCTTCAAATTTGCCAGCAGGTTGTGTGATACTGTAAGTTTAATGTTGATCCATTACCAATAGTATCGGCATTGCCCATTCCGATACTGACACCAATACTGATACTGATACAAATGCTGCTACTTTTTAAATATGTAACTTTGTTGTTTGAACAAATTCAGACCTTTTGTCATTTTTGGTTTTTTTCTTTGAATTATTTTTCAAATAATTCAAAGACTCTCCTGGGTCCATACCCAGGAGAGTCTTTGGATAAAGTTCACAGGTGTCTATAAAACACTTTAAAAACGAGACGATAAACAGAAAAAATAAGAAAACAAAACAAATTTGTGTGCATTTTTTTTTCTAAATCAATAAAGTGAAAAACTAAATTCTCATTAGCAAACAAATCAAAATATTTATAGGCAGAGCTTAAAAACTAAAGTACAAAAATAAAAGCAATTTCAAGAGGGAATCTGGAAACAAAGAATCGATTTTATAACGCTAATATCAATCTGATACTGATACTGATAACAACTCGTGTCAATGATATCAATATTTTTGGATGGATCTGTCCCTCTCTATCATCAGGTTTAGCAGATAGAAACTAAGAGAGCAGAACAACAAAGCTTGTGTTCAAACAAGAATTTTCACTTTTACATAAATTGTAGTGGTGTATGTGTATCTGCCGCATTTCGTAGTTAAAACATTTCTATTTTCATTCAGTGAAGTTACTCACAGTGGGTAGAGTACCCAGAAATTATACTCAAGGGTAATGATATTTCACAGTAATATTACCTAGAAAAAAAAACGGAGTAGGGAAATTGCTTCTAAAAGTAATTTTTTTTCTAAAAGGTTATTCACGTAAATGTGAGTAAAAGTAATTAGTTGCTACCCACCTCTTGTGCTTGAAATAAGTAAATCAATAGAAAGGCTGGTTGAGAGGTTTCCTTGTTGCTGCAGGTATCCGATCACACAGCCTCGTCCTGGCTGTGAAGGTGACCTTCTGCACCGCCCGGGTGTGAGGACATACGGCCGGCGCGACCCCACAGAGAGATACGATGTGTACTGCTTCGTAGACGAGCTGCAGGGTAAATACTGTTTATTTAAGTTTTATTTTCTGTTAAAATACATGATCTTTTTAGTTTTTTCCTAATATTTGTGTTCTACATTTAGATATTTCAGACTTGAAATTTATTTTGACATTTTTATTTGGTTTCTTCAATTATTAGTATTGTAGTTTTATTTTTTTAACGTGCCATCAGCTTTACTGTAAGCATTCATTGTTGATTGGCAATCAGAGGATCGAGACAACAGTTACAGAGACAGATGAGGATCAGATCTGTCTCTGTAACTGTATAAGGAAGACTTTATGGACTGACCCTTGACTGAATAACTCGAAGCTAACAGGAACGACTTTCATGGGTCTAAAATTGCAAACCCAACAGTCTGAATCTTTTGTCATCTGTGTGCAGGTGAAGTCTTCTATCCGTCCTCCATCACTGAGAAGATCACCTGGCAAGAGGCGAAGGCGGAGTGTGAGAAGCACAACGCCGTGCTGGCATCCCCAGGCCAGCTGTTTGCAGCCTGGAGGGCGGGGCTTAGCCGCTGCGACTACAGCTGGCTGTCTGACGGCAGCGTCCGGTACCCCATGAACATCCCCCTGCCTCAGTGTGGAGGCGGCCTGCTGGGAGTCCGGACCCTCTACAAGTACACCAACCAAACCGGCTTCCCAGACCCCACCGACAAGCACGGAGCATTCTGCTTTAAAGGTTCGAGCTAAACACAGTTCATACTGAAAACACAGATAATTAAACAAAAACAAAGTAAATATGGTGCTTTTATTACATACTAAGTACTTTAAGTGCATAAAGCTTGAAGTTATTTTCTATGGATCTGATCGATCTATTATGTCTGTCTGCTAACTACGTGAACCGTCATAAAAAGTGTCACGGAAAACCTTGCAAAATGCAACTTTTGCCTCACTGCCAGAACTTTAAACTTCAGCTGCAAGCTGTTAAGTTGGGGATGCTTGTTTCAGCACAAACAAGCCACCTAATGACCACGCAGATATCAGAGAAGGACGGCAAACAAGCAAACCGCATTCAGACCGAAGCAGGAGAAGAATAAAACTCCTGTCCTGTTTATGGAGGGCAGCTTTTATGAGGGGAAAACCCATCAGGCGCAGGCCAACACAGATAGCAACACTCCACAGCTGGACCTCAGCCCAAGCAGCACAGACAGAGGAAGTGGACAAGAGGCAATAACACGACAGAGTGTTAATAAAGAGGTCAGCTCATAGCAGAGAGAAGCACAAACTCCCAGCGTGATGCTTTTCCACACTGTATAATTGCAAACATTCCCATGTCTGGCTCTGCAGAGGTACTTTCTGATGGCTGCGTGGAGGCCTCTGCCAGGTTCTCAGAGCAGTGGCAGAGCTGCAGGAGAGAGTTAATGTAGAGTAAAGAGAAAGCAGCTCAGTTCGGCCAGATGTCCACAGCTCGCCAAAAAACATGACATCATCTCTGGGCTGGGCTCAGCGTGCAGCCGGAGCTGCTTTCACAGCGCAAAACAGAAATCCTGAACACGACGAGGACCCGCAGTCTGCCGGGGCGGGACACCGTCTGCCTGAGCTCTGCTGGAAGAAGCAAGAAAACTTCAAACATACAAACTATTACCAGATCAGTCATTTCTAACCGAAGCAGTTAGGAAAAAAAGAGGGAAGGCTGCCATGAACCGGCACCACCGGACCCTCTGACCACCAGGCGAGGCGGGTGAAGTTCATTCATCCATTATCTTAGATGCTTATCCCTAGAGGGGACCTGAGGGGCTCCGGCGGTCAACAGGTGAGAGGCGGGGTCACCCTGGACAGGTTCCCAACCCAGCACAGGGCAACAGAGACACAGGCAGGACAAACAACCATGCACACAAACACTCACACCTAGAGAGAATTTAGAGAGACCAAGCAACCTGACAGTCATGTTTTCGGACTGTGTGAGGAAGCCAGAGTACCTGGAGAGAACCCACCATGCACATTGAGAACATGCAAACTCCATGCAGAGTTTGCATGGAACAGTTGCATGGAACCCCATCGAACAGTTGGTAATCTTTGTCTTGTCCAAAGACACAACAACGGAGAAGGGGCTGAGGAAGAAAGCCACCGGTTACAGGACAAACTCCTATCCCTGGTCACCATTATGTCTTTCAGAACTTAACTGGGACGGTTTTCACACAAGGAAGCACTACTTTCACAAAAAAGAAAAAATAGTTTAAATACAATCTCTTTACTTTTTCATATTATTGAGGGCCTGATGGTTAGGACATGTGGACGATGGTTATTGAGTTTGTCCTGTAACTGGCGGGCTGCTGGTTTGAGCCCTGTCTCCATCATTGTGTCCTTGCGTAAGACACTTAACCCGCCTGGCCTGCTAGTGGTCAGAGGACACTTCTGTCAGACTGCAGGGCCGCTGTGGCTACTTACTCTCCAGTAGCTCACCGCCATCAGCATGTGAGTGGGTGAATGTAATGAGAAGCTCTTTGATAAAGCGCTTTACAAGTACAGTTTTTATGCATTAAGTGTTTAAACATGTTCTTCTCTCATGTCCTCCTGTCTGACAGCTAAGCTACCAGAACCTACAGTCAGCTCTCAGACGAGTCCAGCTGCATCCCAACCCGACTCCTCCGCCTCCGGTTTGCACGTTCTAACGTCCGCACACCCAGACAGATCTGAAGTTGGAGGCAGAACGCCAGAGCCTGGCACAGCGAGCCCGCTGTTGGTCACCTTACCTCACATCAGAGACATGCCCACTCCTTCCACCACCGTGGACGAGTTTGATATTCGAGATTTCCCTTACCCTGACCAGCTGGAGTCAGTGCCAATTAGAGGGGACGTTTTGCCTAACCAGCTGCCTCCTTTACCCACCTCCCGCAATCAGCTTTCACTACTGGACACCCCCCAGCCGGATGGCAGTGGAGAGCCAGTCCGGCCTGATCTCGGCTCCATCGTGGGTGTGGGAGGAGAAGTTAAACCAGGAAGCACCCTGACGCCGAGCCTGGCTGGAAAAATCACCACCTCATCGCCCAAAGCTGTCCCATCAAAGCCAAGTCCCCTGCTCATCGAGCCGGAAGTGGGTCAGCAGCCTGCGGTGGTGTTCAAAGACGAGGTCCGCCAAGGGCCAACGACGGCGATGGAGCTGAAACCAAACAGAGAGTCGTTTTTAAGTGGAGACTCATCAGACAAACCGCTCCACATCCTCGTTGTCAATGTGCTGAGGGGAAATCAGTCAGGTGAGTCTGCACAGGTTTGTGAGTAAGTCAAAGAGCAAAGAGCCACATAGTTACAGTTACAGTTAGTCACAGTTAGCTCCTCCTTGCTGATTCATAACCTTTGAATTTCCTTTGAATCCTTTGAATTTGACCATTTTGCCACGTTGTAACCACTAAATTCATAGGACTGTATAGGACCTATAATCATGACAGGGGACAAAAACAATAGGTGGTTGCTAAAAGTTTGAAAAGATTTGACTCTGCTCCATGAATGAACATGTTGTACATATCATTTTAGCTGAACTTACAGTTGTAAGTCATTTTTGACCTTTTTGTTTTTTTATATATATCTGAAGCTCAGTCAGAATTATTGAAGTGTGTGTGAACGTCAGTTTATAAGTGTGTATATTCTCATTATGGACATGTTTGGACTGTTTGGACTTTGATTGGGCCATTTAACACATGGATATGCTCTGATTTAAACCTTGTTGCTCTTGCTGTATTGTTTAGAGTCATCCTGCAGCCTCTCTGGTTTTTGTCTTATATTTAACTCTGTTTATCCTTTTCTTAGCTTAGGAAAACCTTTGTTTCACATAGTTTACTGCATATAGACCAAATGACTTCCATTTTGGCCTTAGCTGACCATGGCGCCTTCTTCTATGTATTTCCTGTCCCTTCATGGCTTCTACACTGCAAACAGGACTTCTATGCTTTCCTTTCAGTAGTGCTGTTTTTCTTGCCACTCTTCCATAAAGACAACATTTCTGGCGTACATGACCAGCAAGTGTCATCATGATGGACTTCATCTGCAGGTCCTTCTCTACAGTTGCCATGGGCCTCTTGGCTGCTTCTCTGATTAATGCTCTCCTTGCCCTTTGGGTTGATTCTTCTTATATGCAACTCAGGCTTTTGTAAAAGTTGATAAAGTTTTAAATCTTACCTAGTCGCTAACGTTTGGCCATGTCGTATGTAATGCACCAGTCCAACTCTCAGAAGCTTACCAGAAGTTCCCTGTGCTGTAAACAACCATCCTCCACTAAGAAGAGAGAAACAGCGATCTAAACAAGGTGCCTGCTAATGTGAATTCATTATTTGGAAGCCTGACCAACACTGAACGATTCCGCCACTTCCTCCTCTGCCATCACTAAAACTACAGGTAGACTACAATTCTCATTGGCCTGGTAGAAAATCTACCAGAGGGAATCCAAGTCAATGGGAGAATTATAAAACAAAGAATAAACTTTTGTCAAATGGCATCATCAAAATTATCAAGGAAAAGCAAAGCGGTGTTTGTCTCTACAACAATGCGTAGCCGGCTGGCTGCCCCACATAGACCCCATCACAACAACTGGCTTTAGTGCGTAACAGTTTTGTTTTTGTTCTTTATTGTTACATCTAGTGTTGATTTGTGTGTGTCGTATTGAATTCTCGTGAAAATACAGAACAAATTGGTTCAAAACTTGACTCGACATTTATCTGTGCAATGAAGGACGATCTTGTACTTTACGGTCCAGGTGGCTCATGTACCACCACTAAGAGCTGTACAAGGCTTAGAGAGGCAGAGACTTCCACTGAAACAGCTTCCCTCTTATGTCCACTTTGTCATGCATCCCTTTACATTGTGTAAGCTCTTTGTGTAAACTCTTAGGCAGCAACATTTTTGTCTTTTAGCACAGGGTTTTGCAGAAGTTTCTGTCAGAAATCCCAGAGGAAAATACTGCAAACAATTCTGACGTGTTTCTGGTGTGTCTCAGCAGAAAACAGCTAACAGCTTCTTACCTTTAAGTTTACATTCTCAAATATGCACATGAACATAAGTTGCTCTGCAAAGCCAGATGTTGACTCATTGAAAGTAGACATGACTGTGTGGTCGGCAGTGTGTCCAAACATACAGCAAACATGTCAGTTTATCCTGGGAAACACCAGAGACTCTGTCCCTTCAGCTCTAGAGCATCATCAGTGTTGTTCCGGTTTATCTTTATCATAAACTGGTTGTAAATTCAGCTAAGCCAGATTTAGATAAATTCTTAATCTTCATGTTCCTACAGTGGGCGTTTTAGGGCAATTGTAGATAGAAAAAAGAAAGAGTACATTCCTGCCAAAAACTCACAAAGTTTGAGATCAATCAATTAAGACAAAATAAGGAAACTTCTGAGTTACAAAAGTTAACAATTTGCAAAAAAAAATTATTATCAAAAGTCAATGATTTTTGACTTTTGAAGTTAAAACAATTTCCAAAAGTTGAACATTTTTGACGTTTGAAACTCAGAAATGTCCATGTTTGTTTGTTTTTTTTCTAGAAAATATCTCGGATTAATATCAACATTTCTGAATCTTTTTCTAGAAAATTTTAAACTTTTGGAGCTCAGTAATTATCTATGTTTTTTCTAGAAAATCTTTGAGTATTTTTGGTAGAAAATCACCTTTTTTATATACATCTACAGTGGCCCAGAAACGCCCCACCTAAACATGGTGCAATAGGTTTAAAGCTCCAACTTGAACAGCGGTCATAGTTTTAAATAAAGTGTAAAAATATACAGAATATGTAGGTCATAATGAGTAAAAGATTTCATCAGTTTCAAACTGTGATTTATAATTTCTACAACAGCTGCTCCCATTCACATATTTTGATGCTTTTGTCACCAAATATTGACTCTGTGATTGTTGTCACTGTTGTTCCTCTGGCAGCACAGACAGTATCTGAGCTGAGTTCTTTTGTTTTGTCTACTAAATTGTTATTGCACTACCAGATTCTTGAAGTTGAAGTTGTAGACAAAGCTGAACAAGTAATATCTCACTACACTTGGATTATTTTGTATTCATTCATATTAACTGACAAATTCTTGAGTCATGAAAATTAAAAACATTTGTACTGTAATCTTAAGTATACTTACCTATAGGATGGTCTAAGAGAAAACTAATAGGTGTAATAGATTATAGATGAAGCTTCTGCGCTTGTCTCTTTCACTCGCAATCAAAAATGTGAGAAAACCTCAGTTTAATCTAAATTTTGAGAATTGGAGACTCGAGTTTTCAGTTAAAAACACAATGCATAAAATGAAGCTCAATGCGGCATAATCAGGTTTAAAGCGAGGGGTAATGCTGATATCAGTCCTCATAAACACGTAAAAATTGCTCCACACTGCAGTCACTGGGCGCTCACCATGAGGGAAATTGCATGGAACAGTTTGAAGAATCCAAAGTGGGTCACTGAAGAAAACTGTCACTCTTATGTTCAGTCATGAAAAAAACTCCTTATCACCTGAGACGAGGATGAGCTGTGGTCACTTTAAGTGCTTCGTATAAAAAAACACCATCGTTCAGTTCAAAGTTTATAAAAATAATGTGCATAATAGTGAACATCTCAGTAACGATGTCTGCACTGAAACTGTAGAGTGTTACATCAGAGAAGATAACTCTGTCCTCTTTCTCCTTTTTCACACTTATCTTCATATCATCGGGTGCTTTCAGGGAACGATCAGGAAGACCAGTCAGCTGCAGGTAAGATACTGATGACTTACTTTAACTCTTATTAAAAACGCTTATTAAAAACCTTTTGCTTAAGTGCTTTAAGTAATCTACTGTGACCTGCAAACCAGGTCCCTGGTTTGCAGAGATTTGTATGCATACGGGTTCAAATGTGGCCAAAGCATTTCTCCATGTTTGTACATGAACTGTCAACCTGATGCTCCGTTGGAGCTGGTTGTTTCAGTTTCTCCTCGTGTCTTTGTGCCTGTTGCCTTGCTGTGCCGTTGGGATTTGCTGTCTGACTGTCACCATGTATAGCTGCCTCACTGTTGTTATGACCATGTTGAAGTCAGTTTTGAAAACATTGAAAATATTAACAGTAAAATATGTTATTTGTAATGCAGTAGGGTCTCATAGGAGGCATACAAGTCAGAACTGGTTTAGAGTCAAATTTTTACATGACAAACTGGTGAAAATAAAAAATAAAATTTAAAAATATGAAACATGGAAGGCACTGAAACGGTATGAAAATTGATGTTTCTGATTTTTCCAGCCCACTAAAACCAGTTTCCGCATTACTTTAGACTCACAAGATTATTTGAACTGGAAGATCTGAAATGTTTAGACCCAACTTCACCACAGTCATAACAACATGGCTGGACAACACAGCAAGATGACTTTTCATGTTGAGACCAATAACAAATCAGATTGACTCGTCATGACAACACGGCTCGACTGCACAGGATGTTTTGTCAGGTTAGTAAATACCACTGACGGTGTAGAAGCCAAAAGTAGATTTGTCACCACAAAGCCCCGGATGACATAGACATGCAAAACTATCACTTCACCTGTTCAGTGGACACCCTTAGTCATGCATCTACCTTTTTTTTCACAATTAATAATTTTTTGATCTTGGAGTGTAGATTTTATATTTGGGGGTTATTTTGCATTTCTTGTGGATTTGCTGTCTTTATGTCATTTTTCGTAACTTTTCCATGGAAAAAAAAAAACTCTTTAGATTTCACTGGTTTCTTGCACCAGATTGTGTTTTGCCAGTCCATCATTCAGGCTGAATAGCAACGGCCTGAAGGAAATGGTCTTTTGTTCTCCCTTTCTCAAATGTTGCCACAAGAGCAGGAAAAAGTGCTAATATCCACGCAGAAATCAGGCACAGCAGAGGAAATGTTTATTTCCAGGTGAAATGACACCTGAGAACAGGGCCGTGTTGAAAGAGGTCATAAAGTGTTTGCATGAGGCCGTCAGCTGCTGAGGTGGGCAGAAACAGTCCAGACTCATCAGTCAGCACCGATATTCTCTGTCCTTCAGCTCTTCCACTCCGTACTTTTATTAGCACCTAATAGCTTATTATTTCCCATCCCATTCCCACTCCCAAATCATCACATGCTGACTCTTGGCCATCTTTGTGTCAGGGTCTAAATGCTCTTGGTGTCGCTTTAGTGTCGCTTTCCTGCAAACAGGCAGGTCCTGCACACAGCTGCTCCAACAGGAAACGCAGATGGAAAATAAAAGCGATATCTTCTCCCTATAAACAAGTAAATCAAACCATTTTAGGAAGCTGGAGCACGCAAGGGTGATGGATATACAACTGCCAACGGAGAACATGGGTTTGAGTCCAGCCTTAAAATAGCTGTGGTTGAGGAATTGAATGAAATCGCACAATAAAGCGTGTTTTATTGAGGAAAGCATTAAAGCCTTTTTTCTCACATCTGAGAACCTCCCAACTCAGCAGGAACGCTTTTCAAAATGCTTTACTGGATGAAAACAACTCTGGAAACCACCCGGCTGGTAAAATTAAACTCAAATATAAAAGGTTAAGACGATAAAAGCATTTTGAAGGCACTAATTCTAAAATTACAAGGAGATCAGAGATTACAAATTTAAATTAAATCTGCAAGCAGCAGCAGATGGCTCTCGCAGCTCAGTGCTGATTCGGCTTTGAGGCGACAGCAGAGGTTCCGCCACACTGTCGTTGACACTTTCACATCATCACAGCCACATGTACCACCCAGCAGATCTTCTAAAGCCCCTTCAGTCCTATTCAGTATGAGTCCAGTGGCGATTCTTACAAGTTCTGCTGAATGCCAAGTTATTGTCACTTCCAGTTTTGTGGTGAAGTATTGGTTAAGACTTCCTGCAGGCTTCTTAACTGTCAAGAATTGTCAAGAATTAGTGGATACTGTTTTAAACTTCTACAGCTGGGGAAGCAGGCGAAGTCACCCCTGTTCTTCAGTGTCTTCTCTCGATGAACGGGGCTTCAGTGATGCCATTAATGTACCACACCAATGTGTGCAGCAGTGTTTGCTGATCGGACACATCGTCCGATCTGTCCGATCCCTGACAGATCGGACGATGTGTCAGGGAGATATCTAGGGGGCACACTGAAGTCAGATCCCAATATAATAATACTGACTTCTTTAGAGGTCGACAAAGATCATTCATATTCAGCTTGGTGCAAATCAGATTATCTACATGTGATCTAGAGCCAACCACAGGCAAACGGCAAGGTATTGTAACTTAATATTCTGCCACGCCCTCATGCTCCAGCCAGTCGCCATGACGACTCAGCATCATGTTGATCTGTCATCAGACAGGTTTAAATCTGTATCAATAAAAGAATAAAAGGAAGACAACCAGTAGCTAAACAGGTGACTTTCTGTTCAAAGGGGCTGGGGATGTTTCTAGGTTGTTGCTAGGTAACCAAAGATTTAGTTACTTGATTCCACTCACTTTGATTTGCTGGCTGTGAGAGGTTGAGCAGCTAAAACTTTTCCATTGCCTAAATCTCCCACAATGCTGTGTGGTTCTGGATTGGACTTCTATGAATATTTTATATATTGAATGTTCTATTAGATGTTTTATCTGTTGATATTGATCATACATCTATTGTGATAAATACTGTTATTGATTTATTGTCCAGCCCTATTTACCACCAGCACAGAGCTTGCTTAGTTTTGGCAGCAGGTAACACTGAGTGGGTCTTTTCGCTCGGCCAGAAGGGCACGCTGCTACTATCCGAGAAAAACTTCAAGGGCAGACTGAAATTCCGCAGGAGGTACTGATCCAAATCCTTTGGGGGTATCTGGAAATTCATTTGTCCAGAGAACAAAAGGTCTTCAGTGAATTCAGTATTATGCAAACATAAAATATCCTGATACAATACATGTGGGATTGTTTGTCATCCAAAAGAGTGGGCCTCCTCGCAATTCAGCCAAGAACTCTGCCACGAACAAAGAGTGGGATCGAAATGCCTCTAACTTCTTGCTACAATTCAAAGACATTTTATTCCTGATCTGTGGATTTTGCAGATTGATGGAGCAGCGTCCCAAGGCTGAACTAAACAAATCACCCAAAGATCAGCTCACAGAACCGTGACGCCAATCTTTGCTGTTTAGTAAGAAATATGATAAATCTTGTTGCATATTGAAGTTGAAGAAATTAAATAAAAATTCCGATTCTATAGATTTTAAAGTAGTTAGATTTTAAACTAGAGTTTTTTCAGAGAAGGTCATTTGAAATTTAAGGATTTTATATTTGTATACCTGACTGAGAAAAGAAAGCTAATCTGAAAAGTGTTTATGGAAACTTTGAAGAGCTTTGTTGCATGCATTTAAAGAAAGTCTAAAAGTATCTCTCAATAAGAAAAGTACTCAGTGCACACTAACTGTACACTCACAGGTTAGTGTGTGATTTAACTTCTCCTCAGCAGTTCTAGCTGTCTTATCACATAAGTAATAAGCCTACATAGGTTTTAAAAGCCTACATCTCATTAAACTTTGACATAATTAAAGCCGTTGAATTATCAAGAAACTCTTTCTGGCCTCTTAAAGTCGTAGGCATGGCGTTCTTTTAGTCTTCGGATGTCAGTCTGAATCCCTCCTAGCAGAATTTTACCCAACTTCCCACAACCTTTCTCCCATTTTGAACATAAAATCCTAATGAGGAGACAAAAGCATGCATTGTTTCAGAGCAGCTGCTGGCAGTGGTGGGTCTTAATCATAACAAAGAGAGGCCAGAAACTGTTTATGATCTGTGGCTGCTTTAAATCAATATCAGAAAGGAGCTGCTGTGGGGCAACGCTGGTTGCAGAAGAAGTACAGCAGAAACCACACATTTCCATAAATGTAAAAAACGACAGATTTTTTTTATCCCCTCACTATATGACAACATTAATACAAACTAAAATTTTCCTGCTTTATGTCAGTTAGGATTATCAAAACAATTTGTTACAGAAAGGTTTTAGGGATTTGTTTTTCCACCTCTGCTGCTTTAAATTCAGATGCTTACATGCAAAACATTCATTTTCCCATTTATGGCCAGACTTCAACTTCCTGGCTGATGTCTTAAGATATTCCTTAATATTTCTACGTATTATTCTTCCTTCATGATGGCGTATATTTTGTGAAGCGCACCAGTCCCTCCTGCATCAATGTCCTCTGAATCATGCTGCCACCAATGAGCTTCACAGTTGCTTCTCTTCTTAGATTTGCATACTTTGCCAATTTCCGCCATGAGCGAAAACAATCGTTATGGTCAGATGTTTAATTATAGCTTCATCACACCACAGGACATGTCTAAGAATTAGACATGGTGTTAAAAAATGTTGAAGTTGTAATAATACTGGTAAATATTGAGATGAATCAGTTGCAATATCTGCCTATTTTCTTGTCATCTTCCTAATCAGAGCTTTAGGCAATGTCATTCTTTTCCAATGTGAGTATTTATTGTTGAATTCTAATTCCTGAATATTGCACAAGTATGAAAAATACAAGTTCATAACGCTAGGAAAATATTAGTCAACAATTAAAGCCCTCAAAACAGCCTTTACATAACAAGTATCATACAGATTGATGTTGTGATGACAATATATTTGAATAGATTGTACAACCTAGCGATGCACTTATCTGCTTTTATTTACTTACTCCCAATACTAAATATCTAAGGCTCTTAATAAACCGATACCGATCTGTTAGAGAAATAGCTCCTTGAAAAATCAATTGATAATGAGTTACAACAGTATTTAATTTCCCTTTGGAATCAATAAAAGTATTTTTGAATTTTGAATTTGAAAAACTGCTGAATTGACTTAGTGTGTTTTTAAAAAAAAAACAGATGTAAATATACCAAATTAAACATTTACTTGATAACTCTACATTCTAGACTGAATAGATCTGTACTTATGCATCACCAACATTGTCACTGATAGCCAATCTAGAATTCTTTTCTAGATCGGCTATACTGATATTGATATCGGATCGGTTTCACTATGGAACGGTCTAAAGATGCTTCACCAGCATCTTTACAAGGCTTTTGTTCCCGGATTGATTCTTACATTTCTCACCTATGATGACAATGGTCACCATTGATGAATCATTTATTTTTAGTTTTCACATGATCTCACTCAAGACGGCGTGTCTTTGAGGTGCTTCCATTGAAATACATCCATAGATGCATTTAATAATAAAACTATTTTATTTTATTTCGAGCCGTTTTTCTAGATCCTCAGGATCACTGTCCAAAAACAAGCACTTAAAAACAAGACATACACAAAGAACACAGCTAAAATTTGTAATTTAACTTACCAGACTGACATAACCTTATGGATTTAAACAAATTGTTTTAATGCACCGTAAATGTAGTTCTTGTAACCCTAAGTCTTTTAAGAAGGCAAACCCCCCCCCCCAAAAAACTTCCCTATGAAACGTTTTCTTTCATTGTTATGGTATTTAGCAGAGAGACATATTTTGGTAATCCTGATTGATGTAAATGGTCTTATTTACATCGATCACTGAGAAAAAATGGTTTCTTTTTATAAACTGATGCTAATATCTTGTTTCAACTGTGCTCATCACAGTTTGCATACAGTAATTAGAGGACATAAATTTCAGAGAACTATTAGCAACCAGTGTTTCTCCAGCAGGATTCAAAGTAAACGCTCTGATCTGTAGAAGGCATGGAAACAGAAGACTCAATAAATCTGCAGCAAAGAGAAGAGAAAACAAACGGATACATTTTCAAAGATTATTCTCATAATATGATTCCAAGTAAGCAGCTGGGGGCAAATCTGTTTCTTTACTAGAACTTACAAAAAAAGACTTAATAACCTTCTGAGAGACGCCAGCCAGTGAGATTTCTTCAACAAGTTACATAAGTAGAAAAACAACTTTTTTCTTTTTGAGTTATTTTAAGATGACCAAAATCTGGAGACAAAAACAGCTGGACCATGAACAATGTTTAGTAAAAAGACGTAAAATATACTCTCGGACAAACATTTTAACTACCATTTTTAGAAAACTGAATTAATTAGTCCTGTTTAGGTGTAGTACATCAGAAGTACATCAATAATGGGCATTGAAAGTGACATGATCTAATGGAAAGCATATAACCTACTACTATAGCATAGAACAAATTCCAATTTAATTTATTTAATATAAAATTTAGTTCAATTTTATTTATTTCACACATATGTCAACTGATGTGTGAGGCAAGGAGAATGGTCTTTCTGAATTCTCCTCTGGATTGGACTGTATAAAAATTGTGAACCCATGAATGATGTCAAAACAGTGACTGAAGGTTTAACAGACTGCATCCCTGGCATCAGCTGAGTTTGATATTGGAAGCATGTTGGGTTTGCTTGAGTCCAGGTGGTCATGTCATGCAGTCACTCTGGATGCTCCGTATACAGAGTGGTCCGATGTTTAAACCTCTGAGCAGGCAAGAAGAGCCACACACAAGATGTCTTCTCACACACTCTTTTTAAAGTCCAGAACACCGTGTCTGTATCGTAATAGAACATGTCATGGGGTTCTGTAAGGCTAGTTCCTGTAGTGCTGCATTGGACAACCAGAACCTTCAAGTTTTATTTCCAATCCAATTCATCCATCCATCCATCCATCCATCCATTTTCTGCTGCTTATCCGGGGTCGGGTCGCGGGGGCAGCAGCTTCAGAAGGGAGGCCCAGACTTCCCTCTCTCCAGCCACGTCTTCCAGTTCCTCCAGGAACCCCAAGGCGTTCCCAGGCCAGCCGAGAGACATAGTCCCTCCAGCGTGTCCTGGGTCTCCCCTCCTCCCGGTGGGACATGGGTGGAACTCCTCACCAGGGAGGCGTCCAGGAGGCATCCTGACCAGATGCCCGAGCCTCAACTGGCTCCTCTCGAGGTGGAGGAGCAGCGGCTCTACTTTGAGTACCTCCCGGATGACCGAGCTTCTCACCCTATCTCTAAGGGAGAGTCCGGCCACCCTGCGGAGGAAACCTTGTATCCGCTTGTATCCATGATCTCGTTCTTTTGGTCATGACTTCATGACCATAGATGAGGGTGGGAACGTAGATCGACCGGTAAATCGAGAGCTTTGCTTTTTGACTCAGCTCTCTCTCAGTGGCCGCTTCACGGCAGACGCTGCCCCAATCCGCCTGTCGATCTCCTGCTCCCTTCTTCCCTGATTTGTGAACAAGATCCCCAGATACTTAAACTCCTCCACTTGAGGCAGGACGACCCCCCTGACCCCAATCTGTACTTGCTTCTGCATAATATATTTTAGAACAATATAAGCTGATTTCAGGAGCACATCCATCCATGGATTTTTTTTAAAAGGGCAGTATGTGTTTTCCAGCTACATATGCCATTTTATAGCGTAATCAAGTGCCTGTTACCTTCAGTGGTTATCAACATGTTGTATATATGAAATACGACTTAAAACAATGGCTGCACAGTGGCGCAGTTGGTAGAGCTGTTGCCTTGCAGCAAGAAGGTTCTGGGTTCGATTCCCGGCCCCGGCCTTTCTGCATGGAGTTTGCATGTTCTCCCTGTGCATGGTGGGTTTTCTCCGGGTACTCCAGTTTCCTCCCACAGTCCAAAAACATGACTGTCAGGTTAATTGGTCTGTCTAAATTGCCCCTAGGTGTGTGTGTGTGCATGGTTGTTTGTCCTGTGTGTGTCTCTGTGTTGCCCTGCGACAGACTGGCGATCTGTCCAGGGCGAACCCCGCCTCTCGCCCGGAACGCCAGCTGGAGATAGGCACCAGCAACCCTCCCGACCCCGTTAGGGACAAGGGTGTTAGAAAATGGATGGATGGATTTTTGCAACTTATAAATAATATCAGAGTCGTACAGTTTGGTAAGTGTTGTAAGCAATAAAAAGCAGGAAAACATGGATATAAAGAATTTCACAATGAAACTTGGTCACATAAATTTGTTGGGTTCATTTTGAAAAATGTGTCACATTTTTATTATTAGTCCTATAGTGCAAACCTTTATCACAGGGCTGTTGAACTCCAGTCCTCAAGAGCTGGTGTCCTTTGGATGTGTTCCTGGTGTAAAACACCTGGATCTAATGGCTAAATTGCATCTTCAGCATGTTGCCAAATTCTTAAGAGAACTGATAATGACATAATTATTTGATTGAGGTGTGTTGAAACAGATCCTTTGAAAGGACCAAAAACAAGGATCTTCGAGAACTGTAGTTTTGCACCCATGGTTCATCATATTCATCGTGGCCCACACTTTGGTACAAATAGTAGACGAAGGTTGTTACGTCAGACCAGAGTGTGTCTGTTTGTGGTAAAGCTTGTTCTGTCTCCTCTGCCTCCAGTGAGTCGAGTCTTGGATTTCCTGAACAAGCCATCAAACGGCTCCCATCCTCTATTGCCACAAATCTCCGGACTCACTCAGGTGTCCAGTGAGGCTGTGCTGAACAATGAAGACTCTGAACTCCTGTCTGAGACGATCCGCTTTGTCAATGGAAAACATGAGGTACAGAGGAGACTTCAATCACCTGATGATTCAGACAGTCTGTCATTCCAGCCTTTGTTTCTCCTTTTCTATCTGTCGTAGTAGATGTGCAGTAATAATTCTATTAATACGATTTCTATTGTCATTGAAAGTTTTTATTATTATTTATTTTTAAGCTGGTGCACTCTGCTGGTTGGTTCTGATTGCAGTCAACAGTTCTGGTTTCTAGGTAACATGAGTAGAACGCCACTAGTTGACTTTGTTGAACCAGGAGTGGCTTCAGCCAGACTTCTGAGAGGACTAGACCGCAAAAGGTTTAGTCTCAGTTTTGGCTGTGAAAAAAACAAAAAACAAACAACCATCCCCAACACACACAAAAAACATGCAAGGTCATCCGCTTTACAAACAATTAATCTTAAAGCTCATCAGTTTATACTTTCAAGGTTTAAAAGTCTTTGTTCCTATTCAGCAAGTTAGAAGAAAAATTATCTACACATGAATCTGTGCCTCCTGTTAGGGTCTGTCAGTGATGTCAGTGAAAATTTGACCCATTTGAATAAAACTAGGTGACCAATATTCTTCTTCATGAACTTCTTTATTTGCTTCTGTCCATCCAGGTGTCATTCAGTCCACAACCTCCAGAAGAAGCCCGAGGGGATCAGTTTGAGACTGCGTCTCCCGTTTATGTTGTGGAGGTAGACATGGGGGACAAAGACGATATAAGTGTGCATCCTTTTGACGACAGTGACTTTCAGAGTCACACAGACAAGACCGTCGATGAGGCCACTCCTCCCACAGATACAGACCAACAGGGTGTTACTGTTCCAGTCCTTGATGACAAACTAGCCCCCAAAGTCTTCCTAGACCCACAAACTACTGCATCTCAAGGGCCAAAAAAAGCAGCAGCCACCACCACCACTTCTTCATATACAGCCTCATCAATAACATCTACAACACTGCCAGGTCCTATTGTCCACGATGTTTCCCAGACCGGCCCAACTCACATAGACCATGAAGGCACAGTGGAAAATAATGCAGAGGCTTTGCAAGAACGTTCTGAAGATGGAAATGTTCCCACTCTGGCTTCAATTTTTCCTGGTGTGATGACAGATGAGGCAGAGATAGGAGGGAGAGAACCTCCAACTTTTAGCCCAGGTATAAAGTCCCAGAAAATGTCCACAGACACCCAGATAGGCAACTTTGAAGGATCTGCTTCTGGACAGGAGGAGGCCTCAGGGCAAGATGATTACCTTCCAGATATACCCAGCCTTGCCAAGACACCCCCATCAATTCACCCCACCCTTCACTCCGAGCAGCCTCTACACGCAACTGTCATAAAAGAAACAGATGGAGTTGCAGAGACTGCCGATGGAGCTCAAGAAACAGGCTCAGGTGCGGAGCAGATGTCTGGAGAGGGCGAGGCCTTTGGGGATCAGGGTGGTCCGGCTGACCTGCCTCCAGGGGTCAGTGCCACTGTTTTACCAGATGTGGCACCTCTGATTCCTGGACACCAAAGTACAACAGAAACACAGGACACATACTCCAAAACCAGCAGGGTTACTCATTATTCTGTCACTTTACCGGATCTCAAGAACCATTCAGCTGTCACCAACAAGCCTTCACCTCCAACTTCTGATCATACTTCAGGTCCATCCACCACAAGCGCTACACTTAGCATGAGGGATGAGCCAACCACTGCAGCCTTTATGCCTGCTGACCAGACAACTCTCTCCACCCCCCAATGGGCTCCAATCCATGACCCTTCAGCTAACGCTCTCCCAAATGAAGAATCTGTGGATTATGACAGTAAAAGCTCCCCTCTTTTGGTGGAGTCCCACCCAGAGACCCCTGAACAGAGTGGAATCACAGACCAGGCAGAGGCCAGGTCTGATTTAGAGCCTTCTGTGGAGCCCAGCCCTATGAATGTTCAAGGTATAAGGTTTGGACCAGTTGAGTACATGTAGCTACATACAAACAGTTGCTGGACATCACAGCTCAGCTAACCATTCCATCCTTTCTTTTTAATGTGTGCAGACCTAATGCCGTGCTCAGTCAACGTCTGTCTGAATGGAGGTTCCTGCTTCGAGAAAGGCTCAGTGAACATCTGCATCTGTGCACCTGGATTCAGCGGCCTGCGCTGTGAAACGGGTACCCAGACTCAGAGAGCCAGCCACTCAATCCCCATGCTGAGAGACTGATGATGTGTAATAATAATGCCCTGTGTTGTTTGTCTGCAGATGTAGACGAGTGCAACTCTAATCCGTGTCTGAACGGAGCCACCTGCTTGGACAGGGTCAACTCCTTCACCTGTCTCTGCCTGCCCAGCTACACAGGACAGCTCTGCGAACAAGGTCGAGTACAACACCTAAACAAGCTTTTGATGCTACTGTCTGCTCTGTGAAAGAAGTGTTGGGTCAATAAATTTGAGGTTTAAAAGAACTGGAACTAGAACTTTTCTTTCGAGTATCTGACCATGACCTTTGCATTCCTACACAATTTTAATCTCACTTCAATGATCCGTCTGGACTTTCTCCAGTAGAATTTGAACTGGTCCAATCAGCAAACAAAGGAGAAGAGGTGAACGATGATGTCAACTTTCTGCGTATTTTAGAATTGTTTTCTGCCTGTAGTTTGGCAATGGCAGTGGAGGAAGTGAAAGAAGTTGTTCAGTAAGGATTGGCAATGCTTCAAAAAAATCAATTAACGACCACTCGTTCATCTAGGCACTTCTCTCTTCACTGTGGAGGATGGTTGTTCACACCACAGGCAAATTCCGGTAAGCTCATTAGCATTGAACTGCCGTATTAAAAATGTCACCATAGCAATTGGGTAAAATTTTATATTTAATCAGATTCCACGCCTGTAGCAAGCGATCATCTCTCATTAGCCGAGGGTCCAGACATGAAGCAAAGTGTAGAAGAAGGGGCTGCTTCTTACCAGGCTACAAAAACTGAGCAAATTTATGGCCCTAACTCTGACCGGTGACTGATTTGTTATCCCCTTTAACAAAACATTCATCATAATCACAGTTCGTTTTATCCATCCACACATTAATCAGAGCACTAAATGTAAATGTTATTTCACAACACTTTTTGTGTTTGGATTGGATGCAAGTTTCCTCTCTGTCTCTATGCTGGCTAAGATGGGACAAAAATAAGTGCAGGATGAATAAGGGATGAAAACTTTTGAAGGATCTAATTGGGTTTTTAACTTCCATATTTCCAGGCATTGCTACAGGGTGATGTACAGTAATATTTCATCATTCTATTGGTGACTTCAAAGAACACATGGACTGACTGAGTCAGTGGGTAAGGTACTTGTCTGACAGTCTGAAAGTTTTGGGTTCAATTCCAGCTTTCTGCCACACGCCGATGTGCACATGCACTTAAGTCCAACTTGTCTATAGGTCTGTATGAGCTGTGCACACATTTGTGAGTGCAGCTGGACAATGTCCAGCACCGGGCGTTGGCTCCTCTGCAGATTAGTTTCAGCCTGCCGTCCAATTCTTCTGTCATTACTCAGCCTTCCATCCAGGTTTGGACGAGGTCTCAAGAGGCACTTGAGATTCTGATTTTCCAGAACTGACGGCTGGTTTTCAGCCATAAGAGTTATTCTGTATTCAAATGAGCACTGAGTAAATTTAAAAAGATGATAAGCTTAAAAAGATTATGTGTTGAACACTGGACTCACTTCAGGCAGACCATTTGCATTCTTTCTTCGATTATAGCGTATTATATCTCGACGTAAATGGGTTGTTCATGCAACTTCTAATCTAAAGTGATTTGTGAAACTGCAGGCTAGAAGTTATCTAACTTAAAAGCAGAGCTTAAAGTCATTTGATTCACATCTGGAGGAAAGGTGCGTGTATTTTTCAAAAGTTAGGTATGCAGTCTTTTGAAGCAAATTGTTGTTGCTGGTATCTCAAGATTTGCTTTAAAAGAACTAGACTAGAGTCATGGGACAAAGAAAGAACAAGCCTATTTGAACAAACAGGTTCAGATAGGCTGTGAACCCCTTTGAATGTAACCTCATATACCGTATTTTCCGCACTATAAGGCTCACCTTCAATGAATGGCCTATTTTAAAACTTTTTTCATATATAAGGCGCACCGCATTATAAGGCCCATAGAATAGACGCCACAGTTATGTTGCCACCCGACCGGTATTAAAGGGGACATGATTTGTTCCGTTCACTACAAATATGGATGTCTAACAATAGAAAATTGGTCCTGAGTTCTATATATAGCATCTGCACCAGTCATTGTTTCACTCACGGTTTTGGTGTTGCGAAATTGTGCCCAACTGCTTTCTGGTTAGCACAGACCAACCGACACGCTGCCGCCGCAGCCTCTGTCTCTCTTCCACCGACCCCCACGGCTTTAAATGTATAGGTGCTGGTCCCTTGGTAACTCTAGCCGAAGCTCCCGGATAAATGTCTAAAGCTACTTTGTTGATATAAAGAATGTCAACAAAACAGTCCGATTCCGGTCGTGAGGAGAGGAGAGGCTTCCGACTGGAATGGGGCGTCTGGGCCGGACGATGGTCACCCGTCTCCGTTCGCGCACAGCATGTTGGTGGAGAACGTGATGCTAGATGACCTGCAGACACCTGATTATTTGGTGGGTAGGTAGATACGTAGACATCGTCTATGGGTAGATAGGTCAGTCAAACTTTATTAACAAACCACCTTTTTGACAACTATCTCAGCATGCACTGCGCGCTTCTTCTACGGGGAAAATGAAGTCTGCAGCTGCTTACTGTAGTTACTAGACCTGTTGTGGCTCAATATTGGTCCATATATTAGGCGCACCGGGTTATAAGGCGCACTGTCGGCTTTTGAGGAAATTTAAGGTTTTAGGTGCGCCTTATAGTGCGGAAAATACGGTACAAATATACAAACCACAATCACAATTACTATGTCATTATTTATTGAAGCCACACCCACTAACTTTGATAACAATAAATCAGTCTATCTGTAGGCCACACTTGTCTATAAAACATTGTAGCATGAAATATTTACACATTTTTTAAAAGCTTTTAATGAAATACATACCGGCTGAATCTTACTGTAAATACTTTTTCCAAACTGTGCCTGTGCTTGAAGAAAATGAAAGCCATTGATGGCTGTTTTATCTTCCTCCTGCTACTTCACACTAAAACCACTAAAGGTTTCATCTTCAGAGTCAGACGTCAACAGCCTCACCACACCTGGCCTGTCCGCTCCTCTTCATCACACTGCTGTCCAGCTTTTACAAACCCTTCGGCAAAATGTCATGTAGTAGCTGTATGGCAGTGTTCAGAGTGTGGGAAAAATGTAGCAGCTAATCCGAAGATCATCTTAAACCCCCTCAACCAGAAACAAATAGAAAATATGTAAAACCTTCAGATTTAACAGGTATGCGCTTTCTTACAATAACTAGACTATAACAAACCCTAAACTATTGTAACCCTGCACAAGACTTGTCTTCTTGACTGATGAAGCTCATCCATGTGAAGATCAGTGTGTTAATTCAACTTGAAAACAGCCTTCATCCTAGTAGAGCTTCAGCAGAGGTCTCACTGAGCGTGCTGCTGTCTTGGCCAGATGTTGATCTCTGCCTCCAGCAGAGGAGCTCCAGTGAAATCTCATCTCATCTCATTCTCATGAACCAAACATCATGTAGCATCTTCACGTCTCGTGACCTGGGCGTATTGCTGAAACCCTCATTATTTACACTTCTTCCTGTTTCATTATGGGCCGTGGGTGGAGGGTGGAGGAGTGGAGGGGTGAGGAAATCCCCAGCCTCAAATTGTTTGTCTGCACAGTTTATCCATTTGCAAGATATAATGTGCTGCGTGTAGCGTTAGATGAAACTTCTGAATTCCTTCTCATTGTGTCCAGAAGGTGGTGGGCACAGCGACAGGGACACAGATGTCCTCTTGTAGAGTTCTCATAGTGGAAAGCATCAGGAAGAAAAAAAAAACAGATAATTGCTCTATTATTCTAGCAGAAAGCTTTTGCAGCTGCTTGGCACCGATTCATTCCTGCCACATGGTGCCTCCCACCTCGTCTCCTGGCTGCAGGAGACAAGGAGGTGTTTTAGGCTGACCTCCTGCGACCCCCACACCGCAACACGTCAGAACAGTGCAGCTCATCTCACACGGCCACAGGCAGAGGGCAGCGGTCCAGGCCTCACCTGAGCCTCCAGGTGGCTGCACAGAGGAGCCATTAGGACGGACTGGGCCGACGAAGGCTAATCCCACCAAGCCTTGACAGCAACTTTCCATTGCTATTTTTATTGGCATTCACATTATCCTGAAGCCAGTGGCATAAAACAGGCTTTGTTTGATGAGGTCAACAAAGCAGAGCGCTGACTCTGAGACTTGAAGTCATTGTACATGGAGCTAAATGTGCCTGTCTGTGTGTTTGACCTGCACACAACGGGATATTTGTGAGGGTTAATGAAGTCCAACTGTGAGTTACTGAACTTCTTCAGTGAGTTGGGGGATGCGGTGTGTGTTTGTGTGTGTTTGTGAGGTGTGTGTCCAGCTGGACTTCAGCATCAATCTGGCCGCCGCAACAACTGAGTCTGATGAGAAGAAAACAAATGAAAGCTTTTGTGGAACAGCTGGAGGTTATTGTTAAGGCAGCGTGGCTCCAGCTCAACTCCTTCATTTACACAGCCTGACCAAAAAAAGCAAAACAAAGCCGTCACACACACACTCAGTTGGACCCTCCGTGCCTCTGATTCCTGCGCCCGTTCACGGTGGCGTTCTTAGGCAACGTCTCCACATTCGTGCTCAGCCGGAGTTTAACGTTTCATCAAAGTTTGGTCCCAGTGATTTTTCTGCTTTTTGACTTTTTCAGTTGCGGAAAAGACAGTTCTTGTAAAAATAATTTAAAAAAATTTTGTCCTTCAGTTTATTCAGCAATTCACAATGAATGTCGCCTCAAGGCTTTTTATGAAAAAGTCTTTTCAGTGCAACTACACAGACATGCCAGTCATCAGGCTCAGTTAATTATTCAAAGTTTAAAAAGTTTCTATGGAAACCCATCAGGTTGCATTGAGTCACTGACTTTCAGCATTCGCTTTCCTGGATGGACACGTAGCGACAGTTACTTGCGTTGTGTCGTTGACTCACTACATTCACTTCCTTTTTGTGACATGACATTACTTAACTAAGGCAACCCTGACTCATGGATATGGAATGATTACTTGTTGGATGATTGTCAATTTGTTCTTTATATTTGTGGCAGAAAAAAAAAAGAAAAAAGAGAAACACAAATATAGTTGAAAACAGTCTTATTCAAAAGTTGTTTAGCATACATTTACTATTTAACTTGTCATTAAATTGATAAGTTAAATGTCACCTTTGTATGTGACAGGGAAAAAATGAAATCCCTCTGTCGATGAATTTGTTACACCTCTTTTATATTTCATATCTTTGATCTTTTATATTTTAGCTTAAAAGAATTAAGCTATCTAGGGCTGTGATTAATCAGACTAATCACTAATCACAATGATTAGTGTTAATTAATCACTAATCGGCATTATTGAAGACAATGACTGGTTTAGCCCCATAATAAACATCATAAACATTCAACAGACTAAACCTTTTTCATTCATGCAAAGTGAGCAGCATCCTCAGCTTGTCTTCTAATTCAGCTCAGTTAATTTTTAAAATCGCAACAGTGCATATTAATTAACATTTCCTTTAAAATACATGATACTGTAGCTAAGTGGCTAACTGACAAACACACATTATAATGAAGAAACCAACCAGATACAACACTACCGAGTAAATGAAACACATCTAAACTATATCAAGGATGCAACCACAAGAAGAATTCATAATCATACTAGAATTAAGAGAACTGTGTGTGTTTCTTGCCTTTTGCTAGCAGTGTTCAGCATGCTGTGTTTCTGTGTGTACAGACACTGAGGTGTGTGGGATCGGCTGGGCCAAGTTTCAGTCCCACTGCTACAAATACTTCAAACACCGGCGGACGTGGGACGCTGCGGAGAGGGAGTGTCGTCTGCACGGGGGCCACCTGACCAGCATCCTGTCACAGGAGGAGCAGATCTTTGTCAACCGTGAGTCTGTCGCAGGAAGAGCTGTGTTGCTTCTTCAGCTTCACTGACCGGGCCGTCCGTCCGTCCGTCCCTCTGCAGGTCTGGGCAGTGACTACCAGTGGATCGGCCTGAATGACCGAATGTTTGAGAGAGACTTCAGGTGGACTGACGGGAATCCAATGGTGAGCTGATGATGGCGGGTGATGGGTTCAATGATCAGAGTGAATTGGATCGAGCACATTTTAAACTTTCGCTTTGATTTTTATTAGCTGTGAAAAAGGGTAGAATTATGAAATAGTTGAAACAAAAAACTTAAAGGGGCAATATTAAGAGGAATCAACTTTTTTCATGTTGTAATGTTATTCCCTCCTCAAAAACATACCTAGAGTTTTGTCTTGATTTTTATGCATGTTTGAGAAATCCTTTAATCTCCTGGGGCAACCATTCAGCTGAGCAAAACACCTGGGTGGACCTAGCCCCGCCTACAAGGACAAAACTCCTCCTGGGGGCTGCAGCTTTAAACCTTCCTCCTCACAGAGCAGCTCCTTCAGACTAGCCTTCAGCAATTAGCAAACACCTGTGGAACTGCAGATCTGCTGAGCTCATTATAGGGGCTGCAGCTCATGCAACACTGCTAAAAACATTGTTGAAGGGCTAACAGAGGAGCCATGTTGTGATGACTTCCTGGAGGTGGAGTGTTGGAAAAAGCAGGAGTTTCTTAGAGACAGAGACCCAATTTCAAAACATTAAATTACAAAGTCAAATTTCTTTTAAGCATTTTTATAACAAGTGAAGATAACAAAGTTATTTGATTGCGACATAAAGCAGCACTATGTAGCTGGAAAATACATCATACTGCCTTTAACACTAAAATAAATACTCTTAATTATTAGTTGTGCCTTCGGTTTTTTTCTTTTTGTTGCAAGAGAGCCAGGCAGACTGAGCTTCATTGCGCACAGGGAAAGAACACCGTAACAATCAACTGTTCATATTCCAGCAGGCTGAAACAATTAGCTGATTCTGCTTCTGACAGGCAGTTAATCTGAATCTAAAACTGATTTTCTGCTCCAGAAATCCAAAGCGCCTCAGGATGTTTAGGTAAAGGTGATCAGATACTGTTCAATCTACTGATTACAGCAATAAAACACACACACACACACACACACACACACACACACACACACACACACACACACACACACACACACACACACACACAATCAGATCACATGCTGGAGAAACACAGAAATTTGCTGTAAATTCCTATGATAAGCAGCTTGCGCATTAACCTTCATGTAAACACACGCACCATGGAGAGGTTTTCTTTCTTCAGAGTTCTGCAGATTGTTTCACACAACAACAGTTTAAGAATTTGAACATAAAACGTTCACTTAATTTTTTATAACCTTACCAACAGACAGTCGTTCCTCTGCTGAGTGACGGTAAAATATTTGCTACACAGATGACCTAGCGACATGGTGACACACAGAGTCCCTTACCGCAGACCTGTTTTTGTTTGACATGTAACCTGAACACAGCTGCACACATGTGTGTGCTGCTCATGTGTGTGTTCTGGGAGAACTGGGCTGCATGTGGGCCAGATTAGTTGATGGGAGCAACAAGCAAAATGTTGTTTCGATGTGTCGTCATTGAAGAAGAGGACACACCCAGAGACGTTAAACCTGCAGCTTCACTTCTTGTCACTACCAACGCCATCTGAACCAAACCACAGGAACCTCTTTGTTTGGATGTTTACCCCAACCGACATGAGGCTTCAGCTTCTCCACCCCTGATCTCTGGGTTATTTTGCCAGCTCCACCGTCTGGTGGCTCAGTGAAATACATCCAGCTTCTGGTGAGGAAAAAAAGAGTGATGGTAACTGCTGCTGTTTTGCAGCTTCAGTCCTGCACGAGTCTGCAGATGTTAGAGAGCAGTTACTATGCAATAACTTCCAGTTTTCATCTACTCATTAAGCTTCTGGGTACATTTTGTACCCTCTTTCTTTCATTCATTAAGTATGGTTGGCAGATTGAGGAAAGAATCAGATGCTGACCTTTTTCCATTTAGACAATTCTAAGAAAAATGAGCCTGTAAGAAATTACTGGAAATTAAATAATTGCAACAGCATATTAGGACCGATGGAGGGAAAAAAAGAGGAGGAGTACATTTTCACCAAAAACTCTGATATTTTTAACTATAACACTTGAAAATGTCTGAGTTAGAAAAGTTGAAAATTTGCTTGAAAAACCCCAGAAGAGTTTTAATTATTCTCAGAAAATTTCTAGAAAAAAAGGGGACATTTCTCAGTTTCAAAAGTCAATATTTTTACATTTTTGGACATTTTATTTATTTATTTCTAACAGACAAAAAGTAAGAACAGGAAAAGTAAAAAATAAAACAAATGATCATACCCACTGCATTCAATTTTCCATAATTTACTCGAAAAGGAGCAGGTACAAGATACAAGATCTGAATTTCAAAAGTGCAGTCTGAGTATAATTGAAGTGAAATTTGAGCGTCTGATTATTGTTTGACTGTTTATCACTAAAACAAACGTTGTTCTGGCAGCAATATGACAACTGGAGGCCAAACCAGCCGGACAGCTTCTTCCAGTCGGGGGAGGACTGTGTGGTGATGATCTGGCATGAGGGGGGGCAGTGGAACGACGTGCCCTGCAACTACCACCTGACATTCACCTGCAAGAAGGGAACAGGTGGGCTCCAACCCGCATGTCAAACCTTTCAGTTCCCTCAGTGTTCAGAACTACGCTGAACGTCTTTCTGTAGCGCCCCCTGGTGTCTGAGCACAGGCACAGAGTGTGTTAAGCTCACCACCATGAATGGGAGAATGACTGAACACCCAGTAGTTCATACTGGTTAATTTGATCTCTCTCCAAATGACATGATTTGTGTTTACCTGTCGCTGCACCGTCCATTGCTGATGACAGAACGTGCCCGTCGCTCTAACTGCTGATCTGTTTCTGGCCCTGCAGTGGCCTGCAGCCAGCCGCCTTTAGTGAAGCATGCCGAAGTGTTTGGAGCAAAGAAGCCCCGCTATGAGATCAACTCCCTGGTCCGGTATCACTGCAAAAAGGGCTTCATCCAGAGACACACCCCGACCGTCCGCTGCTGCGCCAGCGGCCAGTGGGAAACGCCCAAAATCACCTGCGTGAGCCGTAAGTGAGCTCTGAATGGGACTGAACGGCTGCAGCAGTTATCCTGCTGACACTGTTTTTGATCTGTTTCTCTCAGCTGCGACCTATCACCACTCAATGATTGTTGAGCACTACGGCAGCCAGGGGGAAGAGCTAAAGAGGAACCATGTCCATTACACCAACGGCCAAGAGAAGGCCAATCAGAGCCAGGAGCAGGAGCAGAGCTACGGCATCCTGCAGAGCCTCTGGAGCCCCTTCCAGGCCCGAGTTCAGCAGCTGTTCCGGCAGAAGAAGCATGCGAACCACAGGGATCACCCCGATCACTGAATGAGTTTGAGGTTTTGTTCCAGAATCGTGACGGCAACAGATCAATGCAGACTAGCCTTGTTGGTCCGGAGGCATCGATGGACAGAAGCAGTGTTGTTAGATCACCTGTCTATTGATGGGTCTCACAAGAATAGCATGTGAGATGTGCCAACATGTATTTTCTAAAAAAAAAAACAAAAAAAAAACTATAGGATATTAACTCTAACACTTGGGACTGATTCACTTTTTTCTTAACTCAGCGATTGTCTCAGTTTTCATACTTCGAACAACTTGAGTCATTGATTCTTTCTTGTTGCTTTAAGTTTTAGAAAATGTTCATGCTGCGAACACTTTGCTAAATATGTCACAACATCTCAGAGAGTTTTGTATGTGGATGATAGGACTCTCTCACTCTACCTTTTATAGAACAAGAAATCACGATTTTTGTAAAAGCACACCAAGAAACTACATTTTTGTTATGAAGTTTTGAATTTGGTCAACATAAATTACATTACTAGTATCAGAAAGACTGCATAGCATATGAACCACTAATATTCAAAGTGATGCCTAGATGAGGAGTGTTTCTGTTGAATCCAACAGGCAGCTTGGAAACGGTTTTCCCAGGTGACTTTGGGTCCTTTACAGCAGTACAATGCACCCTGGCACACAGCAACAATAGAACAGCTTCAGTCACACAACCATAAATGTACGTTGTTGACTTGACCTCCAAATCCCCCAGATCTCAATAGAACTGAGCATCTGCAGGTTGTGCTGGACAAATGGAAGGATTGTTCTCCACTTCTGACACCTGCTCAGTTTACTGCTGGTGTGCAGGACATCACAGCACACCTCTGTGGTCCAGAGGGATCCAACATTCCTCTGGTCAAAGGTGTTCTGTCAGGAAAAGGGGGACGGACACACTGTTAGGCAAGCATGTGATAATGTTATGCCAGATCTGTGCACGCCATCATTTAAAGGGGGAGTATTATATATTTTCCAGTCACATTTAAGTGACTATGTTGCCTTTAGTTCTTATGAAAAAATATGTCAAATATGACCTAAAAGAAATTTCACTTTTGTAATTTGAGACCTTGAAATTGGGCCTCTGTCTCCTTAAAAAAAACTCCACCTGCAGGAAGTCATCACAACATGACTTCTCTATTAACCCTTTAATCCTATAATGAGCTCAGCAGATACGCAGTTCTACCAGGTGTTGGCTAATTTCTGCTGACTAGTCTGAAGGAGCAGAGTGATGGGCGTTGTGGGCAGGGCAGCTGTGTGAGGTGGAAACTTGGAAACTGCAGCTCAGAGGAGGAGCTGTGTCTCAAAGGCGGGATCCACCCAGGTGTTTTGTGCAGCTGAATGGTTGCCATGGAGATTAAAGGATTTTTTTTCAGTCATGCATGAATGAATCAAGATGACACCCCGGGTATGTTTTTGATGAGGGAATAGCATTATAACATGATGTAAAGCTCTAAAAAGTAGATTTTTACATTAAACCGCCCCTTTAAGCATTTGATTGAACACTTTGCTTTAGACTGGAATAGAATTACTAAGGATTGAACATAAATGGGTTTTATTATGTTTTGGTGATTCAGATGTGATGTTTTTTTGGCTGTTAGTTCAGTCTTCATTTCATCATTTGATGAAGTAGCATGACATGAATTGATCTAACTCTATAAGGATTGAGGTGCCACTGTGATCAGACTGAGGGACTGTTATTCCACGTTTTATGGGCCAGGAAAAGAACAACATGTGTCTATCTTGTTTTGATTTTGTCTGGACTTCCAGAAGTTTATGAAGCAATGGTGCCTGCAGCTGCTGGGACAATTTACCACAAATTACCAGGTGGAGTGCACTAATAACATAAAGTTTGCATGTTCCATAAAGTAATCGTTCTGCACGCATTTGGCAGCCTGGGTGTGGCCATGGAGGGAGCTGTGATGCACACCAGAGAGAGTGTGTTCAACAACAACATATGAGTTAGCTGAGCAGTTGCACTGGTGCCTTATTTAATGCTTATATAATAAGTTACTCATGAAACACCAAGTACTGGATCAGTCAAACATGCCCTGTTTGATCCCTTTGATTGATTTTTTTTTAAGTCCTAAAGGAATGTTTTGATTTTCTAAGGTGGTGATTTGCAGAGAGGTTGTGAGCAGTTGCTATCTTACCTGCACAGAAACACATGCAGACTGTACATTGACAGGCCAGTTCCAATGCAGACCTAAAACAAGTCAAAAATATCAAAGCAGATCACTTTTCAATTATGAAATTATAATATATAGAGCAAATTTTATCTTTTCGTATACTAATCGCATAGTTGTTTTAACGGTTTGTTTTCTCTTTAGAGTTTTTTATGTAGTCATGGTGAAAATAGGACATTAATGCACACAAAGGTAAAAATGGAATATTAAAAATTTGCAATGTGTGCTGTTCCGGTTATTCATGAGCTATGTTTTATGAAACCATCTGACTTTAACTTATTACATAGTTTTACTATGAATGGACTGTGATTAAGTAAAGGCTGTTGGGCCAGAGGTGATTTATCCATTATTATCATCATTCATAATGTTTACAGATTTTTGCCTGTCATTAATATGAATTTGAAACATTGTTACCATGTAGTCTTTTATGGTGCATTACTAGGTTTTTTTTTTTGCTTATTTGTTTGTTTTTTGATGTATGTGTTTCGACATGGTGCAACTCAAAATCAGTGCCACAAATTGACCGTAAAAATTCTTGTAGTTTCTCCATCATGAGTTTTTTTTTCATCCACGTGCTGCACAGCTGGGATCTGTGTTCTGAAGTCTAGAAATAACAGGCAGATATAAACCTTTTCATGCTCCTTTTGAAATATTTTTCTACATTATGTCATTACTGTACTTGATATATTTGTGGTGCAAAAGGCTTATTTTTATGTAATCATTGTTCCATCCATTTTATCTGCGCAACATCTCATTATCGGTGTTTTATTGTATTTGTGTTTAAAGTTGAGACATTGTAATAAAACTTTTACAACTTTATGAAAAGATTGTGGTTCTGATTTCTTGCTCTTGCTCTCATCTCCTGCTCTACAGCCTGGAGACCTTCTGATGTAGAATCAGATGAATATGAACGTCATGAAATTAAACAACATAAAGCATTTCAATATTTATTCCAAAAGGCATGAGTACTGTTTGGCGGTGAAAAAGCAGTGAACTCAGACCAATATTATTGTTATAGCCTGATGTATCTTGCAGCTGTTACTACTTGAAGTCACCACAAATTGTGTGCAGTAATGTGATGGATCCTGAGTGTGTGCAGTTGTGTATATTTGATGGTGCTGATCTAAATTCACTTCAGAAACTCAGAGATGAGTAAGTCCCATAGATGTTTTACAATTTATATTATGTTCTGAAACCTCAGTCCCGAATGAGCATCTCTTTCTGCCAAACTTAAAATTAATCAATAATAGATAATCCTGAGGATTTTTTACGATTTTTTTAATTGAAATCGTAGAACATCAAGCACTATAAAAGACTGAATACTCTCCTATTCATTCACCAGAACCTACATTGCATCTGTATTTTGGATATTGTAGAGCTTGGAGTCATTCATTCCTCCAGGCTAAATTAGACTGAAAGTTATTTTGTATAATCAATAAGTTTATATTTAGGAAATCAGACTGAGATCTCACAAAATGAACATAACATAATGAACACAGGTACAATGTCTGTTCTCAGGTACTGTTTGAAAACAAAATCTGTTTTTGTTTTAATTTTAGAAATAAATGGCATGTATCATTACTCTCCTCAATAATCAGTGGAAATTATTTGTATGGATTATATTAATCAATATATTCTCGTAATTCCTGACCAGCTTTTTACATGTTTCCTCTGATATGTTGATGATTTCTCTCTGGAAATGAATTTCAGCTCTATGAAGTAGAAGGCATTTTCTTTCAAAAGTCAGGACTCTAGCTGGGCAACTCCAAAAATAATGCCACTACTACCAGTTAGAAACAGATCTGAATCTTTCATAGATTTTAATTATTTTGGTTTTAAGTGATGATTAATTTTTTTTTTTTTGGGGGGGGGCAGATTTCATAACCTAAAGCAACTATAGAACCAGGAACAATCATAACTTAAACATCTTCATGTTATCTTACTGTTCACTGTGTCAGAGGATTTAAACCTTATTTTATATTAAGATAAACAGAAACAGAAAATAAATTAAATTAAATTGCAACAATCCATGTTTTACAGTTTTCTTTTTATTGTGTGATACAAAATTACAATGCCAAAAAATGAACAAGAAAAAAATAAAATAAAAGCAAACAAAACAAGGAGACATTTACAGATGACACCATATATTAATCCAATGCTCAAAAGAGAAATCAATAAGAACATGATGTAATCTGGATTTTCATGTTGGTGTAATCTTTATTTTTTGCAGCATCATTGTTTCAAACTGAGATTTTCAGACTGAGAACCGGGTCGTTAAAAACTGGTGTCAGACTGACGACTTGTGTAAGATCATCAGTGATTCCCTCAAACAGCAAAACTCAGTCACAGAGGAGCTGCAGTGGGAACGTATGAATCATGCTCGACAGCTGAGAACTGTGATGTGGGGTTTTTCTCAAACTTTACTGCACCTGAAGTGATGAAAGCTGATATTGTTTGCTATTTTCAACTGCTTTTCTTCCACACAAACTGTGCATGAAGCAGAAAATCTCACTTTATTAGATAATCATGGTAGATGCCTCTGCTACCAGTTATGATAAAAATGTAGCAAATAACCTGAGCCCTGGCAGCTGACTTGTCATGTTTTCCACAAACAGCCAGTCATGTGTTTTCATGTGTGTCAACATGAAAACCAAGACGTCACCAAAGCTTCTCTCATTCGCTTCCTAAAAGCAACCTTTACTTTGGCAGGAAGCTTGAACTACGGTTACAGAACCGACTGTAAGGAGCTCGGTGAATTGGCTCTGTGTTCTGTGGAAGTGTGACCCCTCCTTGTGGAAACACATGTGCTGCATTACTGCATCACTCAGGAACTATCCATCTTCAGACGGCTTGTGTGGAGTCAAACAGCCTCCCTCTGACCAACGACTCTTTTTTTTAATCTGCTGTAATCCCTGCCTCATTAGTTGTCCTCTTACGTGGTGACAGTGAGCACATGAAGATGATGATGCTTTTAGTTGACTTTTTATTTCAAGATCTTAAAGGTTTCCTTATTGTGCAACTGGAATGACGAAGATCTCCGATGAACAGAGAAAATCCAAAAAAATACTCTGACTGACAAACATAGTTAAGCACAGAAAAATAATGGCCTGACTTGAAGCTAAAGTAGTGCGCTTCTAGACAGGAGAGGAGCAGAACAGAACGTAACATACGTACAGCATCAGGACTTAATAAGGACTGCATGGTCTGGCCCAACTGACGAAATCAGTAGTTGTTGCAGTCGTGTGACGAAAATTGTGTCATTTTGTTCTCATCTTCCTGTTGTCCTCCCTTTCTTGCCCCTCTAGTGAACTTTACTCCCCCTTCTCTCCATGTGAAAATATTGTGTGATTGCTCAGAATTTGGTGTGTGTGTGTGTGTGTGTGTGTGTGTACATCAGCCCCAACTACTCAACTTCCAGTTTTTTCGCCCAGAAAAAAAGGTATGTGTGAAAACGAATGTCCTGAAACTATGTGACTCTGCGTCAACCATTCGACTTCACCCCAACCATGTGGGGACTTCACAAGCGCCTGCCTGATCGTCGTTTGGCTGACCAATGGTCAGTCCAGACAGTGAGTAAAGGTCAACGGTACCAACAATTAATGAATGTGTGTCAAAATTTTGATATACCGCTCTACATCTGATGCTTGGACATCATGAACAAACGTGTCCCTATTCATATCATAGTTCAGCTCAATAACTGCGTTTTCATTACACTCAGTGCACCATGGAGGAAGAGGAAGAGAATAAAGTGAATAAATACCCAGAACATCAATGCTGTTTCCAGATCTTTATTATTCCTGAGAGATCAATTATTCACTCTGGAAAACAACAAATCTCTCATCATGGTGTTTCTTCAAAATAAGGTCTGTCGACTGTTCTGGAGCCACAATCTAACTCAGGGCATTACTGTCACTGTTGCCCTGGATACTCATAAACATCCTGGGGAGCGTAGAGGATCCTTACAAATGACAAATTTGACTTTGCAGGCGCTGTGGCTGGGCAGTACGACTGAGTATTAGGGCCAATATCAGAAAATAAATCTATAAAAATAAGAGAATAGGAGAATTGTAATTGTATGACTTTATTCTCATATTATTATGACATTTTTCTTGTATTTTTTCAACTTTATTCTCACAATATTATGAATTTATTATCATACCACTATGGCTTTATTCTCATAGTTTTATTAAAAATTTTTCTAAGTATGGTCCTAGTGCTCTGTCATTGAGCAGAGATATGAATTAGGAAACAGAGCTGACAGTGGACTGTCATAAGGTCAGCTGTGTAATCATGTAAAAGTTAAAATATCCTAAACTATTTTAACAATATTTTAAATGGTAAATATTGTATGTTGTGTTTAACTCACATTTTGTTCCATATCTGACATATTGTGTGAAATGTAAAACATATGTAGATTTGATTTTTGTTTTAGAGAAGAGACCTGTCATAAGTGGGAGTGGAGATCCCACAATGCAATATTTATACAGTTAAACTTATTGAAACTTCAGGAGCTCAGCTCGGTAAAATATTTTTAAAATTATGTACAAAGTGAGAAATTAGGAAATAATCATGACGAAGCGATTTGACATTGAATAAGCCGATGTTTAGTTGTGAATTCTTGGTTTATTTTTTGTGCATTTAGAAGTTTGTAACAGTCTGAATATCTCATTTTATTTTCATGTGAATATGGTGCAGATATAATAAGTTTGTTTCTTTCTGCTTCACTTCATTCACGATTTATTTTAGTTGTTACATGAACTATTCATATTTATGTCTGGGTGAAAGAAATAAAAAACTAAATCAAATGAAATAATGTTCAGTAATTTGTCAGGGATTCAGCCAGAGACAGTAGCAACATGCCAGCCTTCAGTTTGGTAACCTCAACCTGTATCTGTGCCTGTGAACGCATAATGCCCTTATATGGAAGAATCCCTTCCTGCTTTCATATAGAAATGACTGACTGTGTTTCTTCCACATGCATCAGGCTGGTACAGCTTGGCTATTGTTTGCTCAGCATGCTGGGAGACCGAGAGACGCTTTCAACAGGGTCATGGAGAGCTTAGATAGCATGTCATGAGCCACTTACTGCCAGCACATCTGCCCTGCTTACACACTGGCTTCATCCAGTGTGTGACCTCAGCTAACTATGTGCCATCAATATTTTGTCACCAAGCGTTTCCTCTTTAATCTCATCCGCCCGTTTTTATTTTCACCTGCCTCCTAGGGATTGGGCTGCGCACTTTCAGCACAGATTTAGATTTTATGAACTCTAAATTGTTGATTACAGTGGAAATCCGAATTTATTCGTTGATGGAAAAGGAAAAACATTATTTCTCTTTGTTAAGAGCACCAAAAAAAAGAGAAAAACACACAAAAAAACAGCTGTAAAGATGTCAGTCTGTTTCTGCTTCAAATAAAGGTTGGAGTAGGTTCAGAGAGGTTCATGTATTTTTACTGTTTGAACCTTGAATAACATGACGAACACATCTTGAAAGTAACTTAAACCTAAAACTAATATAAATTTAACCAAAAAGTCATAAAAAAACCCCACAGCAGCTGTCTTAGGATTTTGGTTCGATCTGGTTTGGAGTTTTAGGGTTTCTGTTTTGTTTCTATGCATTCTTGCTAACTGTGTGTTAATCTCTCTGCTGAGTCTGGTTCTGTTTATCAGTCATTTCTGCCTCAGCTCTCTCCAGATCCTTGCCTCCACCCCAGCTGATGCTTGCTGCTAAGCAACCACCTGTCCTGCATACACAACT
This sequence comes from Poecilia picta, assembly GCA_033032245.1. NCBI lineage: Eukaryota > Metazoa > Chordata > Actinopteri > Cyprinodontiformes > Poeciliidae > Poecilia > Poecilia picta. The sequence goes on along the minus strand of CM065364.1, from coordinate 28,882,138 downwards.
CCCTGTTAGTCAACCCTTTGTCAGCTCTTTCAGGGTTTTTTTCCCACTGCGCTGCCAGTCTAATTCATACCAGAACTTTACAGATTCACTGTTTTCATTCACTTCAAGCTACATCATGTAGCTTTAACAACAATATAGTTTTTGACTATATTTGTTGCCACCATGTGGTGGGAGTGTAATATGAGACAGATAATCTGTGGGGAGATGGAGCTCCTCTATTTCTTCCCAGTGCTACTGTTGCTATCTGAACAATCTTAAAAACAACCAATCTGAGCCAAGGGGAGTGTCTTTGTGTTGTCAATCATGCTCGTGTACAAACAAGTGTATTTGTTCACATGATAATTGAAGTCTGGATATGCATTTCCAAAAAATATGTTTTAGCAGTTAATTAATCAGATATTATTCGTTGATTTGGATAGTTTTTAATCCCTTAATAAATACATTTGAAAACTGCATTTTGTACTTAGTTTATCTTCATCTGAAATTCAAATTCTTTTCATGATCTAAATCATAAGTGTGACAAAAGCAAAAACCCTAAAACAATCCATAATACTTTTTTACTGCACATACTGTATGGGTTCTCGATTATCCTGGAAATGTACTAAATTTAAAAATCTTACAATGTTTCTTTTACTAATTTAAACCACTGGAGCAACTAACTCAAAGTTCCATATTTTAGGGAGCATTAAAAAAGGAAAGTCCTTTGAATTATAAGTCGTAAAATAGAGCAAACACCATCTCATCCAGTCTACATCTACAGAAAAAACATCAGATGAAGACGTAAGAGTCATTTTTAACTTTTTGAACAGGTCATGCTAAAAGTATGGTGTCCAAAAGAATATAATGACAAGCATCAACAAGGCTTGTTCTGCTCATTCGACTTAAACCCAGTAACCATATCAAAAATAACGCTTTATCAAAGCATTGACACAAAGTTGAGAGTAAATCTTCTGGAAGCTGCTTAGCTGTGTGCTTCTTATAGCTGAGCCATGCTCTGAAGCCAAACACTATGACGGCCTACAGTCCCTGCATCGCTCTGGAAGTGACAGCGACCCAAGCAACACGAGCAACGCTGCTTCTACTCAGGCAAAGCATTTTGGGAGGAAAATTGCTGTTTATGTCGTCCACTATCCTGAATGTCATCTGATCAGTGCAAACACCTCCCAGCCCCATCCCACCCTACTAATACTGCAGTATGTTTTACGTAAACCAAGAAGACATTGGCCAGAGAGATAGCAACAAACATTTCTACAGTGTATAAAAAATATCAACACAAATACATTTCTAAGTTTATCACATTCTACATACTTAGAAAACATGTTGCTAACAGCTAGATGTTCCTATTTGTTTTTGTCTTTGCTGTTGGTCCAAGTTTGGTCCAATGCATTTGTAGAAAAAACATGAAAAAAAAAGCGGACGGTAGGATGCAGCTATAGCACCTTGTTGAGAGGGGAGGGGCAGTCGGGACGGTTCAGCTAACGAGTCCTGCCTAACGAGCTTCACAGAGGCTGAGCTTTCATCTGCTCTTCATATTGGGAACGAAAACAGGATAAGTGCCCAACGTTTTGGTCCAACCGTGACACACTTAGCTGTTGTTAGATTTGTTGGCATGTTTTTTTTTTGTATGACATTTTTGCATTAGCTTTTATATTTCCAAATCTCAACCACACACGTCAGCCCACCCAACTGATTATTTGCATTGATTAAATAATATCTAATATATGTGTAAAATATATTTTAAGGTCCTGAATGATGATGCAACATCTCCCATGAGTGAAAGCATCACTTGTTATTAGAATTCTCTTTTCTATGCATTTTAACCCATTGAGAGTGTTCTTTGACGTCTATGTTTGTGCATGCTTGTGAACTGTGTGTAGATGTAGGTGTTCGCAGGATTAGTTGTTTTCCTTGTAGCAATACACTCCGTACAGCTTGTGCTTCTTGTCAGGGAAGCCATTGAACCTCACAGCGGCCTCTGTGGGGCTGCAGCGGCGCCTTGGATGGTAGATGGGGTAACGGACGCTGGCGTCCGCCAACCAGCCGGCGTCACAGCGATCGTACTTGTTCAGCTTCCAGGCAGCAAACATTTGGCCAACCTTGGCGATCTGAGCACCATCTTTTTGACAAGCCCTCACAGCCTCGTCATAGGTGAGCTTGGATGACTGGATCAGGTAGTAGAATTTACCTGGGAGGAAAAACACAAACAATAAGAGAACCAGAAACCATGTTATATGATGTGTTGCCGCTGCTCATCATCCCTCTCTTTCTCCCCGCTGCTTTCTGCCTCTCTGCAGCTAGCACAGGCTGCTCTGAATGCTATGGCTAGTTAGCATGGAAAGTTGTTTCTCCACCATAAGCACATTAAGTGGCATGTACACTAGGATGATTGACAGCACTAAGACCCTCCTCCTGGCTCTGTTTGTTGTTTTTGGTCGGGAGCAGTGCATTTCTTCAGATGGGCAATAACAGCTCAGGGAGGAGATTGATCTTTTTACATATTACCTTTCTCATATCAAAGTTGACAATGGTAGATGCCAGGACAAAGTTTTTTTGTTTTAACAAACAAAAAAAAAACAAGAAAAACATAATTTTTATAAAAGTTACATTCTGCAGCTTTAAGTAGGTATTCTGCTAAACATTTCTGTACAAGATGTTGAACCACAAGGTGAATTTGGGTATCGGGCATGAGGAGAAACCCCCTTCTCAAACACAAGTCTGACCCCTCACCTTTGTGGAAGGAAGTGAAGCAGAACACATCGTAGTGACTCTTGTCCTTGTCTCTCAGGCCGTAGTTGCGTATGCCCGGCACCGTGTTCCTCCCTCCGCAGGGTTCTCTGGGGGTGGTGATGGGGTACTGCACAGAGCCGTCGCTCAACCAGCCGGCGTTGCACCAGTCCATCCCGCTGCGCCACGCCTCGTACAGCTGGTCAAAGGATGCCACCACGGCATCCTGGTCTTGACATGCCCGCTCGGCATCATAAAAATTCAGGTTGTAGCGGCCCAGGCGGGGGAAGTAGGGGAAGACAACACCTGCAGGGAGAGGCCAACAACAGGAAAGCCTTGATGCAATAATTCTGTTGTACATGGGAAACAAAACTAGAATTTGTCCAGTTTTTATTGACCCTGATGAATGACAGGAGATGAAGCACAGCTGCTGCCGGCGTTTTCAGCTTTAGGCTCTAATAGTAGGTGTCCCCAGCTACTCACAAACATAATGAAACTGCTTTGATGCTAATGTGCACCATGCTCACATTTGCTGACATTCCTCCCAGCAGTCTTTGACCCTGGAGCTAAATTTAGACAGAGTCCATTTATACTATACAACACTGACATTGCGTACTCCTTCCAAGAGCTCATTGCTTTCTGTTCTAAAAAGCTTGACCACCCAATCATTTTACCTTCAAGTTCCAGGGACACCACCACTGTGTCATCCTCCAGACCATCAATCACTTCACATTTGTATCTCCCATAATCGTCCAAAGTGACATCTGTCATCACCAGGGAGGCATCCATCGGGGAGGCGCCTTGCAATTGGACACGTCCTTGGAAAGTCCCATAACTCTTTTTGTGGTAACCCATGGCGACAAACACGTCCACCTAGAGCACAGTCAAAGGACGTCTCATTTTACACTGTCACAACCTTGTGACAGTTAGAACAAATATGTAAAAAGGCATATTTTTTTATACAAGTTGCATACTGCAGCTTTAAATTAGACTAAATGTTTCCCATTTTAGGTCAATAGGATGAGTAACAATATCTGAAATGCCTAAATATCAAAACACTGAGCGAAACATTCCTACATTACTTTCTGCAAATTCAGAAGTGGATATACATCACTGTGCCTTGAAACAAGCTAAAAAAGTTCAGATGATCATCTCATCACTTTGTCAGCTTCTTACAGGCCAATTTACAATATTTGAGTTATTTGGATGAATAACTCAAATATTGTTATTCATCCATAGTAGTCAACAAATAGTGTTTGTTGACTATTTGAAAGCAGTTCAGTGTTAAATGATGACCTGAGATGATTTTAATCAAACATTATTCTTATGCTAAATTAGGATTCAAAATGGTTGCAGAACTCTTATGACGCATTAACAAACTGTCTTAAATTTTAAACAAGACAATTAGTTTCATATTTGAATTGAAATTCCACTGAAGGTTTCAATTATTTTAATATCATTATTATATTTGAACAATAAATCAATAACTATGTATATCAAGATAGACACCTTATCAATATTAATAGATAATATGTCTGGTACAATGTTCAATACATTTCCTGAACTCTGATCCAGAACCACACAGCATTCTGGGAGATGCAGGCAGAGGAAAGGCTTTAGCTTCTCAGCCTCTCCCAGCCTGCCGTAGCCATTATAACTGAGAAAATAGAAAACTTTTTCATCTAATTCAGATCAGTTGTTACCTCTTTCAAATAGTCTGAAGTCAGTTTGGTCCACTTGATCCTCATCTTGCGACTGGGTGGCAGTTGCTGCTCTCTCTGGATCAGGCATGGTAATGTTACATTTCCCCCTCGTCTCGTTAAAACCTTGGCTTGTTCAGCCATCACATTGAACTTGGGCCCATTTTCTGCAAAACAGAGATTTATTGTAATTGCAATCAGTATACTTATTGATATTTAAGACCAAACAGGACAACGAAAGTAACGTTTGCAGAAGTCAATTTGTTCATTAGGTTAAGATCAACACAACCAAAATTTTGTAAATGGTTGAATGTTTTCATGAACTGGTAGTGCTTTTTTCACAAAAATGTATCTAATTGTACAAAAGTATCAGTCAGGAGAAGGGTCCAGAGGAAATCCTACAGTACTATCCAGTCACCATGGCAAGCTGGAGGTAGTCACCAATAACATGAGACAAAAAACACATTAGAAACATCATCATCAGTTTCTCCCAAAATAATTAGAGAGATTTGAAATAAAAAGTCAACAGCAAAGCTGACAAATCTCTAAGGACAGTTTGCCTCCTACAGACATCAACAATCTCATGTACTCTCCATGCATAAACAAATACAATAAGTTGCAAACCAAAAATCTGTTTCTCCAAAAATACAAATAAATAAAAAATTCAAATCCCTATAATCTCTTTGGCCTACCCAAATAACCTTCCATCTGTGGGTTCACCTGAAGAGAGCTGATGTGTCGATAATCTGATAGATTTGGAGAATGTTTCCATAACCGGAGAAATATTTAAGTGTGATTCTGATAAAACATTAATCAACCAAGACTGCAAGATGAAATAGAGTCCAAATGTGATTTATTCTAACAAATTTGGATACATTTGTTAGAATTCCTCCAAACAAATTTAAAAAATAACATGAGGAGACACTGAAAGAGGCAACAGCTGTACAACTGTTGCTGTATTTTAATGTTTGACTGAGTTTCTCTGATAGCTCAATAAACCTCAATAACACAGACCTGATCTTCACTACTTTGTTGGCTTTCTGTAGATAAAATTATATCGTTCTCTGTTTTACTAGAATGTTTACTAAAGATATCAGTCAGAGGTGACTTTAAAGGTAACTGAGGCAGTTTTAGGTAACCTCCACCTCCTGACCTCCTTTCATCTGGCCTATCCATAAACCTTCTGACAAACATCCAGCGTCAGAGTGATCCAGGAATATTCTGAGAAAACTGATGGCCCTAGTTTGGGTTTGCCGTTTAAACTCTCCCCTCCTTCACTGAGCTTATGTTGGCTGCCTCCACACAAAACATTTAATTCCAGCTGCTGCCTAAGCATGAATGAGATTAGCTAAACAGCAAATGGCACATTGATTCTATGCTTTGTGCTGAGGAACTGCAAGAGTGAGATCCTGTGCCTCTTCGTGACACTCATGTTGCTAACAGCCTGTACCTAGTAGGCTGGGTGGAAACACACCACATCCTATTACATATTCATCATTTTGTTTTACCACTTAAAGGACAAACATCAGCAGTGACTTAAAAAGCAACTTAGGATGTTTTCTCAGGTGATAGTCAGGTAGACTTGGTTTGATTGGAGACTGAAATTGCAATATTTGTTACATTTTCAGCTGCTGTGGTTCTCCTTCACACTGCACTGTGTCAAACAAACCAAAACCTTTTAAAAACATGGTCCCCCCTTGCCTGTGGTGGCGCTATACTAATAACCACTGAAGGAAAGACACCAAAAGCTCGGAAGCAAAACTTTTCTCTTCACGAAATGTAAACAAAAATGGAGTGGTGTTAGATTTTAGTGGTTGTAGGATTTCTCTTCTGTCATTGGTAAAAGACTGTGATCTATTGCTACTGGTTTTAAAACTCTTCATAGCACAGAATCTGCTTTAATAAGAGTTTTTGATGACATCCTTCATGCATGTGATTCTGGTAACCATGTTGTTCTGATTTTACTTGACCTAACTGCTGCCTGTGATAAAGTAGACCACGGCATTTTAATATCGCAATTACACCATGTTGTAGGTATTGGTTGCACTGTTCTTAAATGGTTCAGGTCTTACCTGGAGGAGAGAACAATTTCAGTGAATGTTAGTGATTCTGAACAGTGGCGCAACTACACTTTAATCAGGTGGATGCAAAAACATAGATCGGCGCCCTCCCCCCTTACCGAAGGAAGGTACATCAGGGAGAAGGAGCGTAGAAAACATATGCTCCCCCAGAGGCACCGATACATGAAGGGTAAAGCTCCCTACATTTACCTCGTCATGTGCGTGAGGTGAAGGAGCGTAAGGCGCTGAAGTGTTTGGGAAAACATCATCGGCGCGTTGCCCCCTCTGGTGCTGCGCCCCTATGCGTTGCATGCTCTGCATACCCACTTTTTGCGCCACTGACTGAATCATCTGCTGCTTCAATGCCTTATGGTTATTTACTGCCTCTGGGTTCTATCCTCAGGAAATATGGGATTTCATTTCATTGTTATGTTGATGATTGTCAGATTTATTTGCCCCTGAAGCAGAAGGATGTCTTAAAACCCATCTATTTTACTTACTTGGCTTTCAACTCCAGCGGGATCTAGTTTTAAATTGTATGTTTGTTTGTTTTTAAACTGTAAGAGTTTTTATTTTTTTTTACTTTTTTATTGTTATGTTGTGTTGAACAGCACTTTGTATCAGCTGTGGTTGTTTTAAAGTGCTTTATAAATAAAGTTGGTATGGTATGGTATGGTATGTATGGTATGGTACTGCTGGCGCTAATTTTGCGCACTTGATTTGGTCGTATTTACTCAGAATGCCCTGTGTGATATTCAACTTCCTGCTTTTAGCGCGGTCTCTGGTTTGCTTTTCATTTGAACCACACTTCAGCTGAACCAAGACTGAGGTTTGTAGGCGGACCAGAGTTCAACTACGCATTCACGCCTTCACAAACAAACTGGACTTTGTAGGCAAACAGACTGGAGTTGGATCAAAGCGAACTAAACAGGACTGGTGTGAATGCACGGTAAAATGTCCATCAATCTGATGAAGGCTGTTAGGGACCATTTTTGAACAAACTGAAGCCTATTATTTTAAAGACAAAAATAAAAATGAGAAGTCATAAATATTTAAGACAGCAATCAATCTTTTTGAAATCACTCTGACATTGCATTGCTCAGAGAAATTGTAGAAAATAATTCAGTAGAAACTTAATCTCAGCTGCTAAAGGCCCTAGCTAGGATGTCAAAGTTTACAACGTTTCAATTAGAAACGTGTGTCCAAAGAAAGCATTTTCTCTCTGGTAAGAAAATGACAGCATGACCTAAGTGTGCAAAAATACTCCTAAATTAAGCAGAAGGCTGGAACAATGTCCTGTCCATGTTTGGTGAAAACCTAACAGCTGATGACTGGGCCTCATTTTCCCGCTACAGGAACCCAGCCACCCTGCAATCACTGAGTCAACATCAGCTTTGTATACCAAAGTATTGTAGGTTGAAGTGTGAGGCAGAGTGTCGCTCCAAACTGGGTTATGCAAGCATTGAACTGAGTATAAAGTTGGGTAGGTCAAAATTTATCCATAGTAGAGACAAGTTAACTCATACTCATACTGGGTCAAGTTAATGTTTCTAAAGATGGTACATCAGGATATTAATCATCATGGATATACTTTTCATATATAGATTTTACAATTTGACTTATTTGTTATTAGGAAATGTGGAACATTTGAATTTTAATATGAGAGTTTTAGAATCCAGTGAAGTCTTAGGGTGCATTCTGTCTGATGTGGACCAAAACACCAAACTCAGGTTCAAACTTAGGATTCAGTTCGGTAGAAGTGAACTCTGGTTCGGTTTGAATGTTTATATGAACTCCAACTGGACCGGAGACCGCTCCAAAAGGAGGAAGAGAACTATAATCGCAAGGCATTCTGGGTAAATACAACTAAAACAAATGTGTAAGTCTAGCGCTAGCAGGAGAAATGACCTGTGGTCTTTTATCAAAAACAAAAGAGAAATCCTACAACCTCTAAAATCTGATGCCCCTTCATTTTTGTTTACATTTCATGAGGAAGGACGTTGCACTCAGTGTCTTCTACTGAGGTTTTGTGTCGTTTCCTTTAGTGGCTTTTTGTGTAGCACCACCACAGGCCAGGAGAGGAACATGTTTTTAAAAAGGTTTGGTGGGTTTGACACAGTGCAGCTGAAAATGGAACAAATACCATAATTTTGGTCCCTGATCCAATCGAGTCTACTGGACTATTAGATGGGAAAACACATAAACATACCACAAGCATACAGAGTTTTGATATCAGATCTCTGCGAACAGCTTTTGGAATCTTGACATTTACAGAGTTTTCATCTGTCAGTACACAAACTCTAGAACAATATCTGTGTTTGACTGCAGCCTTATCTCTGAGCCACACTGATAAGTCGAGTATTCTGCAGAGAGAGTGTCATGAACGAAACACAGCAAAGAACACTAAAACAACTCTGTATCTATCTGATAGAGCAGAGCTCAGGACAACACTATGAGCGAACAGAAGGGAAACAATACATACCTGTGACATAGATGGTTCTGGAGTGCTCCAGCTCAGGGTACAGAATGTCTAAATTGGTTTCCGCAACACTCAGGGAGACCAAAGCACAGATCAGCACAGGAATCATCTTCACTCAATGTACTCCAGGTCCGATCACTGCAGAAACATACACACACACACACTTTGGGTTAATGCTTCGCAAACTTGTCCTGTAGAACCGTGTCATTGTTGCAGGACAGACAGAAAGCTCATATTAATGCATGCAGCTTCGGAGAACAGCATCTCTATCTGCATGGCTCTTCCCTGCAGCATCTCCAGCAACTATAGGGGAGCAGAGCGGCGTGCTGCCGACTCGCCTCGAGCACTTCCACAGCCAAACACAAAGTCTCAGAGTCTCACTGCAAAGTTGACTCAGCAGATTAACATAAAAATCTGAGATTCAGAAACTGAACTTCAAACAAGAATCCCATCAGGTCAGAGGAACACAAAAAGCACAATACACTCTGAAGGAAGCGCAGTGTACCTACTGTGTGAGAAACACCGGCAGAGTGAGGAGGCAGCATGTCCTAATCACCAGCAGCTCCAGATTGCAGGCAGACTGCCACAGCGCAGTGACTGCCTCAGTCAGCTTCTCTCAATCTCAACCCTGACTAGTGAGTACATTCAGAATAACCCTCACATGCTGCACAGATTACACCTGAAGAACGTCAGCCAAAAAAAATTTTATTGTGAAAATTACAAAAAAAAAATTATGAAAAACCCTGACATGCATAATAAAGATGGCATGACTGGGAATTGTTGTATTTGTGCTAAATGCTCTTTTATTCTGTCATCCCTGGATAAAATTCATCAGAACCATTTGCTTTGAGAAGTCACTTAGTGCAGCGGACCCCTTGTCTATTTACACTTCAGTATTTACAATTTTTTCAGTGGAAAATTAGCCAAAGCAACTGTAAATGATTCTCTGGAAATGTGTCTATTTGCAGATATTTTCATAGAGTATCTAAAATATTTGAAAGAAAAGGCAGCGTGGGGATCTGAGATATCAAAGCACAATGCTAATTGACAATGACATCCAATCCAGAAGCAGCATTCATTTTCCTTGACACTGATTGGCTGGACCCCAAAGAGTGATAATGATAAAGACCGTGGATGTTATCTTCTACTGTAGTGCTAAGACAGATTCTGTTGTGTGTGTCAATGTATATTAAGATATATTTGTTGTTTGAAATACTAAAATAGGCAGGTGTAAGAGTCCTGAGCTATTATTTGAGCTTTTAAATGCGGTCAATGTGTTTTTAAAAGGTTATCACAGACAAAATATGGTAAATGAATGACAACCAGTTATTATTGTGGGGCATGAACTATGAAGGGTGTCTGGTGACTGTCTTTTTCATCTTGTGCTGAAGTGCAGCTGTGTGTACAGTAGTAATCAATTAGATTGATCTTTTAGCTCCTATTTTCCTTATCTTCATTCATTCAGTTGCAAACTGCTGATGCACCTCCCACTCCTGCCAAGTTGACGTCCTGCAGTCAGCAGAATAACTGCAGCACACACACCCACACACTACACACAACCACCTACACGCACACACACCACACACACACACCACACACCACACACACACACACACACACACACACACTACACACGCACCACACACACACACACACACACACACACACACACACACTACACACGCACACACACACACACACACCACACGCACACACAACCACACACACGCACACACACGCACACGACACACACCACACGCACACACACACACTACACCACATTACAAACAACATCCTCTATCACCCCTCCCTGCCCCAAAAAGTCATTTTCCTGCTAGAGTGATTATTTGAGGGGGAAGATAAGACGTCTTTCTAAGAAGGGTAAAAAAACTTTTGAGTCCCACTGTTCCCTCCAGGACAAAAGGAGTGCAGGCAAAGTGTGAACATGTCAGTGTGGGATGGAGCAGGAAGGTGAAGACAGTGAGGGAAACCTGAGGTTTAGCTGAACCAGGAAGGGAGGCAGGGAGGATGCTGCAGCAGGAAAATGATGCAGTTTCAGACTTTATTGGTGTAATTAGCAGCAGTTAATGTAACACAGCAGAGATTTCCAGCTGTTCATCAAACACAACTCAAGTTTTCAGAATGATGTTCAGAGGCTGAGTTGAAGAGAAAACAAACTCTAATGGATCCATGCTGCAAATATTATTACATGTATTATAGGTGTTTATAAATTATATTTTCTTAATTATGCGGTATGTAACTTTTATTAAAAAATATTTTTTACATATTTGTAGAACATGTCATTATGTAGTGACAGTTTGGTATAAAACAGATAATCTGAAAAGATTATCTGGTGTCGAACATCTGTATATATATAGTATACATATATATATATATATATATATACTGTATATATAATATATATATATATATATATTCAATATATATATATATATATATATATATATATATATATATATATATATATATATATATATATATATATATATATATATATATATATATTCAAGCTCCTCTGCCTTTTTCCAGTGCTAACTAGAAACAACCAATCAGAGAGTTTGGGCTGTGTGCTGCTCATATGCCTTATGCCTTATCCTAACCCCCCTCCCACCACAATTCTACCTTCCAGTAAACAAAGCTTGAGGAAACTCAGGACTGATAAACCAAACCCTGATTCCATCCTCACTGTAAGATGATCCTCCTTTTTTCTTAATGTCAAGCTTCAACAACTTGGAAAAAAGGTATTAGTAGACCTTTTTTGTGTCTGATGTGACAAATGTGACAAAGGTCACATCAGACACAATGTGACCTTTGTGACCTTGTGCTCTTTACTTTCCAATAAAGTTAAAGCTATCCCATGTTTGACGTTGTGGCTGACATCTTTATCCTGAAGAGTAACCTGACCCTCATGAAACCTCTGGGACAGAGAAACAAACGAGCTGCAAGAAACTGACAGGCTTAAATCCAGACAGAGAGCTGAGGAAATATAAAAAAAGAAAAAAGATACGTGGCTTTTAAATTTTTACTAAAGCTATAGAGTGTGTTAATGAAATCTATCAGATGGAAAGATTAACATTTCTAATTCGTTTTCAAAAGAACTAGATAATCATTTTATGGTCCAAATGGATGTCATATGTCAACCAAACACAATATGCAGTAAATTGATGAGAATTTAAAAAGAAAGGCTTCATCCTCCGGGAAGTGTCTATTCTCAATATAATATACTTAATTACATACATAAAAATATGTCTCTCCAAAACAATACCCCTTGTTCTCCTATTTGCTTTACTTTGTTTGCTTTTGGTTGCTTTTTGTTTGTTTTGTATTGCTTTCATAAATGGAAATGTAAGAAGAAGAAAAGTATCGGATCACTGACTGAAACTGTGCTTTTGTAATCTTCTCAATACCTCAAAAATAAAGAATTAAAAAATAAATAAATAAATTGAATCATTGGACTCTGGAAAGGTTCTGACTCAGATGCAAACTGCAGATCGGTTTTAAACTCAGATGATTAATACATATTATTAAATTACATGTTGGCGTTACCATTACTTCCCTCATTCAACTTCAGCGTTTTCTTGTGATTATTATGTGTCCACAGCATGTTTGTGAGTTTTACACCTGAACCTAAAAACAGTTAGAGACTGTCAACATCCTGGTCAATGTGTTGCTGGTTATTCGTTTATTTTCTGTGTAACTTCAGTTTAATATTGTAGTACTAATTTACAGTGCTACATGCTAATTCCCTTCACTTATTTAATGGATCCTCAGTCAGATTTCTGCCAGATCCTTTGATCTATAATCACTGGAGCAAATGCTGAAAAAGTAAGAAGAATAAAGGTTTTGTACACTTTAGACCACATGTCTAACTCAAGGGCCTGGGGCCGAATCCAGACGCCAAATTACATCAAACTACTTCCTTTCCTACTCCAAAATAAAGGTTTAAATAAATGCTGAGAAAAAAGTTTCCTCCTTTACAGATATCTTCTGTTTTTGATTTCTTTAACACTTATCTATTACAGATAATTTGTTGTTTTATATCAAAGAAAAATATATAAATACAATATGTAGTTTTGAAATGATTTAAGTTAACATGGCAAGATTGATCTCACACAATCACACATTAACTGTGGTTAGCCACATTTTTCAGAAAGTTTATATTCATTTCACTAGTCAAACTTCACTGGCTGACATTTAAAATTAACAGATTGTCTTAAAAGAACCATTCCAACAAAATAAAGTTGGGATACATTGAAAGTTTCCATGTTTAAAGGTTTTAAGTTCAAGTAAGTGTGCAGGAAACACAGCTGCCTGCTCTTTTAAGACATTAAATCGCGCTCCAGACATTTCCACCTTCATTAATGCAGATCTCAGTTGGAACATCAGTTCCTCGGTTTTTTTAAAGGCAGAGTGAGCATGCATTGTCATTTAACTCCGATCTTCCTTGAGGGTTTTGCTTAACAAAACGTTAGCAGATTAATCCTGCAGGCAGCCAGAGCAGTGATGCAGCAGCTGACCTGAAGTGATGCTGTGTGGCAGCACCTCCACACCGTGGAATGGAAGCACCTCTGGAGACCACAGAGCCACAGTGAGGAACATGTGGTTGTTGTTACACGCATGTTGTGAAGCTAATTCATGTCAGGAACAGCATGACGTCAGCCAATAAGATGTCAAACCTGTTTACGATGCAGGACTGGGCAGAAGTTGATCAGGAGCCTGACTGTTGTACTTTGAACTGAATTTAAAAGTACAAAAGGAAAAGCTAAAAAATAAAAAATAAATAACGATGTGGAATTTGTCAAATGTAAATACATATATTAATTATTTGACTCGATTTAAAATTTTAATACCGTTAATTGCAGGATCCATCATTAATTAATTACAATTAATCACATTTTTATCAAAAACTATTTGTTGACAAAATAAACATCTCCAGATACAAAATTTAAAAAATCACTGCTCCATCACACTTATGGGCGTACAAGAAACACTTATGGGCATACAAGAAAGGTTCCAGGGGGAACCTTTGAATGTAAAACATTTTTTTGAGTTGTGTTCAAATTTTTAACACATTAAAATCTATGTAACTGATTAATCAAAATTAATGCAAAGTCTTGCCTATATACATATAATTTGGGGTTTCTGTGTCTGTGTGTGTTTCCTCCCTGCTGCAGCTGCAGGTTTTTCCTGGAGGGCGGGGCTAAGCAGGATGTTCACACACACACACACACAGTCTTACGCTGCTATCTAAGTGGGGACTTTCCATTGACTTCCATTCATTTCTAAAGCCTAAACCTAACCTAAACCTTACCTTTATCCTTTTCCTAACCCTAACCATCACATACCTAACCCTAACCCTAACCAAAACTCAATTCACACCTTAGTCCTAACTCTGACCCTAAAACAGGGTTTCTCCAAGTGGGGACCAGGCTTAGGTCCCCACTTGGCTACCATTGGTCCCCACATGGTAGGGTGTGTTAGGAAAATTGTCCCCACATGGTAGCATACACATGTACACACACACACACACACACACACACACACACACACACACACACACACCTGTGATTCATCATGCTCATCAGCCGCTGGATAAGAGGAGCTGGCTGCCAGATGTTCGACACCTGAGTGATAACATCAGCTGTCCCTCTAGCTCTGTGTAGATCTTCTGCTGTTCCAAATGTTTTCTGGTTTCTTCACTCATACTCTCCCATCGCTCACCACATACTGGAAATTTGTCTCCTGTGACCTCCGAACCCAACCTGTCTGTCCTCTGAACCTCCCAACTCTCGCCTTGCTACACCAACAAGTCTGCTCATTCCCACCTGGCCTACTTCCCCCTCAACAACCATAAGCTCATCACCTCCTCATTTACAAATGTCTGCCTTTCAGTCCCCTGGCTCATTTCTCATCCTTCAGTCCAGGAGCCCTCTGGATCAACACCTCTGCAGACTCATTGTTCTTGTATTCAGGTAAACCCTTCACTCCAGTCTCTGAGTGTCCTACACATGAGCCAGAAGCCTCCTGAAAACCACCTGACAATTTTCTTGTTAATTACAGAAAATGAACAAGACTTTTCAAGATAGGTAGCATGTGGGTTTGGGATTATCTAAATGTTGTAACTCCAAATTTTGCCCCTGTTTCAACAATCTGGGTCAAATTCTCACCACACAAAATGAAATGAAGACATCCAAGAACAACCCAGACTAACTAAGAACCACCACAACTCAAGTCTATCATACACTGGAAGATGTTGAAACACACATCATTGTCCACAGGAAACTGAGTTTAACATAAACCCAAACTTTGAGGCCACTGAGCGAGAAAGAAGCTCCAAAACTGACACCTTCAAATCCCATCAAAGTCTGTGTTAAAAACTGAAATATTACCAAAATCGCTTGTTATATTTCAGGTTTCATAATAAACGTGCTAATCTAAGCTTCCATAAAAAAAGAATTCTACAGCAGGTTGTTCTCATGTCACCAGAAAATAATCCAGGGACAGCGAATCCAACATCCAACTACAGTACACCAACTCAACATCCCAGACCGTTTCTTTGAGCCACTGAGTATTTCCCTGTGAGTGGGAGAATGAAACTGTGAGGCATTTATAAAATCTTGCATCAGTTTCCTGAACGTAGCATGAGAACATTCACTAATGACACTCAGATGTAGGTTCAAACCAGTCCACCACTTTTTATTGGACATCACCGTTAAACCAACATGGTGGTAAACACAGATGTCTCAGCATGGAGCAGAGTGGGGATAACAGATGGTTTGGTTTCTGTTGAGGCAGATAAGACAAAGTCGTGTTTAATCTCTTCTTTCCAGTTGAAAGTGGTTTGTTTTGCACCTGTTAATGTTCAAAATCAGTAAAACACTGTTTCTTATATTCAAAAAATTAAGAGTGTGCATTCTGATGTAACTGGTTAATCAGAATGAAAGTTTCTTTTATATATGAAAACATTTAAGCAGAAAACATGCTTTTCACAAAGTCCACATTTCTGTATTAAAAATGTGTTTTTAATTGGTCTGATGTAATATTATAATTATTATTGTCACATTTTACATCCCCCATAAATCACAGAAATAAAAGCTTTCAAATATACATCTTAGTGATAAAGTTCCTAAAATAAACAGACTTTTCCATAATATTCTAAACTATTGAATGAGTCTGTATACACAGCCAAGAAAAACAATCTAATTTATATTTTCTGAAATCTATTTTTCAAAGAAACACCTTTTTTATACTTAAAATAAGCGAGTCAGGCTTAGACTGTGCTGTGGCACAGTTGGTACCGTTGCTTTGCAGCATAAACATGTTGGGTTCGAATCCTGGTCTGGAATCTCTGTCTCTGCATAATGTTTGCATGTTCTCTCAGGGTACTTCTGCTTTCTCCTGCAGTCCAAAAACACATTGGTCTCCCTAAATTGCTGATATAAATAAATATTTGTGTGCACACTCAGAAATGTCCATGTTTTTTTCTAGAAGACTTCTCAGATTAATCTTGGAATTTCTGATTTTCTTCTAACAAATTAAAAACATTTCAAACTCATAAATTTCCCTTTTGGCAGAAATTTGTCTTTCTATCTACAGGGGCTGATCAGTCAAAAATTGTCATAGAAATAAGTCATCTCCTGAATGTGTTTAATTTATAATTATTATTGTCTGTGCACAATATTGACAATTCTCCAGGTTTGTTTTTTTGGCAACTGCTGCTGTAAATACGTAAATACGTAATTTACCTGAATAAACAGGTTGTGTATCAATGGCAGTGGTTCACCTTCATCAACCTACTGGGTTGACTTGTGGCCTGTCTCAAACCACATGTGTCAGATGTGACCACAGTTTTAAATAAACTCATTTTTCAAGGTTCTAGCTCTATTTATAATAATAATAATAATAATCAATCCAATTTGTACCGCACTTTTCATTAACAAAAATCTCAAAGTGTTGAATGCATGCTGAACAGAGACAAGCTCAAAAACATAAACACTAATGGAAAGCACATTAGTCAGCACGACAAAAACAGCAATTCATGAGGCGAGTAAAAAAGTCACATTCTCCTCTGCACATAAATGCAAAAAAAAAAAAAGCCAAAAACTCCTTTGACCTGTCGTTCGGCGGTCCCCCATAATTCACACAACCTGGAGTTTACGGTTTCTCTCTTTTCAAAGAATAAGACCCCTTTTTTACTTTAATGGGTAAAATGGGCCCCTGCAACCCCCCTGGTTGCATTTATATATATACATACATATATATTTAGCATTTACATATAAGTGTGTGTTGTGAGGGGGAAGGAGTAATGGGTGGGGGGTTCAGGGTGGAGTCGCTAAGTCTAAGCCAGCAAACAGAGAGGGGTTGTTAGCTCAGAGCCTCTCACAAGCTCAGAGCTTACAGTTCTAAATCACTTAGTGCACAACATGCTCGACCACAAATATGACGAGTTTCACAAATATGATTGTCTGCATGGGCGGCGAGTGACCGGATGCAAGCTGGGCCTTCACAGCAATGTACAGACAATGCTACACCAGAACTGTACTCTGATATTTCTTCATTCTAATGAGGAAATAATTGCCCTGCTTTAGTTAGATCTAAATATGTCAGTGGCACAATACTGATTGACAGTGGTCGGCGTCTGGTAGAAGACGGGGCTGTTGGCACTTCATGACATCTTCTCTGTTGTCAAGTCTCACTCTAGCCGGTTAATGTCCGGTTTGGTACTAGCCATGTAGGGTGTTTTCTCCATGCCAGTGTTGTGGGAATGTGAAATCGTGGTCTTATTGTGAGTGTGCCGGAGCTGTAGTCCATGCTCCAATGATGTCACTTTGTGCATGTGGAATTTTGGTCAAATTCTCCAAAATCTCTTGGTATATCTGTTCATTGCGCATTGCCTTGTCCAGCTAATACTTTATGTACTCTTCAGCCACAACTGATAAAAAGGCTTGGACCTCAAGGTTTGACCAATGAAATATCGATTCACAGCTCATCACCTCACCAACTACTATGGTCATGTTGTGTTTGAACTGTGTTGTTGACGTAAAACCGTTGGTAGGTCAATCAATGCAGCCTGCTGCCAAGCAAATCACTTATGCACAATACCTAGCCAGGTCTGGCTGGTACAACCCTGAGGTGGTTCCAAGAAACCGTGAAGTATTGTGAAAATAAAGACGAATCTGGCCAGAGCTGACTGAGGAAGAACTGGTTAAAGCCACACTGGTGGAGAAGGGGCATCACTGGCTTCCTTTGCTCAGATTTAAAGTAAGTCAAAACATGACCCAGTGCTGTGGTTTGTTTTCTGATTAGTCCAGCAGCATCATTTCTGACTGGGTTCTCTAACGCTATCAGTCTTTTAATATTGTCAGTTAGTGTCCAGCTTCAAACTCTGTCTATAGAGCATGGTTTCAGCACTGTTGGTACTGATCAAAGATCAGGTGGTCAAGCTTGTTTAAAATAGTGAATAAATTAAGTTAATATTATTAATATTAGTTAATATTATCTGACAGAGGAACAGACATTCACTGGAAGAGACATTTATAGTGACACAACTGACTTAAGTCATCTCCAAGGCTGCAAATCATTATTTTATGAAATTAGCAAAGAACTGGTTCAAGCACCAGTTCTGGTAAAGTACTGGAATGTTATATGTTGAGAAACCCATAACTAGGACTTTTTCATTGTAGAAAGTTTGGCAGATGGATTGCTCTAAGTACCTGAACAACTTAACTAGACTAGGTAGACTTTACCCACAATAGATGATCTCTCAACATGTCATGTCAGAATTCTCTGTTGATTTTTGATGGGCCCACAAGTCTATGTGTAACAGATACAAACACGTTTTTTGTTAAGTAATTTTCTAAAGTATCTGCTAAGTAATGTGTTTCAAAAAGACATTTGTGATTTGTATTTCCATAATGGGACATCTCTTCTGACTCAGCAGACCAGGAACGAGAGAAATGTGGAAGATTTTGTAAGATAGGAATATGCTTGAAGAAATGCAGTGGTCTATAACAAGCCAGTCGGGAAGGGTGAGACATAATGAAACAATGCCTGTTGAACCACGTGAAGTTTAAACGAGTGTGAAAGTATTGTTTTGGAGATGATGCGTCTAAACTTCTCCAGCCTTTAACAGAATGTCTCCTCAGTCTCTGCTAAAGCTAGTTGACCAGTTTGTGACCAGGACTCTTCCAAGGGATTATTTTTACTAAGCTACAAGTACACTAAGGTACATTTTTAAAACAAAAACATAATTTTTATGATCTCACTCCAAACACTTACATTGCACTTACAAACATTTCCTGCTTGTGAGCAGAAATTTTGAGAATGAAACCTCAAATTTGGTCAGTTCTGTTCAGTCTGTCATCTGTTCTTTTTAAAAATTATTTGTATGTTTAATTATTAAAGGAATAACCTCACTCGGTAACAATCCCATACAAAATAGTGAGAGCGAGTGACTGTGATGTCACTACCCATTTCTGGGTGTGATTGTTTTGCTTCAAGAGCTCACTGCAGATGATAACTAATCAGCTGGATTTGGCTACACATTGTTCTGAGAACTGCATGAAGTACACGTTAACATGAACAGAATTGGAAGGCAGAGTTAAGAAAACACTAAGGGATGTACCGATCAAGATCTTTTGTCCTCAGTAATAATTAGAGCCATTTCACATTAAGTACTAATATTAAGTATTAATTTTAAAGCATTTTTTTTGACTGAGTCTAAGCGACTTCATGTTTCACAAATTGTGCTTCATTTCTTCTTGTTTACACCCACTAGCGGAACAAGTCAGCGTTGGGCCGGGGGGCGGGGCAAATTACCGGGCCCCCTGACCAATCACCATTCTCAACAGGCGGGGGCGCACTTTCTCACTTTCTCTGTCTATAATCAGACATTCGAGCGACTTGAATCCATTCCTCCCTCCCTGGCTCCTTCAGACCCGGGCCCCCATCGGCCTGGTTCGGGGGGGGCAACTGCCCCCCCAGCACCCCCTATAGCTCCGCCCCTGTTTACACCCATAAAAAACATGTTTTTTTCCCCAAAATATGTGGCAAGATAAGATAAAAGCGACAGAAGATTTATAGCAGACACTCACACAACACATCACAAGTACAATAATGTTATGAAAATCATCATGTATGAGAGTGAGGTATCAGCATGTATGCGACTGAGCTCCTTTAGTTTTTACACCATCACTTTTTTTCCCTGTTTTACCTGAAATATTTCCATAAGAACAAAACCTAAAATAATGTTAGACAGCTAGCACAGCAACAAGTAGGAAGGCACTAGTGTTGCTCCATATAACCAGAGATAGCTCACTATGGTTACATTCACACAGGAGGCTAATGTGACCCACATCCAATTTTTGTACCCATATGTGACCTATATCTGACATTTTCAAGGCAGTCTAAAAGGCCTAACTCCAGTCTTTTCATCTTTTGTTCACATGAGACGTGTCATAATTCAGCACTAGAAGAAACCAGATGCAATAAAACTGAATGCTAACAATGGCTGAAAATTAAAATGGTGAACTTATGAAAGCAGTCTGCCTCAATGTAATGCATCGCATCGCATCCCAATCCCAATCCCAGTCCAATCCAAATCCTAATCCCAATCCCACCACTCCTGGTCCAACTCCACCTCAAAACAAAAGCTGCAGTTCGTGTTCCACAAAAGGCCGTTTCTACTAGTTATGGTTTCTTTTTATGAACTTCCTTCGTCTCGTCATGATCGTGTGACAATACTGCCAGCTCCCATTGCTGAATATCTTCAAATTCAGCAATGGGAGCAGAATTTGAAGCGCCCATTCAATGACTGCATCGTGTATGGATGCCATCGTCCGTCGACAACCGCATTCACTATTACTTCTGTAAACAGAGTGCTGCTGTGCAGCATCATCGTTATTCTGCACAATGCGGATCGCTTTGGAGGTCGTAAACCTTTCACATCTGATTGATATCACATCATTCACTAGTATTGTCTGAAAAATTGGAATCCAGCAAAAAATTTAAATTGAGCATTAAGACCTGCTGTGTGAACTTTTGCTACTTTCCACGGCACCTCATGAAGAAGCTGCATGCCAGAGCAGTTTTGAAATCATCACTGTTTAAAACTCAGTATTCCAACATCATGGTAACCAGACCATACTGTCTTCTCACTGTTTCTCTGATGCTGTGATTAATCCCTCATGGGGACCAACTGAGGTAGTCATCAATTGCTGCCTTTGTATATCTGAGGTGACCTGGACTTGTTCATGTCAATTCCTCATCTGATCAGAACAAAGAAAACGCTGAATATAAATTCAGTTAGTTTGACTATAAAATTTTAATCTTGAAAATGTGTATTTAGAATGTGTATTCCTTATTGAAAATATGGAAAGAAAATATTTATATAATTTGTTCCAGCTCTTACCTCTACATCTCTGGCAAAACATACATAAAAATGTAATTCATCTTGTATTATAACATTGCTTATAGCTTTGTATGGTGATATATAGATGAAACAATACAGTTTTTGGAAGGACTAATAGGGAAGAAAGAGAGTATTCTCAATTCAAGAAAACTCACCAAAAGCCTAAAACAACAACACACTTTGGCATTATTGGCATTCCACACAAATGGCCTCAATGCACTGGGAGAAATTTCATCACTAAATCCAGACATGGAATTTAAAATAAACCAGTTCAGTGAATGTTGCTTCTACCTTTGCTTCAAAGTGTGAGACAGCAAGAGACAGCTTTCCTTTTGTGACTCTGTGCAAAGAGAATTTGCACTTTTCTTAACATTCCACATTGATGGTGAGCTTTGCACACAATTCACAGAAGAAGCAGGGAAACCGTGTAAGTAGCTGCAGCACTTGGAGCACACTCTGACACAACAAAGCCGAGTTGCGAGAGGAGCGCAGTGGTCTGGCTCAGGTTTTGGATTCCTCACTTGAAAACAACATCGTAGGAATTCGTATTCCTATTTGAGGAAAATTGCTGTCTCATGAAAGATTTGTAGCTGGAAAAATCTGTATTCAGATGCATACATATTCAGAGGTTCCATTGCATCTTCCTTCTTGCTTGGGCATGCTCTGCAGTGTGAGATCCAGCAGTCTGATGGACATCCATTACAGCACTTTTTTTATTAATGAGGAATCGATCAAGTGTGTTGTAAAGTTAAGCAGTGGCATCCATAAAACAACTGAAATCTTAAAAGCTGGAGTAAAATATTTGACTGTGGGAGTTGTAAATGGTACTGAAAACCAATGTCCACCACCTTGAGGTCAGATTTAGAGTCTCCTCTAAAGTTTGTTGCTTCACCTGACTTGCTTTCAGGTGAACTTGTTGTCAGCATTGCAGGGTTTTTGTTTTACCACCAGATGAACTTGTTTTTGGCATTTCACGGTTTTTTACAACCAAGAAGAACCACATCTGTTCCATCAGGTTGTCTAACGACATTAAGCCGAAGGCGACAACAGGGATTATAAATGGATGCAGTAAGTTTCTCTGATCCCAATCATTCAAAAATGCCTTGATTGAGACTCCAAGGCCAAACTTGTGACCATGTTGGGACACCACAAAGATGTAAAGAAGGAATCCTGATCCTAAATAAAATAATCTACACCACAAACTTACATAGTTTTCCTTTTAGGTTATGAATTTCATGTGGTCTACCTGCTAAAAGATAAAGTAATCTAGCAGAACTGTTTATGTTAGTTCATTACAGTTCCTCTGAGTTCAACTCTCAGAAAGTTCTACATGTCCAGCAGCAACCGTAGAACCTGACATTTAAGATCTTTGTTTTACATTTTTACAACTCAATTGTACAAATTTGTCCAAACACTACCTTTGTCAACGCAGCAACCATTTTACTGTAAATCAATACACAATGTGATGCTGCTCTATGCTCTATGTAAGAAACAAAAGAAAAAACTTCTGGTTCGCTCCCACTGGTTTTTAAAGAATCTTGTGAACCTATCAGCCATTTTCTACAATACAAACAACCCACTGAAATCTCCTGGACCTGGAGATAACACAACCCCCCTCTGCAGGAACCTTGGGGCGTAAAATTATCTACGATTCTCTGGTGCTTCCTGCAGAGGTTCCTGTTCTCAGGGAAAACACTCTAACAAAGAAAACACACCTCTGAATACTTTTGATGGTGCGTGTAATCAACGTTAATCATCCAAGTGGAAAAAACTTGTTGACTAGTGTTGATTTTATTTGCATTTAATTTTACTGCCATGACTGGAAGTTGTAGAAAATGAATCAGAGACATTCTCTACTGCGCTGTCATTCAAGGACAATGCACAATGCCTGGTCCGGTAGATGTGTTCTCCTCAGTCCGCCCCTGCATGCTCACTGTGTTGCAAGGTGATGGAAACATCCAGATAAGTGGCTCCTTGTGAATAAGACTCAGCTAAAGCAAACAGAACAGCTCATCCTGTTTCCAGCACTAACATTTCCAACAAGAACTCAAACAAACACTCAAGACGTTCCACACTTTTAAGAAATTTTCTTATTTACCTCATCTGAAGATGAATACAGAGAAAACAGGCTAAGAACATTACGGTTTGAAACTCTTTGATACGCTTTGGTAAAGTTTATGTTTGTTTCAATCAGCAGAAATGAAAATTTTGAATCAGAATGAATATTGTCAGCTGAAGCTTTAAATAAATTAATTCACTGATTAACCACGTGGTGTATATAGAAATTGTATGCTAATGTAAACTAACAGCTTCTTTCATCTTTACTACCAAATATTTTTATAATCAACTTTATAATAATAATGTTACAGAATATTACTTAATTTTAAAAAAGTACTTTCAGCTAGACAGTCTTTCTTAAAAACACAGCAGTGCACCTTCTTATATTTATAATACAAACTCTGTTCATGATGTTAAATTTTGCGTACATCCGTCATCACACCGATGCTTTTTGGCGCATCTTATTTTGTTCTAATAATCAGAGTAATAAAGA
The DNA here is from genome assembly GCA_033032245.1 of Poecilia picta. Taxonomy (NCBI): domain Eukaryota; kingdom Metazoa; phylum Chordata; class Actinopteri; order Cyprinodontiformes; family Poeciliidae; genus Poecilia; species Poecilia picta. The sequence goes on along the minus strand of CM065364.1, from coordinate 28,858,194 downwards.
GGAGCACTTCACCTGGACTTTTGCGCTGTGTTGCTGCTCAGGTCAAAACTCTCCGGCGGTCAGAAGGAACACTGGGGGCGCAGGACGTCTGCGCCGGTGAGGGCAGGAAAACCAGACGGTGCGGATGTTTCCTGTCCAATTGCGGCTCCGCTGTGTGATGGCACAGCGGTGCGCGCTCCTTCTGGTGTGTGTGTGTGTGTGTGTGTGTGTGTGTGTGTGTGTGTGTGTGTGTGTGTGTGTGTGTGTGTGTGTGTGTGTGTGTGTGTGGGGTCGCCTGCGTTGCGCGTGCAGGTGAGAGCGACACCTCGCTTTGATTTCTGTCTGTCGTGGAGATCCACATCCACGCGCTCTGAGGTGAGTTTCTAGGCTCTTGGTTGTTGTGACACTTTTCAACCAACAAGGGCGGCGCCCCTAATGTTGCTCAATGTGCTGTTAACTTGATTTAGAGACCCCACCACCAACACCCTCCTCCCCCAACAGCCCCTGCGTCAACAGTGCTCCCCACTTCGTTTAACGTTTTATTTCAAGAATATACATCAGCTTCAAAACGTCAAATTAAAGCTGCACTGTGAATTTTTTTTTATTATTTATTTTAACTGTCACTAAAGCTTCTCGTCCATTGATAATATTGTCTAAACTGAAATTATGAAAATTAATTTGCTAAGTTAAAAAAACAAACATTCACTTTGTTTTTTTTTGGTTCAGGTAATGAAAGAGGGGGAGGAAGGCAAAGGTCATCGAGGCTGGACTCAAACTTGTGACAACTGCGTGTAGGACTAATAGTGCGTTCACACCGAATGTGTTTTGTGTATCAAAAAATTTTGATGCATGTGCACTTTGAAGTCAGACACTTGACATTTTGCTATGAAAGTATGTCAGATGCATCAAATTCACTCAAGACGGGGTTGAGAGGAGACTCCTTGGTATACGTGTCCTTCAGACTCTCCCACCGTCTCCTCTGCATTTCGTCTAAATAAATACATTTATTTAACGTTCGTTATTGTACCCAGAAGCCTGAGTACCCAGACAAAACCCACTTACTTGGAGAGAACATGCAAACTAGTCTAGGCAGAAAGACCCCAGATTTGAATTGAGGATCTTCTCGCTGTAAACAGCTGTGCTACCAACTGCAGGACCAAGCAGTCAAATCTGTAGTCAGTGTAAACTTTACCAGGGTTTGATTATTTTACATCATAAAATATTTTTTGAAGCAGACAGTAATTTCAGTTGTTCGTTTTTAACTACTGTATTTACATCAAGTTTATTCCTGCCGTGTGGAGCCCCGTCAGCAGAGTCTTGTGACAGAAATGCTAGTGAACACCATGTCAACAGGTGACATGTTCTGTTGTTTGGCCCAGTCATAAAGTTCCTCATCCGTGTAACTTTCTGTACACAACATGGGTTTACCTCGCCAAATGGAGAAGCAGAGCAGAGGCTGGAGACATGTTCATTTATACAAGCTAATTTTATTTACTTTTTCTTTACAATTCAGTGGTGTTTGAACGTCTTGCAGCAGTGTCCTGTTCAGCATTTGACTTTCTAGGGAACACCAAGAACCGGCTCTATGCTTCACCTCAAATCCTCTCTGTGTACGACTCCATCAGTGTGGGACTGATTTAAATGGGTCTCAGATTGAGCCCATCTGTGGTTTATGTGCGAGTCCTGTCATTAGGCTGATGAGGAACAGTTCCTGGGTGTCTCCTTACAGATAAACCACATGATGTGGGCAATATTTCACAGCAGTCACATCCAGGAATCTCCCCAAAGCATCTGATGACAGTGACACGCTAATAGCTGGTACTTGAGTGTGATGTTCACCAACAAGCCCAGCAGTGGAGAATGCCCTGCTTGTGTGTTTGTTGTGTGTTTAAGATGTGATGATGACAGGGGAGTTGAAAGGAAGATGAATGTTTTTAAAGAAAAAGGAGAGCTATGAGGCTCATGCACCTGCAGATAGCTATTATGCTTCATGACAAGAGCACAATGAAGAACACAAAGGAAATTGGTATTTAAACTCAATTTTACAACGTCATTTTCTTTGAGGAGAAAGAAATAAACTTTATGTCAAAAACAGTTCAGCACTTTGAGAGAATAGTACGGTTGGGACATAATTTGGTTCACATGCAGACCAGCGATGGTTATTTTAGCAGTTTGAGTGAAAAGAAACTGGAACCTTTGGGTATTGGAGGACAAAGTACTGACTGTCCCACTTTTTCTAGTGGTTCTTAAGAACTGACTTATTTTATGCACAATGTGCAAATGACAGGAAGAAATTACAAAATATTAACAATCATGAATGTAATTGAAGCAGCTACAGTTTCTGACAATCAGTCACAAGACTGACCTGGAAACAGAGAAGGTCTCCTGTTTGTTTTACACAGCACTACCAGCTACCACGGGGCTGACTTTGGGTTTGCATGAAGCCAAGTTGTTATACCATATGAGTGGTCATCATATGGGTCCTACTCTTCTTAGCAGGGTGTCCTCACAGGCCTGCTGGTTCCAACATGCAATCCGACTTTCACCTACACTGACTGGTTCTTCTTGGACGTCATTCCAGGTGGTGTCCTCGTTGGGGACTTGACTTGTGAAAGGCCAAGGTGACCAGTGTCTCATTCACCATACTGAAAAACTTTCTTGTGAAATGTCAATAGGGTAAAGTGGATCCTTTTCTGAATAGGGAGCTAATAACGACCTTACACATGTTGTTTTATGAACAATTACTGGCTCTAACTCCCATAGAGCCGAACGAAAGCAGAAGTACATCCAGATGCTGTGAGAACTATAAAACTCTTTCAAGGTCTGAACGCAACAGTAATAAATATAAAAATAAAATCATGATATTTTTGATTCATTTACTGTGGGTTAAACCAAACCCGTTGCCTGTTTACACGTCTTCCTGCCACTGAAGCGGTAACAGCTCTCTCTCACATGTGTAGAGGGACGTCAGACAGGGGGTCTTTGTGCTGGTTCAGGGTGGAGTTCAGTGGAATTTGGTTAAAAAGACATGAGTGAACACAAACACTGCGACTTCAACAAGCTGCAGCCCCACCTAAACCCACCTTAATTACTCCTAGTAGCCATTCACAATTCATGATATGAAAGAGCTCAGTGAACATGAAGTATTTCAGGGTTTCTATGTGTGTCTTATTTCCTTCTTTGTCAGCTATTTAATTGGACTCTGATTAAATCTCAAAAAATTACAATATTGTGAAAAGTTCAAAATTTTTTGTTACATATTTTGGAAAATAAAACTCAAATATGATGTAGATTAATTACACAGAGTGAAATATTTAAATCAGGGGTGTCCAAAGTCGGTCCTTGAGAGCCGGCATCCTGCACATTTTAGTTCTCTCCCTACTGGTAGTAACAACCTTTTCAGCTTGTCAATGTTCCTCTTAGGCCTCTAACAAGCCATCATTTGATCCAGGTGTGTTAAACCAGGGTGAGACCGAAAACAGGCAGGATGCCGGGCCTTCAGGACCGACTTTGGACATCCCTGATTTAAATCCTTCATTTTTTTGTAATTTAGCTGATTTTGGTTTATATACAAACACATGCAGTGCAACACTGAAATCCACCACTGTTAATGTATTTCACTGTTTTATGCTGTCAAATTAATATTTGTGGTGTGAAAAAGACTCCCTTGAAGTGGCAGAGAAAGATCCTCTTATCATAGCAAAACTTCACTGTCATCAGAACCTTCAGCACTTCCTGAACACGTCAAACTGATGGGCCAATGATGCCATTCGCTGTGAACGATTAGACAGAATTGATTATGGTAATTTTCTTCTACTACTGGGCATTGTGTTACTTCTGATTGTATGCAAATATACATGATATGACAGTTAAATCATGTTGAAAAAAAATCTGAAAAAAGAAAGCAGTTTTGACATAATTTACAGGTAATGTGTTTATAATTGTGTGGGTTACATTTCTAGCATTTCTGCTCTCTTTGTATTGTGAGGGAAGTCCTTCAGGACATCAGTCCACTTCAGTTAACCATATTCAATGTTGGTGACAAAAATATCTGGATCCATCTTAAAGAAGTAAACATTTGCTTGGGTGCAGAATCAACTCTGAAGGTAGTTTATCGACTAATTGTTAAAATTTTACCAGGATCCAGAAAATAGATTTACTTGCTGTTACATGGATCACTCTTGGCCTGGTGGTCAAACCACTTTACATTTACTGTCATCCCTGTCAGGAACTCCGAAGCAGAAATCTCTCAGCCTTGGCGTTTACGAGGGATTGCATCAAGTTGATGTTGACTATCCTTCAGAAAGTGCAGGACAAGAGCCCTGTAAAGTATCCCATAGTGAGGCAGCTGACCTGTTTGGACCCTAGAAAGATGTTCTCTCATCCAGAATGGTGCCAGGGCAAGATGAGAAATCTTGTGCAGAGGTTTCTGCATGATAAGCAGCTGTCAGGAGGAATCTCAGCCGGTATGAAAGAATAGAACAGTTTAAGTTTTCTTTCCTCATTCATTACAATATCTGTTTCTAAGTGTTAAATAAGCTAAGAGTGATGTAAATGCCATCATAACAAGTGTTAGATATCCAGAAAACACATTATCAGCATGAATTAGAAAATAAACAGTTAGCACTTTTTTATTAATTTTCCTTGTCTTTGTACTGTTTCTTGCAGGTGGTGTGATTACACAACAGTTTTGCAGTTTCTTATCCGTTGAGGCTAGAAATGACACCTTCCTCTCCTACCAACCATCTCATACAGTTGATGTCTTAATCCATTGGGCTTTCCAGAGCAAATGCTACGCCCGAGTTATGGGAGTTTTGGAAGAAGCTTCTTCTCTTATTGCATGGCCAGGCAACAGTGGAGAGAGGCTTCTCAATAAACAAAGAGGTTGAAACGTGCAACATGCAAGAAGAAACGATCGTCATCCAGCTTATTGTGTTTATTGTGACGTTTGTCTTAAATTTAATTTCAGTTGGTTTTAAAAAAAAGTCTTAAATGTATCTTGCCTTAAGCTGTAGGAACCCTGAGTTGTGTCATGTGAGCCAATTAAAACCATGTTATCCTTGTGAGGTTGATTTATTTCAGCCACAGTTTAATGACGCTACACTTGCGTGTACAATAAACAGCCATTACTTTGCTGTCCGGCGAGACTTTCACCGGACAGCAAAACGGATGGGTTGAAACATGAAACATGAGCGTCTTAAAAACTCAGAAACATTGGGAGAGGAGCTGATAAATCAATTTCCGTGTCTATTTTCAGACATACCAGGACAATGGCGCAACTACACATTTTTCAGGTGGATGCGGGGGAGGGGGAGGGGGGGGGGCGATTTATGTTTTCGCATCCACCTGAAAAATGTGTAGTTGCGCCACTGATCGTAACGACTGAATGTTTTTAACTAGTCCCTGGTCGACTCGAGGAGCGAGCGGTTGCCACGGCAACGGGTGTGCTTAAATAACAGAGAGACTAGGAGTCAAAAGGTGCGAGTGGTTTACAGTTGATCACCTGTTCGGGTTGTTTTGCCTTTATCTTAGCGCATCACAGCCGCTGTAGTTTCTGAACATTCAATAAACGACCAACTTGGACTAATTACCTAGTTCTTTGTGAGTATACAACAAACATCAAACATGGTAAATATGTTTCATTAAGTATTTAACAAACAAATGGCTTCTTCCGCGATAATTATGTGAAATTAAATTGTCCAATTTAAAAATAATAGTTTTATAAAGCGAGATGCCAGACAGCATCAAGTCTGAGAGGCTTTTCCTTTATCAAACTAGTTTTTTTTTTTTTTTGCTTCTTTAGTGGAAATATTGTTGTTGATGATACTTTCTCCAAAATAATAACCTTTTTCAACCTTTATAGCTCCACTGTTGAAAATGAGGCTCTAACATTCACAAATGACATTGAAATAAAATCCAGTCCACCATCTGGTTTGATACGATTCCTCTGGAACCTGTTGGAGGAAAAACATCCCAACGTCAGAAGATGAGCTTTAACTTAACAGAGCTCTGTGGTTCCTCCTGTCAGTATGAGAGCCAGGATGAGGAGGCACCATGTTAGGAAAAGAAGTGGAAGCTGCAGGATCTTCAGAACAAACAAGTCATGATTCTAGGCTACTGATTAGCCTTCTGTCTGGACACAGGAACAATAGAACCAGTTTAAAAGATAAAATGAATGGTTATATGTCAGACATGGAAAACTGGGATACACTCCATGACATGATGTTCAGGATTTAGGTCTCATGGCATCGCAAGCTGTCAACGTTACATTTACCAATTCAAGAGCTACCAGCTTTTATTGCTTCTCAAAAAAATGTATCAGCACAGAAACTCCAAAACACAGAAAGGCTGCGTTCACACTGCAGCCTGAAATGACCCAATTCCGATTTTTTGGCAATTCAGATTTTTTTGCCAGGGCCGTTCACACTGCCAGTAAATGCGACCTTTATGTATTCTGCAGTGTGAACAGGCAAACGACCTGAAAATGTCCCGCATGCGCAGTAGAGGGCGCAGAGGCGTAAACGTCTCAGTGTTCTGCCAACCGCTATTAAAAGAGGAAGTGCTCAGTGTTTGCGGAAGTAAACATGGAGGCTAACGGTGGAGCTTAGCTTACATATTTGAAGTTGTTGTCCCGCCGGAGCAGCATATCAACAACTTTCTCCTCATATAGTCCGTCATAGTTGTTTTTCTTCCCGGTTGCGCGTATCAGGACACAGAATAGTGAGATTTGTTGAGTATCAGTGACGTTCAGTTCGGATGAATGAGACCTGAACGTTATGGTCCCATTTGAATCGGATACATATCGGATATGGGTCACATTCAAAAAAGAATCCGACCTGTGCTGTTCACACTGCCGTGAAAAGATTCGATACAGGTCGCATTATGTCAAAAAAATCGGAATTAGACCACTTCAGGCTGCAGTGTGAACGCAGCCAAAGAAGCAGTTATAACTGCTTCTTTAGTTGGACACACCTGGACAGTTGTCCAAAAGTTTGGACACACCTTTTCATTCAAAGAGTTTTCTTCATTTTCATGACTATTGACATTGTAGATTCACACTGAAGGCATCAGAGCTATGAATTAACACATGTGGAATTATATACTTAACAAAAATGTGTGAAACAACAGAAAATATGTCTTATATTCTAGGTTCTTCAAAGTAGCCACCTTTTGCTTTGATTACTGCTTCGCACACTCTTGGCATTCTCGATGAGCTTCAAGAGGTCGTAACCTGAAATGGTATTCCAACAGTCTTGAAGGAGTTCCCAGAGATGCTTAGCACTTGTTGGCCCTTTTGCCTTCAGTCTGCGGTCCAGCTCTCCCCAAACCATCTCGATTGGTTTCAGGTCCGGTGACTCTGGAGGTCAGGTCATCTGGCGCAGGCCCCATCACTCTCCTTCTTTGTCAAATAGCCCTTACACAGCCTGGAGGTGTGTTTGGGGTCATTGTCCTGTTAAAAAATAAATGATGGTCCAACTAAACGCAAACCGGATGGAATAGCATGCCGCTGCAAGATGCTGTGGTAGCCATGCTGGTTCAATATGCCTTCAATTTTGAATAAATCCCCAACAGTGTCACCAGCAAAGCACCTCCACACCATCAAACCTCCTCCTCCATACTTCATGGTGGGAACCAGGCAAGTAGAGTCCATCTGTTCACCTTTTCTGCGTCACACAAAGACATAATGGTTGGAACCAAAGATCTCAAATTTCCACTGGTTTAATGTCCATTCCTTGTGTTCTTTAGCCCAAACAAGTCTCTTCTGCTTGTTGCCTGTCCTTAGCAGTGGTTTCCTAGCAGCTATTCTACCATGAAGGCCTGATTCACACAGTCTCCTCTTAACAGTTGTTGCAGAGATGTGTCTGCTGCTAGAACTTTTGCGTTACATTGACCTGGTTTCTAATCTGAGCTGCTGTTAACCTGCAATTTATGAGGCTGGTGACTCGGATGAACTTATCCTCCGCAGCAGAGGTGACTCTTGGTCTTCCTTTCCTGGGGCGGTCCTCATGTCAGTCAGTTTCTTTGTAGCACTTGATGGTTTTTGCGACTGCATTTGGGGACACTTTCAAAGTTTTCCCAATTTTTTGGACTGACTGACCTTCATTTCTTAATGTAATGATGGCCAATCATTTTTCTTTACTTAGCTGCTTTTGTCTTGCCATAATACAAATTCTAACACTCTATTCAGTAGGACTATCAGCTGTGTGTCCACCTGACTTCTGCACAACACAACTGATGGTCCCAACCCCATTTATAAGGCAAGAAATCCTACTTATTAACCTGACAGGGCACAACCTGTGAAGTGAAAACCATTTCAGGTGACCACCTCTTGAAACTCATCAAGAGAATGCAGAGTGTGTGCAAAGCAGTAATCACAGCAGAAGAAACTTTGAAGAAACTAGAAAATAAGGCATATTTTCAGCTGTTTACACTTTTTTGTTTAGTACATATTTCCACATGTGTTAATTCATAGTTTTGATGCCTTCAGTGTGAATCTACAATGTCAATAGTCATGAAAATAAAGGAAACTCATAGAATGAGTAGGTGTGTCCAAACTTTTGGTCTGTACTGTATACTTTTGTCAGAGTACCCCAAGAATATAAAACTACTTTCACCCCGGTAATTATCGATTAAATGCGCCGATACGTCATTGTGCCTGCCAAACACAACGCTGAGTGGAGTGATGGACCGCTCCAAGATGGCCGCCCTAAATCTCGTCAACGACTATAGAGCTTTGGAGCTGACGTCACAGCGTATGACGTTTACGTCGCTCAGCGCCATGTTTGCAGGCCACAGACCAAAACAAACCAGTCAGAACACGGTGTTTTAATTGCATTACCGACCGCAGCAAAGTTGTTTTGCAAATTGGATACGGGATATTCGCCCTCCGCGGCGTAAGGAACGCTCAGCTCAAGGTTGATCCGATTTATGAACGCTAAATTCGGCCAGCTGTTCTCTATCGATGCCTCCTGAAGCGCTCCGAGGTTCACATGGGGACCATTAATTTCCGAACACTCCTGTAAATAAATGCTTTGTCTTGTGACCAACTAATACAAACAAATGGTAATTTATGCTATTAAACGAGGCACACTATCCTCTTTAAAATGTTTAAGTCATATTCAATATTTTAAATATTAAATGTTTTCTTCAATAGCTTCCAAATCGTGTGCCATTAATTCAAAATCTGTGTGAAATTGTTCTACTAGACTGTATAAATGAGGCACACTCATCTTTATTACATTTGAACACTTTTTATAATTTTTTTTAGCTATTTCTTTAGTATTTTTCTTCAATAACTTCTAGGTCATGTGACCCATTAACTCAAAATCTGTGAAATGATTCTACTAAACTTTATAGATGAGGCATATTTTTATTCCATTTTGACCCTTTTTATTTTTAACCAAATTTATTTTAAAAATATGTTTTTAAAAAGTTTATAAAATATATTACCTCAGATGATAAGAACATTTGTAACCTGTAATTTTCAATTACATAAAATTCTAGGACTGAATTTATTTCATTACATATTTACATACCTGAAATATGTTAAATACAACAAATATTAAAGTATGATCTGTTTCATGAAATTTACTTGTCACCTTTATTGTTTAATTACACATTAAATGTTTAAAGATGGGCTTTTTCATCTGGTTTGTGTCATGATGTGGCGGTGGAAACAAACGCAGCAGGCAGTGGACGTACTTTATGAAGATGTTATTTTTAATGAACTAAACAAACTAAATCCAAAATCCAGGTAAAACAAGGAAATCCGACAAACAATGAAACGGGAGACAAGGGATGACAAAGGTAAAGTGAAGATCTAAACCAGTGTTTCTCAACCCTGGTCCTCACTGCCCGCCTGTCCAGCATGTTTTAGGCGTTTCTCTTCTGCAGTACTTGATGGTCATGCAATAATTTGAATCAGTTGTTCTACTTTTGTAAGACGTCTTCTCATCAAACGGTGGGGGAACTTTGTAATTTCCAGCAGCGACCATCCTCTGCTACCAATGCTGACTCAATGATCACACTGCTGACTTTAGCATCCACACTTTTATCACACCATGTCTCTGTGTCCTGATAAGTTTCTGTTTCTCTGAGGAATGAGCCTTAGTGTCTAACAGAATCAAACATGTAACTCTTTACTATTGGCCCTTTGTCAAACAGCGTGACTCTTTCTCGACCTTGGTAAAGCGTCTCAAGCGTCTCAACAGTTGTTATTGTTGGACTCTTGTAGTTCTTTAGAGCTACCAGACTGCTTATTTCCAACCATTCCTCCTTTCAGTGTTTACAATCAATACTGTGGGTAAGGCTGTTGTCTTTTACTTTAATTTGATTGTTAAAGTAATGACATTTACATTTTTTCCCTTTTCTTGAATTTTCTCTTAAACCCCACAGGGATTGCCTAAACAAGGACTGACCAACAACTGTTTTGTAGTGACGGCAACATCTCCACAGTAAGCTCTCTACTTTGGAATGGAAGCACCATCCCAAGAGGTAAGGAAACAGATGAGAGTGCAAGCTTTCTGTTGGAGATTTCATTAAATGCGAACCTGTGATGTCCACAGAATGACAAGCCAATACAAAGATGCTGGACTCCCACTCCCCTGGGAAACGTCCCTGTGAAGTAAGAACAATAATGATGCACTATACCACATCATGTTACACATAAGTCAGTTTTTTAAAGAAAATCTTCAATTTGTCCTTTTAAAAGGTCCAGAGAAGAACTACAAAAGGAGAGAAAGTGGCAAAAAGTTGATGAGAAGGCAAAATATGAGGTAAAGTTTATGCTATGCTTAATTTTTAATATCTGAAACAAAATCAGGATAGGACAAGCAGTTTGGATGTTATTTGGACTTGGGCTCATCTATCACTTTGAAAATATCTATATTTTTACAGACTGTGTGCGCTGATGACCACACCCATGCAAAAGCAACCAAGGCACAAATTGAGGTTAATTTTTAAAATGTACACATAACTATTCATGTTGATTTGTATTTATTTATGTGCAATTGACACTAAAACCATAAATGATTTTTTTTTAACAAGAAAATATTTTTTTGCACAGCATTTTTTATGACAGTAGAGATGGAAAGGGTAAGATACTGAGAGATATAAAATGTTGATTATTGTTTTATGCCTTTCACCATGCAGGAAGAAAAGATACCGCCAATTTTGCAGGTAAGATTCATTCATAATCATCCGTGTCATAGCCATTCTTCTGGTGACAGTCTTGCAATGCACCTGTTTTTCTTTCATTTTCAGATGCCTTTAAATGTACTTGAAGCTGTTCTCCAAGAAGTCATACTAGCACAGGGAGATGCAGCTTACCTCACCTTGGCCTTGACCTGCAAGCGCTTTAAAGCCATTGTGTCTGACTCAGTGTTCAGGAAGAGGACTCACTTTGCTTGGCTGGATGGTAAGGACCTTTGACCTTTTTCACCCAAAACATGTGAAATTAGATTTCAACTACATGAAATCAATCATTCACTTACAGGTGAGATCAATTGGGGTGTATTTTCGGAGTCATTCAGGGCAGAAAACCGGATTCCTTTTGCCGTTGTTACGTGTTCTTCCTGCAACCGGCAATGTAAAGAATGTGTGGGCTTCACTGGTAATGGAAGACGAGGAGAGTACCCTCGTTACTACTCTGATGGCATACCTGGACACTGCCATGACTGTCAGTACTGAAGGCAAGAAGAATATTACATTTAGTTTTTTGGAGAAATGGTGTTGTTTCCAGGCAATGTTACATTGTGGCTCTAATATATTAAAGAGAAAGTAGAACCAATAAAGTAGTTGTAAATATATTGTAACAGCATTGTTTAACAATTGGATAACCTTGTTTTAGGTTAAATTTGAAACGCAAGCAAAGTTAATAACTTTCAGTATTTTACATACAATGATTCATATACTTTTTGAACAATGACTGGAATAAATACAAATTTTCTTTACAAACCTTTTATACGGCTAAGTTGTTTATGTTTTAACAATCAGAATCAATAGTTGTTGTTTTTTAATAAAGCAACCACATACAGAAACATGTTGTTCAGTTACAAACATGATTAAAGGTTTCCTGAGCGACGGTGGAGACCGGATGGAGGTGAGGGAAACTCAGGTGAGGAGCAGTTGTTCACATCAAACTGGACTTTATGAAGGGTCATTTGAGGAGATGAGGAGACCAGGCCTATAGGCTGGGACAGAGGCGCATGATGAGCTGATTGGCTGGATTGAAGACTGTTAGAATTTACATATAGGCATAATTTATGTATCCAGTGACTTCATTCAAAAAGGTTTTCATATAGAATCAAAATAATTCATCCACAGTGGCTCATTCTCTCTGGCGGTTACCAGCGCAACATCTACTGCCAGGATCCGACTGCTGAAGATTATTTCTTGTCATATAAACTTTCTAAAACCTACTTTCTCTCTGTGTGAGTGTTTCCAGGATGAAGCTACATTTAACGTTTTAGATGAATCCCTTTGGGTTTTGCAACAATTGAATATTTGAGTGCAGTTTATGAATCAATTGCAACTGGTAGAGTTGATATAGAGTTTCTAAATTGAATAGTGGGAAACCAGTCCAGTGTCTTATCAGTTTACTGGTTAAGCTGGAGTCCTTACAGGAAAGGTTTCCAATGAGACATTATGGTAAACAATGATAATAGTTGAGCTCACCTACAACCAAGCATATTATAGTTTTTGGAATGGCACTATATTTTAGATTATAACTTATTTATTTTAAGAGTACTTTTCACTACATCACAATCTACTAATTGAACTCCAGTGTTCATAAAGTATTTGGTATCTGTTTTCTTAATCTGAGATGAACTAGTGATCTGCCCAGCGTCCACTGCAACAGGCCTCACAAACCCACTATAGGGATAAGTATGATAATTAATGGACGGATAAATGTGTTCCTAATTTAATGTACCAAAGGGTGTTACAAAATGGATGGATGGATATATTAAAGGAAACAACAATATTGTCGCTGATACTCCAATTTTGTAGTCTATTGAGGCTTTAGTGAAATTTTTTCCCTCTTTGTTTGCTTTTTCTGTTCCTTATGGATCTTCTGAGTGCACCAGGTGCCGGTCTGGACAGTGAACTGAGGAGGAGAGAACCTGTACACTAAACATCAGTTTGGCTAAGTCTAATCAATGGAAAAGAACAAAATGTTAATGGTGGCTGGGTTTGCTTACACATTGTGGTTAACTGTGCTTCAGCTGGACCATACATTGGGAGGACTCGTTCCATTCACAGAGTACTGGAATCTGAGCCAGAGCCACAGAGATGTGCAGATGGTGTGGGGCACATCAGTCGCTTGACATGGTGTGGGACGCAGTCGTGTGGGAGTCGGTTCAGATGGACCACTCCTGATCAGACCTGGGAGCAAGAGCTGGGAGCCATCTGGTCAATGACTGAGGGAGATCTGTGCTTGACGACCAACCAGACAGAGGGGTTGCGGTCATCTGAGCTGGGTTATAGCAGTATTCTAAACAGAAATGTCCTTCTTCTGAAAAGACCTTCCTTCTGGCCAGTGGCACAAAAAGTGGGTATGCAGCGTATGCAAGGAGGGGCGCAGCACCAGCTGGGGCGCCAAAACCCCGTCTAGAGGGGGCGACGCACCGATGATGTTTTCCCAAACACTTCAGGGCGCCTTTCGGTCCTTCACCTCGCGCACATAACGAGTTAAATGTAGCAAGTTTTATGTTTTACCCTTCACGTATCGTCGCCTCGGGGTGGGGGGGGGGGGGGGGGGGGGGGGGGGATTGAGTGAGTGAGCAATGCTCCTTCACCTTGATGTTCCTTCCCCTGAGGGTGGCAGGGGGGGGCGCCGATTTATGTTTTCGCATCCACCTGAATAATGTGTAGTTGTGCCACTGCTTCTGGTTCTGATTGGTTGTTTTTGATTGAAAGTGGTGCATTTCTTCAGATGGCAATAAAAGCACTGAAAGGAGGTTAGAGGAGATACATTTTTTTCACATCTATCTGTCTCATACCATACTGTCACGACATGGCCACAGTTTTAACAACTATGCAAAAAAATTAAAAGTTACATAGTGCAGCTTTAAAGTGTTGTGATTTAATAAAACATGCCCTGGAAATGTAATGATCCAGAGTTTTGTCAAATGACATTCATTATTTGATCAACTTAACTCAGAGATTCATGAACTATAGAACAAAGCCGTTCAGTCCTGCACACAATGTTGAAAACCAGCTTGTGAAAAGACTGAATCAGTCTTCTGTAAGAAGTAAAACACTTTGTGCTTTCTGAAAAAAGGTCTTCTCCTATTTGCCCCCCCCCCACTCCACTTCTCCCTCCTCTCTGGTCACCTCTGTTACAAGCACACGTACCGACTTGTATGCATGTACATAACATGAGCTGAATATAGAACGCTCTGTTTTGCTCCACATGTGTGCAGGGGGCACGCTCTCATGTGGCTTTCTAAGAAAGCAGCCTCTGTGCAGCTTAGGATGCTGGAGAAGGTAAATACGTCCTCCAATTCCCTCATCAGCACCCCCCCCTACTGGTAGATGGACTTGGCCTAGAAGGAGGCATGAAAGAGGAGCTCTGTTTGAGAGGCAGAGGTCGAATCGATAGGAGAGCTGATTAGAGATCAAAATCAGGCCTAGACTGAACCTCTGGAGTTTACTTTTAATAAGCAGCAGCTTTTTTTCTCTTTTCATCACGCATTATTTCAGAGAAAGGAATAGATGTTATTGCCATTTGTTATTTCACACAAGAGAAAGAGATCCCGACATCATTGTTACTGAAATAACAAAGTCTCCTGACTTCACTGACATAAAGATCACCATTTTGTGTCTAAATGTTTGTTTGGATTGTAAGCAGAGACACTCAGGAGGATGTGGGGCCCCAGGCTGGAGTAAGTTTGGATGGACAAATATACTTAAATGTCCTCCATACATGCAATCTGCAATATAGTTCAGGATGTATCAACTACAGATTGCTATGCCTTGTTCAAATGAAAAATAATGAAACATTCTTTGTATTTGTCTGTTGTAAAAGTTTCTATTTAAACATGTCATGACATTTCTGGTGCCATGTTTATACATGTCCTTCATTCACACAAAGATAAAAAACTGAAAGGTTTAAATAACAATGAAACCCATGTCTGTGATGTAGGGCTGCTGAAAAATACACCAAAACATTTGCCATTATTTTATGCCTGACGTGGTCAAGGTTTTTGTTTGCGTGACATCATTGGTTTCAGATAGTTGTGTATTGGTCATTTCAAAACTGCAATAAACTAAAACATTTAATAGTGACACAGGGCTTATATGCTTTATTCCTGAACAGTAGCAAGACATCAACTTATTTAAAAATGCAGATAATGAACCCAGAGCTTTTGCCATGCAAGTCTGTGCTGATGTCCACTTCTGATTCTAGACTTGAAGATGAACAAACACTTAAACACGAAACCTTACGTATTATATTGTATGAGCATAACCATCATTTTTCTCCTGGACTAGGCTGGACTCTACTATTTATGGTAGGTTCAATGGAATTTATATCATAAAGAACTGTAGTGACCGGGTAAATCAGAAGATGGCGCTACTGCTACTAAAAGGGAGCCACAGGGGCAAGAAGAAGAAGGACAGCGCAATCAGGAAGCGCCTAGCTGCTGCCTAGCAACCAGCAACCAGTGCAATTCATTAACGTGAGCGCGGATAAAAGGATTTATTGTTGTGTTGATTAGAGCAACGCTAACTGTGTGTTTGACTGTAAAGTTCTGTTTTTAGACATTGAAACGAAAACCAGAATGAGTCAGTCTGCAAGGTAAGCTGCTGTTCCTCCGCTACTCCTGCTCTCTACCAGGGAACAGTCACTTTGAAGGCGATAAACCTGCCTGGTCCGACCGGGTTAGCAGTTAGCATTCGGGCTTCCATCATCGCTCTCTGCCGAGGTTTGTTTTCAGGGGCAGCGCACTGCCGCTGCAGCTGGTCGGATCAATGTACTGGGCGTGTTAAGAGGATAGTAATCAGTTACTGCTATTTGTATTTAATCTGATATCAGACATTTTTAGAAAAGTAATATCTAAACTGAAATCAAAACAGCATGCTTACTTTGAGAATTCTTAGGGACTCTTTAAAAAACAGAAATATTAACTATTTTTTAGAACTGAGAGTATTCAGTTCAGTAAAAATAATACATAAGATAAAGAAAAATAAAATTATTTTTAACAACAATGAACAATGTTATCCTATGATCTACAATGCCAAGAGAAAGATACTTGATCATTTTCCAGCGAGTGGTTATTGGCTGACATGTTCACAGAAGGTTCAGTGGGAGGAAAAAGTATAGTTGGAAAATGGAAATAGAATTTTATTATGTGAGAAATGAAATCTTAATTCATCCTAATTTGTTGTGATCATGGACATTCCTTGGAGACAGCTACATGTCATTAAAAATAGCAATAACATAGATAACACCATTGACATCACTGATGACCTCACTCCAGTCTGGTAGGTGGCGATAAATGCACCTTAAGTTGGATCCAATAAAAATCAAAATAAGAAGAAGAAGACAACCCCAAAAGTGATTTTAAAAAATGATATAACTTTAGGGTCGCATTTGCGCTTTACTAGCTTGTACATGAAAACTATACTTACTTATAAAGTACAGTAGTACTTTAGTACTGATAAAGTAGTAGTAAAGATACACTTATGCAATATTCTATCATGCATTTCCTTGGGTAAACTTTGATTTATTGCACGTTTCTTAACAGAGCTGAGCTCACAGGGAACAAACGCAAGGTCAGGAGAAAGGTCACCGAACAGCAGAAGCATGAAATTCAAGTAACATTTGATATATTTGACACGGACAAAGATAAAGAGCTAGATTACCTTGAGCTGAAGGTGAGTGGGGGGGATATCTCACAAAAAAACATGGCCTCAGTTTTTATGACACATACCACAGCTTTTATGACATGCCATGTTTTGTGTCATGGCATGTCACAAAAGCCGTGTTATGCCACTAAAGTTGTTTTATGTTACAAAAGTCATGGAATATGTTACAGAATCCGTGACCTGTGTGACAAGATCTATGGTATGTGCCACAGAAGCCAAAACATATGCCACAAAAGCCGTAGCATACCTCACAAAAGACATTGGCATATGGCACAAATACCTTTGTGACACATCCCACGGCTTTTGTGACATGTGAATGTCAAAAGCTGTAGCATTTATCACAAAGCTATGTAATGTCGCAAAATGCATGGCATATGTCACAAAGATCATGGTGTGTGCCACAAAAGTAATTTTATATGTTACAAAACTGTTATGTCAAAAAAAACATGGTGAAAATGTGGTACGAAGCGCCACTGTCACAATTTGGGCTTACCGTTTCTCAGGGAAAGTGTGTTTGAGAAAGACATGCTTATTAAGAGTAAACAGTATTTCACTGTATTCATAAATGTTATATTAGTAAATAAAAAAAAAGATTTGAATGTTATTATAGCCTGCCCTAATCTGAAATGGTAAAAAAAACAACTATTACACAAATTTTTATTTACGTTTTTCTGTATTAATTTGTGTAATATTTTTGTAATGGTCATTAATACATTATTAATACGAGCATCGACTGCTAGTACTGGCACAGCATTACATTCATGTTCCATTCAACACTTCGTCCTATTTCATTCAACATTCGTCCTATAATTGCTAAGGTGTAATCCCCAGGTGGCAATGCGAGCGCTTGGGTTTGAAGTGAACAAATTGGAGGTTCTGAAGATCCTGGAGGACTACGGCGGGGAGGGCAGCCGCAAGATCACGTTTGAGAACTTCAACAGAGTGGGTAAGGTGACGCGGGCAACTGCACTGACAGTAGCTGTGTTTCCATTAAAAATAAAATTACGCAAATTGTAATTCTGAAAATAAATTTGCTTAATGGAAACATACCATGTTTGAAAAATCTCACTTTTCTCGATAAAAAGTTTTCGAGAAAAACAACCAATATCAGAATAGATGTATTTTGTAAAACTGCCATGGAAACACTTTTTTTTTTTTTTTTTTTTTTTGCATCAAACAAGTCACGTGATCAGTAGCCGGATGTTACTACTGGTTAAAACAGCAAAGAAGAAGACAGGAAGTAGTACTAGGATGAAGGTTTGTTTTTGTCTTTCCAGACAATCTGCAGCCGGCTCCAGCAGAGCTCTCACAGGTTTACATACTTTATAAAAGGTTGTGTGTCACTCCAACGCGTTGAAGCCATCACAGACTACAATTTCCCCAAAATGACCTATATGTAACCGCTCCCAAGTAGGCAGGGCTTGTCACTCCAACGCCTGAAAAGATGCCTACATCTGTGATGATCTGATAGATGAGCGTTAGCCCCTTGGCTGACTTATGAATATATCATTTTAATGATTTATTGCGTGAACAAACTTATTTACATGTGATTTTAATTTCAATTTCTTATTCAATGGAAACACAGCAATTGCAAAATTGTGTTGTTGTTTTTTTTCTCCCCAACATCAGCAGAATATGG
This sequence comes from Poecilia picta, assembly GCA_033032245.1. Lineage (NCBI taxonomy): Eukaryota > Metazoa > Chordata > Actinopteri > Cyprinodontiformes > Poeciliidae > Poecilia > Poecilia picta. The sequence continues at coordinate 28,839,707 of CM065364.1, read as the reverse complement.
ACAAAGACTTGTGCACATTTGAAATGAAGACGCAGATACAGAGAGGCTTCGGTGACTCGTTTAAACACGTTCTGTTGCCGTCCACAGTGACCACCCGGATCCTGGCGCAGGACCCCAAGGAGGAGATCATGAAGGCCTTCAGGCTCTTTGACAACGATGAGACGGGGAAGATCAGTTTCAAGAACCTGAAACGAGTCTCTCGGGAAGTCGGTCAAAACATCAGCGACAAGGAGCTGCGCAGCATGATCAGGATGTTCGACACCGACGGAGACGGAGAGAGTACGTCAGGCTCCGGTTTTCTTACATTCTCAGCTGATTTGACAAACAGGAAAGTGTTGATGAGCTGATTTTACTTTTTCAGTCAACCTGGAGGAATTCCTCGCCATTATGACCAGAAACTCCTGAGCAGTCACTGACTGGCAGAAGCTAAATGACATTCAGCTTTTCCTTTGTGGCTCTAAAGTAAACTAACATTCATTGAACTGGAGTCTTTTTATTTATTTTTTTCATTTTAGTTTTGATTTAGTTTTATTTATTACCTGGCAGCGCTGGCAGTAAAGATCAGTCACTCCTGCATATGCATGATGCTGCTTTCTCATCTGGACTGATCTTCGTTTTTAATCACACTTGGTTCAAAATAAAAAGATGTAGAGAGAACTGTTAAGATCTGTGGGTTTGTTGTTTCATCTGACTTGGAAAAAGTTACTTAAAATAGTTTGCAGATCATTTCTAAAAACGGCTGCATTTCCCATTTTAAAGTTACTTCTTATGTTTGTCAGGAACGTGTCAGTGTTTGGATTTGCTATTTATTTTTAACTTGTACAATAAGTTTTTGTGATATTTTCTTTATTAAGATCTGACTCTTACTAAAATCTTACTTGCTTTGCAAATGTGTTATGCTTCATATTTAAAACCAGAAATCCTGCTAGTGAGCTGGAAAATGATTGACTGATTAGTGTTGGAAAATCACCCATAACTCCCTGCAGGTTTCCACTAGCCTGTAAGATTTGAATTTGTCCAGTTATCATCTGTTGAGTTTTTTATTTTTCCTTCCTGTTTAAATGTGCTCACCTGCATTTCAGTGGGAAGTTCAATTTTCCAACAATGTTTTTTACACTTAAACATTTCAACAACAAAACATTAGAGACATCCCAGATGTGGGAAAAGATTTAAAATTTATTTTATATCACCACCTAGTGGTCACACAATGTACAGTATATATCTCTCTCACAAGGCGAGTGTAATGAAAATTCAACAACTATCAAGTATTTACCAAAACCTCTGGCAGAGTTTTAAACTATACATACAGTAAAACCCAAAAGTCTTCACACCCTGGTGGGTTTAGATTTAAAACTATTTTCTTTGAACCGTGGGGTTGGACAAATCTCCACAATACAACAATGGGGACAAAAAAAGAGTACATCATTTTGAGACTAATCTCAGAACATTTCTAGAAAAAAGTATAAATGTCTGAGTTTTAAAAGTCAAAACATTTTCAGTTTTGAAACTCAGAAAAGTTGAAAATTTTCACCTTTTGCAACAGAAATGTTTTTGTTTTTTCTACAAAATGTCTGAGTTTAATCTGAAAATGTAAGTTCTTTGTACTCCTTATACAGTTTATACAGTTATACAGTATTTTGCAAGAAAACAGCAGCCAGTAAAAGTGAATAAGTTGGATGCAGATTCAATGTGGCCAACTGAGCGCTTCACCTGAACACAGCGCTGCTGTTGGTATGGCAACTAACTGACCTGGTCAGACAGATTTAGATCTTCAGACTCACTGATTTATCATGTCCAGCAGCATCATAGTGCACTGTTGAAACTGTCACAAACTTGAGGGAAGTTTCTCAGAGTGGAGAGAAACTTCTCTCTGACCCTTTTAGACGGTACCTGTCGTCCTCTACATGGTTAGTTATTGTATATTTTATAAATTCATGAACATTTTGTGTGATCTGTAATCAATTTTTGCATTGCTATGTATATTAAATCAGCATCCATCATGTATTTGAATGATTTCTGCTCTATGATGTGTCTTAAGGATTCCAGGAAAATTAGCTGGGTGTAAGGTCCAGCTAATGGGGAACCTAAACAATAAACAACATTAAGATACCAATAATATCTGTCTGTCTCTCACTCTCTCTTTCATGTTTCATGTATTTCAGCTGATATATACACTCCTGATCAAAATCTTAAGACCAGTCAAAAAATTGTAAGAATTTGCATTCTAAGTAGAGCTTCACAATGTTAAAGGAAAAAAATCAGTGCAAGAGACGAGAACCTTTGATCGGGGAATTTTCTGAAAACTGCATTTGCACTCAAACATAATTTTTTTCAGCTGATCAAAAGTTTAAGGCCATAGTCTTTAAAAGCCAAAAACTGTGCAAAAATCTGGATTCCATGTCATTTTCTGTCAAGTCTTTACACTTCAAGACCTCCTGATGTCAAAAGCAAAAAAGCTCCCTGACTTTGAACGTGGTAGGATTGTTGAGCTGCATAAGCAAGGCCTCTCACAACATGCCATCTCTGCTGAGGTTGGACGCAGTAAAACAGTCATTTTGCATTTTTTAAATGATCCTGAGGGTTATGGAACAAAAAAGTCAAGTGGGAGACCCAAAAAAATTTCACCAGCTCTGAGCCACAGGATCTGGTTGGCTGTCCGTCAAGACATGGGAGGATCCTCTATCCAAATTAAGGCCATTACTGGTGCTGACTGCAGCCCAATAACCATCAGACGGCATCTGTGAGAGAGAGAAAGGCTTCAGAAACAAAAAACATCTTCAAAGGCCACGTCTTCTTCAATGCCACAACATTGCCTGTTTGGACTTTTTAAGGGTGCGCCAAACATGGGACATTGAAAGGTGGAAGAAAGCTGTCTTCTCTGATGAGAAAAAATTTAACCTTGATGGTCCTGATGGCTTCCAACGTTACTGGCATGACAAGGAGATCCCACCTGAGATGTTTTCTACACGGCACAGTGGTGGAGGCACCATCATGATTTAGGGTGCGTTTTCCTTCAATGGAACAATGGAGCTTCAGGTTGTTTAGGGGCGTCAAACAGCAGCTGGCTATGTGGAGATGTTGCAGTGGGCATCTCTCATGACTGAGGCCCTCGTCTGTGTGGTAATGATTGGGTTTTTCAACAGGACAATGCTGCAGTTCACAATGCCCGCCTGACAAAGGAGTTCTTCCAAGAGAATAACATCACTCTTTGTTGTTCAGCATGTTCCCCGGATCTAAACCCAATTGAGAACATTTGGGGATGAATGGCAAGGGAAGTTTACAAAAATGGACATCAGTTCCAGACAGTGGATGCCCTTTGTGACGCCATCTTCAACACTAGCCTCCTGGAAACACTGGCATCAAGCCTAAACGATTGTTTGAAGTCCTCAATAAGAATGGTGGAGCTACTCATTACTGAGTCCTTTTTTTGACACTTTGATTTCTGTTTTGGGGGGTATTCAGGTTTTTTGAGCTACGGTCTTTTAATCAGTTGTAAAAATCACGTTTGAGTGTAAATGAAGTTTTCAATTAATTCCCGCTCAAAAGTTTTTGTCTCTTACCCTGATTTCTTCTTTTAACATTGTGAAGCTCTACTTAGAACCTTCTTAGGATCCAATAGTGCAAAATACAAATTCTTACAGTTATTTAACTGGTCTTAAGATTTTGATCAGGAGTGTATATACAGTATCTCAGAAAATTATAGCTCATTGAAAGTTGAGTGGAAGGGAAAAGTGTGATGGGGAAATATGCGACAGAGTTAACTACAGCCTTGAGAGGATTATCAAACAAATTGTATTTTTGAATTTGGGTGAACTCATTTCATTGAGAGCTAACAGGCACAGAGGAACTGTGAAAAGCACCTCATGCTGCTGATTTTATTTAGCACCAATCCTCACTGCTTCACTTCAGTAACCATGTTGTTGCTGTTCTTAATTGGCCAGTAAACTCTTCTGACCTTTAACCCCATAGAGAATATCTGAGTTGTTTCAAGAGGAAGATGAGAGAATCCAGACCCAACAATGCAGACGACCTGAAGGCAGCTGTCAAGACAAAGCAGCTGGTACAAAACCACAGGCTGATCTCCTCCATGCTACGCCGCATTGCTGCAGTTATTCATATGCAACAGGAGCCCCAACTGAGCATGGAGTGCATAGACATGTACATCACTTTTGGAAACCTGACACCTCTCTTTAAAGACATTATTTTAAATTGACCTTATTTGTATTTTTTTTTTTTTTTTTGGTTTGCATTATCTGTGAACCATAATTATCAAAAATGACAAGATATAAGGGCTTGAAATATTTCACTCATTGTGTTATGAATATATGAATAATTTGTGAAATGAGTGACAAAAACACAAAGCTTTTTATGACATTCTTCTTTTTGGAGCTGTGCTTGTAGTTCCTCTGCTCCTCTCTGGAAGCTTTTACCTGAAACCCTGATGAACACAAACTTCATCAGCTCCATCTGGACGGAAAACATCAGCCAGCACAACTGTTAATAATCCGTATCAACTATCTCTTTAAAATTAGCATTCTTGTTGCCTTTTTTTATTGTTCAAATGAAAATCTCTATATGACATTTCTTGCCTTGATTTGAACTCTCTGACCCCTGCAGGAGAGCCGCTGTCCATTTGCTGTTCCTGTCTGTTGAAGCCCAGAAGGCTCACTAACCCAGTACCTTCTGGTAAAAACCTCCATCAACCACACAATGGCAACATTGAGCAAAGACTAACCACTGTATTGTTCTTTTATGGTCCTGCAAACATATAAGAGATTCTAAGGAGTTCAAATTAAAGTTACGCAGCAGAGAATCATCAAGCAGTGTGTGTGCTCCTGTGTGTGTCAATATGCGCTCATCCAGGCTGAAGATTAGAACAAATGTGTGTTAATCAGAGCCAGCATCTGCTCTTTACTGTGGGGATCATGGCTCGCCCTTGCACTGGCACATATCTGACTGTCGGCCCTGGAACCAAGGCAGCACACACTCCAGAAATAACTCAACCCAGTTCCTCCCCGGTTACAACCCCAACACCCGCTCTGTTTGCTTTCTGCTGTGGATCTACACAAACACAGCCATCAGTACTTGTTTCCAGCAGTCCGTGTGCCTGAGTGTTAAGAAAATGGATGAGGACACATTACAGAAGGAAAGAAGTAACCTGGAAGAGGATAGATACATTTCTTAACCATAAAACTACTAATATGTGGCAGGCACTGTAAATGAGTAGCTTCATAGTGCTACTATAGAAATGTTTGTGTGAAAAGGTTATGATGCCAATCAGGAGAAAATCACATCTGAAATAGTGTTATGTCTTCAGACTAAACGAAGAAAAGCAGGGATATAATGGTGTTTTATTTTCATTTGAAAGCTGTTAGAAATATGTTCTCTGTACCATGAGGATGAACAATTAAAACAATGGAGTATTTTTTCAACCTAATGGTGACTCTGCAGTTTCCTTCCAACCTTTGCTGCCACCATTGAACGTACTAGCATCAGCGCCACCTGGAGGAGAATGGAGAACTGCTTCTTATGGACAGCTGATGTAAACTACTTGTGTATGGAAAAAAGAATCGATTTCACATCAGTTCACAAAGCTAATAAATAGATGTATAAACATGAAGATGAAGGATATTATATCTAAAATTTCAGAGTGTTTTAGTTTTATAAATGCACAATATTTAGTCATTGTTTTCTCCAGTTAAATCCTGTTATTTCAGCTAACATTTTTTTTTTTCTCAATTTCAGTTTTCGTTGTTTCGTTAGTTTTAGTTAGTAACCTTGTTTCTGATTCTTCTCTCAATGAATACAATAGTTCTAAAAACTTTCTGGTACTGGAACAACTCAATCTTCCATTATTCCAATCCAGACCCTCTCAGAGAGCTGGAGTAGACAGATTGTAGAGTGGTGAACCTCTCCCCTCCCACACCTGTTGCTCCGAGGTTATCATACCATCAGACTCATGCCGACCTCTGCTTAGTGAAATGAGAAGGTGACAGCATGGACATCTGACCCAGCAACTAACTCTGCAGGTCATTAGTCAGCTTGCACCACCACATTTCACACTATGTTATATTGTTTTCTTCTTTGTTAATTTAATGTTATACTGTCCCTGCTTTTCTGCTACATTGTGAAGACAGCAGATCTGAGGAGGAGGTTCTCACCGTGCTTCAGAACCTTCTGCTTGAAGCTTCCATCAAACATAATTTTGTTTCTGTCACCCTGGACAGAAATGAGATGTGCTGATAATTAATTTTGACATCTGAAACAATAAATCAGATTTACCCAGAATGCCCCAGTCCCCGGTCTATTGGGAGCATGCAGGAAAAGAGCAATGCTACTGATGAGCAGAGTCAGAGTTCTGCTGGTGAGTTCAGCTGTCAGTCATTAGGCACAGCTATGTCAGCCATGTGTCGACACTTAACCTTTGACCCTGACCGAGACACTTGGACATGAGGCATGTTCAGTTTGATCTCAACAGGAAACTATTTTCAGATATGCTTAAAAAGATTTTTAAAAATATGTATATATTCAGCTGGGCTGAATTCTGATAGAGAACGTAGTTGCAGATTAGGGTGGAGTTGTGAAACCTGTCCATAATCTGCACTGTTTTAGAGCTGTAGTGTGTAGTGTGTAGTGTGTAGTGTGTAGTGTGTAGTCTGTAGTGTGTAGTGTGTAGTGTGTAGTCTGTAGTGTGTAGTCTGTAGTCTGTAGTGTGTAGTGTGTAGTGTGTAGTGTGTAGTGTGTAGTCTGTAGTGTGTAGGTGTGTTAGTGTGTAGTGTGTAGTGTGTAGTGTGTAGTGTGTAGTCTGTAGGTGTGTAGTACTGTAGTGTGTAGTGTGTAGTGTGTAGTGTGGTAGTGTGTAGTCTGTAGTGTGTAGTTGTGTAGTGTGTAGTAGTGGTAGTGTGTAGTGTGTAGTGTGTAGTGTGTATGTGTGTAGTGTGTAGTGTGTAGTCTGTAGTCTGTAGTGTGTAGTGTGTAGTGTGTAGTGTGTAGTGTGTAGTCTGTATGTGTGTAGTCTGTAGTGTGTAGTGTGTAGTCTGTAGTGTGTAGTGTGTAGTGTAGTTGTGTGTAGTCTGTTGTAGTGGTTGTAGTCTGTAGTGTGTAGTGTGTAGTGTGTAGTGTGTAGTGGTGTAGTCTGTAGTGTGTAGTTGTGTGAGTGTGTAGTGTGTAGTTGTGTAGTCTGTAGTGTGTAGTGTGTTAGTGTGTAGTAGTGTAGTGTGTGTAGTCTGTAGTGTGTAGTGTGTAGTGTGTAGTGTGTAGTGTGTAGTGTGTAGTGTGTAGTGTGTAGTGTGTAGTCTGTAGTGTGTGTAGTGTGTAGTGTGTAGTGTGTAGTGTGTAGTTCTGTAGTGTTGTGTAGTGTGTAGTGTGTAGTGTGTAGTGTAGTGTGTAGTCTGTAGTGTGTAGTCTGTAGTGGTGTAGTGTGTAGTGTGTAGTGTTTTAGTTGTAGTTAGTCGTAGTAGTGTGTAGTCTGTAGTGTATGTAGTGTGTGTAGTGTAGTGTGTAGTGTTGTAGTTGTAGTGTGTAGTCTGTAGTGTGTAGTGTGTATGTGTAGTGTGTATGTAGTGTGTGTAGTATGGTGTTGTATGTGTAGTGTAGTGTGTAGTGTGTAGTGTGTAGTGTGTAGTGTGTAGTAGTAGTTGTATGTGTAGTGTGTAGTCTGTAGTGTGTAGTTGTAGTTGTAGTGTGTATGTAGTGTAGTGGTTGTAGTGTGTGTGTAGTGTGTAGTTGTATGTTAGTGTGTAGTGTAGGTAGTGTGTATGTGTGTGTTGTAGTGTGTTAGTGTGTAGTGTGTAGTGTGTAGTGTTGTAGTCTGTAGTTAGTGTGTAGTGTGTGGTAGGTAGTTGTAGTGTGTGTGTAGTGTAGTGTGTAGTGTGTAGTCTGTAGTGTGTAGTTGTGTAGTGGTGTAGTGTGTAGTGTGTAGTCTGTAGTGTGTAGTGTGTAGTGTGTAGGTGAGTGTAGTGTGTGTGTCTGTAGTGTGGTAGTGTTGTAGTGTGTAGTGTGTAGTGTGTAGTGTGCTGTTAGTGTGTATGTGTAGTGTGTAGTGTGTAGTCTGTAGTGTAGTGTGTAGTCTGTAGTGTGTAGTGTAGTGTAGTGTGTATGTTGTGTAGTCAGTGTGTAGTGTGTAGTGTGTATGTGTATGTAGTTAGTGTGTATGTGTAGTTGTAGTGTGTAGTGTGTAGTGTAGGTGTGTAGTCTAGTTATAGTGTGTATGTGTAGTGTGTAGTGTGTAGTTGAGTGTAGTGTGTTAGTGTGTAGTTGTGTGTGTGTAGTGGTAGTGTGTAGTTGTGTAGTGTGTAGTGTGTAGTGTGTAGTTGTAGTGTGTAGTGTAGTGTAGTGTAGTGTGTAGTCTGTAGTGTGTAGTGTGTAGTGTATGGTAGTGTGTAGTGTGTAGTGTGTAGTGTGTAGTGTGTATGTAGTGTGTAGTTGTTTGTATGTTAGTTGTAGTCTGTAGTGTGTAGGTGTGTAGTGTGTAGTGTTATGTGTAGTGTGTAGTGTGTAGTCTGTAGTGTAGTGTGTAGTCTGTAGTGTGTAGTGTGTAGTGTTGTAGTCTGTAGTGTGTAGTGTGTAGTGTGTAGTGTGTAGTGTGTAGTGTGTGTGTAGTGTGTAGTGTGTAGTTGTAGTGTGTAGTGTGTAGTGTGTAGTGTGTAGTGTGTATGTAGTGTGTAGTGTGTAGTGTGTAGTTAGTGTGTGTCTGTAGTGTGTAGTGTGTAGTGTGTATGTGTGTAGTGTTGTAGTGTGTAGTGTGTAGTTGTAGTGTGTAGTGTGTAGTGTGTAGTGTGTAGTGTGTAGTTTGTAGTGTGTAGCTGGTATTGTGTTGTAGTGTGTAGTGTGTAGTTGTAGTTGTAGTTGTAGTGGTGTGTAGTGTGTAGTGTGTAGTGTGTATGTGTGTAGTGTGGTGTGAGTGTGTAGTGTGTAGTTAGTAGTTGTAGTCTAGGTAGTGTAGTGTGTAGTGTGTAGTGTGTAGTGTGTAGTGTGTAGTGTGTAGTGTATGTGTAGTAGTGTGTAGTGTAGTGTGTAGTGTGTAGTGTGTATTGTAGTGTGTGTGTAGTGTGTAGTGTGTAGTGTGTAGTTGTATTGTGGGTAGTGTGTAGTGTGTCTGTAGTGGATGTGTGTATTTGTGTAGTGTAGTTGTAGTGTGTAGTGTGTAGTGTGTAGTGTGTAGTGTGTAGTGTGTAGTCTGCCTTTAGTAATGGCAGCAGAGGAAGAGAATGTATTGATCAATCACAGTCACAGCCAGAGGAATGTTTCAGACATTCTATTGCTCTAAACATGTCATGGCTCTTCAATGGGTTGTTTACACCTTAGGTAATTCCTTTAGCTTCATCAAGTTGGTGCATTACATACTTCATGGCTAAATGTTAGCAACTGGGTAAAATCTGATGTAATCCTTTAAAATGACAACAAAGGGTCCAGACCCTCTGAACGAAACAAAGCGCAGAAGCCGGCGCTGGTTTTGACCGGACTACAGACCGTCTGTCTGTGACTCTGTCTTTAGGAACGCATGATGCTGCTGACGACTCCTACAAACCGTCTGACTCTGTCAGAGTGTTTTCTGTCGGGTGTCAGCTGGACTCGTGTGTGACACCAGTGTCCAGGTAGGTGCCTGGACCTCTGACCTCTCCCGTTAGAATGACCTCACACCATCTGATTTCTGTGAGTTAAACCCCACTGTGAAATGACTGGCATTTCAAGCAGCTCCTCACAGTTGTCTCCTGCCAGTGAGCATATGAAGTTCTGCTCTGTCTCTGTTTTCAGCTGGAGCTGCGGAGGAACCCAACAGCTCATAACCCTTGTGTTTAGAAATGGGGTCCAACTGACCCCACACATGTAAAACTTGTATCATTTGCCTCAGTCCTCTACGTTTGCCTCAGTCTTCTACGTTTGCCTCAGTCCTCTACGTTTGCCTCAGTCCTCTACGTTTGCCTCAGTCCTTACGTTTGCCTCAGTCTTCTACGTTTGCCTCAGTCCTCTACGTTTGCCTCAGTCCTCTACGTTGCCTCAGTCTTCTACGTTTGCCTCAGTCCTCTACGTTTGCCTCAGTCCTCTACGTTTGCCTCAGTCCTCTACGTTGCCTCAGTCCTCTACGTTTGCCTCAGTCCTCTACGTTTGCCTCAGTCCTCGCAAGCACAAGGGTTAAGGTGCACTGAAAAAGCACAAAATCTTTCCAAGTTATCTTTTTGGATTTTCTAGTGCAAATATCTTAGTGCACTTGAAATCGACAAACCTCGAAGTAACTTTCCAGCAAGAAAGCTTGTTTTAATTTCACCTAAAATAAGGAATATGTTTGTGTCTTTTGATAAGTGAAATTATCTCCCAACGCAACTAGTAATTTTTAATTAATATGAATTACTCAAATCAAGCTCCTATGTCTTGTTGAAGTTACGTGTATGTTAGTTTTATCTTATTTCAAGATATTTGTACTAGAAACTACACAAAAATTACTTGCTAAGAGTTTTTTTTTTTTTTTTTTGCAGTGTTGAGGTGACAGATTGATGACCCTCTCTTCTCTCTTCTCTTTCCTTCAAGAGAGCATATTCCAGGGTTCTCACAATTATGTCCAGGCTGAGAAGCAACACAGCAGAGCCAGGCGATCACATCACCATCACCGCTTCTCTGAAATACTTTGCCAGCTTTTCAGCAAATGTAGTGAAATGCACACCTTCCAAAAAATCTGCTTTTGTCTCCTCAGCCCACAGAATATTTTTGAAAAACTCTAAGGCAGTGATCTCCAACTTCAAACTCCTATGTGTAGAAGGGAGATGTCTAAATGTTGCAGGACATTGAGGAATGCAGTTGGAGATCACAGCTCCAAGAGGATATTCATGGTGTTTTCTGGTTTAATGTGAGACAGAGCTTCACGCTCTTTTTAATTAGCAGTGGCTGTTGCCTTGGAGCTCCCTGGTTCTGTGTCTTATTGTTGAACCATGAACACTAACATTAACTAAGGTTTAGATGTTGTTCTGTTCTGACCTCCTGGCCACTGATAGGCCAGTAGGAACGTTCATCACTGTTCCAGAGTCAACATGACGTCATGTTTAAGATTCAACCGTTCACGATCACCTTTCATCTTTTTGTGGGATGTATTTTCTCCCAGCAGATTCAGACTGTGCAACAAAAACCAGAGAGCAGAAAGCATCCATACATGTAGAGGAAGAACAAAGTTCACATTTCAAATAAGAGATTTGAATCCAGCATTGTGCCTGTGTTGCTTCCGCATGAATTCTGATCAAAGAATACTTTGGTTACATTTGAGGCCATCTGTCCGACAGCTGCAGTTTGGTCCAAGTAAGATCCAGCAAGACGAGACAATAAGGACAAGCTTAGCATCTACTCTGCAGGAGAATGGTGATAAAACCAGGTTTTCAAAGTGACTCTCAGGCCATTAACCATAAAATTATGCAAATTACAATTACAAAAATTAATTTGCTTAATAGAAACATGGCAATTTTGAAAAATAAAAACTCAGGTTTTTGAATAGGTTTTTGTGCTAGGGTCAGGTGGTTTGCAGGTATTTCGCCAACTTGCAGTGGAAAACACTTTTTTGCATCACAGTCACATGATCAGCAGCCAGATGTTACTGCTGTCAAGAAGATGACAGGATGATGATGATGGTGTGGTACATCTTTATCCATGTGTGATTTTAATTGCATTTCTTGTTTAATGGAAACACCGCAATTGCAAAATTGTGTCTTTGCAACGTTAGCAGAACACCAACAAAGTTCTGAGGACATTTGTAATGGAGACACAGCTATGGAAACCAATGGACTGTTTTCATCCTGTGAGCTTTAATTTACCCTTGAATTCTCTTGGCATTGTACCTACATCTACTTAAAAACAAAAAACTGTACATAAGAATGCTTTATCATAATTTACCTGGAGTAGTATGAGATTTAAAGCCTATAGTAAGCATGATCAGAGGATCTGTAGGCCAGCAGATGGACATGGAGAGGAAATGCCTCGAGACATGCGCTGGATTGTGGAATATCCCTGGCAGTTGGGTGAGGCAGGATTAGTTTACACTCAGTCATGGCTTTCACAGTAACTCTATCTCTGGGATATGCAGGCTTCACCCAGCCTGCACTATAAAGCACTGGACCCTCTCAATAAACACAAAACCTTTCCGTAACATATTGTGTTCCTTCTACATGTGACTTTTCAGCAAGATACATTAACCAATTATTGACTTAAAAAAACAGCTACATCTTGCTGAAAAGTTACTTGGAAGTTAGTTTCGTCAATTTTCAAGTATTCTAAGATATTTGCAGATGAAACTAAACCAAAATTACTTGGTAAGATTTTATGTTTTTGCAGCGAAGGGGAAACACTATTCAAGTTCTGAATAGTAAAGTAATTTCTGTTCTTGTTGAACTATGAATTAACTGTGAACAACCACTTATTATTTGGAAAGCTGAGTCCAGTTTCACAAGCTACCTCCAGGTTCCAGGTTAGAAAAAAGCTATTTGACAACATGAAGTGGGATCACTCAAGAAAAAAACAAAAAACAAATCAGAAACAAAGTCAACTATCAGTCCAGAGAGAGTTACAGTCATTTCTAAGGCTCCAGTGAACCACTGTCCACAGAGACCATCCATTATCCACAGTGGAGAAAACATAGAACACTGGGGAACCAGGAAATCATCGATATTGAGGCATTCACAAAAAACTCAGAACAATGTCAAAACCTCACAGACCCTGATCTGGGTTAAAATCACTGTTCAACAGACAGAGGCTGGAACCTAATGTCCTCCATGGCCAATACCATTGCTCAGCAAAGAGAACACAAAGATCCATCTCACCTTTCCAAAAAAAACATCTTGATCATACATCTACAAATGTATCTTACCATGTATTTTTGGTCTAGTTTCTAGTGCAAACATCTTAGACCACTTGAAATGAGATAAAACTAAATCACTCATAATTCTAGTGGGATAAAGGAGCTTGTTTTAAGTCAATCATTTCTTAATGCTGGTTAAAATTACTAGCTGCATTTGTGGTTAGGTTCACTTGTCACAATACATTTTTCTCATATTCTAAGTGAAATAATTTGCCAATGGAACAAGTAATTTTTAATCACTATTAATAAGTTATTGAATGAATATAAGCTAATTGCAACTTAGTTTAGTCTGTTTCAAGTGTGCTAAAATATTTATAACTAGAAACTAGATGAAAATTACTCAGTAGGATTTTGTGCTTTTGCAGTGTGTAACCGATGGAAGGATGAATTTTGCTCTCTTGCTGAAAATCCTCGAGGAGATTCAGGATTTTCTGAAAACGTCAAAGTCTAGACTGAAATCTGACAGACATAATCTGAACTGTAATAATCTGGCTGTTCTGTTGAACAACAGGAACTGTGACAAGCAGGGCACAACAAGGCAAGAAACAAGAAAAGAAAGTAGAAAATCTCTAAAGTTCACTGTTGGAAATTTGCTGTACAGAGTACAGAGTGACTTTTATCTTGATAGCAACCACTCAACGCCGTCAACATGTCAGTAGATTGTTTGGGAGTGATGCCAGAAAAAAAAACTGTTCTTTACTACAATAAGAAATATATTAAAAAATGAGTTTCACTCTGAGATGGGAAAATATTGAGCTTTTCAGTAACAAACTCCAAAGAATGTGGCTGAACAGGTGGAGAAAAACACCTGACACCAAGAAGTACAGGAGAGGATCTGTGATGCTGTGGGACTGTTTCATTAAAAAAAAAACTCTGAGAACTCTGTTTCCTTATTAAATATCAAAAAGTCCAAAACAGTGCAACTGAAATGCCATGGCACATAATTCTTTTTATGGAAAAAGATGCAGAATGAGCAAGCATGGGGTGACAGTCAACAACAACCTGGAGAAACATCCAGGAAAAGCAGCCAGACTGCTGTCATCTTTGACCTTGTGGTTCAGATCTGAGGTTTCCTTAGACAGGCAACTAATAATTAAATGGCATTTTATAATGTACTCAGATGGATCATGTTGCATCTTTAATAACTTAAATGGACAATATTTTAGTCAGTGGACACCGGTGTCCTCAGGACAGCTAAGGGGTTTTAAATGGGCCGTACGGGAAAACCAAAACTTCTGGCAAAGGGCGATAAAGTTTCCATCCACTCTGAAATAAGAAACTCAAACTGAAGATTGGATTTCTCTACTTTTTTTTTTTTTTTTTTTTTTTTTGGTGTGGAAAATTTGCTTATTTAAAGTTTGTTTTTTCCTGTCATCTTTACAAATGAGTCTCTAAGCGTATTCTGGAATCAGACCGTCAGAGTCAGCCGATCCCTCCGCCTGCCTCTTTCTTTCCGTCTGCTTGGCCTGACGGGACGGGACAGCTGAGCGTAATCCTCCGGCTAGCAGATGCTCGGAGCGCCGATACCTCCGACATGCTGGCAGGCTCGGCCTGTGGGTAACGTGTCCACTGTAAAACCTCAGTAGTTCTCCTTACTTAAAAAATATATGCAAACTTGTTGCCTATGGGAACCAGGTGGTGATGAAAACAAACACTACTCTCTCATGGTGCAGTTTGATGTATTCAAACCTAGGCAAACTGCACTGCTCTGAAAATGACTCACTGTGGATGAACTGACTGCGTATGAAGCTTTGGAGTCTTCATTTTCACCTTAGACATCTTAAAACCAAGTTTTGTAACAAATAAAAAAATTGTTAAATTAGTTGCTGTTGGTGGTGGCACAATGAAAACCTTCCTGGCAAATCCCCATGTCACCCTTTCACATGTCTTCAAGTGAAAACAGTTCACTTTATAACCTTTTTACCTCAATACTTAAATCAAGTACTTAGTATAAAAAAAAAGTTAAAACCACTCAATTCATTTAATCAAAGTCAACGTTGAAATTTACTACACAGCCAAAAATTCACTGGACTTAGTTTAATTGAGTCTTAGCCAAACCTTAGATTCACTCGTCTGTTTTCAATTAAACACAATGCCATGATTTACAGTGTAGAAGCTGAAATCCTGGGCTCCCGCAACAAGACCACAGAGGGCCCCTCAGTGTCAGCAACACATTTTTCTCTCCTCTGCACACACACACACACACACACGCACACTCACACACACACTGCATCAGTGACACCTCACAGCTAAATATACTGCAAGTGGCAGCAACAGGTGAGTGCTCTTCCACAGACATGCACTGAGCTGGGACGCAGGAGGTCACAGGGTGTGTGAATGTGTGTGTGTCTGAGTGTGTATGTGTCGGAGGGCATGGGGGTGGGGTTTTGGATTGTGGACTACCTCAGCTGCTCACTTTGCAGAAAAGTCAGACCCAAACACTGCCCAGCTCGGGCTGCCCCACTCTCCAAAGCCAGCTGGTCTGGCTTAGCTTTTATTCACCTTTTTATGTGTATTTTTTGCTTCGACTCATCTTGTTTGATACAAGGGACTGAGTGAGCAAACCCACAGCTGGAGCTGCTGGGAATCCTTCCAGGTGAAGACAGAAACAGAAAGCACTGGTGAGTGAGCGGACGGACGGTTTGATGGATGTGAGAGGAAGAACAGGAGAGGAAAACCTCAGAGGAACACTGAGCAGAGGACTGACTGAGACAGGTTCAAGTTTGGGCAAATAAACTTTAAGAAACAACCTGAACTTCCTTTTCCACAAGAGGCAGATTGACAGAGGTTTATCGTTATATTATATTTCTGAAATCTGTTTTTGCATCCAAAAATATCCTGAGCTTCTAACTGTCCTTAATAAAGGCAGGACTCTTCCGAACATTTGAAACGTTTATGTTATGATACTGTTTTCATTTTATTTAATCTACGCTCTATTATAATAAAATCAACACAGGCTCAACCTATAACAAACAGAGACCTGTGGAGGATAAATAAAAGGATGTTAAAAATATATGTTACAGAAATTTTACTTGGGGAAAAAACACCTATTCTAGTTACAGATGTCAGAAGTGGAGGGTCAACAGAATCAGGGGCCGTCGCTCATGCAGTTGTTTCAGGTTTACATTTCTCAGCTGCTTAGCCAATGGAAAGATTATTGGAAAGATTTATCTCCACTCGCAGTCTAACTTTATTTTACTCTTTAGTAAAAAAAATAAAAAATAAAAAAAAAACACAAGGCTTTTCTTTTACAAAATAACATCCACACAATTTCGGCCAGTAACAATGAAAGTGAAATAAAATAATAGTAAAAAAAAAACCAAAAAGGTAAACTGAGACTTTCAAAATCCTACTAAAACTAAGATCAACTTTATACAAATAAAGATATATATTACAAATTAAACACAATTAAATTTAGAAAAAAGTTAAAGAAGAATGACATAATTGAAAGAGAAATGTGTCCAAACTGAAAATAATCAATTAGATTTATTAGGTTGTTTTCTCATTTTCTGATCTAATTGCCAGTTTGATATTTTCAGCTTTCTCTGAATATGATGACAGATGCTGTAAGTTCAAAGTAACACGTAGTCTGAAAAAGAAGTTCAGAGGAGGAGGTGGGTTCACAAATAAAAGAAAAAAAATAATCTTCTGTTTTATTTTACCATTTGAACTCAGTCTGCTCATTACTGTTCTAAAGTTTTGAACAGTAGTTTTATTATGATCTGCCAGATTCTAGATTTTTATTTTCGAAATAGAGCAATTCAACAAACTATTTAACTGTTTGAGAGCGTAGCTATGAGAAGCTTTTTGGCGCCCTCTGCTGGTCAAACTGTGCAACAAGAAGCTTGTATGACATCAGGGTGTCCAAACATTTCTAATGGGCCAAAAACATCAAGTCAGAAGTGCTTTTTTTTAATATTTAAATATTACAGGGGCAAAGAAATCAAGCCAATTTTTTTTCTTTGTTAAAGTATGAAACGAAAAGGGGCTTGTTTGTCTTTCAATGTAATACATTTAAACTAAATTAACTAATAAACCGAAATACCGGATACATCAATAAGTACATAATTAATCATATTAAAAAACAGATTTTAGAAAAGTTGCTCTTTCAACTCTGTCCACCTGGGGTCAGTGTTGTAGCTGTCCTGCGCTGTCTTTAAACTCTTTGTACTCTCATAGTTTGAATACCTGTTGAAAATGTAACTTAAATAAAAGAAACATCTTCAATAAGAATTTATTTACTTCATTTATTTTTTTTGTTTTGGCTTAACAGTTTTCTAAATTCCTTTTCCTTCATTTGTCCTACTCTGCGCGTTCCTCTGTGTGTGGGCGCGTGACGATGCTGCCTGACGTCCGTTCAGGTGCTCAGTAACTCACTGACAGCCCGGGAAGCGCGCGCTCTGCTCTGGGAGGAGACGAGTCGCTGGATGGACTGAAGTGAACCGCTGGACGGAGACGCGCTGCAAGCAGGACGTGGCGTGACGAATCATGCGGGACTGAAGCGGGAGGTAAGCGGCTGTGTGTGAGGACAGAGTCCAGTAAATGTGATGCGGGGGGGGGGGGGGTGGACATTAAACAGGTCCAGTAGCAAGAAAAGTAGTTGTTTTCCCTTTCCTCTGTTTCCTGCGCCTTTTTCATTCGAAACATTGGATGAAAGTGTGTGTGGAGAAGCGGGAGAAGTTTTCCTGCCGACCCGGTGTGTCAGCTGCTGCTTCTTATTCAACAATGAGCTTGTAGGTAAGAGCTCGCGCTGAACGGAATACTTTTTATACACAACCGAGGAAGGGTCGAGTTTCCCGCCTTGGACTTTTGGGAATACTTTGGACATTTTCCTGCCAGAGAGTCATTGAAGAGAGATTATTTTTTATTCCTCAGAAAAGTAAGTGATAGAAATCACCCTAAAGACCCATTAGACTTTTCCTCTTGTCAGTCTTTTGGTGGTATTTTTTGGGGAATGTCTCTAGCTCTGGTTCAAATTGGAGGATAAGTGTCTGCAGACATCAAATCATTTAATCATCAAATCATCATTTATTTAAAACATATAACTCTGGACTTTGGCTAGGTCATTCCAACATGCTTTGATCTAAAATCCACTGAATTCTATCTCCATTGTATCCCTGCTGAAGGAAAACATGAACCTACCACCTTCATGTTTTACCACCTAGGTGAGGTGAAGCTGAAGTGTTGTCATAGTTTTCTGTTTTGCATGTTGACAAATGTATGTCATACTTTCCAAATTTGTTTAAAAGCGATAAAGTTTGAGAGGATAACATGGCAAAATGTGAAAAGATTATTATTATTATTATTATTATTATTATTATATTTATATTTTTGACTTCCTGAGATTAAACAACTGATTAGTTTACCAATTTCAAACCACTTTTCTTTGTTTTCCTCCCAATGATAGTTAAGCGCGTGGAGGTTTGTTCAGGTTCTTATGATACATTTAGTCCAACCATTGTCTGAATTGTTCAATATTTGCTGACACTTGCTGCTCTACAGTCCATAAATAATGGCTTTTATTTAAATGTCATGTAACATACTCACAAATGTTAATGTGAAAAGCTACTGTGAGAGATGTTTGACTCCATTTATTTAAAAATGTATTGTGAGAGTGATACCAGCCTCACATTGTCCTTAAAAACATGCATCAATGTTTTTTTGTTTTGTTTTAGATTATCTATGTTATGACATTGTCCAGCGGAGCCTGGTTTAACTTACCAAATAGAAGGGAAACTGAACAAAAAGTGGTTTAAAAATCACAAATTCACATGAGTGATGCAGATAAACCATCGTTCCTCATAGTTTCTCTTATAATCTCACAGAATTGACTGGTGTTTGCAAAGCAGCCAACCCAGAAATAGTATTTATTTTCTTTGGCTGTAAGACCAAGAATAGAAATCAGTAAAACTGTATCTGTTAGCTTCTGCTATAGTGCTAAGATAGTTAACATCAGCACATATTAAAGTATATTTTGTGTCTGAGCACAAAATATACTTTAACATACAACTAAATAGGCAGCTATACACTTTTTTAGACGGGGTCTTGAGTATTCACAGATTTCACAGATGCTTTATAAAAGTTTCATCTGACAAATGACTGAAAGTAGTGTACAGACCACTTTACAAATAATATCTTGTAGAATATTAAATGTTCATGGCAAGTAATTATGGAGTGAAAATAGTCTCAAAATATCTGTTTAAAAATCCCTGATCCACCAGTGCAGTCCTGCTCCTAGAACCAGGGACTCTAGCCTCTCCACCAACATGTCAGGAGTGGATGGAGTTAAAAGCTGAGCTGTAATCCACATCCAGCATCCTTACCTAGGTATAAAGTAATATCGTTATGCTTATTATAATAAGTCTTGCCATCAACTTTTAGTTTTTGAACAACCTTCATTCCACCAATGATCCATGAAGACTATTATTTAACATCAACTGATTTTTCCAAATCTCTTGCAAGAGGAAACTTGCTAGTTATTATGAACATGAGAAAAGGCAATGGAACTAGTGGGTGACTAAAGACTTCTTAAATCTGAATGTCTTTGTAAAACTATTATGATACACTCAAAAATATTTCAATCTGCTTTCTTTCCTTTTGTTAGATAGCTAAAACAGTGGCGTAAAAAGTGTTACCCCACTATTTTTGAAGCTTATGAATGTTTTTATTGTGTCATGGAATGTGGTTGTTGGTAAGTATTTTTCTAAATGACCTGTTCTGAACTTTTTATAAACTTCCTCCCCAGCATGATGAGCTTACAGCAAATCACTGACTATGTTTAGTGATACAATGAATCTGGTGAAAAGACTGACTATGTCTGACTGATGCCGACTTAGAGGGTTTATGCAGTTTTTCTCCATAAGTTCTACAAAGAAATATCTGTCCGTCTCTATCCCAGGTTTCTGTAGGCCATAATGTACCACACTTTCTGTGGGCTCATTGTCTGTCATGTTCCTAAAGGTGCTTTTCCACTAGCCTGCCTCGAACTGGTTTGGCCTCAGTCTGCCTCGGCCAGATTCATTTTCTTTTAGCAGATCCAGCGCGGCTCTGGTTGGCTGTTCTCAGATTTCTGTATCTACTTCAAGGTAGTACTAGTCGGACCGATCAGGGTAGGGACCAAAGCGATTTCATATATCGCAAAATAATCAGCTGATTGAAGCCTTTATCATTTGGGCCAGCAATGAATTTCTATAAAACAAAATTAAATATCTTTGAGTCCATCTGAACCTTAACCTTGAGGTTCTCATGGCTGAGTGTTACTGCAAACTTCAGCGGAGAATCGATCAATTGCTGTGCTAAAGGCCATCCCACAATAGTGAGGAACAGAGCTGGTAATGGAAAAACTCACTACCAGGGGTAGAACCGAACCACACACTAACCGGTCAGTGCGCGACTTGCCAGTAGAAAAACACCCTTAAGTTACCTTAGATACTGAAGTTTGTTTTCTGAGGTGAGATAGTATCTGGTAGCAACTCTGGCTTTTAAAATGAAACATTTGGTTCTGCAGGTGTCTTAGTATCCTTATTTACAGACACACACTGGATTATTTCCAAATAGATTGATACTCATATGGTGAACATCCTAATTTACTGTTAATCGCTGTGTGTCATCTGAAAAAATAAATACAGAAAGTCAACACTATTTCAAGGTCTGTAACTGTAAACCAGCACTAACCTTTGCTCCAGATAAGTAGAAATTAAAAGTGCAGAGTAAGGCTATTCAGCTAAATCATGTAGCTATCAGAGGGTAGGAACAGCATCCAAACAAAGGCAGTTCAATGCTACAGTGTGTACATTTTAGGAAAAAAAAATCTGTTGTATATTTGTTGAAACTGTCACCATGTTGTCACAGTATGCTGAGACAAATAATCTGTGAAGAAAAATCTGCCTTCTCGCAGTGCTAAATTGAAACAACCAATCAGGACAACATAGTGATAGTTTTAATAAATACATATATTTTTAAATAAAAGTTACATGCTGAACCTAGATGGATACATCTTACTGATTTTATTTTTTAACAAACCCATTTGTGGGCCTGATTGAAATCAACATTCTCAGCAAGCATAATGTAGATGGTACTGATAGGTTATCATCTGTTGGCAGAAATGTAATATAATAATCTGAATTATGCTGTTAATAGTAGCCTAAGCATCTGAAAATAATATATATTTTTTACTTTTACCTCAGAATTAGTTATTTAATGAGGGTTGTTTTCCTCCCTCATTTTGCTATGTCTCTATGTGGTGCTCATAATCGCCTCCCATAGACAGACAGTGTAGGCACATCATACATTTTCTGATTCCTTAGAGTATCTTAGTCATTATGGTAAATGGACTGAACTTATATAGTGCTTTATCTAATTGTTTTTGACCACTCAAGGCGCTTTACACTAGAGCCACATTCACCCATTCGCACTCACAAGTCACACATTTATACACCGATATGCAGCTCGGTGGGCAATTTGGGGTTGGGTGCCTTGCCCAGGGGCACGTCGACATGTGGCAGGAGGAAGCTGGAATTGACTTGCAACCTTCTGATCACAAGACGACTACTCTATCCACAGAGCCACAGTCGCCCCTCTTGTATCCCTGACCTCACCCAAGTGAGGACCTATTGGGCCATCTTCCATGCACCCCTAAATGTTGTTGCCTGGTAAAAGAGCTGATTCAACATCTAGTGGCTGTGATGGAAACCATTTTGTTTCTCCTGAATCTGAGATTCAGCAGGACTCTGATTTCCAATGCTGAGAGAGATCACATTCAGACACAATGCATAGTTTGACTATCACTTGCATGGAGTGAGAGGATATAAGCAGAGCATGTGGTTCGGTATCTGTCTCACAAAGTGACTCAAGGGTTGGTTATTAGAGGGAGTACCTCATCATACCTCACATTCAGGGTCATGTTGTGTCTGAAACGCACATTGAGAACGTTGAAGGGCCTCTTCCTGGTACTTGAAAGTATGATTACATACTTTTATTACAAATATACTCTTCATACTTTTAAAAACACTCTGCAGCCCTGTGACTAGGTCTATCTTGATAACTCATTTTTCTGAACAATAAATTGTCCCAGAAATTATTGCGATAAACGATCATATGTTGTTTTGAGTCTTTCAGCTCAGAGTTGGCATGTTCTCTCAAGTTGTTAATTTAGGAAGCAAAATTTCTTTTAAGTCATACTTTATGTGTACAGCATTTTTATAACAACTGAAAGCAACATAGTTACTTGATTGTGCTTAAAAATGGCACCAAATGCCTGGAAAACACATAGTACTGCCCCTTTAACAAGTAAGTGTCTCAGTTTTTTGTGTTACAACTTGACAAGATTGCTGAAACCACCACTCGACAATCCTAGCTCACAAGTTTTCACACTTCATGATCTTCTTTTACATTTTATCACGTTACATTCAGAAAATATTTTTATTTTATGTCAAGGTCAACACAAGCAGTACTATGAGTGTGAAGTGCAGGAGGGACAATAGATGTAATTGAATTTCAGTAAAAATGCGTTGGTTCTGTTTGGAAAACATTAGTGACCTAACAGCATCATGAGGCCTGAGAGACCCAGCAGACTGGTCAGGGAGAACGTTCTGGAGAGGTTTAAAGCTTTCAACATCTCCCAGGGGAACTGTTTTGAAGATCTACTTTGTTGGAAATCTGCACTGTCTCACTATTGCACTTCTTGGAGTTCCAGAGTGATGTTGACCTGCCCAAGAACTATCACCTTGTCTAATGAACGCGTTTTACAGCTTCTATTTGACTTTGAATTCAGGTCTACTCACAGAAGGAATTGTTGAAATGGAAGCTAGTTTTTAAAGATATTTTTGTCATTTGTCTTTAAGGGGGAAATAAAGTGAGGATAAAACATATAAATTAAAATCAAACATTTTATTTGTTATAAAAAAACTGATTTTATTTTTAAGCCACTTCGCCCAGTCCCACCAGACTCAGAGACTGAGTTTCACCTTCCATCAGGATAATGACCCTACACCTACAACCAGAGCTACAATGAAATTATTTTGATCAAACCAGATTTGTGTCTTAGGATGGCCTAGTCAAAGGCCAGACCTAAATCCAATTGAGAACATGTGGCTAGATTTAAAGTTGAGCTGCGTCGCAAAGAAAAATGATCACAAATTTCCCCCAGCAACATAAGCTGCTAATGACACCCGAAAAGTTTTTTTAAAGCTTTGCTGCTGCAGAGAGTTTTTCTTCAAAGGGTGACTCAAGGGGACTCCAATTCGACTGCCATCGTTTAACAAAGTTCTTTTTATTCAGTGATAAACTGTATAATTTGAAGAACACAGCACATGATTGGTTGTTTTCTTTAGCAAACAATATTCCTCACTCTCTTTTACTTTGCTCCTATTTTATGCCAGTCCACATATTTGCTAGCCTTGGTTTTAACTTCAGGCTGTAGAGATGAGCTTGTTTAAACAGAGGGTTTGTTGGAAGCAAGCAGACGCTTAGAGCCTTCAAAGACAGCACTACTGTTCTTCTTCTACTCGCCTCATGCTCCCCACCCCTCAAGGCCGTCCATGTCTCCAGCAAAGCACTGCAGGCTGCTATCAAAGTAGCTCAGGCAGAGGCGGGTTTGTGCACAAGTCACACAAAATCTCCACCGGAATTATCACAAGGTTACACAATTACAAGACATTGGCACCTGCTTTATGTTTATTAGCTGTAAAACTAATTGGTAATAAAATTTTTATTACCAGTTGTTAATCTTTCAAAGGTGGTTGACCTCATTTTATTTGAGGAAAATTAACACCATACTTGAACAGCACAATAATTCATGGTCAGTTCTTGGCATAGGTTGACATAAGCGGTTTTGCCGAGGGCAGCAACTGCTGACAACAACAATATAAAATGTGGGGGGGAAAAAATCCCCCCGAAATTATTAAAGGTGCAGTAGGTAAATATTGTAAAATATGTTTTTTTTTTTTTACATTTTATAAAGGAGCAGTATTGTTTAAAATGGCTTTTTTTAGTTTACATCATGTTATAATTCCCTCATCAAAAACACACTAGTGTTGTTTTGATTCTTTCATGCATGTTTGAAAAATCCTTTTGTTCCCCATGGCAACCATTCACTTGTGCAAAACGTGTGGATGGACCGAGGCGAGGTCTTCGAGACTCAACATACCTCATAAGTTTTGTTTTGTTGGGTTTTTATTAACTAGCAGACTCCTTTGCTAATTCATACACACATTTCCTACATCTTCTCATGTGACCCCCCCAGTCAAATCAAAGTATTCCAACTGAGTGACTACCAGAACCATGCATCCTTACAGTAGTCTTAGGTTTAGTACACAGTTAACCAAGTCTTTATACAAACAAATATTTCTGTTACACACATTTTTTCTGAAAAGTTTCCATCCTCATGAACCCTGCAAAATACGCCAAGAGCTTTGTTTACATGTACAGATATCTAGGTTGAGTTACTTTTAAATTGCGTATTAGAATGTAACATTATTAAAACATATGCACAGCATCGATATATGATGACAACATTGATATATATATTTTTGTTACAGTCTGAAATGCGCAAGACCCTAAATCTCTGTTTTCCCATGTACACATACAAACATAAACACAGAGTTTTCTGAAATCTCCTCTTTGGTCTGAGTTTTCATGTTTTTTTTGTGATATAAAACAGAGCTTTTGTTTGGTTGGAAGGACAAAACACATAAACGTATCCGTCTTCCCAGATATCTGTCTCTGCGTGCACTAGGCCTTAGTAGAATCTAGGAAATTAACTTAAACTGCTGGTTGTAAAAACGAATGCAAAACATCCCTCTTGTGATTACTAACTGATGGTCAGTACAAAGATGCGTACCCAGAAAAATTGTCTATGAAAGGAGTTAAATTACAAAGATTTGAAATGTCAAAGTTGTGAAATGAGCAGCAGCTGATTCTGTATGAAGAAGCACTCAGTTCTTCATACACTTTCTTTCTGTCAGGACAGTTTGATCCCTCACAAACCCACCCATCGCCCCCACCAATCATCCTGCAACCTCAGGCCAAACCAGCTCTTTTCAGATCTTCTTTATCTGCAGCATCCCGGCAGGGAGTACGAGGGCATGTCCACATGTCACCTATTAGCTGTTGCTCTGGGCGATGTGCTTTGTACACACGTGTAGTCCCAAAAAACACACAGCACTCCACCAGCCTTAGATTGTTCGACGGATTGGGAGAGATTGCGAGATTGTTCGACAGCTGATTTCCATTTCTCTCTCTGTTCAACGTTTGCTCTTCTTCCTGCCAACCAGAACCCAGCCGTATTATTCTTTGGGGTAAAAAGTTCACTCTTTTATTTTTGGAGTCCTTCTGTTTTACACGGTCTATAAATAGTAGGGAGGTTTGTGAAGATGCAGGAGGGGGAGCTGGTTGGAGATTTGCCGTCATCCTGGTAATGATCAAACTCCTCACGAAGCGACACCTTCGTGCTGATTTCTGTGATTTGAAGCAACCTTCCCTGAACAACTCCCATCTTTGCTCGACCTAAAATTCCCTTTTCAGCTCCAACGTGCTGAGTGTGCGTGTCTGGGAGTGCTGCTAATTTAAACGGTGTTGTGGAGCCGTCCTGCAGAGAGGAGCGCTCGCAGGCGCTTTGACTCATGCACTAGATATTCACATAATGCTCAATCGGCATGTCTCTACTTGCTGCCAATGATTCTGTTACTGTCACAACACAAAGCTTAATCTTCTTGTTGTGTTGTGACAAGACACATCAGTTACGGCATAGTGTGAGAAGTACTTGGGTAAAGCTTCCTTCCAGCATAAAACCAACATGTTCTGATCAGGTTGTGCTCTTTATAATCACATTAGTCATTTTTAATTGCTGGTTGTTTTTACCAAATATGTACCTTGAGTTTGGAGTTCTGGGTTTTAAGTAATCGGCATAGAATGGGCTGTTCAGAAACGAGGAGGGAAGTGACAGGTTCTAAAAGCTAACGGTTTCACAGACTGTTGCTGTAAAGGTCGACCTTGCTACCATGCTGCAGCAGATAAACACCTGATGTTTTGCAAAAACTCCTACAGTCGGCATTCTTCACACAATAGAAACAAATTTTGAAGGTTTTGCTTTCAGTGACTTTAAAATGTTTATGTTAGACATTAGTATATATTTTTGATATGTCAATGCTGTCTCCACAGTCCAACAGAGGTTGGAGACAGGGAGAGTTAGTAGCTAGGCCTGTCACGATAACAAACTTTGCTGGATGATAAATTGTCCCAGAGGTTTTTGTGATAAACTATAATATTGTTATTTTGAGAGTAGCATAATGGGAAATGGAATAATAATACACATACATCTGCTCGAAGATTAATAAACTTTCATTTCTAGCATACATTTAATCTTGGAACTGGAAGACATTTTAAAGATCCAAAATAAAATAAAAAAATAATAATAATAAATAAAATGGATGCTGAAAGCACTGCAAACAAAATCTTTTGGCTAGGTGAGACCAATGGAGTGACCAGTGGTGCCCAAAATGGGTCCTGGAAAGAGAGAGAAGAGAAAAACAAACAAATGGAAATATTCAAGCTCATTTTAATTTATCATGCAATTAATTGATTTATTGTGCTTTGCTTTTCCATTCCATTCATAGTGCTTTGTAGACTTATTCTACAATTCACGTCACTTGAATTTTTTTCATTTTTTATGCCACAATCTACTTAATTGGTTTTTATGCAACTGCTCCAATAAAGGTCAGATTTGTGGAGTAGATGATAGATAGTTGTTCTAACCCTGCTTTAAGCTTCTCCACAACTTCCTCCCTGACCTGTCCGCTGACCTCTGCTTTATACTGAGATTAAACACACATACACATGCACACACACACTGTTTGACTCTGTTTTTGAAGTAGGTGACTTCTAAAGGCAATGGGCCAATACCAGGCCTTCCTTTTCAGACCGTGCTTGTGAAAAAGAAAAATACAATAACTTTGAAAACCATGTAGAATCTTCATTCCATCTAACAAGTTTTCATATTATCGTTTATTGCAATAATTTTTTAGACAATTAATCATTCAGCAAAATTTGTTATTGTGACAGGCCTAGTTGCTGCACAACATATTGAAAAGGTTTAAGTATGTTTGCAAGACACTGTAACTAATTGCAACCTTCACTTCAAATCTATCTGTTGCATAGATTTTGAAAGCTTGGTTGCATAAGGAATAAAAAAGTCATCCTGTCTTCAAAGGAAAGATTATTTCAACCCACTAATCTATAAATAAATAATGAGTACATAAAACCCTTAAGTTGAACAGAGATGTATCCTGAATTTACTGTGAAACTGCAAACCAAGGCATGTCTGGAATCTGACCAGATAGTATGTATAATGATGATATCTATGTTTACTTTTGCACAATACAAGAAATATATCATCTTGAAATAGGAATAATCACAGATTTACTTTAGGCTTGTAGACTAGACTAGTTCTTTTAACATTGATTTAACCCTTTTAAATACTATAAAAAGTGTTTGAAAACGTTAATAGAGGAGCCATGTTGTGATGACTTTCAGGAGGCGGAGTTTCAGAAAGAGCAGGAGGTTTTAAAGTGACGGAGACCCATTTTTAATATGTTAAGTTACATAGTGAAATTAATTTTAAGTTGTATTTGATATATATATATATACAGCACTTTAATGACAACCGAAGTTAGCATAGTTACTTGACTGTGCTATAAAATGACACTCTGTGCCTGGAAAACACATAATTCTGCCCCTTTAGAGTTCCCAGCAAAGCATGTCTGTTGGCAAACAGAAAAGCTGCAACAATAAAACAGGGCTCCTTAACATTTTCCATTACTTAACAATCCTCTGTGGAGTTTGGGTCTCTTCTGATCCAAGTGCGTAATGTTGAGCTTGGTGGTTGGAGGTGTGAAAACGGAGATGAGCGGCTCTAAGCCGGCATCTGTGTTTACAGTAATGCAATAACGCCCTTATTGGACAAACACTGACTGAAGAATGTGGAGAAGAAATTCCATACATCACTCGTGTGTTTTCATGCAACTACTGCACACTTTGCATGACAATTTAGATATTTCTGGTCATGCATTATGCTGCTAACGCAAAGTAAGTTGCAGAGGCACAGAGTGAGAAGTGCTTTCAAAATCAAAGCAGAAATTCCTGTTGCTGACAGAGATCTGGTTTGGGAAACTACAGGCGGCCTGGGCTCTACAGTTAAGGACAGTCTGAGGCATACAATACCAAAAGACAAACTTGATTTTGAACAAGGATCTTTAAGTAATATTTATTCATACATCAGTTCTTCTGAGTAAAGAATGACTCTTTAGATAATTGGATTCTTCCATTCCCATTCCATCATCAATATCTATCACCAACATTGGTTTTCCTTTGAAAGATGACAGATTTTGAGATTACTTCAACTTTTTTATTTTGCTAGTCACCTGTCAGTATGGCTCTAACTCCATCTACTGGGATGTTTATATTTCCTTTTAGCAAAATAATTTTTAAAAAAAAGTCTGTTTTATGTACTCATGTTGATTAATATTAAATAATAATAATAAAGATTGTGAAAACAAGCAGGTAGTTTGAGCTCAGTTGAGGATCTCAGTGGTTTGGATGAAATTTCTGCCTTCTAGTTTTGCTTTTCAAAAGCTGCAGATGCGATGGTGCAGCTTATAGCAGATCTGAACTCCACAATCTGTGATTTGCATTCTGACATGGCCGCCTGTTTCACTTCCTCCTGAGCACAGAGAACCCTCCTGAGGAAGCTGGTGATGGGCGTGTCTGGGGGGAGGCTGCTGGGGGATACAGATACAGTGACACGCAGACAGACGGCATGCTGCCTGTCTGTGCGTGCACAGCAGTTAAATTTAGTACATACAGAGCCCATTTTTATAATTAGGTGCAACGTCCATACATGTCTGTCTGAGGTTTGGACTATAAAAATCACTTTATTATCTATATGTCTGTTGTGTGTTGGTATCTGTTTTGTGTAGGAAGAAAACAATCTTCTTTTTAAACTCCTGTTTATTGCCTACAGCTTTCACACATGGACAATAAACCAATAACAAAATATATTGCAGTAAGCACACAATCAATATTAATATGTAATTAATCTGATAGAATATTCAATATTCAACATATGGAATATTCACTGAACTGATCCAGAACTGCATTCTGGGGGATGTAGGCAGAGGGAAGGATTTAGCTGCTCAAGGTCTCATAGTGAGCTAAGCTAAATGGGTGGCATCAACTAACTCACTCACTCTTTGGTTACCTAGCAACAAGCTGATGAGTAGCATGCAGTCACCAGTTTTGGAGTATTTCAGATATTTAAAACAGGAAACTAATCAATAATTATTGATATATTCAGCTATCCACATCAACTGATATGAAACTCTTATATCCTGATGAGTATTTTAGCCATGTCATCCAGCAACTTACATACATTTATGGAATTTGATAATAAAAACACACTGCTTTTCATTACCATTTGATTTTTCTCGTTGAAATTTGAATTGTTTTTAGTATGAAACTGACCATGTCTTTATGGATGTTTGTTTGCAGGTTCCAGCCAGCAGTTTGAGACTTAGAAGAAAAAACATTTGAGGAGCTGGAAGTGGATTACAGGAGGCATAAGAAGCAACAATTGTGAAAGAAAAGAAGACACATTTAGTGGGACAATCGCAACAATGGGGAGGAAAAAGATTCAGATTGCACGAATAATGGATGAAAGGAACAGACATGTAAGCAACAAACAACTTTCAGTTAATATCGATATCCAAGTTTCAAAGTTACAACTACATTTCCAGTCTGAGTGCAGTCTGGATGTATCAGTGTTTTTACTAGAAGCTGAGAGCTGAAATGACGTCATGTTTATACGATTGTGTTTAATCTCAGTTCAGTTCTTACTATCTGAAAGTCCATTTACAGATTTCCCCAACTGATGAAAGTAATGCTTTAAAGTTGAAACAAAGTAACATCCCAGTGTTCACAGACTCACTGTCATATGATGTTCACAAGCACTCACTGCGTATGAGTCTGATTGTGATGCTGGCTCAATGCAACATGACTTCTGAGTAATGAGGCCCTGTTGTCTATATGACTTTTGCATGAGTTCATTTTTACACACAAGTGAACACGTAGCAGAGCGTGCACACACACACACACGCGCACAGGTCCTGTTTGAGGGAACGTTTCTTCTCTTCCTGTTTTGACAGGAAGTGCAAGCACATGTGCTTCCTGATCCACAACAGGC
The DNA here is from genome assembly GCA_033032245.1 of Poecilia picta. Classification (NCBI taxonomy): domain Eukaryota; kingdom Metazoa; phylum Chordata; class Actinopteri; order Cyprinodontiformes; family Poeciliidae; genus Poecilia; species Poecilia picta. The sequence continues at coordinate 28,809,639 of CM065364.1, read as the reverse complement.
AGGATCTACCCTCACAGTTCTTCCCTGGACTGTTGATGGGGCATCCAGCACAGTGCGCATAACGCTGCAGCAGCTTGCAGTCGGACTATTTTTAAAGGAATAGTAATAAAAATACTCACCAGCCTGTTTAGGGCTGTTGCTAATTATTTTAGTAGTCAAGTAATCTACTGATTGTTTGTCAAGTAATTGCATTAAAAATATATATATAAAAAGCAATATTTATAAATACTGTCATGACAGCAATATTAATATTGGATATCAATATCTGCCCAGAGCTGCACAGTGGCGCAGTTGGTAGAGCTGTTGCCTTGCAGCAAGAAGGCTCTGGGTTCGATTCCCGGCCCCGGCCTTTCTGCATGGAGTTTGCATGTTCTCCCTGTGCATGGTGGGTTTTCTCCGGGTACTCCGGTTTCCTCCCACAGTCCAAAAACATGACTGTCAGGTTAATTGGTCTGTCTAAATTGCCCCTAGGTGTGAGTGTGTGTGTGCATGGTTGTTTGTCCTGTGTGTCTCTGTGTTGCCCTGCGACAGACTGGCGACCTGTCCAGGGCGTACCCCGCCTCTCGCCCGGAACGCTAGCTGGAGATAGGCACCAGCACCTCCCGACCCCATTAAGGGACAAGGGTGTAGGAAAATGGATGGATGGATGGATGAATATCTGCCCAAATTTTCATATCACTGCAGCCCTACCGATTTGTTTTCTGTAGCTTAGAAAATTAACCTTCAATTTCAAGAGCTCACTTTTTAAGTCAACCTGGAGAAAATTGCACAAAATCTAAAATTATATTCAATTTAATACAATAAAAATAATAAAGCAGGAGGACACTTTAAAACAAATTGTGCAGACTGCTCTGGTTTTCAGCTTACATTTTCATCCTGAATCAGTTTAATAGACAAACTCTCATTTTGCAACAAAAGTTACAGCTTTTGTGTACACGTGATATTTGGCAGCTTCATCACACAGAAACATACGTCAGCTCTGTAGACAGCACGGTGAGCTCTGCCACTCCTGAGTTGCCACTTGGGATGATGGGAAATACATTTCTGGATTGTGCGTAAAACTACGCTGTTTAATGTGGTACTTATTATGACAAAGTGGAACTTCCCCGAATTTGGACGGCTATCTGAAAACAGCACACCTTGCAGATTACAGTAAACCTCTTCAGTCGATACAGTGTCTCTTTCATTGTAAAAGTGCAAAACCCTTTAGGCACTACCCAGTGACTGTGTAAAAGTAATATATCATGACTTGACCTGCTAAACTAACTGACTTGTAAAAAGGGGAAACTAAGAACCTATTTTAACCTCTAATCATAATGAAGCAAAATTAGAGGCAACAACTCCAAGCAATGCAGAGTAAAATTATTCCTCAGCTGCATTTAAAACAAACCAAGTAAACCAAATAACATTTGCTTTACCCTCCTCACTAAAGTGTCAGACTAACTGTACTGTTGTAAAAAAAAAAAGAAAAAAAGCCAAGTAGCTACTTTTATCAAAAATGTAACTCTCTCATGTATAAAACCGGTACTCACTTTCCTCTTGCCCTTAGGTGACATTTACAAAGCGCAAGTTTGGCCTGATGAAGAAAGCTTACGAGCTGAGCGTGCTGTGTGACTGTGAGATCGCTCTCATCATCTTCAACAGCACCAACAAGCTGTTCCAGTACGCCAGCACCGACATGGACAAGGTTCTGCTCAAATACACCGAGTACAACGAGCCGCATGAGAGTAGGACCAACTCGGACATTGTGGATGTAAGGAAACGATACACACACACGCACGCACATACACACGCACACACACTGATAATGTGGAATGGGGACGGTTAGAGAAGATCTTTTAACATTTGATGGAATATTATCTACTGAGGTTCATGTGTCTTTAAAGCACAAACTGTAAGGTTTAGCATTAGGATTTCAACAGTTTCTTTTGTTGTATTTATGATGATGATAAAAAAAAAATACACTCTCCCATTTGCCAAGCGATCAAGTTTCTAATGTAGGAGATGCATGTTTTAATTTTTGTTTTGAAGCTTATACAGCCTGTGCCCTCACAGGAGCCTTCTGCTCAGGGCAAGAACAATTTATTTTTGGTCCAACTTTTTTCCCATGATTCTTGAGATGTTTCAAAATAAATTTGAACTATGCTCTTATTGTCCATCTTCAGCAACATCATCCTTGCTTATGCAGCTTAGCAATCACACACAGACAGCCTTGTTCTGATTGTTTGTCAAGTAATTGCATAAATTTTTTTAATAGAAAACAATATTTATTGGATATCAATATCTGCCCAAATGTTGTGACTTTTACCACCTGCAAGTCACAACAGAGAGAACACCTGACAGAAAGTGACATGAAAGCCAAATCTATTTCAGGTATTGACTTTTATGTGGTTCTAAACTTTTGATAATCTGATGAACAGCTTCTTTGCCTTTATATGGAATTTTCAGTAATTTGCTTTTCCTGTTTTTGTGTTTTGTTGTTTTATTCTCCTTTTGGACTGTGAGGGTTTATTGTTTATTAGTAGTACAACACGTGAATACTTGTAGTTTCTTCCCTGATCTTAAGATTCTGTTCAGTAACTTATGGAGAAATAAAACAAGGTTTTGTTGTCAGGTACAGAATTAAAATGTTTCTGACAGTCCAGCAACCAAATCCATATTCTCTTCATTTTTCTGGGTGTGAAAGCTGCTGCTAACATTTCTTATCATGCAATGTAATGGCTTTCCTAACAGTGCTTTTATTGTGTGTTCAAACATAAAGGAATAAGTGTGCACTGGGTTGAAGCGTGTGAATTTTACCATCTTACAAGCAAAGTAATTTGCATTGTCAGGGTGCAACCTTCTAGTTTTCTGCTCCGCTGTGTTGATGTGGTGATTAAGATGTTGTTGCTGCTTATCTGTGGCATTTACTGATGGATGTAGTGGGGAAGTCCACAATGTTTGGAAGTCATTTCAGATTGTTTTAGTATAAAGAACAACTTCGAGTTACTCTGTGACAGACTGGCGACCTGTCCAGGGTGACCCCGCCTCTCGCCCAGAACGTTAGCTGGAGATCGGCACCAGCAACCCTCCCGATCCCACTTAGGGATCGGGAGGGTGTACAGAAAATGGATGGATGAAGCAACTTCTTTTATACAAAATAAACTTGTGACCATCTTGGCCTGAAAGTTCAGGGCTCACAGCACGTTCTATGAGGGCCTCTATGTGGCCAAATTAATATTAGGTAAATTAATCAGAAAACAGGCTCAATATTCCTGCCTGATCAGGCTCTCCAAGCATTCAGCATGCTGAGCTGAGGGAGTCTGTATCAATGCAGACACAGATACCATGTTCAGTATTTGATTATACAGTTATTACTAATAAACTGCTAGAGAATTTTAAATACTTTTGTCTTTGTGGTGTTGAAGTTGCTTCTCACATGCAACAGACTTTTTTTTTTTTTACAAAAATCCAGGACTGCTGGTGTTTCAAGTGATTACCACGTGTGATTGTCAGATCTGCAGAGGCAGAGGCTTCCTCACTAAAGATTATAGTCTGTTCCTTGTTTTGCCATTAAAGAAATTTCTGTGACAGATGTCCATGTTCAAAATCTGAGGATCAGTGATCGTTAAGGTTGTTTGCAGTTGCGGCTGCATATGGATGTGTTTTTAGTGTCATGTCAGGAAACTTCTGTGAGTTAAAGTCTGAGTGTGTCATTGTGCTAATTTCTCTGTTCGGTGAAGGTTTTCAGTCTTTTTAAGTTGTTTATGTTAAAGTGAATGTTAGTGACAGTGCCACACCAGGACTCGGTGATACAGTACATACTGGATCACCGAGTTAACAGAGCTCAATCACAAGCATATGCCCTGACACACACATGTAAACACACACCCCCAACCTGGGGATATTAGCTTAAGTGTGACTCTCAGGTGACGTTTAGGTCCAGACAGGATTCTGATGCTGAGGCTGCAGACATCCTGAACCTGACAGCTGACAGTACAATTATCTAAAGCTACTAATCAATACATCTATTTTATTTACTATTTTCTGAACACAAAGAGCTGCAACACTTACTGATATTAAGTAAATAAAAACCTGACAGTATGATCAGAAAATGTAATTTCTGCTATTTTCCCCACTTTTTATTCCACAAGAACATCATTAAATATCACTAAATTCAAAAGTGTCATTAAATGCAGTTACTGACAGTAGTTTGGTTTAGTGATATGAATCACACGTTTTTAAGTAAATGAAGAAGCCTAAACAGAAATATTTTTCAAGAACAATATTTGTGATTAAGGCACTTTTAATGCTGTGTCATGCAGTTACTGCAGGTCTATTTATTACCTGTAAACAAGTAATATATTTTTAATAATGAATGATATATTCTTTATCATTATCACAATAGCACCACAAAATATCTAAAAAAATTATTGGGATTTTACTCAAGAGTCCAACAAAAATCACAATTCATATGTTCATAATAGAAACCATGTGGGAGTAAAGTTTAAAGAAGGTTAGGTTTTAAGTTAATATCTCAAGCTTACAGCAATAATCAGATAAGCAGCCAAGAGGCCTGCTGGAAGTCTGGAGGAGCTGCAAAAATCCAGAACTCAGGTGGAAGAAGCTGTTTCATATCTGACCTTCAGAGGACAGCCGTTGTGTCAAAAGGACCCAAAACCTGGGAGTCGACACATTGAGCATGTGGAAGAAGGAGCACTTGTTTTTTGTTGTGAATGCTGACAGGAGGAGGGATGGAGCTAAATACAGAGCAGTCCTGAAAGAAAATCTGACAGAGGCAGCAAAAAAACTACTTAAGTTTGGAGCAAAGGTCACAATGATGGTGAAGAAAACACTCACTGTAAATGTAAATATAAAAGACTGATCAAAACGCCTCTATTCAGTGTAATAATGAAGGTTTTCAGACAGGAAAGCAGAGTACTCCCAAATGAACAAAGACTGCCTAGTGGCAGCTGATTAGATTGATTAGATTATTTATTTCCTTAAAAAAATCACAGTAAGGCACAGACACTGGACAAAAAGCTCCAATGTTTTCTGTAATATAAATAAAATCTTTAAATTAGAGAGTTTCATAAATACATTTTTCATTTATTTACTATGATTGTTTGTGTTTCTGAGATTTCTCTGAATACCCTGCAGACCCTGATAGATTACCTCAACCTTCATCACAAGTTAGGATATTGCTTTCAGGAATATTTCCTGAATAACTCTGTATGTCTTAAGTGTCAACCAGCACTGGCTGCATGTACAGTACAAACAGTGTTTACCTGAGCTTCCCTCTCCACATGGTCGCCCTGTCAGAGGCCGGCTTACACGTGCTGAAATCCTCTGTAATCTACGGCAATCCTGTTTAGCTCATTATGGTAATCTGCACAGGCAACCTCTTCATCTCTGCAGAACATCCACAGAGGCTGGATTATTTATGTCACACACTGCTCTCACTCCTCCTGCATCACCTTTGACCTCCATGCTATGTTTTCTTCCTCTCTGCTCCTTGGCTGCCTCCTCCTTTGTGTCATACTAGTTTGTTTATTGTTATTTTTTTTTGTTGATCTTGGTTTCACTCTCATTCATTTTAACTCACAGCCCCATCATAATACTTAGTAATTATGTTGGAAGACATCTGATCATCGCCTATGCTCCTATGCTATGTATTTGAAACTGTAGCATACATAATTTGACCAGGCTGCCACTACATAAAGTACAACGTAGGAACATCTTTGTTTCTTCTTGAGAAGTCATATTGATTGAGCAGCTGTCATTCTGTTTTAGTGTTTATTGTTATATAAATGTCTTGTCCTGTTTTGGTTTGTATGGCTGGTGTTTTGGCGAGGTCTTTATAAATGAGATTACTGGTCTCAGAGGAACTGCCAAGTTAAATGAAGGTCAAAATTATTTTAAGCTGCTCAAAATTTCCCCCTTTTTAACTTTTTACAACCAGTTTAACAAAATTTTTGCGTGGCAGCCAGTTAGAAAGCTAGATGTAGCCGCAGGTTTTCTGTCCTGAACACAATGGACAACTGGTGATGGAAGGTATCTTTGGTGTGACCTGAAAGCAGCCTTTGTGAGGTCTCATCACACCTCAGAGACATATGTCCACCTCCCAGCACGATGAACCAGTCTTGTAATATCCCACCAGCTAAGTGAAGCTCCAACATGCATGTTCAGCACAGCAGGAGCAACCTTGGCTCAGCCAGCCCTGCACCATGTTGAGCCAGGCACTGCTACCTCAACCTGCAAGGTTACGCATGACCTTTATCCCTCCCATCATCTAATCAGAGATCAACAAACTTAAGCGGCGTGAGCTGGCTGAGTATCAAAAGCTACCAGAAAACAAAAAACACATGGAGATGTGTGTGGGTGTGTGTGTGTGTGCGTATGCTCCTGAGGAGTTCTGGACTCCACAGCACACATATAGCAACCTGATACACACAAGGAAAAAACCATGACAGCTGTTGTAATGACTCTGTTTTGTCACTGAAGATGATAATTGTGTAGTTCCGTCTTACAGATAGTTACAAAAAGATGCTGAACATATAAGAACTTCAAGTTGTTTTTAACGCAATTTCATGGTACAGACCAACACAAACGCACTCATGTGATGTGGATTTAAATGATATTTGATTCTCAAGTTTTTTTCTACATATACAGCTTATTAGAGGATTTTTCCATACAGCAATTCTAAAATATTTGAAAGAAAATTCAGCTTGGGAAGTTGAAATATCTGGTTGCTACTTGACACACTGTTAGGCAGCCAGTCCAGAAGCTGCATTTATTTTCTATGGTTCTGATTGGCCAGACTCCGAAGACATGAGGAAGACTGTAGATGTTAGATTCTGTGGTGACAGCCTTGTGTCCACTGTGTGTACCAGATTTTTAAAATTTTTTTACCATATTTGTTTCTAGAGGGGAGGAGAGTAAGTTGGTCATGTGATATTTGGTCATGTGACAGTGATAGTGATGCAAAGCAGGACTGTGGGGCGTTTCAGTGAATCAAAGAAGCAGTGATGGAGGCAGTGGTGTGATCAGAGAGGTTTTAAGATATAGAAAAAGTAGTGAAATAAATGTCATATCTGTTCATATCAGTTATTGACCATGACAGCAACACAATAGCATCCCTAACATCAAGTGTATCAAACTATATAAAGTACTGGGTGTGACTGATCTGGTCATTGCCTTTTGTTTACGTTTGCTGTTGAAAAATCTCCATTTTGGAGCAACAGAACAGTTTAAGAATGATGGAAGACTTCGTTTTGGGCAACAAAGCCGATTTCAAACTCCGTTCGAAGTCATTTTAAATACTGGAAAAGGGAAGCTGTTTGTGAGAGGTTGGAGTGTTTCTTGGCCTCTGCACCAATCAGAACCCAGCTAGACAGGAATTCAGTAAAAGAGAAGCTCCTTTGTTTTGGTAATCTTTTTCTGCCCTCATGTGGCTTCTTGGCATGCGCCTGTCTGTGTGCGTGTGCGCGTGTGTGTGTATGAACAGGCTGCGGGCCAGATAACTATCAGCGTATTGTTTTGTATTCGTTTAGTCTGGGAACCTTGTTGCTATTTTTAAACCAGAGGAGTTCTGCATTCCTTGCCGTAACTCTGTTAACCTTCTTCTGTTTGGACGAGCTCTGCCTCATCAGTGTGTGTGTGGGTGTGTGTGTTCAACACCATGCTGTTTTCAGATTAGAAACAGATGAAACTGACGCTCACAGGACCTTCCAGTTCCTTTGTGTTGGCTGAGATCCCTCCCTGCTAAATGACTGGAAACCGGCAGCGGTCTAAAAATAACCCAGAACACGGCTAAGAATAGCCATGACGGCCTGCGAGTGTGGGTGACTGTGGTTTGCTGTGAATGACTGAGTGTTTTTTTGTTTGTGCGTGTGTGTGTGTGTGTGTGGTGTGTGTGTGTGTGTGTGTGTGTGTGTGTGTGTGTGTGTGTGTGTTATTTAATGTGCAAGCAATAGGATGAAAAAGAAAGAGAGGCAAATTCAGGCTAAGTTTTATTTTGCCACGGCTTCCTCTGCTTCCATCCTTCCTTTTTCCTTTTGTGACCAGTACAGTTTATAGCAGCTCAGCAGGATGAGTAGGCGTACACTGGCATGGCATGTAGCAACAGCTCATCATAAAAGTATAAAATGACCTAACTAATAACATCAACAATTGGATCTCTATGAACATTTAGAAATGAAAAGCTGATGTTTAAAAGCTGGACGTTGAAACTGTTCCAGCCTTTCAGAAACTGATATTATTCTGAAAAGCTCACATCTTAAATCAATCCAACTTTTCCTTTTTATTCTGGTTTGTTTGCACAAGTGTTCCAACTCAAACTGAGTGAATCGCTCATTGAACTGGAAATAGACTGATGATTGTTCCTTACAACACCTGTGGATTTTTCTCTTTTTTTTCTGCTGGTAGGTGGCTGCTAAGTTTAGAATTCTTTCAATAAAAATGTTGTTTTTTGTAACTTATTAGGAAAGTATGATGCCATAAAACAAAGCAATTATATTTATTAGGTCGCCAAATAAAGTAGCTCTAATTTTGGTAGCTGTGGGATGCTGTAAAAGCCGAACGTAACAGCCCTGAGAGCGCCGTCTCCATCGCAGCAGACACAGAAAGACATATGCATTCGGAGGATCATCTGGTGTGGTATTGGTGGTGGAGGAGTGGGAGACCACCCACGAAAAAGCAGAGCGTTGGGATGCGAGCGAGACTAAAAAGAGAAAGCAGAATCAATGGAAAAGCAGAGTGGGAAGGTGGAGGTTTGAATGGGTGCAGGAGGTGATGGTGGCTGCTCTGGTGTATGTCCTCTGAGATTTTCTCATCTACTGCTGTTCCTTTCTGCTCATTAACAAACACTCACTATGAAGTTACTAAAAGGCGTGTAGTTTTTTCTCATGAAGTTGCTCATTTGTAAAGTTTTTCATCTTGTCAGAAATTCACTTTCATCTAGAAATGCATCCATTAGGTGACATTATGACGGTTTCTTTAAATATGACAAAAGTTCCATTACATAAGGAAACGGCACCATCACTCTTTGCCATTGGCTGTATGTTATTTCATATCAAGAGAGAGATACACACACAGGCACACACATATATTAGGGCTGAAACAATTAAGTTGATTAATCATCAGTCAATTATGGAAATCATTGTCAAATAATTTAGTAACTGATTGTTAAATGGAGGATACAGACTCAATATGTTTTTATTATAAATCTTAGATGAAAAATTTAGTTTTGTACTATTGTGGCTCAATTACTGCTCGGAATATGTTGTTGTTTAAGCAAATGGCCATTTGCTTAAACAACAACATATTCCGAGCAGTAATTGAGCCACAATAGTACAAAACTAAATTTTTCATCTAAGATTTATAATAAAAACATATTTGTTTGTAAATATGTCTTCAGAACTCCTCTAGTGGCATAGTTTTAGCGTCTGTAAATCAAATCTTCTTTCAAGTACCTTTTGCTGTCCAATTATGAATCAGTTAAACCAAAAACGAATCACCAGATCAGTCCTACGCTGTGCTGATGCTAAGTCTAGCAGAAAGGCCTGAACTTTTCACATGTTGATGTTAGAAGGGTTGTTTTAGCTGCAGACACATTGAATGATCACGCATTCACCACAGAGATTCAGAGATTGCATTTTAGGCAATAAAACAGTTTCTTTACTTATTTAAAAAGGGAATTTAATAATGTTTTTATTTTCATCTTTTGATAGATTTCTCATATTGTATAAGAAATGCAAAAAAAAAATAAAGTTTGTATAGAAGTAGATAAAGTCAGTCTTCATTTACCAGCTCCTGTTTTAGCTGATTTTAGCTAATTACAACTATTTAATCTAAAATATTCTAACCACAGGACTCAAGGCTGTCAGCTTATATTTGAGGTATTTTTTGTTTTTTGTGGGGGCTGGCAGGTTGTATTTGGGGGGTATTTATTTCAAAATTTAAAGCAAACTGATCATAAGATTTTTCTGCCCTTAAAATCACAATTTATTATTTGGAAAATCTTCACTTTACTTGTGAAAAGCACAAAATGGGAATTTGTAGTTATCCCATAAATACTTTTAAAACTTTGTCTTGGACCTCTAGTAGATACTTCCAGTATATAGAACCAAAAAATCTTTCTGGAAGTGAAGTCTCAGCTTTGGTTCCACCCTCCATCTGAATGACTCGCTTTCAAGTTCAGTTTTCTTTGAAAAACAAGCTAAGGGTGTTGCGTTGTCTTTGATTTTACTTGGTGTGTATGTGTGTGTGTGCGCGCATGTGCATGTGTGTATGGGAGTAACAAGAAGCTCCCACACACTCTGAAGCAAAAAAATAGCCTTCTACGGCCATCCCTCCGCTAGCCACACTTGTATTGGTGGGAGCTGCCTCACCACACTCCACCCTCTCTCTGTAAAGGGAAACAGGTGGACTCGGATGGGATGAGTTGGATGCTGTGATTGGTCCAACTGCTGGGGGAGCCTACAGTGTCCTTCTGCTGACAGGCTGGAGTGATGGGGTGTGAAGTGCTGAAGCAGGCACCACGAGCCAAACTGCATACTGCACACACGCGTGCGCACACACGCAAACACACACACTTGTCACCACCTGATCCTTGTGTGAACAGATGTTTCACAACACTGACATGTGGTCCGCTCAGTGGACCCATCCTCATCAGAACTTGTCTTCTGTTCATGTAAAAGTAAAGAGTGACTCCTTCTATCATGGAAAAAGTTGATCAGGTCGGAGTTCACCCCTGACAACTTTTGTTTCAACCTAAGCCTCACTGGTGACATGCTCAGACAGCGCCCTCATGTGGTCAGCACTGCTATATTAATTAATTTTTTGAGCTTTATATGTTGTAATGTTGTTTCCTGATCAAAAACATATCATGAGTGTTGTATTGATTTTTTCCATGCATGTTTGAGAAATCCTTTAATCTCCCTTGGCAACCATTCAGCTGTGAAAAATGCCTGGGCTCCTTCCAAGCTTCACAGAGCAACCCTTCCGCACTCTGCTCCTTCAGACTAGCCAGCAGTAATTAGCAAACACCTGGTGGAGCTGCACATCTGCTGAGCTCATTATAGGAGCTTCTTCTTATTTATTTTTTATTTTATTTATTTCCTTTATTTAACCAGGTAAACCCCATTGAGATCCAGATCTCATTTTCAAGGGGGACCTGGGAAGCAACACTGGTAAAAAAAACATTGTTAAAGGGTTAATAGAGGAGCCATGTTGTGATGACTGTGAGTTTCAGAAAGACCAGGAGTTTTTAAAGAGACAGAAGGCCGATTTTAGAAGGATAAATTAAAAGTCACATTTTTTTTAGCCTTTTTTGATAGCATTTGTATAACAATTTAAAAATTTACAGCATTTTTATAATAACCATTGTTATTTTGGTTTAACCATGATTTAGAACGTTTAGACCAGTAGACTCATCCACTCTTGTCTTCTGTTTCTCACCAGACTCTACGGAAGAAGGGTTTAAACGACTGTGAAAGCCCCGACATCGAAGCTGACGACTCTGCTGGCCAGAGCCCAGAGTTAGACGACAAGTACTGCAAACTCAATGAAGACATTGATCTGATGATCAACAGGCAGAGAATCTGTGTATGTCTACATCTAATTTCTTTTGCAGAGCGAGTGTATGGTGTCGTTTCATGGAGGTTCTAAAACACTTTTTGGCTTTGGTCCAACAGGGTCTGCCTCCCTCTGGCTACGACATGGGGGTGACCATTCCAGGCAGCAATCCCAGCGGGCTGCTGTACTCTCACCAAACCATAGGGGGTGCTGTGGGTAATCACAACTTGCTGCCCATCTCACACTCATCCTTGCAGAGAAACACTATGTCCCCCCAACGACCCTGTAGCACTGGGAATGCAGGTGTGTTTAAACTGACTTTAGCTTTAGGCTAGAAGTTTTCCATGAAAGGGATTGATGAGCATTTTCAAAATTGGGTTTGGGAAGTTAATATCTCACCTACAGTAGATTACATTCTTGGCGTCTTCATTCAGTGTAAATCCAGATTAGCGTGTTACGAGATGGTGAAGCTAATGGCTAATCTACGAGGGGCTGAGACCAAAGGCGTCTAGCATCTTATAATTGTGGGTGGTTCTAGGCTGGAGCAAACCAGGGGCCAGTGGCCCTGTAGCGCAGAACCCTGGGACCAAATTTCATTGATGTATATTATTTAATTGGACGACACGTTACTGTGATGAGACACACATGTGTCACTGCTATGCACTGAGTCAAGAATATCGATGGTGGGAAAAATGACCCAATCACACAATGAATCTAAAAAAGGGACGCAATGTTTTGCTCTTAATTGTTTGCACTACAACAGCCAGATAAGGTAAAACAGTATCAAATGTCATAGGTCAGGAAAAAGTTTTAATTTAAATTAAAATAGCAAAGAATTGGGAAGTAGGTTAGCTATGCTAGCTTGACTTTGACAATCTTAACATGTGCTGCACAGTTTGGTGTGTTTCGGTTCAGGAAAACAAAATAATAAGGCGGCCCACACACCTACACTCTAACAAATCATCAGTCTCTATGACTAATCAACCACAGCTGGTGTCCAGGCAATCATTTATTAATAGTTGTGAAAATAAATCATTCCTGAAAACATAAAATGCTAACTGGCCAAATGTTCTGTTGGGGTTCTTATGATCTGTTATTTGTGTGTTTGTTGGTGTTGAACCCTTATAGACTTGAACATGATTTCTGCTCTGTCGGCGAATGGAGCCATTGTCAGTTGGTTGCCATGGCAATGTATGTGTGTGGCGTAAAGCCGACAGAGTGGGAAAAAAATAATAAAGAATAGGAACAGTTTTGAGTTGTTTCGCAAAACTGGATATGAATTATGAGTCATGTTTTTCCCCCATGATCCAGTCCTTGTAAAGTCCAAATTACATGAATCTTTTAACAGTTTAACCACTGTTGAGAAAAGGTGGGATGAAAACTCTGAATTGAGACGAACATATTGAGACCATTATCTTCCCAGCCTGAAGACCAGAATCTTAACCAGGTGTTTGTCCTGGGTCAGTGACTGCATGTCTCCATCTCCTGCAGGGCTGATGGCTTCTGACCTTCCTAACACCGTGGTGTCCAGCGTGGGTAAGGCTGCCTTCACATTCCTCAAATCCACAAATTGCAAATGACCCAAACCATCCTCCTTCTGAGGCCAATCTGCTCTCCTGCATTTTGTATTTAACTGTAATAATTCAACTTTATGATCTCTGACAGGAAATGGCAGCTTCAGCTCCCACTGCAGTTCCCCCGGCCTCATGTCCCCGGCCGGCGTCTCTAAGAACATGCAGGATAAGAGTCCTCCTAACATGGGCATGAGCCACAAGCCTGAGCTCCGCACACTGATGCCGCCCTCCAACAAGTGCTCCATCATGCCAACGGTTTTTATCACATTTCACTGTCTCACTTGGTGTCTTTCTGTCCAGAGAATATTTAGATTCTTAGAGGAAAGACGTTAATAATCAGTTGAGTCTGTGTCTAAGACACCTCAACCAACGCAGCAGTTTGATAAAACCAATGAGCTAATGACTAATATTTCAACATAAGTGCAGCATTAAATACCATTAAACTGTCTTTCTACCACCAAATCTATTTATCCTTACAGCTAAGAAAAATAATTCATCATTTATTATCTTGAATCAATATAAATACAATAAAAAATAATTTTTTCTACTTCAGTTCAGCCCAAAAATGATCCGACATTAAAATGGGACTTCATAACATCCAGCAGTAAATAGACAAACACTTAAATACTTATTTGATTAAATCAAAAGCTTTAATGGTTCTTAGGTAATCACACCAATATAAACAGCAAACACAGTCACTTTAGCCGTTTTCGCACTGCAAGGAAACGGAAAGGAACGGTTCCAGCCCTGTTGTGTTTGCATATACACTGAGGGGCCATCGAAGCTGTACCTGACGTCATTATTTCTGAAACTAAACAATAGTTTTGATGTAGCGGCCGAAGCCTTTTCCTTAGAGATGCGGCGGAAAACTTTCTCTTTCGTCATTGACCAATCTAGTTCATTCTGTACTCGTTCATCAGGGAGTAAGCGGAGGAAAAAAATACCTCATCATTAGACCAGGTGATTGCACTATATTGAGATGAATCCATTGCTAATATGAGAAATATGCCTTGAGAAACGAGCTCAGGGCTCCCGTTAGTCATTATCGTGGGTTAAAATTTTCACAAAAGTAAAATGTTCATTTTTGTGGCGCTTCTGTATCTTATTTTGAAGGGATATATAAACGTTACCATAGCGACCAGAGCCAGAGAGCGTTTGGACAGTGGTTGAGAGGAGATGAGTAGAGCTTGTGAGTCTTAAGTCTGGTTTAGACGGAAAGATTTAAGGATTGTCAGCCGATTCTCCAAACCTCTGTGACCACAGAGCTGATAAAAGTACAACAGGTTCGATCGGTTTGTGTGTCCAAGGCAGGAGCAACACGAACCGATTCCAGTCACGAACATCCCGATTCCAGAGGATAATCCAGTAAAACCTCCAACATAGCGGGAATTTAGAATAAGCAAACACGGATGACGATGTAGAAACAACAGTGATAGTTTGTGGACTCATTTTAAAAGATAAAAGAGTAATAAAAAGAAAAGGCGGTGGATGAAAGACGACGGGAGCAGCCGCTTTATTTGCTGCACTATGATTTGGAGGTGAATGTTTTTTCATAGTTAACATTTTTAACTGAATAAACATAATAATGACCTTTAGATTTAATAATAAACATTCCCACATATCATCTCCGATATCCACCGGACTCTCAGTTGCGCGATTTATCAGCTGTTTGGGATTCCCTTCTGTTCTTACGTCACCGCGCTTTCTGATTGGCTACCCGTCACATTCAACAGGCTGTACTCTCGTTCACAGTCAGGGAAAAACCCCACAGGCTGCGATAAAAGGGCCAAGACAACCAAATAGGGCATAATCAGTATTTAGTGGGAACACCAACATGCAGAAGCCTCATCTGACTGTTCATTCCTCCCTCCCCCTCTCTCCTGGGCCGCAACAAAATGTCCAAGTCTTTACCGGTTGGGGACGAAGGATCAGCACTTTTACTGTTACAGTTACCGTTTGGAAACTAGTGTAATCAGTTCTGTTAAATCTAAACTTGGCAACTTTTTCTTTTTCAACCGTAATAAATGACTCAAATGTTGGCTGTCCGCCCCCCTCTGCTGCTGCTGCATGGTTGTGGAAAACCTGGAGCGGCAGAGATATCTGCGGCTCATATGTGTATGTTTACTGGTTTAAAAAAAAAAACTTTGGGGTTGTGGCTTATAGTCCAGTGCAGCTCATAGTTCGGAAAATATGGACTATAATCCTTCCTGGATTTTTCTGTGAAGAACCCAGAGAGGGTTATTTGATTGTGCTTTCTGGAAAACAATATATTTTTACATTTAGTCTCTCCTGCAATCGTCACACTTTTTCTGTTACAAACTGACTCCGGCCCCCCACCAGAGAAGGGGGAAGTTATGTGGCCCTCACAAAAAAAAGTTTGGGGACCCCTGGTTTAGTGTTTCTAATCGTCAAACTTCTCTCTCTTTTTTTCAGAACCAGAGAATAAATCACTCACAGACAGCTCAGACTCTGTCCACTCCTGCAGTGTCTATCGCTGCTTCTGGGATTGGTGGGTATCCCTCTGCCATCTCCTCCTACAACACAGGTGAGGACAAACAGGCCGCTGTTACAGGATAAAGGTTAAAGGTCAACCTGACATTGTGTTGTCCTCCCTCAGACTTTTCCCTGGGCAGCGACCTGTCCTCCCTGTCTGGGTTTGGGGGCTCAGGTCTGGGATCGGTGGCAAACTGGCAGCAGCAGCAGCTGCAGAACCTCCAGCACTCGGCGCTTGGACACATGGGGTGAGAAAATCTGACCGGATCCATTCTGATGGCGAACCGTGGCTTCACGCATAGAACCAAAACAATTATCGCATCGTCTCCTATACTTACAGAAACTTGTGCCAGAACTCCAGCCTGGACGTTGGCGTTCACCACAACCTCCACATTAAGTGCGAGCCGGCCTCTCCTCCCAGAGACCGGAGCCTGGGTATGGGCGGGGCTGTGGGAGGGGCCGGACTCAGAGGAGGCGTCAACGCGGCCGGATACGCCCTGGGCGCCGGCCGGGGGCCCCACAAATCCGGCAGTTCCCCCGGTGACAGCGCCTCCAGCTGTGGCAGCTCGTACGAAGGCAGCGAGGAGCGCGAGGATCACCATGGCAATGAGAGCTTCCTGCTGCAGCCGCTGCCCAGTCAGGAGGAACGTCACAGCCCGTCAGTAAAACGGATGAGGCTATCAGAAGGCTGGGCCACATAGTGGGAGGGAGCAGCTCCACTGGAACAGGGGGCGTAAAGTTACCATATAGTGTTATTATTATTATGATTATCACTATCATATTCTCCTTCTACTGAATGCATGTGCTTTATGTTTAATGGTGGTCTGTAGATGAGGCGGCTGGTCTTGAGATGTGAGTGGTCAGGATCAGCACACATCACCTGAAAAACAAAACTCAAGTTTATCTGTGTGTCACAACATTCTGAACATCATATGAAATATGAAATCATATGAAATAGTTATTTAATCAAAATCTGGTAAAATGCAAATATGCAGCTCTTTGTGTATCATAATAATAGCGTTCCTCTTGCCAATACTCCAGAAAGCTTCAGCTGATAGTTGACAGATCCCAACTGAGGATCTCTGCAGCTCCTCCAGAGTCACCAGGAGCCTTTCCATAATGCTGCCTCTACCAGCCAGCTGAGCTGGGCGAACGTGTGCAGCTGCTCCATCCTTTTTAGATCCTGCACTAAACAGACATGTCTCCTGGTATTGTCTAAGTATGGCTGCAGCTAAAGATTATTCTAGTAATCGATTAATAAAATTTTAAAAATGGTCGATTTTTCATTTTACCACTTCAGCTTATTTTATATAATGTTAGAAATACATGAAAAATATACAAATTAACAAAATTAAATTCCTTTTAAATAGGAAAATACACTTTTTAAGCCTAAAATGCATCAACATTATTACTCAGCTGCAGCTGAAATAAAACTTCTGACATGAACATGAAAAGCTCAGGCCGTTACATCACTACAGTGTAAGACTCATCTGCTGATTAATATTTGGAGAGCAAAAGGTGCTTAACAGGAGATTTCTTTTTTTATTGCAGAATTTGAACCAAGTGAAGCTAACAATTCCACTTGAGTTCTGGGTAGATCAGATTTACCTTTCTAAATTGTAGATGTCTTCAAACAGTTTTTGGTTTAGTTCCTGCTTGAGTGTTTTTTTTCTTTCAGCAATTGGCCTTTTTTAGAGCCAGTTAACAATTAATCAATTTCTAGATTAGTTGACTATTATTTCAATAATCGATCAATCATGATTAATCCAATTAACGGATTAACGGATCCAATTAACGGATCCAATTAATCTGATTAATCATTTCAGCCCTTAACATAACCGTAGTTTATCCTTCTCCTGAATTTTCTTTCTGTTCTATTTGGAAAAATAAACTCACTTTATTAATCGTGTCTTCTCATTATTGCACCCAAAGCTCAAACTTTCCCACAAGAATTTTTTGACACATAAGTAAATCTTGAGAATTTTTGTATTTTATATTTTATGTTTTTTGATGTACGCTGATAAATGAGACTTTCGCCTGAGACCATCTTCCGCAGGGAGGTTTGACGGTGTACATTTACTGCTTGTTTTCAGTGTGTGTTTAGGTAGCGTGGGGATTATAAGTGAGTTTCTCATGTATGCAAGCTAAAGGAGATGTCAAAGTGAAGAAGTCTGGTACTCTGAACAGTGAAGCTACTGGCGAGTTTGATTGTGGATCCACTCTGATGCTGTCGCTCCACGGCTATTACACGAGCTGCGTTGCAGGTTCAACACAAACAAATGTTTCTAAAAGTATCGCACAATTAAAGGAGAACAGGTTAAAGGGCAAAGTAGCCGATGAAACAAGTAAGGAAAGAGTGAAGGAGTAGGGTAGGTGCTGAGCGGGAGATTCTCCACTAACAGAGTAACCACAGGAAGATCCTGCTGGTTCTGTTATTGGAAAGGTTGAGGACAGGCAGAGCTGTTGAGATGGCTGCTGAGAGGTCTAATGGAGTCAAGGCAACAGGTTGCTTTGGAAAAAATGTTGTATTAATTTTACTTGGTATTGAGATGCTCAGTTTTTGATGAGCTTTCTGAGTCTGGCGGCAAAAAAAAAGCAAATAAAAGATATATATAGTCAAAACATCAGGAGCAGTTTGGGCTGGATCTGACAGGAAGCTAAGAAAACGAACCACTACAGAATATTTACACACAGCGTTTCCTCTAGTCCCTACTGACTGCTGGTTGTACGCTGAAACCAAAGCTAATGTGACAGTAAAAGCTGAAGTAGCGATAGATCAATACAGAAAGCCAAGCTAAGTTGAATATACTGACATCTAGAGGTCATGGTTGAAGTTGCAGCCTCTCTATTTACGGAGTTGACAGTTCTGACAGAAGCAGAACTGTCAGGCTGGTTTCCTCTCCATCACTGTGGGCTGTTTTTGTTTTCAAAGAAAATCCAACAAGAAGCAAAATGTTTCTATCAAAAGCAGACATTAAATATTTGTCTTTTTTGAATGGTTGTCCCCTACATCACTAAACATTCTTCTACTAAGCAGGGGGTGAGCATTTATTGTATTGTTGATCATTTATCGTCATAAATTTATTGTCATTAATTTTGATGCATCATCATATTGATAATTTTCAATTAATAATATTTAAAACCTCCCAAAACTGTCCATATTGTTGAGATTGTTAGTTTTACAATTTTCTCCACTGTTTGTTCATTGAGAATATCAATAAATTTGAAAATATGATTAAATGTAGTTACATTCACTTACCTAAAAAAGAAGGGGTAAATAGTGCTTATCAGTTTTGCTTATCACAAAGTATTTGATGAAACTTTAAGCCCACATCACTCACCCCTTCTACTCAGTTCTTTTATTTCCAAAACACAAAATGACTCAGATAATCATCCAGTTTTTCATGCTTCTGATGTACAAATTGGTCTCCAGACACTAAATAATCCAGTCATTTAAGCTCAGTTCTAAACAGTCTGTTTCATGTGTGTCTGAATGGGCTCCATGCTGTGTAACTTCCTCTGTTGTGGTTCGTTTTGAGTTTTCTGTCCTGAAGTCAGAGTGACGGGTCAGAGTGAGGAGCTATAAAGCCATAACGTACAGAACAGAGATGCTTTACTACACAAACCTGCTGGTGTGTTTAGAGACTAAAGGTTCTTTGTTACTATAGCAACGGGATGTTTTATTGAACGGTCTGAGTCTCCATATACAGACGCAACAGGAAGCACAAGGATTTGACGGATGGTGTCAGACCTGGCTGCTCACCTTACTGGGCTTTTTCATTAACTCAGGTCATTTATTCCAGCAGCGTCCCATTACTACTGTACAGTTACAGTAAGAGCTACTGTAACTGTAAATGTAACTACAGGGTTACATTTCAGTTCTGTTTTTCTCTATAAAAACAGAGCGTGACAAATGTCATCTCAAGGCACTTTATGGCACAAACAGGTCCAATTCATATTCATAGAAATATAAAACCCAACCAATGCTTACATGAACAATCAAATCATCAAGATTCCGATTCAGTTACAGGCAGCCTCATTTGACTGTTTATGCACAATACGGTCAGATGTAGTTACATATGATGACGATTAGTAAAGAGTTTATGATAACTCTTCTGTTCAGTTATCATAAACTGAACAGAAGAGTTCAGTTTATGAACTGTTCTTAATGCTGGTCAGATGACCAGCATTAAGGTCAGAGCTGCAGATCAGGAATCCCAAACCAAACATGGAAAACAAAGAAAAAATCCAACTGAACATTTCCATCCTCAGTCAGAGAAACTTTTTTTTTAGCTGCTTCTTGATATAGCAGACTAAGAATTTTATCTTTAAGAAGTCTGACCCGTTGATTCCCACTTTGGCCAGTATCTATCTTTTTATCCGAAAAGTTGCTAAATGTGGCAAGAATGTCCTTAAGTTGACAACAATTGGGTGACTACTGTCAACTGCAAATATGCAGACATGGTGGGGGGGTCTGTCAGCCGAACATCTCTCACTGCAGAGCAGCAGAGGACCCTGGTTGGTTTTTGGACCTCTGCTGAGGTAGATTAGATCGACTTCACATGTAAATATCATCTGATCTCCAAGGAGACCAAAGCCGATTTATCAGCTGGTTTATTTATTGGCGAACCCCTAAAAGTGTTCAGTTATGGTGGTCTGCGTTGACCCTGGAGGTGGGAACTCTGATTTGGGAATGACTTCCTGTTTAGCTTTTGAATTTAAAACTCATTAATTCTCTACCTCGAAGTCCAAATAAAACACCAATGATGATGCCATCTTGCTGCCATGTTTCAGCCGGTCTGACACCAGCCACACATCCCGGTTGTTCAAACTGGACATACGACTGCAACTATCATCCCTATTAGAGTTTTCCTTTTGTTTTTCTTTCTATCTTATTTTTTTTTGTTCTTGTTGTTTTTATTTCTGTGTATTGAAAAGACAGAAGTGGCTGAGGGTTCAAATTTGAATATTTTGGCTTAAAACTGTATATTTGGAGCTCGACCCCTCAGCCTCTCTTCATTTTTTCTGCTCTGCGCCTGAATTCTCTTAGAAAACGGTGCAGCAACGCAAATTGCTTTTTATGAACTAACTCCACGTGGTTGAGGTACTTCTCTCCTCCATCTCCATAAGTCAGGATGATCATCTAAAACCTAAAACATGTTAGAATTTATTTTTATTTATTTTTTTTTTAAAATTCGAGAGCTCACTCCTGGACTCCAGGTGGCGCCAGCTGACTGCAGATGAAAATAGAAGAAAGAGAATGTAAGCTAAGCAGTGTGAAAAGCTTCAAATCAAATCTTTGTATTATTTCTGGAACCAGTTTCTGTCTGGACCTCTGTCAGGTACCTACAAAGCTATTATTTAAAAAAAAAAAAGGTTGTACTTATTTTTTCTTTTCATCTGAGCAGGTTGGTGAATATTTTCTGTACAAAAGAAACATAAAAGTTTGGCCTGCATTCTCCCCTCATCACATTCTTCTGAATGTACTGAGCGCTTGTTAGCGGCATGAGCTGGCCTTTTGTCGCCACCTGACTCACCGACCAACCAAGTGCACATGGGTTGTCGCAGAACTCCCTCACTCAAAACTGTGGTAGTGTTTGTATTTTGCAGAAAATAAAGATGCTCATGTTTTTGTTCCACATGTCTGATGTGGTTTGTGTTTCTGTCCCTACAGCTACACTTACACTTAAGACTGGACGATAAATCAATAACAGTGTATATCGCGATAGACACGTGATCAGTATTAATAGGTGATGAAGTAGAGTAAAAGCATAAAACAGTAAAAATTACGTCACCAGTTTGGCTGCGTTTCAGATCTTTTAGCAACTAAAATACTCCCACTTCAAATTGACAGTTCTCAACTTCATACGTACTTTAATGAAAATATTTTTGAAATATTTCACATAAAAAAGGGACACAAGGATGTAAAGAAAATGGATGGATGGATGATTCCTCTAATGTATTTAATGACTGACACATTTAGAGAGCATTAAAAGAACTGAACACTAGATGGCATCATTTGCCAGCTGAGGTCAATGTTCACCAGTGTTTTCACTGCAATCTGGATGTGATGCTCCTTAAAATAAGTATTAATTATAAATCTGGTTATTTTCAAATAACTCAAAGTATCAGCTTCTTAAAAAGCCTTACATTCATGAATCCAAAATTAAGGCCTTAATATGTTAAAACAAATAATTAACAAATTTAAGTTTATGGAAGTCCAATAAGTCGACCTTTAATATGTTAATCACAAGTCTCAAATTTTGTAGAGGCTGGAATATTTAATCTTACATATTCTATGTAGCTTATTTTTTCTTACTTTTCAGTCAAGCAAAACATTTGATTCACATGCAGACATCACAATGTTCAGTGACTTAAAGCAGTTGAGGCTACCGCTAACTAGCTGCTAATTATACCCCTGCCAACTAGCTACCTAGCTTTTTTACCTGGAGTATCGTAAGTGTATTTATTGACACTTGGTTGGATGATGTTCTTCTTCGCCACTGGCTCACTTCTGTAGTCAACCTGTAAGATATTATATGCATTCTAAGTGAAGAGAAATTCTAAAACGGTTTTTAAAAGCCTTAAATTTGAGTTGATGACACCTGCAGAAACCCAGCAACTGCTCTGTGATTAGATGGAAAAGGCATTAGGTAACCCTGGGTATGATTTAAAGTAACATTTATAAAGCCAACACATCTTCACTCCACCAGAATCACAAGGAAAAGTTAAACATGCAATAAAAATATATATAATTTCTTCTGAAACATCCCAAGTGAGAAATGATTTCCTTTGACTTCTCTTCCAGGTGGTTAGCACCGTCTCATATGAAAGTAGCCTTTCAGACTCAGATTGTTGCATATAGGAGGCACTCTCAGCTGGACTGACTGTATTTACAGAAGAGCGATCTCTGGTTGGCATTGACCTTTCAGGCAACCTGCTGTCTCAGTTTACTGCCTCATGTCTGCAGTAACAACAGAGCGTCTGCTGATGAGAAGCACACCAAAATACTATCATTCTGTCATTTCTGCACATTTCTGCAGTCAGATGCAGTCAGATGGACAGATATGACATCTGTCACATGCGGACATAAACCATAAACCGGACCGAGTGTTCGGGCGAAGGGAACGGGCCGAGCTCCTCGGCACACCGAGCTGGGCTTTGTTTAGAAGCCATCAAGGACAGGCTGTGGTTGGCCTGCAGCCCGCATTCCTTGCATGAGGGCTGACAGTGTGTGCATGTATGTGTACATGCATGAATCTGCTTGTTGACCAAACACATAAACATGTTAATGTAATTAGCATTTAAAAAAAACTTTCAAGCCGCTGCGTTTGGTGTTGAGCGCTCCTTGTGTTGCAAAAAGATGCAGACCTGTTCCCAAAGCGTTGGTCTGGTCTGCTTGTCCCGGCCTGGTTGTCTGTGTTTTCCTAAACATCAGAAAAGTGAGCTCTGTTCTTATTTCACAGACTGAGGAACTCCTGAAGGTCAGCAACAAGAAGAAAGGAGGAAACGTTATTCTATGAAAACCTTGTTTTCAGTCGTAGTTTATTTAATTTAGGGAGTTGAGAATTTTCTACAACAGACAAACACAAGAAGCACATTGCTGCCAAGTGGAACTCAAATGTTACATGGTTTTCCAAATGTGTCACAAATAAAAATCTAATCAGTATGGCTTGTGAAATACACACAATAGATTTCAAAGCATGTTCATTTTTAGAATGGCCCAGTCAAAGTCCAGACAGAAATCCACATGAAAACAAATTGCCGTCTGTAGATGTTCAAAGAGACACGGGACGTTACAGACTTCTTCACTTTACAAACTCTTGACTTGAAGCTGAATATAAAGGCACTTCACACTATTCAGATTGTTGTTTGTGAAACACATTTGAAAGTCGGCTCTCATTTTCCTCTGACTTCACAGTTGGGCAGCTCTCTGTGGCTGCAGGTTCCTGGTCTGATTCCCTGGAGCAACGCGCTGAACCCTGAGGTTCTGGATTAGTCGTGTCCAAATACTTTGAATGTTCTGTGTTGCAGAGGAAGTTGTTAGTCTTCAAAAGCATCTTTCCTCAAAAACCTGACTTTGTGTTGGGATCCCCCAAGTGTCTATTCTATGGAGTTAGTTTTGTTTCACAATTATTCAATCAAAAAAAAAAATCATCTCAAACAAAAAAAAAGTCATAAAAACTATTTAATCATAAAAATATTTTTTTATGAAACAAAAACATTTTTAAAGATTTTTTTTGATTGAAGTAACTCATTTTTTGATTGAATCTCTTTTTTTTGGTTGAGTGTATTTTTTTTTTGGTTGAATTTATTTTCTTGCTTATGCAGCTTTATTTGCTTTGGGGAAGCTTACATTAACATTCTGGGCGGGGCTTAGCAATGTAAGACGTGTTCCGATTGGCTAGCGCTGACTAAAGCGGATGACTCCCTGAGATCCCAGAACCGTCCGGAACTGCAGGGCTTCGGTGACGGACACAGAATGTTAAAGGTAAGTAATGTTCACCAAATGACACCGTTTAGCAGCTACTAGAGTCTCCAACCTGTTTCAAAGAAGAAATCTTACACAACGTATGACGACAGTCACATATTTTATCTGCCGCGATCCCCGGTAGCATATTATGCTAACTAATGTTAGCACTAGGTAAAGTTCATTAACTAGGCTTGAGTGATATTCGCGACATTAAAATGAAACACTTAAGTAATACCAGTAAAGAAATCTGAATATTAAGTAATATGCAGTTAGTAAAATAATTAAATAATATACTGAATAAGGCTGGATGATATGACTGAACAGTTTTTTCATAACAGATTTAATTTTAGTCACTCAATATTTTTTCTAAAACAAAATACAGAAAATATTTTCACAAAGTGGCTTTATTTCTATCATTCCTCTTGTGAGTTGTATAATGGAGTATTATGCCCAGGTTACAAGTGTTTTTAATTATGAGAATCCAGTCATATTAGCATCAGAAAGATGCAATTTCACCAGAAGAACATTTTAAAATACAGGAAGTCATTTTATGGAGAAGTTTTGGCTCCTCTGATGAAACCAGCTCAGTCCAAGTGGTTCTGATACATTCAGTGGTTAAGAGGATCAATTGACCACCAGGTAAGCAATGATATCAAAATACCAAAGAAAAAGCAAAGAAAAGCAAAGTTTATGATAAGAGGGAAAATGTTGCGTTAGCCGCTTTAGCTCAGCCGATGTCTCCGTCCAGGAAGCCACTAAAGCCAAACAGACTCAGTCCAGCTGCAGCTGCAGTGAGGATGAAAAAGGGAGAAATAAACAAACGTTAGCATAACAGGGAATAAATCAAATTTGGTAATTCGCTTTTAATGTGTTATAGATGCAAAAAAAGCTCTGATATCAACTTGTTTATTTCCTTCTGCCAGGATGTTAGTGGTAATTTTTGTATTTTTATTACAATGTATCATTATCAACACATAAGGACGCATTAGTTTTAAAACCAATAAATAAACTTGTATAAATATATTTAGCCAAACACACTTGGCCCCTAAAAGCAACACTTACTTCCTTACTTGACCTTCTGACTCAACTTGCTGGTCTCTCCATCCTCATGTTCTGATCGTCTCCAGCAGCTGCAGGAATCAGACCTGCAGCCTGTCCTGCTTCAGCTGCTGGTCACTAGATGGGGAATTAGGAGACACCAATTTAATTTAATATCATAACACAGCAAAAGGTATATTACATCTAATTCAGAATAAAAGTAAGAGACACACATCAAATAATAAAACAGAAATTATGTAAATATCCTCCTGTGACCTACCAGCTTAGATTTACATTTTACATCTGAAAGAAAATATATATATATTTAAGAGTTAGATTGTCTCCCCTCACCGACACACTGACTATGTTCTTGGTAAATAAATAATCCACAGTCACTTGATGTGGTGCAGATTAACGTGGACCTGATAACATTGGAGCAACGATCTGCTGTTTTCCACTTTAGCTTCAATGCTAGTTAATACACACACACACACACACACACACATACACGTTTTTCATGCAACGTGAGGACTTCATTTTACAACTGACTGGGTGGTGACGCGTGGGGACTCAACTTTCTAAATGAGCTAAAGACTCCGTTTTAGGTTTGGATTTTTTTTAGGAATATTGGAACATGAAATAGCATCTTTAACATAAAAATTAATGAAGTTTAGAAAATCAAAAATCTGTCAGGTTTTGGGTGCACGTGGGGACCTGTCAATCACCAACTACCACCAGGTGGCACTGTAATTTTTGTGAACACAGTTTGTCAAATATGAGCAATCCTAGTTCTTTTAAGCCAATAAACTGCATTATATTAGTTTTTTTTTTTGGTTTAATGTTATTTTTAAGTAACTGGTAACCTGCTTAAAGCCAACCATCAATACTGGACTGCATTTTCAGATTTTATGTGAACCATTTTATTGCAAAATTTCCAGAATCTTGTCGGAGAAAAAATATATATAGTACAATTCATTGTACATTTCATACATTAAATTCTATTTAATTCATTAAATTTCATACATGTATGAAATGTATTCATTCAACAGGGCAAAACACAGAAAATCCAAAAGTAACAGAAAAAAAACATTTCCTAACCCTAACCCTAACCCTAACCCTACCCTAACTTCAAAACTGGCAGAAACTTTAAACAGATCCAGCATGGTAATGACACTAACAAACCAACTAACCAAAACTAACTAACTAAACCAAAAAAAATCAACGCTTGAAAGTTTCTCTTTTTAATGCATCTATGCGATTTTTGACATAGAATCCGCAGATTCTTCAGAATCCGGAACATACTCTTCTTCCGTGATGTCTGAACTAGACAGAGAGTATTCTGAGTCGCCAGTCCATCCAAGCATTTGTTTGTTTAGCTAAAATTATTAAAAAAGAGAGAGATTACTTGATTATTTCTCAAACATATAAACAACTCAGCAGAAATTAAATATATGGAACTAGTTTTTAAAAATTCATTAAAAAGGAAATACTCCCAATATTACTATGATTTCTTTTTAATTTTTTGGTGCTTATTAGCTCAAATGTTTTTCCAACATTTTTAAGCATCCCCAAGAAGTGACAAATTCATCGGCATATGGCAACTAACAGTTCTTGGATAGTTTCTTTTTGAATACTAGAGAAAAACAAAATAAATTTAAATCCAGGAAAAACTGAATGTGAGTCTTAACATTAGAAAAAATTGTGATACAGTAAAAAAACATAACAAAAAACAAATACTTGTTAGGTTATAATATGATATTTATAGATAAACTTACAATCACACTGTCAGTTACTTCTGTTGGTGTTGGGCCAACGCTCTCATCAGGTGACTTTTTCAACTCCTAAAATTCACAGGTTTAACAGTTAAAATGCCTAAATTAACTGTGACAATTTAATACAGAGCTAAAGAGTTAACTTCAACTTACAAAGGTATTTAGAAATTCCAATATTGTCACATTTTAACAGCACCAAAAGTGCATAGGCTCCATCAGAGTACACTGGTGATTCTGCATAATATCAAAACACAGAACTTAATAGAGGTGGCGGGAGGACAAATAAAGCAAAAGCCTTACTTGTATATTTAGTAGAGATGTGCTGATCAGCTATATATTGTGCTATATATATTTTTTTCTGCCGATACGGATACCGATCACCCATAAGAGCCGATCACCGATCACATAATAATTTTTTTTAATCATAAACACTACCGGTTACATTATGTGGAAAAAGGAACAATGAATTCGCCTTAATTTAGACAAAAACTTGTTTCTAATAACTTTTTCAAAGAAGAAAACTAAACAAAACAGGCATTGTGCAAATTGTACTGCTATCAATAATACTATCTTTAACAGACTGATAACATATGAGGCTCTGAAGAGGCTAAATAATGTAAAGAGTCAAAATAAAACCTTCTCAACATTGCCAAAAAAATTCAAGTATAAACTTGTACACTTTAACACTATGTAACACTATGTACACTTTAACTGTTTCCTAAAGTGGATTTTCAATTGAAGCAGGAGATGATAACTAAATGAAAACCAACACGGAGCTGAAAGTTTTACTTCAAGACAGTTTTATGATTTTCAAATGGAGTAGAAAAGACATGCAGGATAAACTTGGCTTTGGATGAACGGATATTTTTGTGCAGAATTAGGGCTGCATGGATTTCATTGATAGATAAAGGTAAGACAGCAATAATTATGTTTTTGCTTAGTTTTTAAATTAAATGTATGTTTTGTGGGCTACAGTTAATGTTTAAATAATTCAGTAAAGTAGAAGCGGTAGCTAATCTACCACAGCAATTATTTATTAATAAAACATTAAGCCTAAAACGAACTACAACAAACTAAATGTTCTGTTCTGTGTGCAAAATTCTTGAATGTTTTTTGGTGTTAAATCCTAAAACATGAAGTGGCATTGTTGTCTGTGTGTAGCTTGGCAAATACAGATCACTTCACTGTGGATCATAGCACGAAATTAATGCTTATATTTAGAAGTTTCACTGAGTTAATGCAGCTATAGATGACATGTAAAAAATGTCTTTTGCCCCCAGCGTTACACGCATGCGCGAAATTTCCGTACATTAGGATAGCATTAGGGACATTGTTAAGCAAGGTTGGGACCTCCGGGAAAAGGATTTGTCCGCCACTTTCAGTCCACTGACTACAGTTCACAGCTCCGAGAAACGCTGCAAATTGTATAGCTGGGAGCGTCACTGACTGACATGGTGTTTGGAGCCACACTGGATGTGTAAATTTGACTTGCTTCACAAAGGCTCGACAAGCATCAAGGCACAGCGGGATACCTGCAAGCAAAGGTGCTTTTGCGTGTTTGGCGGTGACCATCCCGGTGTCCACTGCTTCTGTTGAACGGACATTCTCAGCCCTTAAGCGAATTAAAAGTTATGCCAGAACTACGACAGGGCAGCTCGACTTTCAGCATTAGCTTCGATGGCGATTGCAAAGGACTAATTGATGGAACTGAAACGCACAAGAGTAATTGAAATCTTACTGAGGAAAGAAAGGAGGATGGAATTTGTGTACAAATAATCAGGATTTTTGGTGAGTAAAATGTTGCTATGTTCCTAAATAATGCAATTTTATCAGGTCATTTTGATGTTTTTTTTAGGCGTGTCGCACCTGTTTATTATTGAGGGTTGGATTGATTCAGACGGAGCAGGACTGAAGGCCTCGGTATGAAATGCACGGCCCGCCACTTATATATATATATATATATATATATATAAAGAGAGGGAGATAATAGTTTTAATTTTGTATTAGTTTCTCAGCATATATTATTTTCTGTTTGCAAATGCAGCGGCGGGCAAACCCTATTTTGAGTAGTTCAAACATGGACCGGAAGTGCAGTTTTATTGTGAAAGCAGCACTAAATGGTTGCATCATGATGTCTGGAGCTGCGCCGCACCGCGCTGGGCGGGCTGGACGCAGAGCCGCTGGCTTCACCGCGGGGGGGGGGGAGGGAGGAGACCAGCTGCGGAGTGAGATGTAGATGATCGGTTTGTGTGATCAGCAACAGGGAGCCGTGATCGGCGGCCGATCGATCGGCACACCTCTAATATTTAACCTAACCATGAAGTGATCCACCCAGATTTGTCACAATTATACCAAAAGCTAATATTCTGCTGTGTTCAGATGTGACAGTTAAAAATCAGACACTCACACAGGAGTTAGGCACTGACCACAGTAAATTACTGTTGGACTTTGATATCAATTTTCACCTAATCTGATCTATTCACTGTAGGTTAAATGACATTGAAACTATGCACATTGACATACACTTCAACATGACATAATATCACTTGTATTTATTCATTTCTCGTAAGACTGCACATCAATAAATAAAAAATAAAACATGCATGCTTCTTATTAGCTGTACTAGGCTAATGTAAGCTAGCCATCCAAGTGAAGCACAATAGAAACAGTTTTCACAGATCATCACTTTTAAACAGCATTTAAAAGTAAATCTGACTAAATGATATAAAGGATAAAAACTAGGAGTCCATAAAGATAACTATAATCTTACCATATTTTTAGATCGCTCCTTGCCATTAGTCGCTGTCATTCCTCGGATGAAAATCTGAATTCCCTCCTTCGTGTGCGGTAGTCAGAAAGGAGCGCTTGATTTCCCTCCGGCACACGCCGGAGTTTCTGCTTCGTGGCTAAAAGCGGCTATCTGAGGTCGACGGCTCAGCCCTGTGTTAATAACTAATGACGCCTGAACTTTGGCGTCACGTCTCTCCCGCGTATTATAACTAAGCTTTAAAACTATGAAATTATTAAGTTAAATTTTATTATATCCAACAGTAATGCTTCAGGAGACAAAATTATTCTTTGTTATGGAAAATTGTGTAGGTTCAACACCAGTCAATTCTGCAAAGTTTGAGAACAAGGATGGAGGAACGTTGAGGGGGGAGGGGCGGGGGTGTCGTGGGGACGTCAAATCTCAGGAAGTGTGTGAGATGGCAGCCATTACAGAGGGACTGGGGACAGAGGCGACAGCATATCAGGAAAACAGGATCAAGCCAGTCAACCTGCTTGATTAGCATACAGATTTTTTATTCCTCTTCTCCCACCATTATTTCTCGTCAGCCATTTTGCATTAAAAGTTCAAACATGTTACACTTTATGGATCAGCATATTTCCCTCCAGGCCATGGAGGGAAGGTAGAGAGGGGGATGGGCAGGGGTCAGGTGGGGACGTCAAATCTCAGGATGTGTGTGAGATGGCAGCCATTACAGAGGAATTGGGTGGAGGCCTACAGTACATAAGGAAAACTATGTGAGGAAATGTGAGCCGGTCAACATGCTTGAGTTGCATGCTGATTCTTTATTCCTCTTCTCCCACCATTCTTTATTGTCAACCAAGCATTTTGCATTAAAAGTTCAAACATGCTACACTTTATAGTTACAGTTACATACAGATGAAATAAAATTGATATGCCGGGATTTGTAACTACCTTTTCTCTATCATTGACTTAAATTAACTGTGGTAATTATGTTTGTGTAATGTAGTAACCATGTACAGGGTTTAATATAATAAATAGATGTTTTAAAGAAACAAACCTTATGTATTTGGTCCACAATGGCAGCTTTAATTTTAGCATTTCCACATACTTTGTTGCCAGATGTGTAAAATTTACAAAAAGAAGCAATTTAAATGTAAATGTTGCACATATGTAGATTAC
Organism: Poecilia picta; assembly: GCA_033032245.1. Taxonomy (NCBI): domain Eukaryota; kingdom Metazoa; phylum Chordata; class Actinopteri; order Cyprinodontiformes; family Poeciliidae; genus Poecilia; species Poecilia picta. The sequence continues at coordinate 28,778,802 of CM065364.1, read as the reverse complement.
GCAAGAGAAGCTATTAACAATGTTTTTTTACAGAACTCTACACAACATCAATTCATTTATTAATAGATACATATAGATATTAACTACAGGATAGATAGACAAAGATTTAATTTCTAACAGCTGCTAGCAGTAGTGAGTGTCCATCCAGTGTGACTTGCAGGAGCAGAGAGGCTCTGTACTGGTTTATGTCCTTTTAAATTAAGAGGCCCATGATACTTTGACTAGGCAGCAGATGTCCCACAGCTGATTGACTGAACCTCCCAGGGACAGAGGAACAAAACCATCCCAGATATGGTAGGTTGTTAGGTCAGCTACTGTTGAGAAAGACGGACAACAAAACAAAAGGAGAAATTATGAATCTCATCAGAATATGTCAATTATTTGGCAGATGGTGCTTAAATCAATATTTAAAATACTTTTCTAAGCAACAGTGTTGGAAGATGCAAGGGATTTTTGTGAAATTTTTAACACAGCACTAAAGGCAGCGGTTTACGTGTGTGTTTCCTAACTGTAGCTAAAGTTGCTGCTAGCTGGTTTACTCTCCGATCTGAGGCTGGTTTCTTTAAATACAGTTGTAGAATGACAAATTGACTGATTAAGGCTAACATGTAAATACTGTTTTAATAAAGTTAATACAGAAAGTGAACCTTTTAACATTACAGCACTGACAGACAGCGTGTTTACATGTATATATTCCCAACTATGGCTAAAGCTGCTGCTAGCTGGTTTGCTCTCCGATTGGAGGCTGTTTATTATACACACAGAAAATGGTGAATTGACAATGAGTAATAACAGCTATCTAACAATTAGATGCTGTTATTATTAACCTTACCTTTTATTTTATCCTTAAGATGATGAGTATCCGGGAATTTTTCAGTCAGGTTTCCTGAGGCACAATCGCCCGGAAGTAAAGATACACCGTTTGGAGTGATGGTGACCATTGTCTGACGTCACTGTGAAAAGGGTCTATTGTAGATGGGGAAAACTATATGTGGATAAATAAATATATAAATGCTTCAATTAGGAAATTGCTTTGATATATTGATAAAAAATATGACTAAAAAGTAAAAATATGTACGCATGTGCAGAGTAGCAGGTGGATAACGTGGGTGTGTTATGTGACAGTTAATTATCTATTGTTCAACAGTCTAATGGCTGAGGTAAAGAAATTGTCCTTGTGGTGTGAAGTTTTGGTCTGGATGGACAGTAGTCTTCTGCCTGGGGGGAGGAGCTTAAACTGACTGTGTCCAGGGTGAGAAGTGTTAGCCGCAATCCAACCTGCACGACCTACATCCCTGGAGGAGTACAGATCATGTAAATGTCAGAGGTTGCACCCAATCACCTTTTCATCATTGTGTGTTGTAATCTAGGTTTGTCCTTGGTTGTGGTTCCATTGTACCCAGTGATAGAGGTGGTGAGAACAGACTTGATGATGGCTGTATTAAAGTGCACCAACACTCAATAGGCAGTTTGAGTTCTCTCAGCTGCTTTAGGTAGAACATCTTGTGCTGGACTTTCATGATACGGGAGCTGATGGTTGGCTCCCACTTTGAAGTTCTGGATGATGGTGATGTCCAGGAAGCAGAATGAGTCCCAATTGGAGATAGAAAGGACTCTGGGAACAAGAGGAGATGATGGGTCTGTGACTTTCCTAAAGTCCATCATTAACTCCACTGTCTTCTGGGTATTGAGCTTGAAATCGCTGCACCAAGCCACCACCTGTAGTGTGAGTTTTTTTTATTTTAGTTTCCAACTCTTTTTTTATCCATGGAGGGTATTCTCTCTGCGTTATGGCCACTCTTGCATCACAAAGGTACAGAAAACAAAAATGCCATAGTCTCCTCTCAGGAGGAGGTTTGTGACTCACTCAAAAACAATAAAAAGCACTCGCGAAGACGCTTCCTGATTTCAAAAGGAATTTCTTTTACTTATAAAAATAACAAAAAATAATCTCAGACTTCAAATAAAACGTTAATTTGCGGTACTAAAACAATTTCACTCCTTTAACCAACAATCAGATCAGCCCCAACAGCGGCTTCTGCCTGTTAATCACTGCAGGAGGCTGACTGAGTAATTATGTTACCACCCCCACGCCACTAGAGGCAGTAGCAACCCCGAAAAGATGCAACTATGGAGAAGATTCAGAAGTACACTGAAAGCTACAGAATTTGGTAAAAACTGTGAGCTTTGCTGAAGTAATAAAAGACACAAGTTCAAATTCATGCTGAATTTGAACTTCTTCACTTCTTCAATCTTGATGATTGAAGAAGTGGAGAGGAAGAAGTGCTTCTTCAATCAGGGCTCCTCCACAGCACTGATTGGCTAAGCAATGGAACGTGATATTCTGCAGTGAGTGATGACAAAGCAGGACATCATCACAACTTTACACAGGTGTGTCTTTACCTCCGCGGCAGAGGCTCCACCGAACCCCTGAGACTGACTCATCAAACCCCTGGGGTTAAGAACCACTGCCTTCATGGCATATTGACCAAGTCTGAAGAAGACAGCTCAGAATCCATAGGAGGAGTGTGTTGAAGTTCGACATGTATGAAAAGTCAAAAATGCCTAAATATTTGAGGCTTTTTTTTTTCTTGTTTCAGTTTGTTCTGCCGCTGTACCGAATTTTGGCCCTCTATGATTTGCCAGTTAGCTTGAGTTTCAATAGGAATTCACAGCGTTTAGCTGCTCAAAGCTAATTACAATAAATTAAATAAGAAAAGTAAATACTGGTAAACTTCACTTTAAATTGCAATAAAATAAATGTAATGAAAAATACTCCATTAAACACACAATGTAAGAAATAAAGTTAAAAATGTTACATTTTTAAAGTTAAAATTTAATTTCACCAATAAATTGCAAAACCTCTGACCAACCAATAGAGGGAGCTAGAGAGTGGCAGACGGTGACGCACTGTTCCGGAACACCTAGCCTAATGGGGACCGCAATACTCTGTGTGACCACTAGGGGCGCATCCCTTATACACTCACACACATTTTGTCTTGAATGGAATTCGTGGGGACTTCCTGGAAAACTTCACCAGGCATGTTTATACACCATTTTCTACTGTAAAATAAGGTTGTGCCCGTGGGGACCAAATTTGAGGTCCCCACGGGTCAACAGGTCCCCATGTGGCTGCATAGAGTCAGGTCAAGGTCCCCACGCGGGTGGAAAAACAAGAACACACACACACACACACACACACACACACACACACACACACACACACGGAGGATTACACAACAGTTTTTAACACATATTTCCTCCAGATATAGTTGGTATTTTCCACGCTAAATGAAACTCAGAGGTTTGCTGGTTAATGAATTCAACATAAAGAGGCGAATATCACTCAAGCCTAGTTAATGAACTTTACCTAGTGCTAACATTAGTTAGCATAATATGCTACCGGGGATCGCGGCAGATAAAATATGTGACTGTCGTCATACGTTGTGTAAGATTTCTTCTTTGAAACAGGGTGGAGACTCTAGTAGCTGCTAAACGGTGTCATTTGGTGAACATTACTTACCATTAACATTCTGTGTCCGTCACCGAAGCCCTGCAGTTCCGGACGGTTCTGAGATCTCAGGGAGTCATCCGCTTTAGTCAGCGCTAACCAATCGGAACACGTCTTACATTGCTAAGCCCCGCCCAGAATGTTAATGTAAGCTTCCCCAAAGCAAATAAAGCTGTATAAGCAAGAACATAAATTCAACCAAAAAAAACATAGACTCAACCAAAAAAAAAATACACTCAACCAAAAAAAAGAGATTCAATCAAAAAATGAGTTACTTCAATCAAAAAAAATCTTTAAAAATGTTTTTGTTTCGTAAAAAAATATTTTTATGATTAAATAGTTTTTATGACTTTTTTTTTTGTTTGAGATTATTTTTTTTTGATTGAATAATTGTGAAACAAATCTAACTCCATACTATTCTTGGCCCTGTCTGATTCCTGATCAATACCTTCCTTCTAATTTTTTAAAAAACAAAAAATGCCTTATCTTGCCTTTATTGACTCAGATGAGTCAATAAAAGAGACATAATTCTATGTCTCTAAAAAGGTTCTATTAAATTGTCTGTTTAAATTTTCCTTAAATAAATGTTCTGTTCGCTGTGATCATGTTATTTCTTTTCTCGGGTTTCTCACTTTATATTTGAATTTTTAAAATCCACAGCGCTTTGGTCAACAGCTGTTGTAATTAATGTGCTTTAAACATAAATTTGACTTTGTTACTTATACAATTCCAAATGAAATATAGCATGAAGTGGAATGAACCACAACTATCAGAACCGTCCTAGAATAATGGCCCGAGTCATTTTTGGCCAAAATGTATTTTTTTCCCCCCTATATTATCTTTTGAGAATAAATTGGTATTAATTTTTGTTGTTGTTGCAGAAATTGACTTAGGCCATTATGTCAGGAAGGAGGCCATATGCACTGTTTGATCTCATTGCATTCATTATGTTATTCATGCTGCTTTATGCATCAGTAGGGTTTTCCTTACATCTATGCAGGAACCTTTGACATGAATAACATTTTGTACGTTTCTATTTTCAGTGTCAGTGTTTCCTTGTCTTCCAGGTGTGTGTGTGTGTGTGTGTCTTGTTGGGACCGTTTCTGCCCTGGCTGCTACAACAATGCCACACTCTTCTGTTCTCTCTGCTGCCTCTCCCTGCTTCACCAGCCAGTTCAAACCAGTTTCTGTTTATCAGCCGTACAGAAGCAGCCTGTATAATGGAGCCAAAACATTTTTCATGTGACCTCTCATCTTTTGTGTGTGCATGTGTGTGTGTGCCCGCGCGTGTGTGTGTGTGTGTGTGTGTTGGAGTCTGAGCGTAAATGTGTTCGTATGAGTCAAATTAAACAGAGCGATGGGATTTGGGCAGGATGAGTTTCCCTGCAGGGCTGTGAACGGCTCGTCCTGATCCTTGACGCTCCGCCGCCGCTTCCGTCTGATCATAAACCTGCTGTGTCAGCAGGTGTTCTGTCTGTGTAGAACGACCTGCTTCCATTGCAAGGAGCACTTACAAACGTCCAGAATAATCCAGAATAAAGTTCTAAAAGAAGGAGTCATACCTCGCACCAGAAACCAAACTATTCCAAGTGAAACAAATATCTGTGTGCTGATAATCTCATAGATATTTGCTGAACGATGTTGCTGAAAGATCCGGTTCAAACTGCTTTAGGCCCAGCCTGCTGGTGGCGGAGCTTCTCAACTCAGCTGGCAAAGTCTCAGCTTTTGTGATGCAGGAATGTATGATGAAATCGATTTCTTTTTTCATAGGAATCCCTAAAAAGGATTTCCTCTACATAGCAGATTCATGCGCTTTAGGTTACAGTGACTAAATTTTGTCTTTCGCCTGAAATAGAATCTAAAATTGGTGTCAGACTTAACAGAGAGACTAAGCAAACCGTACTGGGATTATTTGGATGGAAGAAGTAAAGAGGATAAAGTAGATCACATTTCAGATCATATCTGTATCTATCTCAGTCAGTTTAAGCATATGCTTTGTGCTCTAAGTGATATGCTTTAGTATTTATTCTACATTATATTTAGAATTCCTTACTGACCGTTTGACCTGTTAGACAGAAGGTTTGTTGCAGTTTATTTCAGTTTCAGTTCATCATTTATTTCACATTGGCCTAACACTGACTGAACAAATGAAAGTAGTTCCTCCATGTTTGAACAAGCTTGTGAAGCTCCTGGTGTATTTCAGTGAACTGTTCTGGTGCAGAGTTATTAAATACATTTATAATTCAGCACATTTATGTCAGTGTTTTTAAAAAAAGACGTTTTAAGTCAAATCAGCTGTTTCTCTGCATCAGATCGATATCGACCAAAACCAAACCTCAGATATCTGTATCGGTATCGGAAGTGAAAAAAGTGGATCGGTGCTTTTCCTCATATCTGGGCTCTGATTGTAAAGATTCCTTCTCCTGCCTCATTCTAAGTGTTCGGTTATCCTGAGTTATGTCTGCTGTAGGCGTAAGCTGCTGCAGGATGAATTTTTCCACGACACAACTGCTAACTTTTTCTTTTGTGTTGGTTTTTTCTCTCTCTCTGGTCTGGCGTTCTGATTGGCTGTTGGCTTCTTCTTGGACTTCAACTGCCAACAAAACTAAGCTTCCTCCTTCTCCTGGTATTAACTTTTTGTTCGGTCTTACATATCAAATCTTCTGTTTTGTTTTTTGCCGTTTGTACTGAGCCCGGTTCTGGTTCTGCTGGATGTTTCTTGCTGTTAAAGGGGGTTTTCCTCTCCACTGTCACTGCGTGCTAAAAGCATGAGGGATTGATGTAAACATGACCATGTCTGCTGTCGCTACATGTTGGAGTGAATGCTGCTATTCGATGCCTCCATGCAGTCTGCTGGGTTTACTGAGACTCAAATGTTTTTAGTACATTTCAATAATGAACTGAACTTTGATGCCTTTTTTAAAAAAAATAAACTGGAATATTTGTATGATTGGACTGAAATGACTTGTTGACGTGTGGTGAACTGGAGCTAACTGAACTGAACTGGACTGAACTGAACTGAACTGAACTGAACTGAACTGAACTGAACTGGACTGGACTGAACTGAACTGAACTGGACTGACACTGAACTGAATTAGACTGGACAAAGTGACATCCACTGATCAACTGAGTCTGATCAGTTGATCAAACATGGATCATTAATAAAGGGACAGCTTGTGAAGCTCCCTGTTATGGATTCTAATAAGCATTGCAAGTAAAAATAGAAGTGAAATAGAAGAGGTTTCATCTGGATCAGACAGTGTGAACTGTAACTGAGACGTGACCTCCTGCTGTTTGACATCACTGAAATCCGTGGCCAAAAACATTTCTTCATAACTCATATTATTCTTCTGCTGAAAACAATAAATGTTCTAATTTCCCAGTAGGATGGACTTCCAGAAAACATCTGTAGTAGATGGGTTTGGGTTGGAGCAGTCAGTGATGTACGCTGCTTTAAAAGCCTTTACCTTGAGCAGAGCTCTACCAGCAGCGCCATCTTTCACTTGGTACTTGAAAAATAATTGCGTAGATGTAAGTATTAGGTATGTTTTAGATGATTTGCGGTAAGCACATTTAGGTGTATTTTTGCTTTCCTTGATAGAGAATAAAAGGAAATGTGAGGAACGTTTGTGTTCCTCACAACTGACACTGTCATCACATGATAACTAACAGTATTCTGGTTATTTCTCTCATGTCATGCAGCTCTGCCTGGGGAGGTGATGCATTCAGGGCAATCCGGAACAAAAACCGGTCACAGCTGGAAACTGTTTAAGATTGGGGCAGAGCTTCATCTTTCAGTTGAATTGCTGATTTTCCTCAAATTTTTATTAAAAAAAAATAACAATCTTAAAACAATATATTACATTCCTGTCCCCTCACAAATACTAAATGCTGGTTTGTCACATAAAATCCCAATGTGGAGGTTTTAGGTTCAGGTTGTGGAAAAACGTGGCAAGGTGCTATATCCTGTAGCCATAGCAACAAACGATTGAGTCATTGGATTATTTTAGAAAATAAACCTTTTATTTGATCCAAAGTTGATCATGAAAGCAACGAAATCATGACAATCATATATAATGCACATAAATGGAATCAACAGCAACAGTGTACATGAAACAAAACTAGTGCAAAACCCCCCTAAAATATCAAAAATATATTGCACTTGGTAATCTGAACTTTTAGGTGGAAGAAAATGTGTTTGAACATTCTTAATCTGATATAATTCTCTGTAAACATTGATCTGTTATTTTTCTTTCTATTTTTGCGTTCTAACATCCGTCTGGGTCGTGGAAGAATCTGCAGCTACACAGGCTTCATCCCAGAGCAGAAACCAACAGGCAACTTGTGGTTCACTGTCTGGGTTGGTCCGAGTTGTGCTTTGTTCTAACATTTAAGTCGACACGCACCCTGTAGCCTTCACACACACACACACGTATAAGCACGCACACACACATTCACACTCAACTTGAGCTAGAAACCCTTGAGTTGGTCGCTGATGTGACATGTTTCTGTTGTCATCGTCGTGTTTCTGGTTTGAGTTGGAGAATCTCATGGAATTTCACCGGACTTCCACCTTTGGGCCTGAGAGCTGAACTCAGCTGTCTGTGGAGACTATGTGCCAGAACTGTGGACGTTCCGTCTACTGCGGCATGTCGGCCCGCGGCATTCTGAGAGGGAACCGGTTGGAACGGCATGTGCAAATCTCTCTGTGAGGCAGGAGGAGACGTCTTCTGTGCGTGGTGGGAGGGGGGGACAGTTTTTCACGCTGCTGTCAAAGGACAGTGGTTTTGTCCTCGTCACGCGGGACGGAAAATGGTTTGTCCAACGTATGAGTTACCGTGGACTCTGTCAGCCGGCCGTCCTCAGGTCAGCAGGGGCCTGGCCATATCTACAGTGACATTCTGGTGAGAAGTTATACAGGACTTCTGGCTTATCATGGGTAGACTGGGTAGGAACCCCTCAGCGGGACGGACACATGTCGGGTCTTTGAACGTCTGCAGTGCCACAGACCTCCACGGTGTTGGGGTAGGGGTCCACCTGAGGACAGGAGGGAGGAAGAATGACACTGAATTCTCTGACTTCCTGTAAGAGCCTGTTGCTACTCAGCAGGTAAGGGTTCAGCTACTTTTCTTTTCATTTCACTTAGTGTGAGTAACATAAAGTACTAGTAACTTCACACCTAGCTTTCATAGATAACACAACACACAGTGAAGTAAAGTCAACCAGCTCTGTGTGGCCCCTGCCTATTTTTTGCAGTCACTTGGCGCTGACTGGCTGTACAATATTGAGGAAGACTGTAGATGTTAGCAACTGTGCTAACGGTAAGATGGTTTCTGTTGTGCATAATAATGAATATTAGGATGTATTTGGAGTTTGAACTATTTAGTTTTTAGAAGGGATTTCAAAAATTCACAGATTTAGTTTCGGCGGGGACAACTGTTGTCCCTGACCCACTGTAGCTACACAAAGCTATAGCTAAGGTAAGTAAAGATGGCTGTTTTGTGATGCTAGCTTCTCCAACTGGGCTAATCTTTAACAGTTCAAAAATTATGTAGTCGTCTTGTCTTTGTATTAAAACAGTAAAACAATGTTTCACAGGTATTAGCTGCTCCTAATATAAAAAATGAATGAGCGCTCACAGCAGGAAGGCTTGAAAAAAAAAATCTGAACGTCATCTATAATCGATACAAATGGGAGAAAGGTGTAGAATAGCGGTTCTCAACGTGGGCGGTACCGCCCCCCCAGGGGGCGTTCAGAGGACAGCAGGGGACGCCTTAGGGGGGCGTTTGGTCGAAGGTAAACTTTACACCTTAAATGCACAAATGTCAAATGCCAGTTTAGACTTTGAGCAACTTGGTAAAACTGTATTGTGTAACATTAAATCAAGCTTGGCTGCAACATGGCAGCTCTTCTTCTATTCAGTGTTTGTAGCTTCTGTTAGCTTCTTGGCGCAGCTCCGTTCTCCTGCTACTGGTAGCTAAAATCACGATACCCTCACTGTGTATCCCTCTGAAAAATGAACCCATTTAAATAAAGAAATCCCTCCATGGTGATACCACGATAGAGAGCGATCATTTTACAGCGTTAACACCGGAGCTGTAAGTGGTCCGGTATGAAACGGGGTTGATAGAACAACACAGCACTTTTAAATTTCAATAATCAGAATGCAGAAATTGTTTCTGTTGTTTTAAAAGGTTTATGTCAGTCTGCCTTTTCCCCATCGATACGCTTCCCGACCACCTTGCACCTTAGGGGGTAAAAAAAAAAAAAAACACTACGCGCACATTGCGCAAAACTCTGAAACAGGAGAAGCTGGACATAAAACTGAGCGACGAACTAGATGTGAATTATGGCATAAAAACAGAGAATCTGACGCTGAACAGTGAAAAATCAACACATGATGTGAAACATATGATGTTTAGGCGGCGCAGCAGGTGATGAGTGAAGATTACTGATGGTGAGGGTCAATAAATTATAAAATACTGTATATCTAGCAACAAAAAGAAACTAAAGTGGACATAGTAATAAACCAAGAGATGATAATACTAATCAAAGGAAACTAAATGAAAATGAATGAAGAACAAAATGCAAGAATAAACTAAGAAACTAAAGTACATACAGAGGAATAAACTGGTATGGCAAGACCTTTTGAGCAATAATTAATACAGAGGACTGTATGGCAAGAATAAACAGATACTATTTCCAGATAAAAGGTAAAATAATGTTGAAATGTCATGGGTTTGTGGAGACCATAAACCCATAAACCATGGGTTTATGGTCTCTGAGAATAAATATATCTTACAGACCATAACAGTAAATAACTGATCACTTATTCATGTTTTAAATTTGATTTGATATATTTATTTCTTCAATATTATTTTTCATGTCAGTGTTAATGTCATGAGGCTGATGACTCCATGACACTTTCAATTTGACTCATTAGGATTTGATTAAGAACCAGATTTGTTCTTTGTAATTTCTGTCCAGTAAAACTATTAATCTATAATCAATAGACAGGTCAATATAAAGATATAATACATGTTTCTGTCTCATATCTGAATGGCATTAAAAGAACCTGGAACTGAAAGTTCTGATTTGCACAATGTTGGTTCACCATGTTGGTGAAATTTTATGGATGATACTCTGATGTCCCATTCTGCTGAAGGCAGCACAGAGCTGCACCACCAGAAACCGACATAAACACTGAAGAGAAAAAGAGCTGTGATTGGTGTTGGTGTTGGTGCTTTTTTACAGTTCTATCCATGTTTTAATGTTGCTGAGCTCAGTCGTTTTGCAAATAGTTCAAAGTTTAAACTGGCATGTTGAACATCTTTTATCTGGTCATTTTATGGAATATTTAGCAACTAGAAAATGGAAAAGAATAAGAATATGTTTCCGCTCTGATTGGCTACTGTTAGGCCTACCAATTTTAACTTGAATGTTCATTGCATTTTTCCTAGACGCCTGTGAAAATAATTTCTATTCCCATGACTTTTTTGTTCTCTGGGAAATTATTTTTGATGATAAATACAGAAACAAGCATAAAAATATAAACATCTCCAATAGTGATAGTAATATTAATGATAAAATAATGGTCAGTGCAAAGTAGCCTACAAATTCTTTGGTGGGGGGCGATGAGGGACCTGGATAAAGGCTAGGGGGGCGCTGGGCTGAAAAAGGTTGAGAAACACTGGTTTAGAAAAAGTACAGATGAAAAACGTCCACAAAACTCTTGCTTGGTGCAGCTCTAATTTTAATGAGTTTTAATTAATCATTTTTTTACTGAATTTATTTAATATTTTGGACACATTTTATTTATACTGAATTTTTCAGCGATTTGCATTCATTGCATTTCAATTGTTTAGGTTATGCTACTTTAGTTTTTTATTGGATTTTATCAACTTTTATTCAAAGGCATTGTGAAGTTTTAAAGCTTCTTTACCTTCAGGGATTCCAGCTCTACCTGAACCGCAGGAATAACTTATAGTCCCGCTTTCAAAGGTGCTTAGAGGAGTGGAGAGAATGATGTATATTTGTGAACAAAACATGCAGAGTTTACATCTCAACACGCTGCCCAGCGTTTGGCCCTGTCTACCCTGTAAAGTTTAGGTCTGTGATTCTGGTTAGCCGGTGCGTTAGCGGTCACTCATCATGCAGGTTCAACCCGGTGAGGATCTTTCTCGCTCTCCTTCCAGTTACGGATCACGCTGATTTTATATTATTTTATTATTATTACTAGTATATTTTTCCGGTTACACTAAGCACCAAACCGTATCAAATGTTTTTCCCACTTAGTCAGACAGAGTTAATGCGCGCGGCCACCGGACATCTGAAAAACTCGTCCAGAAACTCAACCAACCAAAATAGTTTCTGTGTTAAAAACTCAACAGACACTAAATGAAAGAGCTTCTAAAGCCACATTAGCAGCTTTGAATTAAATCTCCTATTTGTTGCGCATCTCTGCATAGTGCAGCAGGTTTAACTCATAATACAGGGCCGGTCTAAGGGTGTATGAGGTCTGGAACAGAATATGACTTAGGGGCCCCTTTTGTTGCTATAACATCAGCACCTCTAACAGCTTCTGTGTTGGATTTAGTGAAATCTAGAACAAGGGGAGTAGGTTAACTGGCAAACCTAAAAAGCAATAAATTATAACTGCAGTTTACTAATTTGTATTTGTGAACAAACACAGTTGAAACTCAAATATTAAACTCAGCATCAGATTGTAGCTGTGGTAACAAACCAATCTGACTATGAATATTGTTCTTTGAACTTCTACAAAGTAAACTTGTCAGCTCCTTAAAATCTTACATATAAATGTCAAATAATTTAAAGTCTTTTAATTTATATCTGCTGAAACCATTATGTCAAATTTAGCAGCAATGATAATCTCAATAAACAAATGCTACATTTATATATCTGTGTTAAAATATTAGCATTTATGGGGGCCCTGAAGCTCTGGGGGGCCTGAAGGAGCCGCTGACTTAATTTGGATTTAACAGAAGTGGAAATAATTTATATTTATTTTAATTGTATTTTTTGATTAGTTGTTTTAAGACTTGTTGTGGGTTTATATAGCAGTTCACTGACTATGTTTTCCCATAACATATAATTACCCAGTGATATTTTTACTTTTATTGTCTACTTAACATCTTTTAATACAAAAACACGGTGGACTGACTCAGTGCCCTGACCACTGGGCTTAGCAAGTTTTCTGGGGGAAACCCTGACCTTCTTAGTAATATTTAGCACAATGTGCCGAAAAAGAGTTTGCTGCACTTGATCAACACACACTGTTACAATGTTTCTGCACCAAAGTTTTGCACACCACATTTATTTTAGTTTTTTTGAATCTTTCTGATTTGTCTGGTTTATCTTGTGGCATTGTAAATGTTCCTGTTCTTAGGTCCAGAACAGAAACATTGTACATGTCTACAATTTTAGCCGTGAAATATTGTAGATACAATGCTTCAGTGTGGACATTTTGTGTACATTTCTTGCAACAGTTTGTAACTTACTTTTTATTTTTAATTTTTTTTGCATCTTTCTGAATAGTAATATTACACCTGTTTTGTGTGTTTTAAGTACGTTTCCTGCATTTCTTGTCAGCACTAAACCACTGACATGCTCTGTGTTGTGTGAATGTGTGTGTTTACCTCAGAGTAGAGTGTGGGGGGAGATATCTGAACTCTGTGATGTATGTCAGCGCAGATCCCGGTCCTCTCCCTCCCCATCAGACCTATCACAGCCCTGCAGACAGTTCCGCCTGTGCACCTCTGATATTGTCAGATCGCTGTAGCTTGGTGGAGCTGCAGAAAACAAGAACGTGTAAGATATCGTTCTGTCCCCAAAAGAGCTGCAGGGCAGAAGACGTGTGCTTAACCCCGTGCGTACCCTCAGGCCTCTGTGGCAGGCCCATCCAGCTGGCTGAGCTGCAGTTGCTGCTGATGCTGGAGGTGCGGGTGCCGCAGGGATGGAGCGGTATGGTGCCGATGACCAGAGGCAACGAGAGCGACAGGTTCAACCCGCCAGGAATGTCCACGTACACCTGGAGGAAAGACATGCTTTCAAGTTAGCAGGAGCCACTTGTATCTTTGTGTTGGTGAATTTCAGCTGCACAAACACACACACGTACACACACACACACACACACACACAGCAGCTTCACAATCAAAGCAATAGGTCCATGTGAGAAACATAAACACCCCGGGCTTCTAACCCCCTGCTGCCTCAAACATCTTAACCTTGTTATTCACCTTTTCTCCAGAAAAACATCAAACAATGGAGCTCTGAACTGCACCCTTGTATCACCTTACCCAAAATATTACAACTGAGCCGAAGTTCAAGAAGCCAGAGAAGTAAAAACAAAGGAGTGGTCATGCTGGGGATTAACACTTCAGTAGCCCTCAGCAGTGTTTTATGAGTTCATGCTATCAGAGTCGTCAGCTTGGAGATCAGTGAAGGTAATCGGGCTTCTACTGCTATGTGCTTTTAATGTTTTACTAAGTTTGTCTAGTTTATGAGTTACTGACAATTACTGTTTGTTTTTATTCCTCATAAAGACAAGCTAATAAAACACACAGCATGGATGCTCACTTGTTTGTCAGCTGTTTTATTTTGTCTCAGTTCTTATTGTTTTTAACTATCATTACATTCTCAGATATAATAAAGACCTAGGCTACCATTGCTTATCTACCTGCTGGGTACCACTGGGGCAGGAGTTGAAAGACTTCAGTTTACTTTTAATCTACACTTCGAAGTTCCTGTGGTAATGAGCTGTGCTGTAATGCTAACCTTATCTTTTGTGGTCTATAACCAAATAACACCAAATAATATTTTGATCAGCATCACCACCGACTAGGACAGTTGATGTTTTTGCCATTTGATACTTTTGAAGTTTCCATTAAGTCGTTATCTCTCTAACTCACCACAGGGGAGCTGCTGTTCCTAGCTTCCTGCGCCAGTGACTTATAAGGCATAGTTGAAAAAATATACACATTGATATAGCTTACAGTAACAGTACCTAGTCTTGTGTTATTCAAAACTTAAAAATTACAAGTACGGAAAAATCAAGCTGTTATTTTGATGTTTATGGAAAATGGTAGCAAATTTAGATTTTAGTGTTTTAATGAAAGTTTTGTTCACATTTAATTCTGTAATTTAAATTTAGAATTTGAATTGAAAACTTTTTTGTGAGCTTGTGGTTACATTTTATGAATATGCATGATTACCTAATGTGTCTGTAGAAGGAGTAGTAAGAAGCATAAGTTTATTTAATTCCTGAGTTAATGAACGTTACCGGTTGGCCTGAGCACTTCACACATCTCATGTACATCTCAACATGCAACTTCATTCACATCTTTATTTTCCTAATGCTGAATGTCTATCACCAGACACTGGTGGATGGCAAGAGGGGAAGCAGTTAGCTTGACTCTCCGACAGTCACTCTGTACTCACCATGAGGGCGTACTCCACTCTGATGATGGGACAGTCCAGTATGGAGGGCGACACCGGGGGGATCTTGAGCAGCTTGCCCTCCCAGCTTTGGCTCTTCCCTTGCTGCAGAGGTTCTCCCCGCAGGTTGGACACCAACTGCTGGATGTGCCTGCCCTTGCCCTTGGCGAAGAAGGTCTGTGTCTGGTACAACGCCGCTTTGGGCACCACGACACGGGTTGAGCAGTTTTCCACCTCGGCAAAGATCTGGATGGACTCGCCTGGGAGAGAGGGGAGAAGAGATCAGTCTGTCAGACTGAGAGAGGAAGGGACACAGGTGAAACTTTAGAGGGGAATACTGAGAGGAAGAGGAGCATGAACGTAAGAAGAGGCGTGGCTCACCTGGTGTGTAGCCCTTCCGCTCTATTTTGGCACTGAGGGAGATTGGACCCGACGCACAGAACCAGCAACACAGAGTCTTCTCCTTCGTCCCGGCCTGGGGGGCCTGTTCACACACACACGTACACACAGATCCATCTGATTTAGCCGCAGGTGATACTATTAAAGACGCCGATAAAGCAGCAGCTCCTACCAGCAGGAGGGGCGTGTTGATGTCGATGTGTTCGAACACAATGAACTCCTTCCTGACTTTGACAGGCAGCAGCCAGGGCCGGTGCAGCTCGGCTTTCACCCAGTACCTCACACTGCCGTGCTTCCCTTCAAACGAAGTGGCCAGAGCCCTGCAGGAGAGAGGCGGCGTGAGGCCCAGAAATGTGGGTGGTCCAGTCAAACCCAACCATTCCTTTCCTTCAGGCCAAAGCTTTAATGACTTTCCTGACCCTGCATATTTTCTGAAGAGCTGAAGCTGCTTGAGACAGAGTTAGTTTTAATTGCTTCATACACGGTTGGTTGGTTAGTTTAGTTCAGGGCTCCAGGCAGAGGCGTGGGGCCCCTTCAGAGGCTCCAAGTAGGGCCTCAGTCTCCATATGAAAGTGGCTGATTTTAAAAGGGTCAGTTCTTGCAGGTGGAGCGGCGTGCTGAATGAACTCTGAGGACACTCACATATGAGGCAGGTTGAAGCTGAAGGCAAACTCATGCAGGCCGGCGTGCAGGACAGTCATGCCCTCCTCCAGAGTGTCTTCATCTGGAACACAGAACAAGTGTTTGAATCCCGCTGCAATTCATCAGCATCAGTTTCTGGCCCACGACACACAGACCATGGTAACATGTAACAACACATCAACTTTTAGATTGTTTTTCCTCACTTTTAGTCAATATATAATAACTATTATGTTTAGCATAAATGCCTCACACCTTCTGATTTTAGTTTTTTTTTTTTTTTGCAAATTTAATTTTGACCATTTCAAAACCTGTGGAATGAGTAGCACTACTGTAATATTTTAAAACTTGCTACTTACGACTAAGAATTTTTAAGGACATTTCTGTTATTGCACATCTGAGATACTGTACTGTATAGTCTGTTGTGTTTTTGAAAGTTCAGACACATGCACATTTGGACATTTTTAAAATCATCTAACTCAATTGCACAATAGTGAGCACAATATTTCTACTCTCATAACTGTCCAGTATTTTCATGTCATAATCTTGTATATTATATAATTATTACTACTAAAATAATTACTACTACAAAAATCTTGTTTTTTGTATAAATAAATCATATTTGTATTTATACATTACTATGTATTATACTTATAAATGTATTCGAGTTTTTATAGCTACTGTCTTTGTTCCTAGTTGAACAACCTATAGCTGTATTTCAGCCCCTCAATGCTAACTAAGCTATCAACACGTGTAGCGAAGCAACAGCAGTCAAAGGAAAAGCTTCAGAGGGAGAAACGTCATCGTGACCTTCCTCACTTCCTCCTTTCTGGTGTCATCTATCAGTTCAGTTTGTGTAAGTTCTCAGTTCACCCCGCCGCTTCTCGCTTCCTGCCACCTCATCCTGCATCTCTGTAATGTGCGCGCGAGCGCGACGCGAGACACTTCCTCCGTGTGTGTGTGTGGTGTGTGTGTGTGTGTGTTGTGGGGGCGAGAGAGAGTTTACTACGCGTGCGCGCGTGCGCGCGGACCCAGTCACTGGCAGCGCAGCTCAAGCAGGAGTAGACCGGTATGAACCAGACTGAGCAGCTTAATCTAGCTGGAAACTCCGACGAGCGCGTCGCAACTCGGCCTCCTATTGGCCAAGCATACGAGAGGAATTAAAAGGAACGAGCGCTGATTGGCTAGTTGGCCACGAGCTACCCGCCCACACGAGTGGAGCCCGTGCAGTGTGTGGCCTGAGAAAGGGGAGGAAGGGGTGAGGCAGGAGAGGAAGGGTGTTGTTACTCTAAAGATGAACTTCAGGTGGATGAACTCACGCGAACATAAACCGTTGTTAATGTCTGCTTTATTTCAGTCAATAAAGTTGTTTGTTTCCGGCCTGTTTTCCTGAGTTTTCCTTTGTGTTCATCTGAACATCTTTTAAAATAACAGCAGACACTAGAGAACATTACCTTATTTTTTTTAATCAGATCATTTTGAAAATGTTTTAAATGTTTTAGGAGAGTTATTTTAATTATATTAAGTATGCTTATGTATTGCTATTAATTTGAATGAATAAATTACTTTAAATAAGCTAAAAGTGTCGAGACACAATAAGATAAGATAAAATAAGATATTCCTTTATTAATCCTGCAGTGGGGAAATTGACATTGTTACAGCAGTTTAAAGGACCGAGCAGAACCAATATAAAAATCTATACATGTATACACAGTGAAATTAAGTGAACATAGAAATACTGAAACAGTATTGTTTGAAATATAAATAATAAATGAATAAATAAATAAATTCCAATCACTGCCCTGCACTAAAACCCTTTAAATCCATCCTATTGTTTTACCATTGTGCATTATAAAAAAATAAATATGGAATAACCTGGTGGTTATTTTCAAGATGGCAGATGGAAAACAACCAAGTGATTTTTCATATGCAGTTTGATCATCTTTTTGTTCAAACTTGTTAAAAACATTTTGTTTCTGTTTGTGTTCGTTAACAAAGGCCAGAATTGAAACTTTTTGTGGGATTTGCATCAAATATATTTGAAGTTTGAAAAACTGTTGAGGATGAAATAATATATTGGTATTATTATGCTGTATTGGGCCAGGGTCTAACCCTATGGATGCTCCAGGGTCATTCACATGCTCCACTGTCTGAGTCCAGTCAACCTCTGACCCCTGCAGGGTCAGAGGTCAACACATCTCTGTACATGCATACAAGTGCAGCTTGTATTTCCATAAAGGTTTCATCCAACGGTCTATTTTGCATCTTATTTTATTTATCACCAAGGCAACAGAACAACAAGACTGTGAAAAGTGGAGGCAGGCTTACAGGCAGCAGCTGAAGCATAATTCCCTCCACACACACACACACACACTCAGACAGAGTCAGCCTGGCTCTCCCCTCCCCTCCCCCTGTCTCTGGCAGTTTCTGAACAGGTTTGAACCGCTTCTAACAAAGGGAGTAACCAGGTCTGTCCTTATCATTGATGTCATCAGTGAAAATCGCCTTTCCGCGTGTGTCTTTTAGGTAAAGTTGGTTTAAAACTCAAGATCTTGACGATCAGACTGTGTGTTTTTGATCGCTTTCATTGTATCCTCGAAGCGTTTGCAACTTTTCAGTTTTCTGCAACTCTCCACAAGGAAGGCAGAAAAAAACACGTCGCGATCAGAAAGTTTACACTGGACAGAATCAACCTAAAAGCCTCCATCCGTCCGGCTGCTGCCGGCGGGGAGGCGGTTCATGAACACCGAGCAGAGGAGCCGCAGTTCGGGCATCAGCTGTTGCATCAGTACCACTGACTGACTGACTGACTGACTGATGGACGGCGCCCTCTGCATTCCCAAAGTTTTCTATGTCAGAAGTTTTCGGTGATCATCCTCATCCTCATCCTCATCAGCATCATCATCATCATCGCTCCTACCTCTCTCCTCTCCGATCAGGGTGTCGCAGTGATGCAGGTAGTCCACCTCCTCCGTGTAGTTCTGGGTGTAAGCGGTACTGGCCCCGGCGTTTCTCGACTCCGTCCACCGGACTTTGGCGAGGCCCCGCGCGGTGATGTCCAGCCTTTTCACCCGCACATCCCGGATCACCTCCACCACCACCCGGCCGGACACCAGGTCTCCCCCGGAGAACACGGGCAGGTTGCTCTCGTTCAGGCAGTCGAAGTAGACAGCCAGGGTCTTAACTTTGCCCAGCACCATGATGGAAATGCTTTTAGAAAAATTAAAAAATGTAGGAAAATGCGTATAAAAAGAATTGGAGTCTATTGAGAAGTTGGAGCGGGAGCAGCCTGGGGCTGCGGGTCCCAGCACAGAGCCGGGTCTGCTGCAGCTGTCAGGGATGGTTCATCTGGCAGCTCTGCTCCTTCTGCAGCTCTCCTCCTCCTCCGGGTCTCTCTCTCTCTCTCTCTCTCTCTCTCTCTGCTCTGACTCAGCCTCTCTGCTGCCATCTGCAGCGGCTGAGCTCTTAAAGCCTCCGCTCGAAAAAAAAACCAAAACAAAAAAACAATAATAATCCCACTGAGCATGTGCGCTCCGACCTGCTGCTGCTGCTGCTGCTGCTGCTGCTGCTGCTGATGGGCTCAGACTTTTCTAAACAGGCGAATCTGTCTTCACTTGCCTCCGACGAATCTTATGAAATATATATATCTTATATACAAATATAAAAACATGCTGGAAGAAAATGAACAAAATGGACAAACCACAACACCAGTGAAAGATGGTGGAGCATGTTGGCCCTCAGAGCTGGAGGGGGAAACTGGAGTTTGGAAAAAGTGTGTTTATTATTATTATTATTATTATTATTATTATTATTATTATATTATTATTATTATTATTATTATATATTATTGATTATCAGCAAAAAGATCAGAATCCTGCATTAAAATGAGCTTTTTCACATGTTTGTTTTCTTATTGTATAATTTTGTAACAAATGTCTATCGGACTACAAATTACATGAAATGCCAGTTTCATTTCCGGTTTCAATTATTGAATACACCCATTTAAAACAAACGATTCAATTTAATAAATAAAATAATAAAACTTATTATATTAAAACGTAGTTTTATTTTTAGTTAAATAAAAACGTTTATTTTGCTAAATAAAAACTTTGTAAGTTTGTGGTTTTATTTAAATATAGAGAATTTTCAACAGATCTCAGGTGAAGGAGGCACTTAATGTTAATAAATAATAGTTTGAACCATATGGTGTTACTGCAGGTAACCCCTCTTTCTTATAAAAGTGAATCTCAGTTAATTAAAATATGATGCAAAAAAAATCTATAGCTTACAGTAAAACTGGTTGCAGTGCTGCGACAAGAAAAGTATTGACTTCATTACAGATTTTTTCTGGTTTTGACTTTGTAAAGTATCACACTGATACAAAAACACAAATAAGCTGTTTTATAAAACAATACATTCACCTACTAAGTTTTAAAAAGCTATTTAAACAATATTATCCATATGTGACAATTTATAAAATCTGATATTTTTCTTGATCCAGTGAGTCTTTTACATCTGTGGAGTTTTGTACAAGTCTGCTGTGAATTATTCAAATTTAATTGAATTGTTAATGTATTTTAGTTCAAAACTTTTCAAAGGGATTAGAATCTTCAGAAAACCGTCTATAACTTTGTTTCTCATCTGTTTATAAATGACCTTAATTTGGAGCATGATGAGTTACTTTTTAAGATCTTTCAGCTCTTCATGTCTACTTCGTGAAGGTTTAGATTTAAGGTGAGATTTTTCATCTCATCTCATATTACAGTAGATTTTCCTGCGGTTCAGCAGCTGTTATGCTTTCTTATGGATTTGTGTTGCAGTAATTTAGAAGCTATCAGCAGGAAGGAAGAACTTCATATCTTTACGAGCTGCCTCAGTCAATTCATCTCCTGACCACTATGACTGAATCACTGCTCTGATCAATCCTGGTCAGGTTCATGCCCTCAGTCCAAACACAGACACTCATGTCAGATAGACTGAGATAATCTGTGCCTGAGGAGGAATCGACTTGGCTGAAGATGAGGAAACAGGATGGTTGTTAATTTTATTAATGCCTTCTGTAAGCTCAGAGACACGGGGAAAACTCTCCATCAGGAAAATGAGCTGCTTGTGTAATACTGACTGCAAGAGTTACACAATTATCAGACTCAACTACTTATTAAATAAATATGAAATAAGGATAAAAATAAGTACACATTTACTGCTTCCATAAGGCTTATGGTTGAAAGATGTTCATAGTTGTAGAGTTCATCAACCATTTTTAAACAATTTGAGACCCATCATATTGAGAAAAAGATTCTTTCCACCATTAAGAAACATCTGAGTCTTTCAAAGATCTCATGACTGGATGGGCCAGGAAATGGGCCATGATGAGAAACAGCACAATGATCAGTCAGTTCACTGTAAAAGACTCAACAACAATTGCTTGGCTTAAGTTTCACGTGTTTGAATCTGACTAGTCTGCAAAGGATTGTTGAAGAAAGACTTTATGATAACTAAGACTAAGGTAGATATGTTTGAAATGTGCACAGTGACACATTTAGAGAAAGCAAAGCAACTTATTAGCACAAATATTTTATGTCAGCTTTATGTGAGCACAGTGGTGGAAAATTGATGATTTGTATGTTTTGCAGCCACAAGAACAGACCAGAATGCAGTCATTGAGTTGACACAAACTCCATTGTATAATTAATTAATCCATTCATTAATTTATTCCATCGATCCATCCATCCACACATACATGCATAGTCTTTTGCTTTTCTGGAGACCCAGACTTCCCTCTCCCCAACCACATGTCCCAGCTCATCTGAGGGAATCCCAAGGAGCCAGGAAACTGTCCTTCCAGCGTGTCCTGGGTCTTCCTCTGGAACACCTCACCAGGATGGGGGCTCAGCCCCGAGCCACCTCAACTGTCTCCTCTTGACATGAAGGGACAGCGGCTCTACTCTGAGTCCCTCCTGGATGACTGAGCTTGTCATCCTATCTCTAAGGGAGAGCCCAGACACCCTGCAGAGAAAAGTCATTTCGACCACTTGTGTCCGTGACCTCGTCCATTTGGTTATGACCCAAAGCTCATGACCATAGATGAGGGTAGGAAAGTAGTTCGACCAGAAAATCAAGAGCTTTGCTTTTTGACTCAGTTCTCTCTTTACCGGTACAACGCTTGCTTCACTGCAGACCCTGCACCAATCTGCCTGTCTATCTCCGGCTCCATTTTTCACTAATGCGTGAACAAGATCCCGGTACACCTCAACTCCTCCACTTGAGCCATGACATCCCCTCCGACCCAGATGAGGCACCCTACACTTTTTCCCTCTCAAGAAAGTGATCCCCGGTTTAGAATGTCCTAGTCAAATTCCAATCCTTAATCTTACTGACATAATGAGGACATTAAGAAAGATCAGAGGAATGAATGTCAGTGAATCGTTTTGGTCTAAATGTGAGTGGATCAATATGAATCCACAGAAATTTGACGTTACTACAACCAAAGGTTCTACAAGATGCTGAACAATCAGGTGTACTTACTTTACTTTTCCATAAAAACTGAATTATTTTTGGCTTCTCTACGCAATGGAAGTATGGCACCAGTTGTTGCACACTTGAGTTCAGATGTAGATGATTTTAGAACCCGATCTGATAATATGACAGAGTTAACCTTTCCCATGACTGTTCAGCAAGGTAAAACAATAACTCTATCACCATCAGGGTGTTTATAACCAAAGGATTCTTCACTATGATCAGTCAGGCTTAATCACCAAACTAACCGACCAACAAAAGGCACAGCAGTAGACAGAGGGACGTCAAAATAACGTCTGAACAAATGAAAATAAAGAGAGAAAACAGCATATCCAAGGTTGGGCCTGGAGTTTGGAGAGTATCTAACTCCGCTCACTTCCAGTAGCCTTTCTGCTGTCCGTGTTGGTCGCTGATAAGTGAGCGCTCTGGAATGACATTTCCTGTCTGCACTATGGCCTAGCCAAAGTCACTGCTGCAGAAGTGCAACTGGCAGCTGCAGAGCAGTTCCCTTTGCATTGTGAACAGATTTGTACCGAGGTGAAACGTTTTTTTACCAACATGTTCTGATCATCGAAAGGGAATAAAAGTTCCAACCAGAGGAACAGTTTAAACCAGAAAAAACACTTAGACTCAGACATTTAGTTTAGATGAATTACATCACAAAATGTCCATAAAGTCCTTATTGACCTGCTTTACTGTAGTTTGAAATGATGTAGAAATCAATGTTAGAAAGAAATAGATAAATAGAGAGTACAGCATCAGATGACTGCTGTGTAAAAACATTTCAAGTGTTCAGCAGTTTGACACCAGCTGTTGATTTTTTTTCTCAGGATATTTTGTGTATTTTCTCTGGGTGACAGATGTGAACGGCAGACAGGCTGATCAGGAAAACTCCCTGCAGTAAGCTGGTCAATCAGTCCTGACTTTACAGCTCTAAAGTATGCAGGTCATGGGTGGTTCAAAAGCATGTTGACGGAAGGGGTCAAAGGGACGGATGACTGTGTGTGAGGATGGTATCTGGGTATTCTATTGGACCTCAGTGCAGCTTTCGACACTGTTGACCACGACATTTTACTGAATCGACTGGAGAGTTGGATCGGACTCTCCGGTCCAGTGCTCCACTGGTTTGAATCCTACATAAAGAACAGCGATTTCTTTGTTTCAATAGGAAACTTCTCATCATAGAGGTCAAAGGTCACATGTGGAATCCTAGGACCCCTTCTTTTCAATATTTATATGCTCCCACTGGCTGAGGTTATAACAGGAAATAAGATCAGCTACCACAATTATGCGGATGATACACATCACGATGTCACCAGGTGACTCTGAACCATCCAATCACTGAATAGATGCTTAGAATAGATAAATGTGTGGATGTGCCAAAACTTTCTCCAGCTGAACAGAAACAAAACTGAAGTTATTATCTTTGGACCTAAAGAGGAGCGAACCAGAATCAACGCACAGCTTCAGTTATTACAACTGAAAACCAGCGATCAGTCCGAAACCTGAGTAGTGATGGACTTCTGGTTCTGCTCTGCATCCCCATAACCAGAACCAAACGAGGAGAAGCAGCATTCAGTTTCTATGCACCACAAATTTGGAACAAACTTCCAGAAAACTGTAAAACAGCTGAAACACTGAGTGCCTTTAAATCTCAACTTAAAACCCACCTGTTTAGAGTTGCTTATGGCTAAATTAGGGTTAGAGTGTGGGTTTTGATGTCTTTGATCTTTTTATGTTTTTACCGTTTTAATCTTTTTCTTTTTTAAAAATCTCTTTAATGTTTTTATCGTTACTTTTTAATTTATTTTTATTTCTTTCTTATTGTTTCCTTTTTAATGCTTTCTTAAAATCTCTTTCTCTATCACTGTTTATTCACTGTCACATGCTGTTTTTATTTCAATAATGTGAAGCACTTTGAAATGCCTTGCTGCTGAAATGTGCTATACAAATATAATTTGATCAATTTTATTGATTGATAGTCTTACTGACCACGGTTTGGGAGGAGGAGACTGTGCAATTCCACTTGATTAATTAACATCACGGACCAAATGGCTTCGATCACTTCTTCTGTTGCCATCACTAAAAAAATAGCGCAGAAAATCAACGTCGTTATTCACAACTCCTCTGGTAGAAAATCTACCAGAGAAATCCAAGTGAAGGGAAGAAAGTTCACAACATCTGTGAAGAGAGATTTTAATAATAATGAATTAACGTCAACAGTCGCCTCATTCAGGTCAGCACTTCTCTTTTCGCAGTGGATCCAGGCAATGTCCAGTAAGCCATAGCGTCGAACTGGACCGTTACATATGTTGCAGTTAATGTTAGTGATAAGGTAACATTTAAAACTTTAACAGAGTTCATGCCTCCAGGAAACAATCGTGTCTCAATAGTCGAGGGTCCAGACCCTGTGGATGAAGCAAAGGTTTGGGTCTTATGGATACTCTCTCAAAATGTTGCCCCATCCATCCACATCCATCCATCCATCCATCCATCCATTTTCTTCCGCTTATCCGGGGTCGGGTCGCGGGGGCAGCAGCTTCAGAAGGGAGGCCCAGACTTCCCTCCCCAGCCACGTCTTCCAGCTCCTCCAGGAACCCCAAGGCGTTCCCAGGCCAGCCGAGAGACATAGTCCCTCCAGCGTGTCCTGGGTCTTCCTCGGGGCCTCCTCCCGGTGGGACGTGCCCGGAACTCCTCACCAGGGAGGCGTCCAGGAGGCATCCTGACCAGATGCCCGAGCCTCAACTGGCTCCTCTCGAGGTGGAGGAGCAGCGGTTCTACTCTGAGTCCCTCCCGGATGACCGAGCTTCTCACCCTATCTCTAAGGGAGAGCCCGGCCACCCTGCGGAGGAAACCCATTTCGGTCACTTGTATCCGTGATCTCGTTCTTTCGGTCATGACCCAAAGCTCATGACCATAGATGAGGGTGGGAACGTAGATTGACTGGTAAATTGAGAGCTTCGCTTTTTGACTCAGCTCTCTCTTCACCACGACGGACCGGTACAGCGCCGCTTCACGGCAGACGCTGCCCCAATCCGCCTGTCGATCTCCCGCTCCCCTCTTCCCTCATTCGTGAACAAGATCCCCAGATACTTAAACTCCTCCACTTGAGGCAGGACGACCCCCCTGATCCGGAGAAGGCACTCTACCCTTTTCCGGCTAAAGACCATGGCCTCGGATTTGGAGGCACTGAGCCTCATCCCGGCCGCTTCACACTCGGCCGCGAACCGTTTCAGCGAGAGCCGCAGATCACGATCTGATGAAGCCATCAGGACCACATCATCCGCAAAAAGCAGAGATGTGATCCTAAGGCCACCAAAATGGATCCCCTCAACACCTCGACTGCGCCTAGAAATTCTGTCCATGAAAGTAATGAACAGAATCGGTGACAAAGGGCAGCCTTGACGGAGTCCAACTCTCACCGGAAACGAGCCCGACTTACTGCCGGCAATGCGGACCAGACTCTGACACCGGTCATACAGGGACCTGACAGCTCGTATCAAAGGGCCCGGTACCCCATACTCCCGGAGAACCCCCCACAAGGCCTCCCGAGGGACACGGTCGAACGCCTTCTCCAAGTCCACAAAACAAATGTAGACTGGTTGGGCGAACTCCCATGCCCCCTCCAGGACCCTGCCGAGGGTGTAGAGCTGGTCCAGTGTTCCACGACCAGGACGAAAACCACACTGTTCTTCCTGAATCCAAGGTTCGACTATCCGACGGACCCTCCTCTCCAGGACCCCTGAATAGACCTTTCCAGGGAGGCTTAAGAGTGTGACCCCTCTGTAATTGGAGCACACCCTCCGGTCCCCCTTTTTAAACAGGGGGACCACCACCCCGGTCTGCCAATCCAGAGGAACTGCCCCCGATGTCCATGCGATATTGCAGAGTCGCATGAGCCAACACAACCCTATAACATCCAGAGCCTTAAGGAACTCCGGGCGGATCTCATCCACCCCCGGGGCCCTGAGGCCACCGAGGAGTTTTTTAACCACCTCGGCGACCTCGTCCCCAGAGATTGGAGAGCCCAACCCAGAGTCCACAGGCTCAGCTTCCTCAACAGAAGGCATGTTGGTGGGATTGAGGAGGTCTTCGAAGTATTCCGCCCACCGACCCACAACATCCCGAGTCGAGGTCAGCAGCACACCATCCCCACTGTAAACAGTGTTGGTGCTGCACTGCTTCCCCCTCCTGAGACGCCGGATGGTGGACCAGAATCGCCTCGAAGCCGTACGGAAGTCTTTCTCCATGGCCTCTCCAAACTCCTCCCACGCCCGAATTTTGGCCTCAGCGACCACCTGAGCCGCATGCCGCTTCGCCCACCGGTACCCATCAGCTGCTTCTGGAGTCCCACAGGCCAAAAAGGCCCCATAGGACTCCTTCTTCAGCTTGACAGCATCCCTCACCGAAGGTGTCCACCAACGGGTTCGGGGGTTGCCGCCGCGACAGGCACCAACGACCTTGCGGCCACAGCTCTGATAAGCCGCCTCAGCGATGGAGGGACGAAACATGGTCCACTCAGACTCAATGTCCCCCACCTCCCCCGGAACGTGTTCGAAGTTCTGCCGGAGGTGGGAGTTGAAGCTCCGTCTCACAGGGGACTCCGCCAGACATTCCCAGCAGACCCTCACTACATGTTTGGGCCTGCCAGGTCTGACCGGCTTCCTCCCCCACGACCGGAGCCAACTCACCACCAGGTAGTGGTCAGTGGACAGCTCCACCCCTCTCTTCACCCGAGTGTCCAAGACATACGGCCGCAGATCCGATGAAACGACGACAAAATCGATCATCGAACTGCGGCCTAGGGTGTCCTGGTGCCAAGTGCACGTATGGACACCCTTATGCTTGAACATGGTGTTCGTGATGGACAGACCGTGACGAGCACAGAAGTCCAACAACAGAACACCACTCGAGTTCAGATCAGGGGGGCCATTCCTCCCAACCACGCCCCTCCAGGTCTCACTGTCATTGCCCACGTGAGCGTTGAAGTCCCCCAGCAGAACAAGGGAGTCCCCCGGAGGGGCACTCTCCAGTACCCCCTCTAAGGACTCCAAGAAGGGTGGGTAATCTGAACTGTTGTTCGGCCCGTAAGCACAGACAACAGTCAGAACCCGTCCCGCCACCCGTAGGCGGAGGGAGGCTACCCTCTCGTTCACCGGGGTAAACCCCAACGTACAGGCGCCAAGATGGGGGGCAACAAGTATGCCCACTCCTGCCCGGCGCCTCTCACCATGGGCAACTCCAGAGTGGAAGTACGTCCAGCCCCTCTCAAGGAGACTGATCCAGAACCAGAGCCATGCGTCAAGGTGAGGCCGACTATTTCTAGCCGAAACCTCTCAGCCTCGCACACTAGCTCCGGTTCCTTCCCCACCAGAGAGGTGACATTCCACGTCCCAAGAGCTTCTGCAGCCGAGGATCAGACCACCAGGGTCCCCTCCCTCGGCCACCGCCCGTAACACACAGCACCCGACCCCTTTGCCCCCCCCCGACAGGTGGTGAGCCCATTGGAAGGGGAATCCATGTCTCCTCTTCGGGCTGAGCCCGGCCGGGCTCCGTGGTTAAAAGCCCGGCCACCAGGCGCTCGCCATCGTGCCCCACCTCCAGGCCTGGCTCCAGAGTGGGACCCCGGTGACCCGCGTCCGGGCGAGGGAACACCAGATCCAAAGTTTGTGTCCATCATAAAGGGTCTTCAGGCTGCGCTTTGTCTGGTTCCTCAAAATGTTGCCTTTTACTAAACTTTACTCAACGAGAACTTTATCTTAGGCATATTGGAACCAATTCCATTAATACTGATGAATCCTATAGCATCACAGACTGCAGGTCAATAACTGTTCCTCGTTTTCAGGGACTGTGTGGTTGAAAAGAATTTCCTGCCTCAAATCAACAATGTGTATGAGCCAGTTGTGCTGCCTCATATACTGAGTGGAGTCCAGCTTCTTCCCACAATCTAAAGATATACATGCAGAGAAGGTTGTTCCCGTGGTGACCTACTCAGGCTGTACCCCGCCTCTCACTCAGAGTTAAGACATCAGTACCCTGTGCTACACTGTTTCCAATCTAAGAGTTCAATGCCAGAAAACTGGGAAAGGTTTCTGCTCCTTGAAAGAATTCCAGCCAGCTGTAAGACTGTTGCATAGGACAAGATTTGTAAGAAAGTTCCAAACATGTAGCAACAATTCTGTGAAACGAAAAGAATTCCTCACTCCTCCTGTATTTCCTTTTTTGTCCCACATACTGTAAATGTATCAGATCATCAGCTACACTGCAATACCAGAAAAAGATAATCTGAGTAGATACAAATTGCAATTCCCAAATAATATTTTAGTTTATTCAAGTTGTAATATGCAACTTTTATAATTTTGCATGTCTGATAAAACTGTCACCATGTTGTGAAAGTTTGTTAAATGATCGGTCATCTCCTCTTCTGTTTCCATCTAGACTCCAACCAGTCCTGGTTTCATTTCAGCTCTATGCTCAACAAAACTAATGCTAATGACGCCACCTGCTGGCCAACGTTTTAACACACAGCCTGGAAGCAGAGTAGTCATATTTTTTTATAGGGGAAGCTTGATATTTGTTGATGCTATGAACGTCAGACTTTTATTTATTTTTTATTAAAAAACACATTGTAAAGGATCTTTAGCTGTGTGTGGAACTGTGTGTGTGTCTGATTTATTTTGCTTTATTTGCTAACTGGTTGACCCAGGACAGACCTGCAAACTCACATCTTTGAAGTGCTGCTGTTTCATCAGCTGGTTGAGTTTGACAGCCTGGCTGCATTCTGCAGCCAGGCTGTCAGTTTCTGCAGCCAGGCTGTCAAACTCAACCAGCTGATGAAAGTCCAGCCGTCTGCCATCATCCTGCTGAAATAACCCAGTGAAGTCGTTTCCTCAGTGGGATCACGTCTCCCTATTGTTTCATTATGAGCGGCGGCAGCAGCAATGCCTCACCTCCTACACAGAGACATGATGACCACTGGCCTGGCGACGGTTTTAATCTGGACAATATGACCTTCTGTTCAGGTCAAAACAACAAGCTTATCTATCATCTGTGGCCTGGAAAACTTTTCTGCTGCTTATTTTCATGTCCAGCATCTCCTGTGGTGGCAATGAGCAACAGAAAGTTTCTGTTGACTGACATCTGTTGCCTGATGACACTGAGGTTGGTGTCTGATTCACAGTGTCCACTATCTGTGGCTAAAGATTCATTTCAGTGAAGTTTGTTTTAAATAGTCCAAACTGCATTTGGGTATTTCTAAGTCAAAATATTCCTTACTATCTGGATAGTAACTAGCTAAGAGTAGCTAGTCAAACTCAACCAGCTGCTGACTAGCTATGTGTGTGGAGTTGATTTCTTTGATCTAGTTAAAAAAGTCAGTTACACTTCTTGCACACATTTTTGTTTGTGCAGTAAAGACTCCCTCAGGAAACACCACTGACTTTACCTGGATGACTTTTGGTCATATTTAACACGAAGAACACAAAACCTTTGTGGTTTAGTTCTTTCTAGATCTTTTACAATTAATATTCATTTAGACTTCCTGTAATGCATATTTAGCAGCAGTCAGTCAGCTCTACTTTCAGTTGCGTTTTGGTTGACATTTTTATATCAACAACTTCACTTTTCACTTCGGAACCGACTGAATCTGGAACCTTCTAGAACAGTCTGACCTTCTCAACATCAAATTCCCTCCTAAAAATCCTGCATCTTGTTCACAAAGTTCTGCCTCATTTATTTGCTTATGCAAGACACAGAAAGCCACACACATCTGTGAAGAAATATATTTTCTCAGAGAAAGAAGTCAAAAACAGATCAATACAACAGTGGAGACGCGTCGGGGGAGTTAACAGTACGTCGAATCAATAATCATAGCTTTTACGCACATTTAGTGTTCATAAATGCACTTGTATAGTTTAGGATCAATCATGCAAAACACAGACAGCAGCTTCAACATGCATGCAGGTCAAAGTTAAAAAGACAAAGACGGAGATGCTGAGAGGAAGACAAGCGATAAAACAGGATCAACAAAGTGAGGAGAGTTTGTAAAACAAAAGAGCAGCGGGAAAAAAAATCTTAAAAAAGGTCTTTACGCTTCTTCTTCTTTGGTTGTCAGACATCAGTGCTCATCGATATGAACACTGACATCTGCTGAAAGAGCTTTCATCTGAAGCTGCTGATAAAACCAGGGAAACTGATTCCTAGCAGTTGTAAACACTAAGAGGTCAGCTGCAAATGTCTGACCGCTGCAAGATATTAGCTGCTTTTCCACCCAAAGAATTAAACAGATACTGAGATATGAATATGTGTGATGTCTGGCTGCATTAACTGTGTTGTTTTAACAGAACAGGCTCAGGAAAAGTTACAAAGTTACACAAGGTTGGAAAAATGAGAAAATCACCAAACTATTGTTCTCAGAATTTAGATCCACATTTTTGTTTGTTTGGTTTACAACAGGCAGGAAATATGGAATACTTTTGGCGGGTGTTCAGTTAGTTTATTTTTTGTTTTGATTTAATTTTTTATTTTTGTGCTAATTTATGAAAAAGAACAAAATGTTTTTTTCTGTTTTTACCAGCTGAGTAAAACAAACCTAAATAAAACATATCCAGGTGTGTGGTGTGTTTCCCACCTCACTTCCACATTTAGACAAAATGATGGAGACATCCGATAATTTGCATTTGAAAGAAACAAGATAAGAAAAAACGTCTAATTGGACAAATGTTGCAGACCTTAAAGAACGGTCATTAAATACTTTAAAAACTATGATGAAATTGCATTGATAGTTAACAGTTTTTTTTATTTCCTTTAATCTGGGAACAGGTGTCAGGAAGATGACATTTATTTGTTTTTACAACATTTTAACTTCTATAAAGTTAGAAATATTTAGAAGTTGAATACATTTCGTGCTATATCTCATTTCTCTTTTTTTGTTTTGCTGTAGATTGAAAGAGACTGAAAAAGCCATTTCTATTTTGTTTGTGCAGCAAAGACAGGAACTGTTGACATTATTGTTGCTCCTTAAACCACCCAGATTTACATTTGTGACTGAAGAGTTTTAAAAATAAAATCTGAGACGAGTTGAGCAGTTGAAACTGTCATATTTTAACTCTTCACATAGAACTGCAGAGGAAATCACCTGCCAAACCCCCTGACATGTTTTCTCTGTACATTTACTGAGTTGTACCAGTTGGAATGACGGATGATCAGGTGGATCTGTTCTCAAATTTCTTGAGATTTACTAAGTAAAATGTTTGTGCTGCTG
Source organism: Poecilia picta (assembly GCA_033032245.1). Classification (NCBI taxonomy): domain Eukaryota; kingdom Metazoa; phylum Chordata; class Actinopteri; order Cyprinodontiformes; family Poeciliidae; genus Poecilia; species Poecilia picta. The sequence continues at coordinate 28,747,021 of CM065364.1, read as the reverse complement.
TGAAAGAAAGAAATCCTCATAGCAGTAGAAGACCAACAGCTTCAGCTTATTTAAAATAACTCAAACTGTTTTTCCATCAGTGGGAGACTAAACTATATGAGCAGATATTAACGGTTCAGACTTTACTGTTACATCTGCTGCAGTTTCAGATCTTGTTCCAAACAACTTCAGGAAAGAAGAGCGCAGGAAATCTTCTCAAAATCCAACTGTTTACCGGCTGACAGGTCCCGCACTGAGATGAGCATTTTTGAGAAAGAAGTTTTGTTTATGTTTTTGTCCAACACAGGAAACCTTCACCTGGCCTGGACAGGGAGAGGATCAGCAGACTGCAGGCTGTCAGTCTATCAAGATGTCATTTTATCTACTTATTAAGTAGATAAAATGACTTAAGGTATTACTTACAGGTAATACCTTAATACAAGTAAAAGACCCACCAGTAAATTATTCCACCTATAAGAAAACATTTTCCCATGTTATAAATGAAATAATCTGACAACAGACCAAGTACTGAATTATTAACCTAAAACAAAAATACTTGGAAGTTATTTTTGTCTTATTTCAAATGTGCTAAGATGTTTGAACATCTTAGCACACTTGAAAAAAGACTTACCAAAATTACTTGATAAAATATTGTTTTAAAGCCGTTTTAAACTGGCAGACATCAGATGATAAAAGCTACAAACTGGAAGAAAAAAGCACTAACTGCTTATAACTGCTCATGCAAACCCCCACAGGAATATAAAAACTCATTTGAGTGGAGAAATGTTTAGGCTGCAGTTATTCTGGCAGTTGCCATGGACTTGAAGCTGAATTCACACAAAAACATTTGTTCACCCGACTGACGGGAAGAAAAGGAAAACCAATGAGTGGAAGAACAGCGGACCTTGCTGGTCACTGAGGTTGAGGATATGCTGGGATGGAACAGAATCAGCATGCAGCTCTGAGTTCAGACACAGCGACAACACATTCAGGTCAGAGTGTCAGAAGGTCAGAAGGTCAGAAGGACTCTGCTCCGGTTGCATGCGACAGCAGCACTGCATGCAGACGACACAGTCCTTTATTTCATCACTTCAACGAGGGTTGGGTTGTGTGGAAAGAAATAAATTAGATTAAAAAAAAAACACAACATTCTTTTTCTTTCACATATTTAGAAAACAATACAGTTCGGTAGCAACAAAATAAAAATCAGTAAATGCATCTTCGTCAGAATCAAATATACAAGATGACACGGATAAGAAACCAGATATGAAATTACAATAAATGTACAGAGTTTACAGCTTCCGGCTAGCTGGGGTACGCCCGCCTGCGCTTGTTGGGGCTTTGTCCAGGATCAGCTCTCAGCTCTCTGTACTGCATCTGTCCATCAGCAGAGAGAGAGAACCAGAAACACGTGAATTCTGACATGTTCACCATGAGCCTTACTGCTGCCAACATGGCCGCCGTACCCACCATTTGAACATCAGACGGAACTCTGGACAGGAAGTCCAGAAGCTCGTTGTTTTCAATCATGTATGGATCACGAAGCTTCTTAGTGAACTTGTTCACACCTGTAGAATTCAAATTCAAATTCAAAATTACTTTATTCATCCCAAAGGGAAATGAAATGTTGTTGTAAGTCATTTAAACTCTAAATCGCGGCCCATGTCTGCTCCTTCTGGCTGTGGGCAGGAGGGAGCAGACATGTAGGCCTGACACCAAATTATTGCTTTAAACAATAATATTGTTGTTTTGAGACAATTTTTAAGTAATATAATGGTAATGGTATAATAATAATGCAAGAACACCTTCTAAAAGACCAGTACACTTTAAATTAACACTGGAACTGGAAAACTTCTTAAATATCCAAAATAAATAAACCAAACAACAAGAAAAAACAAAAAACGATAACTCATGCCGATGGAAATTATTGATGTCATTTTAATTTACTGATTAATTGTGATCATTGTGACAGGCCTATAGACATGTTTACAGTGTGTCATTTTTAAAACTGATAAATTTTTAGTTTTTTATAAGAATGATTCTACTATTAGGCATAAAGTTAGAATTTTACCTACTTTTTGGGGTTTTTTGTATTTAGTAAAATGACTTTTCGACTTTATGATTTCAATCAAGCAGTCTGAGCAACCAGTGTGTTGGTTTTTTGTCCCGTTCCTCCTGAGAGAACCACAACTGTGGGGCTGAGATCAGGTCGGTCTGAATGTGGCTTTGCTTTGTAGACAGTTTGGAGTGAATGACAGTTCATGGTACAGCAGTGAGTGGATCGGGACTCACCCCAGGCGAGTACGAGGTATCGCAGTGGTATGAGGTAGAGCAGCAGTGTGGCCAGGCACAGGGCAGTGATGGCCAACCAGCTGAGGAAAGGCACTGTCCAGTTGAAGGTGCTGCAGGAGACAAAGAGGAGGAATGAATATGTGAGATCGACTGAAAGCTTGAGTCTCCAGAAATACAGTCACAGATACAAATACCCAGGAGCAGAGTGGCATGATATCACAAAGTGTGGTGATGATATCAGGTGTGATCATATTGGCCCGTTTTCATCTTCCTTCTCTTTCTAATCTGTGCTTCCAACTCAGTGACCTTTAGTATTGTTGCCGATGTCATTTGTGTCTCATGTGACAACGATAAACATTAAAATAAAAACTATTTATTACTATGACTGCATGGCATAAACACAAATTCTGCTCTTAAAAACATTCTGGTCATAATATGTTTTTTGAGGACACCAGTCACTTCAGCAGGTGGGAGTTATATTATTAGGCTGCTCTGCTCACAGTAGAGTAGCTGTGATCATATCTTCACATGTCCTTTCAATGGACAAACAGTGGAGAAAATAGTAAAACTAACAATCCCAACAACATGGACGGTTTTTGGTTTTTTTAAAGCACAGATAAATCAAAATCAAGAAATTTATCATGATAAATGATAAACGATACAATACAACATAATAAGCGCCTCTTTTGACCAACAATTATTGCTCTCAATTAGTCCTTTACAGCATGAATACTGCATAGTGATACTGTGATGATGATATCGTTACTCATGTGTCAGTGACTGATAGAGGGCAAAGGTCACCAGGAAGAGAGCAACAAGAAGCCACCATCCAGATCACAAAACTCCTTCTGGAAAAGCAACAACAATGTATTATTTTTATTGCTTTCAACTTAAAAAGGAGATATTTTGATGCTTCGTTCTGTGTGGATTTCATATTAAAGATAATTGCTGCCACAGTCTCCAGAGCAAACTCCAGACTTCCATGTCAATATCCACTTAATGAGACTTGAATGGCTCAGAAATGCACGTCACATGATATATTTTTAATCTGGGACATATAAATCCACTGTGACCTGGACCCAAACTTGGCCAAAAGTTAGCATAGCATACGGGAAAAACTAATATGTACAAAAAATGACAACACTAAGAAACATGCGTAGTGAAGTGATGTTATCAGCTGTTTGTTACCTAACAACCAAACCTCAAGCCTGTCTTATAAGCTCTTGGCTTGTTTCTGCTGTTTGGTTGTGAAGGGCGACACAAACATGGCAACCTGCAGAGAACCTACTTCTTTAACCTCTCTCCAAACGATGCTACTTCATCCAGAGCGGTCTGTACGCTGATGAACACGTCCTGGATGGCGTACAGTTTATCCATGAAGCCTTTGGGCTCAGAGTCCTGACAGGAGAGAGGAGAAGGTTCCATACGTTTTCAATATTTGATGCTGTTTTGATAAAGTCTAGATATGTATGCAGAGTTGTAATCTGTTCATTTCATTTAGGGGCGCCTAAACACATGGGCCAAAAATAATGTTTTTGTGCCTACTCAGCAAACAACTTAGTATGCAATACTTTTGACAAATAATAACGTAGGGATGTGTAAATTATTATACATTCGAAACTTTAAAATCGTTTTGCAGAAATCAAAATACAACAATTTGCAAACGTTCCAGGTATGAATTTGGGAAAAAAACAAAACAAAACAAATATAGACATTTTTAACCAGTAAAATCAAAACATAGGAAACTCTTACATGAAGTAAAAGCATATTTGGGTCCAGTTAAGTCAGATTTTTGAGTAAAAGTCATCGGATTGAATGCAAAAAGACGAATAATGTGTAAATGTCTTCTGTTGTGAGGGCATTTTACTTTATGATCATTTTAAAAATACAGCTTCCATCTATTTTATCAATAAAACAGCTGATGAAAAATGAATAAATAAAGAAATAATGTCTCCACCAATATCAAACACCTTTGCATTAGTCTTGAACTGAAATCAGGGGCCAAACAGTCAGTGGCCCCAGGGGACCCATTGGACACTGCTGCTATAGATACATGGGTGCCTTTCATTAAAGGGGGCAGTATTGTGTATTCCAGGCACATATGAGTAATAATTAAACACATAATTCAGTAACCATGTCACCTTCAGTTGTTACCAACCAGTGACCCCAGCTTGCATCACTGATGATGTGTCGTAGTTTACATCAGAAGACTTTATTTGGCTACGTAGTCACTATCTAGGTAAATTACATCTATCAAGAACAGAGGAAAGACTTCCTGAATTAGAGCAGCACCTTTTCTTCCTTGTCCTCTTCATCATCCTCCAATTCAAACATGGCCTCCAAGGACTGCAGAACAGAGAGAGCTTCAGCAGGTGACTGGTCATTAAAATACACACACACCTGAACACAAGTGAGTCTCAGTGCTCACCGTCTCCGCCGTCTCTCTGCCTGAAGATAAGAAGTAGTTCCAGACCAGCAGCAGAACCAGGCCAAGCGGCAGCATGTAGAGCTCAAAGTTCCAGACCACCACCACAAACAGCTGGGAGCAGAACACACACGGTGGGGAAACAGCCAGCTGTGTAGGTGTGTGTGTGTGTGTGTGTGTGTGTGTGTGTGTGTGTGTTCTCCGTACAATAAAAGCAGTGATGCTCCTCTGTGACGACTCCCACTCAAAGCAGCTGTTAATGTAGGTACCGTAGCTGAAGAGGACCATGATGCACCGCTTGACCCGGTTAAAGTTCTGCTGCAGCAGCTGGAAGGCAAAAAGTTTACCTGCTGTGAATATGATAACATACTGTAATAAAAGTTTGATTCAAATACACAATGGAGACGTTTGCTGATTAGTACAAACTCTACAAAGTCAAAACGTTTTATGTCTTATTAACATTATTAACATCATCATGTTAGAGGCTTTCAAATAAAATGTGATTGGTTTCAACTAAGTTGCCTCCTGCTGGTGGAGGAGAGGATGCTTTTAAAAACAGAGAAATATCAGATTTTAAAAATATATATATTGGAAAATCATAGCTCTTTTTGCAATTGTAGTGTTTTATGCTTTCTTCAAATCACATGTGAATAAGTTTGTTCACATGACAATTCATTAAAAACACTCTGCGTCATCTTCCTCCAGCTTCTTCCTGTGGTCTTCTTCATGGTTTGTGTCAGTGGCAATGTCCCGTGGCTCATCACTCATGTGATGCAATAGAAAAGTGTTTCCATTTAAGTTTGGTAAAATAAACCAATTTCAATACAGCCAAAAAAAAAGCAAAACAAAGAAAACACACTTCATCCTAACACCAAAACCATTTAAGAAAAATGAGAGTTTCCGTTAAGCTAGTTTATTTTTGAAATGTCAAAATGCACAAATATATGGTGAATGGAAAGGCAACAGTTATGAATCAAGGATCAGGACTGGACCTGAACCCAACAACAGTTGTCCTTTTATTTTTATGTAATTGCGTAACAATACACACCTGCTTGGAAACTTTTGGTTCTTCCTCGACGTATTTCTGTTCTGCAGGAACCACGGTCTTTAAAGCAGCCTTTATCTGAAGAAAAGCACATCAAGGAAAAACTTTAACGCTTTGGACAGAACAGACTGCAGGATTCCTCCTCAGGGTGTTGGTGTGAGTAAACATGCAGGAGCGGAGTGTCACAATCACCGTGTTGTAGACGACTTCCATCTCCAGGTAGATGACTCCTTTGGTCGGGGCGGTGAGCTCCTTGTTTTTCAGCAGGTAAGCTCTCTGGACGCCGTTACGGATCTACAACACACACTGAGTTACAAACCTAAAACACACACACTCTCTTGGCTTATAGACTGCAAAACCGTTCTGCGGATTTCCAACAAGCACTGCAGGCTAAAGCTCACTTGGTTATCATGCTGTGTTTAGTCAAAGTGATATAACAAATCTTCAGAATAATGTTTGTATATAGATTAAACCTAAAATATAAAACTGCAGGACATTAAATGTAATTATTCTGGATATCAGCAGGGATAAAGTTTAATTTGTTTCCATTTAAAAACCTCATGTCTCACACATTCTAACAGAACTATGGACTCATATGAAACTGCAGCACCTCTGTGGTCAAGCTGTTGCTCATTTGCATTTTCTTAGCTATAATTTTATAGCAACAACAATAAACGTCTAAATTCCAGCTTTCTAGTTTGAAAAACATCTGACTTTTAGATCAGTACATATTAACTTTGGCCTTGATGGAAAATCTCTGTTATGGCCTCAGAGATTTGCTAAAGCACATTAGTGAACAAACAACATCATTAAAAACACGGAAGCCATTAGTTCAAGTCCACTTCATGATTATCCATTGCCTTGTGTTTGATCAGCCGAATGTGACCTTCTGTCTGTAACGAGACAAAATGAGGAACATTTCCTGGAGTCTGAATAACCTCTGATACTCACATTCAAAAGAGGAATGGCCACTTTTCCCAGGAAGTCTGCACTCCTGTCTCTGTCTTCGTCAAACACCGACACCTCCAGGACCGAGTGAACATCTTTCACGTTGCTGTGCAGAGAGGAGACATGAGGAGACTGAGGCAGAGTCAGAGTAACAAGCATTTTTGGGAAATTGAGGAAATTATTCCAAATTTTGCTATTTTTGTCAACGTTTTCTAACGAAACACTTTCTTCAAACCTCTTCAATAACAGATAGTCCAACTAGCTGTCCATCCTCTAAGCTAAACCAGCTACATTTCTGCTTCTATATTCTGAAATTCAAACTTTAACTTCTACTTCTTGGTTTCCCGAGCCTGGAACAACATATGTGTGTGTTCCAGCATCAACAACCCACAGCTCAGAATGACTCAGGGCTTTTACAGCCTCTCAGTCCACTGCAGAAAATGTTAACGGCCCCATAATGAAGAATTAGGAGGAAGATGCTGCAGCAAAATGTGACTCACAAGGTGAAGACTTTGTTCCACTCAGGGTTGAGATTCTTGTATATGGTATGTGTCTGCAATCTGTCATTATTCAGCTCCAATATGCAGAAAGGGTCACTTTTACCTGGAAAAAAAGAGAGAGGAGTCAGATTAGAGAGTGTGTTTGGTGGCAGGTGGTTTCTGAGGAGAAGTAGAAGAAGTCAGGAGGCGCTGGTACCCGTTACGTCTGCAACCATCAGACCCTCGGCCCTCAGCACCTTGACCTGGACGATGCCCACGTCCCTCAGGTTGGACAACGACTTCCTCACACCCTGCGGCAAAAACGTGTGTGTTGCAGTCTCTTCGATGGTAATTTTTCAGAGGCATCATAATCCACTTTAAATATGGTTTCGGTTGAAAGAGTTTTTATTGTATATTTAAAATATCTTCCAGTTCCAGTGTTGAGTGATCTTTACTAAATTATTTTCTAGAGGAAGAAAGAACTTGCATTGTTATACCACTATCAATTTACTGCGTCTCAAAAATCACTAGGATTATTGTCATAAACTGGACAACAACTTATGGTCCAGTAGATGTGTCATCATCACAGGCCTGGCTAACATAAGTATTGTTTTAAAGTGGATGTCAGAAGGCCACTGACGTATCGTTTGAGGATCTCTCTGCGTTCCTCTGGGTCCTCCAGCGGCGTGAGGAACAGGTCGGCGATGGAGACCGCCGCCGACGCCGTCAGTGTGACCAGCAGCACCAGGACGCCCCGGGACTCCTCCAGCGGCAGCTCCAGGTGATGGGTCTTCTCTTTAGTCAGAGTGGAGAGGTCCAACTGGCAGCTGGAACAGGAGCAGACAGGCTGGGTGACTCTTCAGATGATGTCACAGGAACCAGTGCCGTATGGAGGAAACGGTCGATGGTTCTGGTTTTACTGGATAACATCAACACCATTATCTGCACTTCCTCAGCCTAGTCCTTCTTATGTTTGTAGATTGATAAAGTGTTCAATGGGAGAAAAGTGGAAGCGAACACGGCGAGTAAAGCTGCTTCTGACCGTCCGATGAAGTCGTCTCTCCTCCCCGTGTCTTTGTCCCACACTGTGATCTCCAGAACGCCTCCTGTTTCCTCATATAGATGAAGGTCAAACTGCTCCCTCCACTGAGGACTCAGGGTCTTCGACATCGTCTGCACACACACACACACACACACACACACACACACATTTCTTAATCCCCAAACTTGCCTGAATGAAACTGGATTTCAGTTGAACCTGAACATTTTCTTATTGTTCCTGAAGTCATTGTTGGTAAATGAGCTGCAGTGACTTCATGCTGCCTGGTTCCTAATGGACGTGCCATCTGACCCACCTTGCTCTTGTACTTCTGTGGCCCCAGCCTGAACTTGGCGTAGGGGTCACTCAGGCCGTTGGGGTCCATGGGCGTCAGGTTCCGACCTTCGATCAGCGTGATGCTGACGATCCCTCGCCACAGCTGGGACTTCCGATGCACCTCAGTGAGACGCAATGACTGCTGCTGCTGATACACACACGCACACACACAAACACACACAAAGGAATGTATTCATCTCAAAGCGAGGAATGAGACATGCAGAACAAAGTGTTTACCCTTTTCCTGATTTCCTAATTTGTTTGCCTGTTTTTCACACCAATCAAACCAATTCAGGAAAAGTCAAAGACAATTCAAGCAAACACAAAGTGTAGTTTTTAAATAAAGGTGTCTATGTGAACCGTGACTGTTCTCTAAACCTAATAACAGCAGCTGTAAACATGCAGCCAGAACTACAACCAAATGGTGCCGATCAAAGCATTTTCATGTGTTAGAGTGGTCCAGTCATAGTTCAGACCTAAAGCTAACTGATTGATGTTCCACAGACACTGTTCATCCATTCATGCCAGAGCAAAGCAAAATTAGCAAAAAAATAAAGCAAAAAAAACAGCAAATGGTGGAGTTACTACATTCAGACACAAGGGGGCTGAACACAGACACACTGACTTCACAACTTGAAATTAGGCCTCTGTCTTTTTAAGAAGCTCCTGCTTCCTGTTTCTCAATTAAACCATTAAGAAGTGACGAGCTCAGCAGACTAGCACCAGGTGTTTGCTAATTGCTGTTGGCTAGTCTTTAGGAGCGGAGTGTGGGAGGAGCAGGGGGAGCGGCGCTCAGCTGAGGTCTGCAGCTCTCTGGACGTAGGCGGTTTTTCAAAATAAAATCAAAGCCAAAACCCAGGTGTGATGAATGAATTATATTATTAGATTAATAGAGCTAAAAAAAAAGTTAATTTTACATAATAACTCCCCTTTAATAGACTTAAAACTTAACACTGAAGCCATTGGTTTATTTTTATCTGTCCCCGAGACGTAAATAAAAAAAAAGATCAGTAAATCAGTTATGTAATGCACATGCTCTGGATCACTTTGCTCCAGAAACATCCCAGCAGAAGAGCAGAGCCTGAGCCAACAAAATCGACAGCAGCAACACGAACTCGAACACAAAATGGAGGCGCTGCGTTGAAATGCAGACATGGTGACGGAGAAGTGACAGGAAGCTGGTGGAGGATGCTGTCGCTGCACACACACACACACACACACACACACACACACCACACACACACACACACACACACACACACACACACACACACACACACACACACACACACACACACACACACACACACACACACACACACACACACACACACACACACACACACACACACACACACACACACACAGTGGTGATGGTGTTTACCTTTGTGGATCGTTTCCAGGACCTCCTGAGCAGCATGGTCTGAAGACATATTAAACACTGTTCAGCTGTTGTACGTTGAAACGTCTCGACCCAAAGCCACTAGAGGATTAGCTCTACTGGGACTAACTGAAGCTAAACCATGAGGGAGGTAAACGAGTTGCTTTATATAATAAAGCAACATAAACAGATGCATCATTTATTTTCAGTTCTGATGATTTTTTTCCTGTTTGCTCATTTCTTTCCCACACTTCTTCAGCGTACTGTCGCCTGATTCTGAATCCATCTCTGACTAGAGCCACGTTTCAGACTCAGACTCAGCTTATTATTATTTCATATGGTGAATAATATATGGATGAGACAAGCTGTGCTTAATGACTTGGAGCTAAGAATGGATTTGAAAAGTCTTTGAACAGAAAATAATCACAAACATCAAAATCCACAACCGTGAAGAACTTCAAGCATGTTTTGCAGCAACAGTTCCATCAGTAATTAAGAGTTTTCGAATATGAAAAGGTTCTCGAATCTCTAAAGCAGTTACTGAAAAAAATATGTACATATTGTTGCTAAAATTGTCACAGAGCTCTTAGAACAGAACCTATTTCAATAAATTTACTATGAAATTCATAGATTCCACCTCCTGCCATCTAACATAAATCCATCCAACCATCCAGAACCGAGCCCAGTCTCCACGCTGGACCCAAAAAAGATGCTGAAAATCAGATGTATCACTCCAGTTTTTTTTCAGAGACTCATAAGAAATATAACTCAGACAAAATATTTCTTTATCGCAACAGGGATGTCCACATCTGATCCCACCAGTCAGCATAAGGTCCTAATCCAGGTTTATGTTAAATGATTATTACATTTAAAGCCAAACACAACATTTTCGATGCAGCTTGTTCACTAGCAACTTGTTCACTTTTTTCTGTAGGTGTTTGTCATAAAACTTGACTTGAACTGAGTCAGAAGTTCAACAGGTGATATTAAAACAAAGACGACACACGCTAACGCTAGCTTACCACTTCATCAATGTGCTCCAGGCAACAACAGCAAAAATATGAGTTTATTTAAAACTGTAGCTGCATGTTTTTAGAAACAAATCATAAAGCTCCATATTTCAACTCAAGGAATGTGGGAACATTACGGTCCCGACTCCAGTGGAGATAAAATACCTGCCACCGTCAAATTTAAAAAATTGGGACATCACTAAGGAACAAGTGAAAATGATTAGCACAGTTTTAAATTTTAGCCCTTTGCACAATGCAGTTGTATAATTATTCTTTTAAAGCTGCCTTTGGTCATTTGTAACACAATCAGAACAAGTTAGGCTGCGTTCACACAGCAGGTCTTCATGCTCAGTTATGAGTTTTTTGCTGAAAACCATTTCATTCAATTTTTTTGTAGTTGTTTCATGACAAGAAAAACGTTGACATTGCATAGCAGCACACTGTCTATGGAAGTAATAATGGACGCCGCCGTCTAATTCAAAGTTTTAAAGCAATGGGGGCAACCGTATTATCACAAAATCATAACAAAATGAAGGAAGCTGATAAACAGAAAGCACAAGTAACAGCAACGGCCTTTTTTGCAGAAATATGATGCATGTCTCATGGAAAAGTCGCATAAAATGTGATATAAACTATTCAGACTGCAGAAATCAATCGGAAATGTATCATATTTAGTTCTACATACAAAAGTGGCACAAATCAGTTTTCTTTTTGGTTGAAAACATCAGAATCAGGCCAATCAGACCACCGTGACAAAGTCACATATGGCTCACATGTGCATAAAAACATCTGAATCGAGTTGCATTCCCCTGCTGTATGAACTCAGGCTTGAACAGCTGTGTGCTAATAGGATATGCTAGCAGAATTCCAGACTCGATCCCGGATAAGCGGAAGAAAATGGATGGATGGATGGATGGATGGAATTCCAGACTCCACAGACAAAAATCATAGCCGTTAGTTTGAGTGGAGGTTACATCCCATCTCAGAATTGTTACTCTGTCAGCTGTGCATGAAGCCTCCATGCCACGTTGATCATTTCACACAGAACTCCGGCAACTAAAAAGCCATCCTGGGGTGATGTGTGAATGGAGCTTTTACCTTGATGCCTGCATTTTGGCATGAATAAATAAGTGCAGCTCATGCAGTAATGAGGGTGATGTTTCAACCACCTCTCCGTTTACGGCTCCATCTGGGTTCCTGCCCTTCCCTGCTGTCATAAAACTTTGATTCCTGACAGAAAGGGTAGGATCAGACATACAAGCAGCTAAAATGGGCTTCCTCCATACAGAAGCTGCTGATGTGGGGGGAAGTATCTGTGTCATATGGGGCATCCCATCCAACACTCCATTGGAGGGTTATCAGGTGTAAAACAAAAAGGTTTAAAATTCAATACCACAAAATAATGTTAATGTCAGAGAGTAGAAATCCTTTCACAGAGGTCCTAGAAAAGTTTTCTAATCAGGCTGCAAAAGAACAAGCTAGTTAGACTCAGAGGTGAAGCTGAAGGAGCTAAAGCAGCTAAAGGAGGGACAGTACAAGCTAACTCATGGCTACACTCACTTTATTCACATAAGGTTTCCACCGATACGTCTTAACCTTGCCTCGCTGCAGGAAACACAAACATGGAAAAGAGAGGAAGATCTAACTGGAGGCTTTCTTTAATCAACAACAAGTTCATAAAGATAATATTCAGCAATTTATGCTGTGTCAAAAAATATACTTCATTATTTGTATCAGCAGGATGAAACTGGTGAAAACAGGAACTAATAGAGTGTAGCAGGGATTGAGGCTTTGAATATGTTTTTCTCTTTAGCTGCTCTTCTGTTTCAATGTCTGCTGGCACTATTTCACTTTTTGGCATCTGTAATCGTTTTGGGAGTAACAACTTTTCATGACACACAAACTGTGTTTGAAAGAACCTGTAATGAGAGCAGAATATTTCAGACAAATGATGAAAACACATCAGAGGTGTTTTAAAAGACCTCTGATGTAAAGCAGTGGTGTAATGTTTAAACATTGTGATATTTCTCATCATCAAAATGGCGAGTGCTTAAATCTCGGCATTTAGGACTCTTGTTTTGAAGTGAAATGGTTCTTAAGAAATCAACTTCTTGTTGGGGTTGCCAACAGTATTTGGTTACAAAAACATTGAGGAAGTTTGGCAGCATTTTGAAGACTGTAATAAAAATACAAATAACAAAATGAGGACACAGAGGCAGGAATGATATAAATTATTTCTATAGGAACAGTGAGGACTCTGCTAACCTGCATCTATGGCAACCCAGCTTGTCCCCTGAGCTGGACACATTCTTAGACCTTTAGTAAAAATGAGCAAACTTGGAACAAACTTTTAAAATGTTAAAATAAGAAAAAGTGAATTAGTCATGTTTCCATCTACTGGTTTCCAGTGAATCACTGTTTGCCCTGTGAGAATAAACAAGTTAATTTATCAGATGTTTAACATTGTAAAGAACCCCAGCTGACAGCGACATCGACCGTATCTGACAGAGAATATGTGCACCCACCGCCGGGTCTCGAGGATCCTCCATGGGGCTGCTTTTAGGCGTCAGGGTAACTGCCAGCTCCAGGGAGCCCAGGTCCTCGTTGGGGAGCTGCGGGTCCTTCAGCACCAGAGTCACCGGTATCGTCCTGCAACACAAGCATGTGTGTGTGCTCGAGTCATGCTCCCACATAAAAAAGATTAGCAGAAAAAAAAAACCCTGTATCGCTCTTTAGAGAGGTTTTATTTTGCATGGATAGTTGTTATTTTTGAGTATTAGGATTTTAATAAATATGTATTTTTCTATCTGGGATTTCTAACTGGAGCTGAGCTTCCAGACTCATGGATGTTAATAATGTGTTTTTATACTGTTTTTTTTAGCAAATGTGTTGCTTTTGGACATCTTTCAACCAGTGGATATTCTATTTAAATCGATTATTATATCTTGAGGGTCAGGTAATAAGGATGGAGTTAGAGTTGAAAAACTGAGCACAGTTTTCTAAAAAAATATGAAGTTTAAATAGATTTAATACATGATTTAACAAGGCAGGTCATGACTATTTCACAGTGTGTTTGGATGAGAGCTGCACAATGTACAATAAATATATCGTCATCAATAACAGTGTGTGAAATATTCACTTTGAAAAAGGATTGTCTTATGACATCCAAGAGAATCAGCATAATGTTGATAAAGTGAAATTGAAGTGAATGAAAATGAAAGTAGAAATGGAGAGTCCAACATGCTGACACTTGAAAACTGCTAAGTTCAAAGAAGGCATGTAATCTTGTTTTACTGCATTTTGATATGTGCATTAAAAAATACATTCATTAATAAAGATTCAGTTAGACAGGTCTGCATGCGATTTTCTGCTGAAAGCCATTTAGGTTGCAACTTTGCATCAACACAACCAACAGACATGGGTGACTTACAGCTACAATTTAGGTCAACATGAAAGTGTTTCCTCTCAAAGCAAAGAAAGTGGAAGTTGGTACAGGTCCTGTTTCAGTTGTCAAAATCTGGCAACCCCCAACCACAGACAGGTGGTTCACATGGAGGCATGCAACAGCAACCGGCACAAAGCAGCACAAAACGACACAGAGACACACACAAGCAGCTACGAGGATAACAGCCACTGGACGGTAGTACGGTCAAGAGAGAAACCAACGTTGCTCAGAAAAGAAACACAGAACAGCAACAGAGACATGCAACCACTAACCACCACAGAGAGAAGAACAACAACCACAAAGATGACCTAAACAACTGCCTCTACAGTGCAATGAGCTCGTTTGGATTCTTAGACTCGTCTGTAACACGACACAAATCCTGCATGATGACAGGAATGTCTGACAGACCTCTGCTGCTCTAGAGACTCCAGGTAAAGAAAAGCAGAACCCATGAAGTCGTCCTGAAGACCAAAGTCATAGTCAAACACCTGCAGGAGAGCAACACAACATCTGAACTGACTGCTGGTTCTCTTTCACCAATGATTTCACAGTGTCTTCTGTGTGTTTTCAATCTTTACCTTGACGTACAGCGGTTCACTCAGACTGTCCACGATCAACGTGATCTTCTCGTCCCACACCGGGTTGAGGTTTTTGTGGATGGTCTTGCTTCTGAACACCTCTTTACCAGCCAGCTTGAACTTGACGTAGGGATCACTAGAGCCTGAACAGATCAACCATTAACACATCCACAGAGGCAAAACGGAGGGGAAGGAGTAGAAGAAAGACGTCCACAATCACCTCCTCGGTCTCGGATGGCAAGGTTGTGTCCTCGTTTCAGCTCGATTTCCAGCTTGTATATCCCTGATGGGGGGGTGGCTGCCTCAGCGGGGTTCCACGAGGAGCAGGACGCCCCCAAGCCCTGTCAGGAGAGACAGATGCATTCGTTAGAGCTGCTGCTGCTGCGTGAACCTGCGTCGATGCAAACTCACCAACATTCTGAAGAGGAATGCCTGAGTATTTCTGCAGGTGTTGGATCAGAGTTTTCTCTGTCTTTGCTACATACCGACACTGACTAGAGTGTGAAACTCGACTTATCCCTCAGAGGACGGCCGACAGGAAATTACACTATTCGAGCTTCCTCCCAACCGACCGCAATGATGCTAGATGATGTTTCTTCCGTTTTCTTTTGTACAACCACCCTTTCCACATCAGCACCTTCGGATGAGGAAATCTGCAAACGCATCCCTGACACTGATTTCATGCCTAATGTACAGGATTCATGGCTAAACTGTTCATAGGACTTTACAGCTAACCTATTTCACAGCAGCACATACCTCAGGACATGCAGCATCTTCTGTGGTTGAGTAAAACTTCAGATCAGATGCAATCAAAAGTTACCAATTCTAAGCAAGAGCAAAAAGTTTCACTTCAAAATCTTGTAAAAACATTCAACTGCATGGGAGGAAAATATAAAGGAATAAGGAAAAATGTTACAATGTTATGTGGGATTAACAGATTAATAATTGGAAAAAAGAAGACGCTTATAGAAGAATTTGTTAGTTTTTCTACAGAACTTTAACCGGGTGAAGCTAAACTATAACACATGAGAAAAAGATATTTACAGACCAGGTGGGTTTTTTTTAGTTATTATCTTAAATTCAAAATGTAAATATATTTTTGTATAGTTTTGGCTTAATTACCGCTCTTTCAGAAAATGTCCTTTTTTGTCTTTATACTGCAGCTGACGATTAGTGAACAGTTATTTCAATAATCGATTCATCACAATTAATCGTTTCAGCACTAAGCCGATGTTCATTTCCATCTTGTGGCCGTTAGTGTGTGTCCCGTAGTGAAAGCATTTTCTCCCCCACAGCAGTCAGTCTGCTCAGCGTTAATTATTGAATGTTTGCCGTGTCTCCTCCTGACACCATGACAAATTCATAATGCTGTTAATGACTGGATGACAACTGGCAACAATGTTCTTTCTAAATCTGATTGCCGTGATGCGAAAAATGTAATTAAGTCCCCCCAACCCATAAACTTTAGTAAAATCTTCCTTTATAATTCCAAGAATGATCCACGCAAGATTAAATAAAATATTATGAAACTTATCTATGATGGAGTATGAGAGCCAGGATAAAACATAAAAATGAATAAAGAAGTGAATCATAATGTTGCAAGAAAAAAGTTGTACAAGAAAAAAGTCATAATATCATGGAACTAGTCATTTGACAATGAAGTCAAAATAATACAGGAATAACCTCAAAATACAAGAACAAAGTCACAATATTGTGAGAAAAAAGTTGTACGACAATAAAGTCAGTATTATTACAAGAATAAAGTCATTCGACAACTAAGACAAAATAATACTAAAATAATAATAAATTCATAATAATAAAATAATCAAGTCTCAACAATTTGATAACTCCATTGGTTTTGCTCCCATTAAAATGACTTTTTTCTGGTCATTTTATGACGTTCTTGTGTCTTTACTCTGCTAATGTCATGACTTTATTCTCGCAAGTAATTAAAAAATGTACTCTTAGTCTGGTCCCACTGCGCTGTGGTGGATATGTATGATATGCCAGACATAACGCGCTCCACTCTGCATGTAAGCAACAGTGAGAAGTTGACATTGATCTCTCCATGCTGCGTTTTAAATGCCAGGAAGCCACAGAGAATCCTGCATCCTGTCAACACATTCATACACATCCCTGTGAACGTCCGGATCGATGCCGATGATAAATGAGAGTCTGGAGTGTGAGAGCAGCAGATTGCTACTCTCACACTCCGTTTAAACCGGATGGATCGCTGCAGACGGCAGAGAGGTCGTTAAGGATTCCTGTTGCCGCGTAATCCAAGTGTTGCTCGACAGCCTGTGAGTTTTGGCCTCAAAAATGTCTTTAAAAGTCTAATTACACAGTCCAGTCACATTAATGTGACCATCTGTCAAAAGCCAGAATAACCACCTTTCGCAGAGCGAACTGCTACGAGACGTGCAGGAAGAGAGTCACTTAGGTCCCTGAAGGTCTTCTCTGGGATGTTGAGCCATGCCGACTCTAATGCCGTGGCCAGCTGCGCTAGATTACGCGGTTGAGGATCCATGGCGCGAACAACTCGATCGAGATGGTCCCACAGATGCTCGATTGGGTTTAAGTCAGGTGAGTTTGCTGGCCAGGGAGGAGCGGTAAACTCATCCTGGTGCTCTTCGAACCACGCACGTACACTGGCAGCTGTATGGCACCTCGCATTGTCCTGCTGGAAGATGCCATCATCCTGAGGAAAAACAATGCGCATGTAGGGGTGGACATGGTCCGCAAGGACAGATGCGTACTTGTATTGATCCATCGTGCCTTCCACAATAATCAGTGAACCCAGAGAATGCCAGGAAAACATTCCCCAGACCATAATGCTCCCGCCTCCAGCTTGGACCGTTCCTGCAATGGTTGCAGGGTGGTTCCTTTCAGAGGTTTCACGCCTTATACGCCAACGTCCATCTGTCCGATGGAGCATAAAACGCGATTCATCTGAAAACGCTACCTGTCGCCACTCAGTGGACGTCCAGCTGCTGTACTGGCGTGCAAATTCTAGCCTTCGTCGTCGATGAAACACCAGTCAGCATAGGTGCATGAACCAGGCGTCTGCTTCGGAGGCCCAGACGCAGCAATGTTCGCTGAATAGTGGTTTGGGAGACACTTGTGGTAGCCCCTTGGTTCATTTTAGTGGTCAGTTGCTCAACGGTAGCCCGTCTATCTGCCCGAACGCATCTCCGCAACCGTCGTTCGCCTCTGTCATCTATGGCCCGTGGTGCACCACATTTGCCACGTCGTTGATTTTGGACAGTCCCATTTTGCCATGCACGGTACACTTTTACCACGGCGGCACGCGAACAGTTCACAAACTCAGCCGTTTCGGAAATGCTTCCACCCTTGGCCCGAAAGCCAATGATCATGCCCTTTTGGACGTCGGATAAATCGCTTCGTTTCTGCATTACGCCAACGATTGAAATGTTTTCCGAAGCCCACACACACCCTTTATATACGCTCAACTGCACTGTGCTGCCACCTGCCTTCTGTGATTGGTTATTTAACTCTGAAGTGGAAAGTACTGGTGGTCACATTAATGTGACTGGACTGTGTATATATATATATATATATATATATATATATATATATATATATATATATATATATATATATGTATTGTATACTGTAATGGCGAACCAACAGGACATTGTGGTGGTGGATAAAGAATAAAGAACAGAGGAAAGCCGTTGTGGTGGATGTAGCTATACCAAGTGACTACAACATCAGGAAAAAGGAGCATGAGAAACTGGAGAAATACCAGGGCCTCAGGGAGGAACTGGAAAAGGCCTGGAAGGTGAAGACCACAGTGGTGCCTGTGGTCATCGGGGCCCTCGGGGCAGAAACCCCCAAACTGGAGCAGCGGCTAAAACAGATCCCAGGAACAACATCAGACATCTCAGTCCAGAAATGTGCAGTACTAGGCACAGCCAAGATACTGCGCAGAACCCTCAAGCTCCCAGGCCTCTGGTAGAGGACCCGAGCTCAGAGGATGAAAAGAGAGAGAGAGAGAGAGAGAGAGAGAGAGAGAGAGACAGAGAGAGAGAGAGAGAGAGAGAGAGAGAGAGAGAGACCACCCGCAGAGGGTGAGAAGGGAATTTTTTTATAAACAGCTTTCAACATGACAATTTGAAGTATTAATAAAGTCATTCAATGTAATTATTCCACAAAAAAAAGAGTAAAAAACCTGCTTTTGTTATAATGTCTGTTATTAACATGTATTTATTTTCTACTTATTGTGAAAAACTTCTTACAAGAATTTAGAGTTATTGGTCAACAGCCAAAACAGTGTCTTGGGTTTTTCTACTGTTTCAGAGTCGTGTTGATGAGCTGCATCCAACATTCACATTGGTTTTGCTCAATCAGGTTGACTTTCTGAACTACGGAGCAACATGAGCATCAAAATGTATGACCTGTTCTCACATCTGGATCGGTTAAAAACCTGACCTGATAGAGAAAAGTAGATGTCACTTATAGATTCAGTCATGCAAAATAGTCCTAATTCAGTTGAAAAAAACGAAGACAACTTCCAAAACCATTTTTTTGTAACCCAGTTCTACTGATGAATGAAAACCGTAGACAGGCTGCATTGTAAAAGTAGTTGCTTATATCTTCCCTTCAGTTGGTTCCATTAGAAAACCAATAAATATGAAAATAAGATGATCAAATATAATAGACAAATAAAATAGAGCTATATTTCATGTTCGCAGAACTTTGATTCAGTGACATGCAGTTGCCCAAAATAAGTTGTGAATACTTTTTTATTGTTTTGTTCTCCAACATTACTAAAACTGCCACAAAATATTGTGATACGATCATAAGAGCATATATGTAGATCTGTATTTAAGTGTTGGTTCAATTAAAATGATTACATAGAACAGCTGCATTAAACTTAGAATGAATTAGTACTGAGGTGACTTTGATCCAGTTTCTAATTAAGGGTAACAGGGCCATGAATCACTTTGTGGACGAGTGTTTTCTGACAGTCTGCAGCTCCACCAGAGCTCTCACAGCAACAGTTCATAAAAAGTTGTGTGTCATTCAAACATGTTGAATCCATAATCCTTCTGTAAAATCACAGACTGCGATTTCCCTCAAAACGCCGCATTATGTTGCCGTTCCCAAGTAGGCGGGGCTTGTCACTCCAACGTCTGAATAAGATGCTGACATCTCCTCTGATTGGCTGATAGGTAATGAGCGCTAGCATCATGGCTGAATTCTGAATATGTCTCATGTAACTGCTTATATCTGACGCTGCCATGATTTTTAATCACTTATTGTGTGAAAAAGCTTATTCGCGTGTGAGAAATTATGAATTTGTGTTTTTTTCACCATCAGCAGAATGTACACAAAGATTTGTGTACATTTATAATAGAAACGCAGACAGTGCTACACGGACAGCAGCAGTCACACTGATGGATCTTTGCAATTTGCTGCAGCGACTCTCAACGTTATCATCATCATCATCATCATCGTCATCGTCATCATCGTCATGTCTGTTGGATTTTCACTTTGAGTCATGCGGACGCCAAAGTATGTTGGGAGCATCATGAAACTGCTGCTACACATGTTACTCAGCAAGTTGTTGCTAGGTAACCAAAAAGTGAGTGAATTAGTTGATGCCACTGGAACAACCTTGCTTGGCTGACTATGAGAGGTTGAGCAGCTAAAGCCTTTCCTGGACCTACATCCCCCAGAATACTTTGGGGTTCTGGAACCCAGCTCAGTGAAACGATCAAAATTCTATCTGATGTATTCTCTATTAATCACATTTCTATTGCAATAGGTGTCGTTATCGTTTTATCGTGCAGCCGTACATCCTTTACATCTGAGTTCTCTGTGATAGTTCATCACATAGAATCCCAACAAAGTGTTCAAGGTAAGGAGAGAAATGCTATTACTTTCCCAGTCTCACAGATCAGCACTGCATGCAATATATAGCATGACTTGTTCCAGTAATGAGGCAACATCTGTAAGGAGAAGCAAGAATTGATACGGATCTGAGGTCAGACCAGCCAGACAGCCGGGATCTGATAAAAACATGACGGAGCATAAGCCATGAGTGAGACAAGGTAAAAGTGTCCAATCTCTAAGATCAAAGCTGCTAGCAACAAGAGGTAGCATAAATTATTCACAGCTCGGTGGGGCTGGAGGCATCCAGGAGGCAGAAAGCAGAAGCAACCTGCTGCTGCGCCGCTGAGGACGGAGAAAACAAATGTCTTCTAGCAGGTGAGAGGTATGACTGAGACTGATCTCTGTCACATACAAACTTTATAAACTAAATGTATCTCTCATTCAGATTCCAAACTGATTAACTCTTTACACAAACCTTTTCCTCAGCATGCAGTGTGGCTGGGATGAACTGGCTTTGCTTCCATTAGCCATAAGATTGCGCAAATTGAAATTACAAAAATAAATTAGTTTGCATGGATGCATGGATGGTTGAAAGAACACTTAATTTTTTACTAGAAAGGTTCTGTGGCCATGGAAACGAGGTTGGTTTTGTGTCTCTTGAACAATTTTCTGACACGTTCTGACACATCATTTCACAGACTACAGCATGCCACAGGCTTTCTTTAAAGCAACCACAAACGTTTATGCAAATGATCTACTGCAAACAGGATGTACACCAACAGTTTACGAAAATATGATTTCCATTAATATATTTTTTAAGTTGAAGTTATTTTGAGCTGGCAGAGATACACTTTGGTCTTACCTCCACTTCCACTTGCTGGTGGCCCTAAAAGCAATCTCTGTTTCATCAAAGTGATGACACCACCAGAGGTACGGCTGAAACCAGAGGTTTACATACACGGTATAAAGAGGCACCTGCATCCTTCTTCACACTGTCTGACGTGAAATCATAATAAACTTTTCCTGTTTTAGATCAATTGGTTTGGGGTAAGATTATTATCAATTAAAAATGTATGTGCAGGAGTCTAAATTTGTAAATGCGAGACACTAAATGTAAAACAAAATATTAAGCTTTGTGTTCGTTTTGTGTTTTTCAAATTATACATGTAAAATCAGAGGTTTTATCTGTGAAAATAACAGCTTACAAAGTACAAATCGTCACCTTCCTATGTCATTTTTAGCCAAAAGTGTGTGTGTTTTTTTGTTTGTTAGTTTTGGGATATTTTATTTTGCCTAAATCATCTTATGGCAATAAAAAGTAAAAAAAAAAAATTCTTTTGGCAAATAATTACTTATTTTAAGAAGGTAATGAAATACAAGTTACAAAGTTACAACTCTGCAACATTATTGACAGCAATCTTACCCCATAGTTGGGTCAAAATTACTGAGAGCAGCTTGTGGAGGGATATCCAAGTCATACAGTTTAAGGGCAATGGTACCAAATAGTAATGAAGAGTACTTAAACTTTTAACTTTGAAGAAAGTAATATAAATTTCTTATTATTCTGGCATTTAGCAAATAGAAAGAAAAATTGGGAACCGTAATTGAACAAAAACAAGAAAAATATATTCTCATTTCACACCAGACTTTGTGTAAAAAAATGCTTATGTGTTTTTTTTTTTATAGTATAAACCAGCAATAAATAAGATATTTGCTAATAAAGCCTCACACTGAACAATATGACCTCATAGACAGTTTTCCTGGATGGGAAGGAGAAAGACAACAGATGAGCGCATCCAGCAAAGCTGAAACGGCGACAGAATGAGGTAAGAAGTTTACATGACAAAGTTGACTAGAATTGCCAGCGCTAACAAGCTGCTTAGTCAGAATTAACTATGGCACTAAATCAGGAAGCAAAGCTGAGAATAGAGTTTGACTGAACCAATCTCATCAGGCTTTCTAATGAAGACCTATTTTAAAGCTTTGCCTTTGTTTTTACTCACGTGTGTGTCAGGCCTCAGGATCCGTTTAACTGCCATTGTTTCAGTTACAGATTACTGGTTATGATCTGGGAAATTAATCCAAGCTGAGTTTATAAATTAGCACTGATAAACACATGAACTCTCTCCTATCAATGTTGTAGTTTAAAGTCAACACGGATGACAAAATATAGACTAAAAACACATTACATATTAAAGTTATAAACTGATTTGAATGTTGTTGAGTAAAATAAGTGATTGTGCTTTGTTGAAGCCAAAGTATAATCCTGGCTTCCACCGATGATTATATGGCCATTTCTGACAGAGATCCATCAATCAATTACAGTTTCTCCTGATCTCAACTCATTGTTTATTTAAAGGCTGCCTTAGGAGTGTCAATCCTAAAATCATGCCGCGTGAACCAGACTTAAGACTTACAAGTTCTACTCCTCTCCTCTCAATCGCTGCCCAAACGCTCTGACTCTGGTCCAGGGGTGGGAAGTAATGAAGTACAAGTACTTCGTTACTATACTTAAGTACAGCAGGTACTTAAGTATAGTTGTACTTACTGTACAACTATCCTTGGAAACCAGGAGACCAAGTACAATTTGGTTTTATATTGGCTTCATAGAGACAAACAGCCCGATGACGGTGTTCTGTCCGTCTGAGCTCCCTGGTCAAAATGTGTTTCCATCTTAATTCCAATCTTAATGTAAGGGAGCAGGAACTCAAACAACTTGTTGGACTTTTGCTATCGATGTTCAACAGGAGGTTCCTCAACAGAATAAAATCCTGGTGTCTGTTTCTAAAATGCCTCAAAGTATCATAATTACTCTGGAAAACATTAACTGTCCCTCAGTCTGGAGCTCCAGGTAAGCTGTTTCCTCCTAGGTTAAAGATGATTGTAAGAATAGTAAAAGATCAGCACACAATGATCTGGACTGGAGCCAGTTGGATCAAACTCTTGAAACACATTATGTCTTCATGGATGTAACTGTTGGGAAAGTGCTGGAGTCAGCTGGGACCAAACTCTGCTTCTTTAGCATTGACTCAACCTGCTGACCAGGAACAACGCAATCCGCAAAGTTAAGTACAGAGGCAGAGGTGTTATGCTTGGGAGCTGTTGTCAGAGCATAATAAGTCACAATATGGCACCAAAGAAGAATTACTAAAGAATAACGTGAAGGGCCTTCATAAAAAGCTCACAATATTTGTGTACAATCCTATTATGAGAAAATAGAAAGAATGTTCATTGACTTCAAATTATGTTAAAACAATATATTCAAAGATGAGATAAATGATACAGATGCTGAATAGGGAGCCTTGGAATAAATTCAATAAGAGTTGATGAAGATACATAGAGTCTTCATTAAGATTGAACCTTATGGGCTCTTTACAGACAGTGATCAATACTGTAATAAACTCTTTCTGCAGGAAACCTCAGAGCGGTTTGGACTTCCATCTTACATTTTTTTTCACATTGCCATTTTAAAAAAACACACTGAAGAAACGTAGAGTTGTGTGACTTACACAGTTGCTTCTTTATATGAGACCTGGGTAGAGCTGGGGTACAAATTAAAAAATGATACAAAACATCTTCTGGCCTGTTAAACACTTATTTTTAAGTTCTTCTAAAACAGTAGAATTTAAGGAGACATCATCTGTTCATGTGGCTTCAGTGGTATCCTGGTGTCTTAAAAACCTTAATGTTTCGATAATCTTAAAAACAACTTTTAACATACATCTGATCTGAAACCTGCTATTTATAATTATTGACTGAAAAAATAAAAACGTTTAATTCTCACTGATATTAAATCCAGCCAAATGTTTGTTGTTTGAAGTTCATTAGGATTGTGCATGTTACTTTCTATAAACATAAATGAATATCACATTAGAGCTCCACAAGTTCATTCTCACCTGGTCAAACAATCATGTTGTCACCTAACTAAAATAATTGCTGAAGTAATTTTTTTGAAAATGATAAGATTTTTAATATATATTTTTTTTAAATCACCATCTCTATATTGCCAAGAGATAACTTAGGCAAAGAAATCACTTTTGGCAAAAACAAACAAGAAAACAAAAAACACTTTATTTAATGAAGGTAATTATATGATAATACAAGGGACTGTCCAGCCATCATGCAGTTCAGGAATGACGAACGTATCCCATAGTGGGATGAGCCCTAGATATGAACATCAAACCATGACGGTAACCAGAGTATAAACCTTAGAATGGGACGGTGTCGTCATTTTGCAGAAACACCTTTCAGTCTAGTTTCCTGTTTATCTGAACAGATAACAGCAGAATAATCTGGACCGCTGTCTGGTTCACCATCTGGGTCACTGCTCACCCACAGGAGACAGAAATACTGAGTCTATATAATCTGACAGACACCCATCAACAACAATACATATATGAAGGTTATGTTGATTTAAAACATGATATACACTGGTTTGGTCTCTAGAAATGGAACTTGAAGTGAAAATGTTTGTGTTACTTTAGTCCATCTCTTACTTTCCTTTTGTCAATCAGAACTGCCGTTTTCGTCACTCAGTTACTGGATTTATGCTACAGCAAAAGAAATAAAGCTCACCGACAGCAGGCGTTCACATGATGAGGCAAGCCTGAACGGGTCATCTGAAGAGGCGCAGCGAAGAAACCTTCGGATTGCTAGACGGGGCTGTGCCACCGGGGTTTCGCTTAATAAAAGATCCAGGGTCAGGGATCCCTCACCAAAAAAGTTCTTAAAGTTCAACACCGAGGTGAGAAATAGACAAAAGCAGAGAAACAGAATGTCTCAAAGATACCTCCTGAATAGAAGAAACCAGGAGACCAAGTCAAGTTGCTGAATGAAAAAAAAAACAACAGAAGGACAGCAATGGGCCAGCCTGGTTGGCTGGATGATAATCCTTTCCCAGTGGATTAGGAGTAACTAAAAGAGTTTACTTCAGGGTATGACCAGGGAAAACAGGACAACGGCCTCATCAGGTCACACACAGACATGTCAGGAACAAGTGCAGACAAAGGAAGTTTTTCCCCCTGATACCATCTGATCTTAAAGACCAGACACATGAAATTATTAACTTTGAGTATCTCAACACTATGGCAGCAAAGACTGACAATAATAACTATTTATTGCTTCTTTTTTAGGTCACTGTTTGGCTGACACAGCAACACACACCAATACCAAATCACACTCTTTTGTAACATGTTACTTCAGGACACCAGTCATACAGTATAACAAAGTGTCTTTTGTGTCACTAAAGCAGACTGTTTGTTCAATGACAGCATCAATAAGTTTGAGTATTAATAGTCATCTTGAACAAACAGTGTCGTAAAACTAAAAATCCCTACAATACGAACAGGTTTGTGGGTTTTTGAGCATCATTAATTGAAATTCATCATGACAAAGATTAATCAAACTGTATCAAGATAAGAAATGTATTGTGATAAATGATAAACGATACATTAAATGTCCGTCCCTCGAGTCAAGCTATCAGGAAGCCGCTATCTTCCAGTGCTGTCATATTCCATAACTGTACCTGGAACTGCAAGACCAAGGCTGAAACCCCACCACCACTGAACAAGACACAAAAACTGAAAAGTCTAGACTGGGCCAAGAAATATCTAACGACAGATTTTCAATGGTTTTAAAAACAGATGAAAATAGTGACTTTTGATGGACCAAATGGACAGTACCATGGCTGGATCAGTGACAGATATACATCTTGTATGAATTAATTTGTCTTCTTTTGTTGCTGTTAAAAATCAGTTATATTATCTACAATATTTGGTTTCAGATTTTTGTGGTTCCCAAAGTTTCCAAAGAATAGTAAAGCATATACTGTTTATGCACAACATGAATGTTAGAAGAGATCAACAAACTGTACTTACAAATAGATAGAAGCTAGATGTAGGCTGTTCCTGCTGTTCATGTGAACCTGTTTAGCTGAATTAGAACAAAAGTTCATCCAGTGGGTAGGTTCACAAAGGTGTTCCATGCTCATTTTCTGGGTCAGGAGGTGAATAGTTTCGGAACCACTGGTTTAGGCAAAACAAAAGTACTGAAAAATCTATTGATCTGATATGAATATTGGAAATTAGAGTATCGGATTATATCGGTTTGCAGCTAAAATCTAACAGCAGTACTTGTATCCCACACACAGAACCACTGGTTAATAATAAATTGGTCAGTTGTCCTGATGCCCATTGCTGTTGACTGTTCTTCTCTGTTTCAGTGATTTCATTTAATACAGTATTTTCTAACAATCTACACTACAACAAAATAAGCAATAAAAGGATGCATAATTTCTACTGACAATGTATCAGGTTATTATCAGTATTAGCCAATACTCAAATATATCAGTATAACACCCCTAAAAAAGTTTTGCTGCTGGGCATGACACTGGACATATGAGTAAGGCTAAAGCCAAGCTCAATTTTAAATGTTTTCTAAAGAGTTAAACAGGAACAATAAGCAAAAATGTCCAAGAGCATTCAGAGTTAGAAGGAATAGCTGCTTTAACGACAGCCTGCTGCTGTTATTAAAGCTCTAAGAAGCAACAAAAAAACTACTGACATATTTCTTTTATGTGCTTCAAAGTGAAGACAAACCTGGAGTCTCTCCAACAGGGTGTCAGTGCCATACGGATCCAGGCTGAGCCGTTCTGACATTCCTCAGGAAATGTTGACACTGTCCAGCTCCGCTGTAGGCAAACCTCTTACGTCCGTCACAGCACAGTTACCAAAAATGTATATTTCTCTCCTCAGTTCTTTATGCATGTAGTGTTACCATGGAAATGGCAGAGAGGATTCATATTCTGACATAGAAGGGTCAAACGTTTTACAGAACATTACGTGAAAAATGTAAAAGGAGCTTTTCTCTAACATTTGCAGACCTCTGTTTGGAAAGTCTGAAATCAAGTTTCACAATCCCGCCCATCCCCACATCTTTAATTTGCCCCAGATGTGAGTCAGACTCCAGTTTACTGCTCAGCTCCACAGAGAAGCAACCAGCATTCTTCAAACAGTCGCTTCAGAAAGTCTCCTTAAAGATTTAACTAGGATTTTTACATGTTATCACTGGGCTGCGTCTCAAGTCAGGTTTGCTTCCAAAATGAACTTCCTCCAACCCCTTCATCCCATTCATCCCTTTATAGAGACATTATAATTATTTTATATCCCACATGTCCTCTGTTTTTATGATCTGTTTGTATCCCGTTCACTAGTTTTAGGGCTTGGCAATAAGCCAATTTTATTGACAAAATCAAATTTTCAGTTTCATCAGTGAGATTTTGCAGTTCAGAGTCCACTACTGTTCACTCTACTACCGCAGATAAGAAAATCCTCATCAATAAACCTGTGAATATTACAGCAGCTGTGGGTCCATATATATATATATATATGGACAAAAACATAACTCGGCGCCCCCCCCTCGTTATGTGCGCGAGGTGAAGGAGCGTAAGGCGCTGAAGTGTTTCGCGTCGCCCCCTCTGGCGCTGCGCCCCTATGCATTGCATAGCTGCGTACCCACTTTTTGCGCCACTGGGGAAACCCTGTCTTTCCTTTGGCTTCACCTGCACAATGGTGAGCGCAGTGTGTAGTCTGTCTTGTAGACTGTGACAGTTTGAAGCCTTACACGCCAAGACAAAACAAATCATCAGTTGACTATTTCAGACAAAAACTTGTAAACTGCTGAGCTCAGCAGTCCTGGCAAATGCTCAACTCGGCTCCTATAAGGTTTGCCTGCAGAGTGGGACAACACAAAAAGCTGCACACAATTGTGGAGAAATTAATACTTCACTGTACTATGGATACTGTTTGAACCATGATTGATGACACAGCAGCCAGTATCACTGCAGGCTATTCCTCTGTCCAATAATACCATCAACATGTCAACAGACATAGAGGAGCAGTTAGATGATAAGGTGTGTGGCAACTGCTGTTCTCTGAACAGATGGATATAACACTGACAGTAACAAAGACTGCTTATTGATAACTTGTCTCAGACTCATAGATAGAGATGAGAGAACGTGTTTTTTTGCAAACTAGTTCTTTTTTTACTCCAAAGAGCTCTGTCAACGCCTGGGTGTTTTTGGCCGAACATATTTTGGACGGTTCTGTCCAGGGTCTTTAGACTGTCAGATGAGACCAAGTTCCTCATGAAGCTGATGCGGCTCGGCGACGTGTTCCTGAAACTCAATGAGCCCAATCTGCAGACGCAGAGCACAAACACACATCTCCCACATCTGGCAGGTAAAGTCACATCATTCATCGGAAAACTTGGGAAGTGGCAGCAGCCAGTGAAAGACGGAAATATGGTTTTGAGAATCTGAAATTGTTCACTGAAGCTGAACACAGCATGAAATAACACATCTCTCTCCAAATCATTCACTGGGATGTTTCCTGGTGCAGGATTCCAAACCACCACTACCTCCCCAGAGGAGGAACAGCTTATTGATCTCACCTCTGATTCAACAAAGAGGCAGCAGTTTAAGTCAAAGACTGGCTGCATTTTGGATTGAAACAGAGAAATATTACCCAATACTAGGTGAGAGCACTCTGGCCATATTTCTTCCTTTTGCTGCATCCTACCAATGTGAAATATATTTACTGCCAACCCAAACTACATATCAATGTTGCATAGTGCAAAAAAAGCTCAGAGTTACAGTCTCACAACTGCAACCCAGGTATTTATGAACATTCTGCAGCAACAGGCAGGTGTGAAGATTAAAGATGGTATTTCTGCACAACAGACATTTTTTTTTGCTCTCAGAAGTTGTTCATATTGATGGAGTTGTGCTAATTTTTGGAAAAGTTTGTGTATTGCAATGTCGAATGGCTGCACAGTGGTGCAGTTGGTAGAGCTGTTGCCTTGCAGCAAGAAGGTTTTGGGTTTGATTCCTGGTCCCGGTCTTTCTGCATGGAGTTTGCATGTTCTCCCTGTGCATGTGTGGGTTTTCTCCAGGTACTCCGGTTTCCTCCCACAGTCCAAAAACATGACTGTCAGGTTAATTGGCCTCTCTAAATTGCCCCTAGGTGTGTGTGTGTGTGTGTGCATGGTTATTTGTCCCGTTTGTCTCTGTGTTGCCCTGCGACAGACTGGCGACCTGTCCAGGGTGAACCCCGCCTCTCGCCTGGAACATTAGCTGGAGATCGGCATCAGCAACCCTCCCGACCCCATTAGGGACAAGGGTGTAAGAAAATGGATGGATGGATGGATGGATGGATGGATGGATGGATGGATGGATGGATGGACAATGTCAAATGTAAAATAGAATGCAAAAATGTAGGCTTGTGAGATATATCAGCACCGCCATCAGTATCGACAGAGTCAGATAATGGGGGCTGACTAACTGTTCCTGGGGGGAAGTGGAGGAAGTGGATCATGTGATATTTGTTTTGGTCATGTGACAGTGATACTGATGCAGTGCAAGATTGTGACGAGATTAGCTGAAACCGTGGGGAAGTAAGCAGTTTGTTCAGTTTTTTAAGGTGTAAAAAGAGTAGCGAAATACATATAATATGAATAATAGCAGTATTAATATCAGATATCAAATTTTGATATGAAAACTTGTTGTTCTGTTATTTAAAAGTGGTTATAGCTTATTTTATAACATGCAATTTATTGCAGTTTACCTTTTTCTCAGAGCAAAGATTGAGGTGGGACATAAACTGCAATGGAGTTTGAAAACAAAATATGTCTGAGTGTGTCAGGTTGGAGGTTGTGTGTGAACCAGGGAGCGCGCAAAGATTTCCTTGTAAAACAGAAAAGGTTTGGGAACCAGTGACCTACCGCTTCAGGAAACTGAACCATATTCCAGCATCCTCAGAGGAAGGAGAGACTCCTGACTATCAGTCTTCTGAGCTGCTGCCATCAGAGAATCTGTACAATACTGAGAGCAAAACCAACCACATGGCTGCCCAGCATCCTGTAAACATGCTGAACTGCTGCTGAATTATGCATTTATTACTGATATCATAATCCATCTGTCGGGAGCCTTATTGCTTTGTTTTCGTTTATCTACATGTAATGGTTTTTAAAGCTGTTACACATCCCAGAGAAATTATGTCCATTTTGTTATTTACAAAAATAAAAAAACCTTGGCAACTGATTTGAGCTGAACACATTTAAGATCTTTGGAGATGAACTGACTGATTATTATTGGATCTACAGGTCCTTCTCAAAAAATTTGCATATTGTGATAAAGTTCATTATTTTCCATAATATAATGATAAAAATTAAACTGTCATATTTTAGATTAATTGCCCACCAACTGAAATATTTCAGGTCTTTTATTGTTTTAATACTGATGATTTTAGCATATAGCTCATGAAAACCCAAAATCCCTATCTCAAAAAATTAGCATATCATGAAAAGGTTCTCTGAACAAGCAGCTAACCTGATCATTTGAATTAACAAAGCAACTCTAAACACCTGCAAAAGATTCCTGAGGCTTTTAAAAATTCCCAGCCTGGTTCATTACTCAAAACTGCAATCATGGGTCAGACTGCTGACCTGACTGCTGTCCAGAAGGCCATCATTGACACCCTCAAGCAAGAGGGTAAGACACAGAAAGACATTTCTGATTGAATAGGCCGTTCCCAGAGTCTGTATCAAGGCACCTCAGTGGGAAGGAAAACGTGTGGCAGAAAACGCTGCACAACGAGACGAGGTGACCGGACCCTGAAGAAGATCGTGGAGAAGGACCGATTCCAGACCTCGGGGGAAGCAGTGGACTGAGTCTGGAGCAGAAACATCCAGAGCCACTGTGCACAGGTATGTGCAGGAAATGGGCTACAGGTGCTGCATTCCCCAGGTCAAAGGTCAAGCCACTTTTGAACCAGAAGCAGCAGCAGAAGCGCCTGACCTGGGCTACAGAGAAGCAGCACTGGACTGTTGCTCAGTGGTCCAAAGTACTTTTTTCGGATGAAAGCAAATTTTGCATGTCGTTCGGAAATCAAGGTGCCAGAATCTGGAGGAAGACTGAGGAGAAGGAAATCCAACATGCCACAAGTCCAGTGTCAAGTACCCACAGTCAGTGATGGTCTGGGAGCCATGTCAGCTGCTGGTCCACTGTGTTTTATCAAGGACAGGGACAATGTAGCAGCTATCGGGAGATTTTGGATCACTTCATCCTTCCATCTGCTGAAAAGCTTTATGGAGATGAAGATTTAATTTTTCAGCACAACCTGGGACCTGCTCACAGAGCCAAAACCACTGGTATTACTGACCATGGTATTACTGTTGGCCTGCCAATGATCCTGACCTGAACCCCATAGAGAATCTGTGGGATATTGTGAAGAGAACGTTGAGAGACGCCAGACCCAACACTCTGGATGAGCTTAAGGCTCATCGAAGCATCATGGCCTCCATAACACCTCAGCAGAGCCACAGGCTGATGGCCTCCATGCCACAATGAAGCAGTCATTTCTGCAAAAGGATTCCTGACCAAGTATTGAGTGCATAACTGAACATAATTGTTTGAAGGTTGACATTTTTGGTATTAAAAATACTTTTCTTTTATTGGTCGGATGAAATATGCTAACTTTTTGAGATAGGAATTTTGGGTTTTCATGAGCTGTATGTCAAAACCATCAGTATTAAAACAATAAAAGACCTGAAATATTTCAGTTGCTGTGCAATGAATCTAAAATACATGACAGTTTAATTTTTTTCATCACATTATGGAAAATAATGAACTTCATTACAATATGCAAATTTTTTGAGAAGGACCTGTATTTACTGTTCTGCTTTGATGTTCAGACAGATGAATCAGGAAAGTGAGTTTCTCATCAGTCTGAACACAGAATGCATCAAGAAACAACTAAATAAAGTTATCAGCTGCAACTTCACTCTTGTGTTTTATCTTTTTCATCAATCCACTCTAGTCGATTTAGTTCTAGTTTAGTTGTAAGTTTGTTTTCTACTTCCGGGAAGCTTGCTGGCACCCAGCCATTCACACTAAACACTAATGATCCCGCTGACCCCTCCGGACTCACCTCCTGCTCATGCTTCCTTTCCGGATGGCTCTCCGCCGCCGCCCCCTGCGCCGTGGCCGCGTCGCCCCGCGGCTGCCGCCCGGAGGCTCCGCCAGCGTCTCCAGGCACGCGGACCCCAACGAGCAGCTCTTGTGGTGGGACTGAACCAGCTGAGCCACCGTGGATTTGCTCGCGCCGGCGGACTTGCGCTTGACGGACGAGTGGAGCTTCTCCCGGCCGAGCGGGGAGCTGCTCCCGGGGGGTTTGCCGCAGAGCGGAGCCTCCTGCGGTTTCACGTCCGTCACCTCGGCGGAGAAAACCAGGTCGGGCTGCGAGGAAGAGATAACCCGGTCCAGAGCGACGTTCTTCTTCCTCTTAGTCTTCTTGAACATCCACATGCTCCTCTTGCTCTGCTCGTCCGGCTCACGGCCGCCCAGCTTGGGGCTAAGAAGCGGCTTAGCCTTGGCTTGAAACTGTTTCCATACCGAGCCGCTCTCATTCTCGTCCCCTTCGCTCCCCTCCATCCTCCTAACTGAGCTCCGACGGATGCTGCTACTCTGCCGACTTACGCAACCAGTAATAAAATTAAAAAAAAAAAAAAAAAACATCCGCACCGAGAGCAGCTACCCGCTGAAACACGGATGTGCGGCTGGGCTGCACAGCTGCTGCCGCTACCTGACTTACCGTTTCACCTTATCACTCCGTTCACAGTTACAACTCAGAAACGCTTTAAACTGATCTGAAGTCAGGTCTGGTTAATCAGCAACAAGGCACTCAGACTGCTTGACACCATTAAAACATAATACACTATGAAACCAGCGATTAAAAATAATAATAATAATAATAACAATAATAATACATTTTGTCAAATGTCATCATCAAAATCATCAAGCAGGTCAGTCAGTGTTCCAGTTATTGGTCAAAGGCAGCTCTAAAGAAGCTCAGTGTTTCAGCATCTTTGCAGTTTTCTGGATGTTTATTGCAGATTTAAAATGAAGGATTTCAGGCGTTTCCACAACGGAAACTTGTTCCAGATCCAGTTCGGTCTGGGAACATTATTACAGTGAAAGGTGATGTTTTGGAGATTCACATGTTATGATTTACAGAATGTTATGACGTTATTCCCTCGTCAAATGTTGCCTTGATTATTTCATGCATGTTTAAGAATTACTTTAATCTCCCGTGGCAACCATTCAGCTGTGCAAATCGCCTGCTTGCACCGAGCTCCGCCTCCAAGGCACATGTACAAACATCTCCAATGTTCATAGATCATTTTTGGAATTCTTTTTCAGCCTCCGCATCAGGGAGGGCGGTGCGCCAGCGCCCCCTACCGGCCAGCCGCTCAGTTAACGGTAATAAGTAATGCTGAAAACATCATGAAAGTTATAGACAGTCCTACATCTCTCAAGTGAAAACAGAAAATACAAACTGCTCGGACAATTCTCACATTATTTTTATTATCATCACAAAATTTAAAAACACAGTCTGATCAGCCACTGAAAGAAAAGAAAGCCTTTACAAAAAATGTCTTGCAGTCCTGAGTGCTGGAAAACTCTCCTGTTGTCAGGGAGTTCAGTAAACATTTGAACTCCCTGGATTCATCTGGCTATATTTCATTTCACAAGATTTGCCTTCATATTTACAAATCATTACAATTCCCCAGAAGAGTACAACACTGAAGTGTAGAAAAGCAGTGAGATTAAATGTCATCTAAACTTTCAGGAACTGAAAAGATTAAGGTTTGTGGAAACATTAGCTTTATGTTGATGTCAGTTATTACTTGTAAGAAACATAAAAGGAGATTATAGTCACACTAGCCTTTCTTCCAATGACCGTAATATTGCCAATATTGGAATAACAAAAATAAATTTGTTTAATGCAAACACAGCAATTTCAAAAACAAAATGCTGAGCAGTCTTTGACTGAGCATGAT
Organism: Poecilia picta; assembly: GCA_033032245.1. Lineage (NCBI taxonomy): Eukaryota > Metazoa > Chordata > Actinopteri > Cyprinodontiformes > Poeciliidae > Poecilia > Poecilia picta. Next base: position 28,712,309 of record CM065364.1, on the reverse strand, counting down.
TAGGTTTTTCAGCTATTAGTTTATTTTGCATCACACAAGTCATGAAATCAACAACAGGAAGTTACTGCTGGTGGGAAAGACTATAAAGACAGCAGGAAGTAGCTGGACAACGTGTCAAATATTTGACCACTGAATAAAGTTTGCCAGCATAGAAACATTTAACAATCTTCATTGAATGTAGTTGATTCTGATGTTAAAAGACGGTACCAGGATGTTTGTCAGAACCGTCTGTGTGTCACCGGGTTTGGTCAGAACCAGGATTTATACTTGTTCTGTTTTAATACCAGACATGTTAGAGCCGTCCTGTAGAAACTGCTGCACAAGCCTTTACCTTCAATATGTTTGCATATTGAAAAAGATTAATTTGCATTTCATATTAGAATAAAATAACCAGATTAGAGAGAAAACAAAACAATGGGTCATATAGTTAATTAGAAAAACAGGACTGTTTACAACAATTTGTTTGTTTTTACTTTATCAGAATTTCTCTGTTGAGGTGTGTAACAGCTGGTTTATTTTATACATTCTTGAATACAAACAGGATCTATATAATATGTTTATTTCACGAGACACATGTAAGAGAAAATCATTGTAAAACCATGTTACATGTTGCGCCTGCAACTATAAACTGAACTGAACACATCGAAAGTAGTGTTTGATTATGGGATGTGTTTGGAAGAGATCCTGATAACAACGTTCAAGGGTGTCGCCATGTTGAAACTCTGACTTCTTGACTAGAATGCCGTTACCTGGGTCTGTCATCAAACCCAGCTTAGAGTTCCCACTTCCCAGGTACCTGGAACGCATCATGAGTTTGATGTTCCAGAGAAATTAACATGTGGTTAGAGGAGAAAACAGTAAATTTAAGGAAGTATGAGACAGCTTCATGCAATTTGTGGAATCAAGCTGAAATTAATGAATGTAATTGAAATAAATAAAAGAACAACACCTAAGATTAATATAAATTCATATAACTAACATTTATTAACAAGAGAGCGATACCTTATCAAAGTCTTAGTGTTGATAAATGTTAACTTTTTGTGCATGTACCTTTGTACATTTTTACTTTGTTGCCGGTTTTCATTTAGTTCAATTTCTTTTTTTTATTTTATTTTATTTCATTTTGTTTAGTTGAATTTTATTGTATCTTATATTCTGAGTGTTGACTGTGGAGGTTGGTGGTGTTCAATGTTGGCTTGAATGTATTTGTTTCATATACACAAAAACCTAATAAATATATTGTAAAAAAAAAAAAAAGTTTGCTGCTCAGTGATCCTGAATCAAGACTGGGTTAGGAAAATACATATTATTTATAGAATTTTCTGACATCAAGTCAATTAAAAAATTAGAATTATACCAAAAAGCCTTTTCTGTTTTCAGAAACCAGCTTTTTAAATGAACTCCACCCGTTCTGATAAGAAGCTCTAATATCCAGCCACAAGCTGCAAAACCTGGTTTGACAGGGACATTTATCTGTTATTAACTGTCTGCACTGGGTATGAATACATTTGAGCTTATGTGGATTTTAGAAAGTCCAACAAATTCAAACATGTGCACCTTTTCTTGTTTTTAGGATTCATCAAAGTTGCATCTTGCATGAGCAGTTCACTCTGAAACAACAGCTTAATGCCTCATTCAGAGTTCAGGATGAACATGATAATAAAGACCATGATGAGGAACCCAAACTTCTGAAGTTATGTGGACAAAGATTCCTGTTAGAAAACTACCAGAAGTCTCGTTACAGTTTGGTGAGAATCATTTATCCAAACACCATCGGTAAGTCAAGACTTCTACATCTAATATTGGGCTTGTTTTGTTTTTTATGTCACAACAGGAAGTCCTTATTTCTTATATTTAATAGTTTTAAATAACTATGAAAACTCTCATATTTTCAGTATACAAACCCAATTCCTGTTTCCAAAAATATTCAAATTTTTTATCTTAATATTCAAAAGCATCATAACGTTTGACCACTGTTGGAATACTTATTCAGTATTTCAGCAAAGTGTTGCATCTTCTATGTTAATCTACTTTGGTCTATCTGATAAATTCAATCTACTGGCTAAAAATCTATAGATCACTTGGCTAAGGACTGCACTGAAGAGAAAGCATGCCGTCTTAAAAACACTTTATTTGTTAATTAGCGTGTGTGTGTGTGTGTGTGTGTGTGTGTGTGTGCGTGTGTGTGTGCGTGTGCGTGTGCTGTGTGTGTGTGTGTGTGCGTGTGCGTGTGCGTGTGCGTGTGTGGTGTGTGTGTGTGTGTGCGTGTGTGTGAGAGAGATTATCGCTTCAGTAAAAGGGCCGATCGGAGGTCACAGGTCCTGCCCGTGCATCTGCTGCTGCATCTTCTGCAGCATCTGCTGCATCCTCCTCAGCTGCAGAGGACCAGCCACATGGAGACAGAAAGATGGAGAGGAGAGCAGCGTGAGGAGCAGACAGGCTTTCAGAACTCTTCAACCTTTTTCAGTTTATCACACCATGAACTTAAACTTCAGGGAACTTTTAACATCGATTTATGTGACAAACCAACACAAAGTAGTGCATAACTGTGAAAGGAATAGAAATGATGCTTTATGTTTTATATTAGTTACCAAAATGTAAAAAGTGTTGACACTTTTTTTGGCCCCAAATAAAATCAATTGCAATTAATTTCCTTCAGAAATAATTAAAGAAAAAGTAAAGAATCCAGCTGTGAAACTGAATCTCAGTAAAATGCGTCTGTTGTGGTCTGTTAGAGAACATTAGTGACATTAGTGATTTGTATACAAATGATAAAGATCAAAATAATGTTTTGAAACATGGAGGTTGTTTGGGGTTATTTTGCTAATTTTTTTCGTATCATTCAAGCTGTAGTATGTAACTTTCATAAAAAACTTCTTTTTTTACATATTTATTAAAACTATCACTATGTTGTGATAGTTTGGTGTGAGACAAATAACCTGTAAAAAATGGAGTTCCTCTGCTTTCTCCCAGAGCTAATTAGAAACAACCAATCAGAGCCAGGAGGCGGGTCTTAACGCTGTTAATGACCCTCCATGTGGTGCTGCTCATTCCCTTTACCCTCTGCTAGCAGAGTCTGTTGTGAATACTAGGCTAGTTAGCATGGCCACCAACGATGGTGGATTAACTGTTATTATGTAACAGTAAGTTGTTCCTTCACCATTAGAACATTGAGCAGCAGGTACATGAGGTGATTGACAGCACTATGACTTTCCTCCTGGTTCTGATTGGTTGTCTCATATTACATTTTTACAACATGGGGATAGTTTTAACAAATATGTGAAGAAAATAATGTCACCTTCCTTAAATAAAAGGGAAAAAAACACTTTTGGAAAAAAATGACTAACACCATTTTCTTAGAAAGGTAACTATATATTTTTTCTAATCTAAAAGTTACATACTGTGGCTTTAAGTTGTATTTTTTTACCTCTTCTACAAATGTCAACATGCCATAGAAGAAAATGTATCCATCCTCTTTTCTTCAATACGAATACAAGTAAAATGGCAGTCCTTAAAACCTGACAGTACATTTATCATTGGAGATTTTTATCAAAAATTATATATTGTTTTTGTTTTGTTTATGTTTTTTGTTATTTTTTTTCCCAAATGTTCATTAATGGATGAGATTACCCAAATACCAATACAAGAACTAGTTTTGAGATTTATTTGTGTAAAAACAAAATGTGTCATTTTCCTCCACTTCACATTTACACACAACCTTTTTCAGTCTATTAGGAAAACATATTGGGAAATACATTAAATTTAGTTGATGCATTGAGGAAAAATAAGACAAAATTCAAGAAATACTTGAATTATTTTTGCAAGATGTGGAATAGGACTGTAGTGTGTGTCTCCTGCCACTCACTTCTTCATCTTTCCTCTTGATAAGCTTCTCTGTCTCCACGGTGGGCGCGGACAGCGGCAGGATCGGGATGGGACTCTCCACACGTTTATCCGCATTCATCTTACTGGAACAGGAAAAACTAATGTGACCAATAAGAAGAGGCAGCACTGGATCTGACTGCTGCATGATAAACTGTTTCTGCTCAGACATAAGAGAAAAAAATACTTTACCTGCTGAGTTTGTTTATTTCTTCATTTACAACAACAAAAATAGCATCTTGACTGCAGTTCTATGTTACTGGACAGAGGCTCCATCTTTTACATTTCTGCTGAAATGCTGTAACAGTGAAACTGAGCGTTGTGTTGTTAGAACTCCAGAGTGCTGAAGGTATTTTTATGGCCCAGCTCTCTGATGATCTCCAACAGCATCCTGCTCCAAAGCTGCTTTCACCCACACTCATCTGCAGACACTTTCCACAGAGGGGCATCCATCCCACACTAGGGACGCTTTGTGTGGAGTCTCTTCCACAGCCTTTGATTATTTTTTTTTTTTAAGATTGCTTTTTGCACCCAGCTGCTCTAAAATTATTTCTCTTTTACTTTTCAGTTCTGGTTTGGTCCGTTTAACATAAAAGATGGTGTCACCAAGGTTAGCATTGGCATTATCTCGAACACCTCTAAGGATTTCAAAACATCACACAAGAATAACATTAAAAAGTGCTCAAACACACACTTGACTCTCTAACACACTACTGTTAAAAGGGCAGGTTAGTTTCTGCTTCAAAAGACAATGGACGCTGGAAAAGACTAGTGTTTGTAATTCAGTACATTTATGTCTGTTTAAAGAAAAAGAAACATTTAAAGTCAATTCAGCTGTTTCTCTGCATCAGATTGTTATCGGCCGATATTAAACCTCAGATAACTGTATCTTATTGGAAGTGACAAAAGTGGATTCCTTAAAAGCAGTTAGCCTATCAGCAAGGCTATTCAAGCATAACTTAGCATCTCAGTGCTAAACATGTAGCAGCTATCGCTAATATCAACATTTCTAAAGAAGCTCCATGACTGATCAGAACGTCCTGAAACTCTGGAAAGATGAATGTCTAATAACACTTTGCACCAATCTGATGTTTGAATAACATAAACCACAGATTAAAAACAATGAATATTTTTGTTATAAATATGTCTATTTATTCAATAATTTCACAGAAAAAAATAGTTTTTGAACTGAAAATGTTGCTTATGTAGTTTTTGATTAAAAAGCAGTAAACTAATTACAGACCCTGCAATTAACTTGATTAAAATGTGAATCAACTTGCTGTCCTGTGGTTCCGGCTCACCTGGTCATGTTCTGGATGCACTGGGCCCGGTAGTTTTCATAGTGACAGTCGTTGGTGGTATCCTTCAGGTCGTGCATGTGGGTCCTAATCAGCATGTTCCTGAGCTTCCCGAAGTCACAGTGGGACGGGTTCTCCACTGCGGGAAGAGACCGACATGAGAGGCCGCCATGCACGGGGAGCGGCGGCTGCAGACTGCAGCTCGGGGTCTTACCCTCCACGATCCCCCACGGGTAGAGGCGGCCCCTCACCCTCTGACCTCTGACCTCCAGCACGGTGTTCCCGCCGATCACTGCAAATGGAAGGCTCTCCTGCAGCGCCGACACAGACGTTTGAACATCCTGCACTTTTATGATCACACTTACAAATAACTGCCAACGTTAATGAGTGGGTTTAAGGGAAATATTTTAATATGACATAACACAGATTAATCAAAACAATATTATATATGGGTAAATAAAACATTTTCTTAAAAATGTGCATAGGTGAGAGTGACAGATTTTAATAATATGAGCTACATGGGCAGTTGCCCAGGACAGCATCGGAAAGGGGTTGAACACCCAGAAACCGGAAAACAAAATATGATTTGTTCCCTAAACAAGTTTGTTACTACATGTGTGGTCATAAGTACTGGGAGACTAAGTGACCTGCTTTCTGCTTCAAAAAAATTAATTATCAGATTATATCTTGCATTTTAATTGGTTGGAACGTGACAGGAGGGGCTTGGCTGTTCCCGAGAGAACCACAACTGTGTACGTATTTAGATTTCAAGCTTACAAAGTTAGGCGCAGTGATTAATCACAGCGCTACAGTGTGATTAATTTGATTCCATTTTTGAACTGATTGACAGCATTAGAAATAACTCACTGCTTTAATCTGTAGCCAAAAAATAACAAGTAAACCGAAAAATACAATTCCATTCACAGAAAACTATTTTTTCTGTGAATGGAAATAAAAAAATACAGCAAACATTTGATTCCTGAGTAGAGTGTGCTGTAATTAAATGTACTGCTCAAAACTTCAGTGTACATGTCTTAGGCCCTTTCATTTGAGACCAGGCCTACCTTCAGCCCTTTATCCTGCTGTTTGAGCTCCTCATCTTCATCAGAGTCGCAGTCGGGGAACTGGTAGATCTTTATCCCAAACTTATCGATCTCTTCCTCACCTGGAAGGACCAAACACAACAGGGATGTGACGGGTCACAGCAGGAACATGTACGCCTCCGCATGCAGATCTGGAACATTTCAGGAGAAGCGTGGGAGCTGGTAATAAAATTCAAAATTCACTTCACATAAAATCTCCTTATCGGAGAAGTCTGAGTCATTCTGAAACCGCTCCAGAGTCTAAATCTGACATCCTGCTGGTGAAGGGGTTCTTTTATATTTGGCTGTTTGTTTAATTTATTTCAGACTAGAGAATTTAAAAATAACTCATGGTTGTTATAACGACCATCACATGACATCAGTTGTTTTCATACCTTAAGCATAAGGCTGCACAGATTAAAAACATAAGTTCAAATTTCAAGATCGAAAAGTCTAAAAGTTAAGTAAGGGAAATTATAAGGGAATTGGGGAATAAAGTTTGTGAAGCTGAATGGCCAAATGGGGTTTTGTGTTCTATAGGGAACAAAAGAAATATTTGGTTGAATTTATTTCTAAAAATTAGATGAAACTCTTTTAATGTGCATCACAAATGGTACAAACTGTATATTCACCATTATAATTAGTCACAACTGTCAAATTTGAAGTGATTTGGAGTTTTTTATGTGGACATTTATTATGAATTCCAGTGATGAAGTTGAACAAATTTAACAAGTTCATGTTTATTCTGCTACTTTCAACACAAGAAGAAATAAGAAGACGCATTAAGGCCGTAGAACAAAAGGTAGATTTCTGCCAAAAACTCAGAAATTTTGAGATGAATTTCATAACATTTCTACAAAAAAAGAAGAAATATTCTGAATGCACAAAGTTGAAAATTTGGATGAAAAAAACATATTTTTTTTGATAAATGTCATAAATATTCTTTAAAAAAAACATGGAACTTTTAGATTTTGAAAAGTTGATAATATAAAAAAAAAAACGTAAAAGTTCTGAGGCTAATCTGAGATGTTCTAGAAAAATGCAAAGGCCCTAATACAGAATCATAAACAAGTGGCTAAAGCTACGCTTCTTCAGAGTGTTCCAGGTTACGGCTCGCTGTCTGAATGTGGTTCTGCTGTTCATCAGCTTTATAAACTCTTATTGTTCCTCAGCAAACCCAGTTCCTGAAGTAAACAGATACCTGTTCTTTGAGTCTCTTTATCTCAGAAGGCGTGAGGCAGTCGGCCTTAGCGATGAGCGGAACCACGTTGACTTTATCCTGCAGGGCCTTCATGAACTCCACATCGATGGGACGGAGCCTGGCAGGATGTCAACATTCAATACAATACACACATTCAATACAATATTCAATACATTCAATACAATAAAACAAATATTTATTTTCACATTTATTCAGTTTTTGCGTTTGTGTTGCACTTAAACATTTCATATCATTAATGAGATTTTATCATTGCACAAATACAGTATGTCCAGAGTAAACATAAAAATTAACTATCAATAATCATACTTTTTGGTTCCGTTAACCTTGCCGTTACATAGACCCACACAAATTCCTAAACTGATGAAAAAAAGCCACTGGTTTGTAGCATTTCTAACACAGATCACTGCTGACCAAAAAATGCAAAGGCTCATCTCACATTTTCCAAAAATAACAAACAAAAAACATTCAGATGAAGATTTCTGGGAAAATATTGTGTGGACTGATAAGACCAAAGTGAAGATTTTGGAGGGCCTGTTTCCTGGTTACTGCTGAAACATGCAAATGTGTATGGAGGACCAAAACTGACATAATAACAATAAATAAAAGAATAAATATATAAAAGAATCAATATAAAAATAAAAGTAGATATATATAAATAAAAGAATAAATATATATCCAAAATAATAATAAATGAAAGAATCAATATAAAAATAAAAGTTGAAATATATAAATGAAAGAAAAAAAATATAAATATAAAAGTAGAAATAAAAGCATAAATATATACTTTGCTTTGATTTTATTACTTCTCTCTTTTCAGTTTGCTGTATTTATTTCTGCAATGTTTTCTATATTTATTTCTGTATTTATTTCTCGCTGTATTTCTTCCTAAATTTATCTATGCTTCGTCCGTATGCTAATGAGGTGGGCTGTTTTCTACATGTCCAGCTCTCTATTGGTCAATAAACAGGAAACAGAACCATCCGTGTGCAGATCGATTGTGAATGTCTGCTTCGTGATCCTCTTCGGAGCCTTATGGACCCTTTTCACGTCAACCAACATCACTATCTATACATAATCTAAACTGAAATTATTATGTTGGATATATATTTATACTTTTATTCTTTTATTTATATATTTCTACTTTTAAATGTGACAGAAACTGAAGAAATGTGCTCAAGTTCTAGACACGTATGCCTCAGTGTATTTATGTGTGTGTGTGTGTGTGCGCGCGCGCGCGCGCATGTGTGTGTGCGTGTGTGTGTGGCGCGCGTGTGTGTGTGTGCGCGTGTGTGTGTGTGCGCGCGCGCATGTGTGTGTGCGTGTGTATGTGTGCGTGTGTGTGCGTGCGTGTGCGCGCATGTGTGTGTGTGCGCGCGCATGCGTGTGTGTGCGTGTGTGTGTGTGTGCGTGTGTGTGTGTGTGTGTGTGTGTGTGTGTGTGTGTGTGTGTGTGTGTGTGTGTGTGTGTGTGTGTGTGTGTGTGTGTGTGTGTGTGTGTGTGTGTGTGTATTACCCACCCTTGTCCAAATGGGGATATAAAGTAAAGGCAGCAGTGGACCCTGTTATCCTGGATGTTCTTCCTGTTCAGCCCACTTTCATCCCTGAAGTATTGTTCAAACTGCTGGTTGATGTAGTCTGTTACCGGAGTCCAGCTATGACACACAAGCATACACCTTTCACTGCACGGCTGTTCTAGAAGGCAGCAGGAAGTAACTTAACCAAATAGCTGAAGAGTCACATCTCCAGGGAAACAGCAGGAGCTGTGAGAGAGCTAGAAATATCATCAATAGAATGTGTCCACATGGCTCTCATGCACTACAAACACACAGATAGCTGTGGAAACTATAAACAGTCTATGATAGGAATCCACTTTATTCTCCTCTGATACCGATACCGATATCTGAGGCTTAGGATCGGCCGATACCAATCTGATACAGAAAATCAGATGAATTCACTACAAATGTTTTTTTGTTTTATCAGACATAAATGTACTGAATTACGTTTTTTTTATTCAAAATTTATTTATGCTTTAACATAAGGTACAATGTAAAGGCAGAGCAATAGTTATATAATTAACAGTGTACCATTAACATACAAACCTAATTGGACTAAACACACCCAATTATACACACACATACATACACCTACATGAAATACATGAAATGGATCAATTCAGAATAAACATACTGTGTTAGTGGACAGAAACAGATACATCAAAAAACAAATTAATCAAAAAGGAGCACAGTTATAAATGTATTGTTTAACGCTACACCAGTACAGCTCACTTAAACACACCAACAGTGTCACAAGTTTGTAAAACCATCTTTAATCTGTTCAGTCAGTGGATAGGAGTAGAACAGCCAATGTGAAATACATAATAACAAACTAAAATAAACTGTAACAAACCTTCTTTCAAACGGTTCAGAAAGTTCAATTAGTAATTCTAAATATAATGTCTAATAGATAACTATAGAATTAAGCTGAATGGATCTGCCCTAGTGAATCGGGCACATTGTCACCTGATCCAGCATTTTTTTAACATCAGGTCCGATTCAGATCATCATATATTGGATCATTGCAGTTCTAGTCCAAAGAGAGAATCTGCTGAGTTTTCCTCCATGCTGTTGCGTTTTGGTCTCACTACCATTCAATGGAAACCATTCTGTTACTCAGCAACTGTTTCAGGGGTGAAAGGTGAAGTCATGCCTGCCTGATGAGCAAGGCATCAGATCTCAGTCGATGTGATGAACATCCATAACTGTTAGTCGTGCCAACTAGCTTTCTGTCAGGGACAACTGTAAGATTCACAAAAACAAGCTTCATTCTGTTAATGTGAGACAGTGTCTCTGTCATGTTGCTCTACAACCTGGTTGCCATGCCAACCACTGTCGCTACTGCAGCTTGATTAAATTTGAGGGTACAGGATTTGGTTTGCTTCAATGGGGTAAAATAAAAGTCTTTGCAACTCTGCATATGAATTGTCAAAATTCATTTGTGTTCATCTAATAATTAAAAACATTGCGTGTCTCTGCTTCCTCTGCTCCGGTCAGCAGCAGTTCTTACATGACTGGCCTCAGGGGTCAAATGTACAAAACACAAGAGATTTGAACAAGTTCTAGATGTTTTCACTTATAGGTTTCACAAATCCAAAGTTGAATTCAGTCCAGGTTTGACCAGCATATTTGGAGACTTTAATTAATTAAAGGTTTTAATCAATGCTAAAAAGCAATAGTCTGTTATCAGACACCACCTCCAGCCATGTTTCTTACTTTGCTTAAGTTTTTTTTTATTAATAAGGCTTTCTCACCTCTCCATTGACTGAAAATGACATAATGCAAGAACAAAATGTGGGTTTTCTGTGTATAACTTTACTGCAGGTTAAAAAGAACAGTTCAAATGTTGCTGTGCAAGCCAGCGATGTGATAAATCAATAACCTATATGGTGATCGACTCCTGATCAATGTCGATAAATGATATGTCTGATAGGATATTCAACTATTTCACTGAACTCCCATCCAGAACCGCACAGCATTCTGGGAGATGAAGGCAGAAGAAATGCTTTAGTTACTCAACTTCTGAAAGCATGTAGGGTTGGTGGCGTCGACTAAATCACTCTCTTTGGTTACCTAGCAACAACCTGTTGAGTAACTTCGGCAGCTGCAGTTTAAGGTTTTACCACCACATCTCATAACTGCTTAAAAATTAAATAAGAAACAATCTATTGATTGAAAATGAGAAAATGTTTTTCTTCAAACGACTAGCACTGTCCCCTTGATATCATGACGCCCTCAGTGGAGAGCCAAATTGTTCATGTCAACTAATCTTACAGGGCATTTGAGTAGAACCTTTATAAAACTAGATTATTCTTAATAAAAATAATAATCGAAGAAATGAAAGCAAAATAAGAACAGAGCCAGTGTGGGCTGAGATACACAATCAAACAACTTTGTTTTTAAATGTATCCTGTAAAAAAATCACTTGTGCTATTGGAGCTCCTGGACAAAGTTTGAATGTTTTTTACCACTCTGTGTTGTTGACAGCGTCTCCGAAACCTGGCACATCCACGATGGTGAGCTTGAGCTTCACGCCCTTCTCCTCGATGTCCACCGTGCGCTTTGTGATCTCCACCGTCTGCTTGATGCGCTCTTTTCAGGGAGGAGAAACGTCACACAGCAGTCAGACAGATTATTCAGACTAAAACCATAAATACAGAAACAGAATCAGCAGCTCACCCTCAGCGTTGAGCAGCTTCCTCTCTTTGTACAGGTCGGTGAGGAACAGGCTGTTGACCAGCGTAGATTTACCCAGGCCAAACTCACCTGCATCAAAAGTTTTAGTTGCTATAGTTTAGTATGTGTGGGTATATATATATATATATATATATATACATATATATATATATACATATATATATATGTATGTTCATATTTCACCCAAACAGCAGACTCACCTGCCACCATGAGTGTGAAGTCGAAGCCTTTCTTCACTGACTTCCTGTGCAGTTGGTTGGGCAGTGTCGCAAAACCCACATACTCTTTGTCCTAGAGACAAGCAAACAGTGATGTTACAGAACACACACACACACACACTTTATGATGCATCAAGGATGCAAACAGAGGACTCCTGATAGAGTGAGGAAGCTCTGCAAGTCAATGAGTCAATGAAATATGATAGGATTTCTTAAAAACTAATTTAAATGATCTGAACTTAATGCAATATTTCATAACTATGACCAACTGGAATGTATGTGTGATTGCATTGAAATAACCTCGAGATTGCATGTGTTGTAAATTGAAATAATAATAAATTAAATTAATGAAATTAAATTAAGGACTTGAATTGAATTGAATTGAATTGTATCAAACAGGTTTAGGTTTAGCCACAGTAAAAGGTCCCAGAAGCCTCTTGCAGCTCTGGAGCTGCAGGTTGCACTAGAGCAACAGTGGGCCAGTTGCACCCACTTAACAAACACACACTCATTCAGCGACACACAGATCAGTAGCCAACGTGGACTCAAATCCCTTCCCAGAGGCACATGGACTCTACCCTCTGAGTCTCAGTACATCAACCTGTGTCCCTCATCAATATTTTTCTCTCATTGGTTTAATCAGAACCAAGAAAGCAGAAGAGAGACAGAAACAGAGACACACTTTGAGTCTCTCATTCGAATTCAGACACACCGTCAGTGCTGGACTACAAAGAGACACGCATGACTTCAAAATGGAGAACAGCTCTCCTGGTTCTCCTTCAGAAAGCTGACACTGTCTTTACAAATGCAGGAGCAGAAGAAGTGACTCCAGAGTTCAGGCAGCAGCTTTAAAGGCTCAACCAGCCTTTTCAGTTCTATCATTCATGAGACTAAAGTTGAATTAGGTCATGCATAATGATGCCTGAATTAAAAATGACTGAATATCAGTTGCATATTTAAGCACAGCATCCTCTCTGAATAAGACCTAACAGGATGGTAGTTCAAATCAAGCTGAATATGGTTGGTCAGTTAATCCAGCCTCAGCTCTGTAGCTCTCTGTTCTGACCAGCAGGGTCAGGACAGGTGAGTGAACTGGAAGAAATGTCATCTAATAATTTGTTTCAACTAATTGTATTAATTTTGCTCAAGCTGTAATTTTAATTTGAATAATTCTGAAATCAGATTTATAGCTTGAACAATGAACAAAAATTAATGCTGTAATGCATTCATTTTTTTTAGTTGGTGAAGGACACTCCATGAATTATATTTACTTTGCAGGTCCATAGCAGGTCCATAACAATACATATGAAGATGAGAGAATTTTTTTTTATTTCTGTAATATTCATAATGTGAAAATCTAAAGATATGGATTTTAATTTAATAACTCCATTTTCAAGTGTTTTTTTTTTTCCTTTTTTTATTTTAAACACGTATTTGTGTTTTCTGGCAGCGTGGGCCGTGACTGATAGAAGATACAATCAGCATCTTCATCACTGAAAGAAAAAACTGAGTTAATTTAATCGAATTAAGTTTGTCAAACTTACTTTAATCACAATTGTTTAACATGATAACTTAGTAAACTTAATATATTTACTTGGATAAACTTCATTTAGTAACTTGTAATAAATAAACTCAATGTTTTTAAAGCTGGATCGCTCACTCTTTTTCTTTCTTTCAATGTTCACACTGGACTTGAAGCAAAGTGGATTATATTCCTGTCCACTCTGGCTCTTGATTTCCAATAAAAACATAAACTTTTCCTCTGTGTCGGGTTAAGGAATGATAATCTTGTGTGTCCCTCCTGACTCTGATTACACTTTGCTTTTCTGTCATCTCAAGGCTTCCGTTATCCTGTACGCCTTTTCCTTCCACTCAACTTTCTATTAACGTGCTGGGATACAGGTTATGATATTCTTATTTATTGGGAGGTACATGCATAAATCATATTTCAATGCTCTCAGTCAATAGTGACTATCCCCCATCTTCACGACATCATCTCCATCAGCTGTGGTAAATGCAGACGGTGTCACACAGCTGAAGATGGGTCTTTACAACACATTTTTTTGCACACACACACACACACACACACACATTCACACACCTCCATCAGCCCTGTGCTCTTTACCTCCGAATCCTCTGGCATCACGAAGCCGAATTCCAGCAGACATGGAGCCGCGGGTCCGGTCACACGGCGGAGGAGAAGCGGAGAGAGACACGAAGAGAACCAGACATGAAAGCCAACCTGCCGGTGTGTGTGTGTGTGTGTGTGTGTGTGTGTGTGTGTGGTGTGTGTGTGTGTCGGTTCTCTACCAGCTGACGGGAGCTGACCTGCACGGAGCGCGCGGCTCCGGTACCTGCTGATGGACGTCATGTTGGACCGGGTGGAAGATGCTGCCAGGCTGAATGGAAGAGGCGGGTCAGAGCAGAACCAAATGTCCGTCACTGCGGCACGAGGACAGGAAGGGAGCAGACACGAGCCGAAACGAACCCGAATCACACGGAGAAAAGCACATCTGTGACCGTGTCTTCCTGGAGGTCCATTCAGACGGTCCCTGGTTCTGGAAATGCTGTGTGGGTGAAAAAACAGGAGAACTATATTAGCAATACACCAGGCCTCCAGGTGGGGGCAGCGTCGGACTTCACGGAAACAAAGACACTGAGCTGTTTTCAAATGGGCCACTATGTTGCATCGACAAAAATAATAATAATAAAATACAACAAAAAATACTACATATGTAGTATTTTTTGTTGTATTTTTTATTATTATTTTTTATTAGTACTTTTTTATTATATATATATATATATATATATATATATATATATATATATATATATATATATATATATATATATATATTATATAAATATAAAATAATTTAAGAAAATGTGAATAAATGCAAAATGTTTGAAAAATATCAATCTAAACTAAACTAATTTTCCTTAAAAAAGAACCTCCTTGCTAAATTGGAAATTAAAAATATTTTTGTAAAAAAAAAAAAAAGAAAGAAAAGAAAAAAGAGATAATTTAATTTCACGAGAAACACCCACGCTAACTACTGCCTAACTTGTAAAATCAGATCATCTTTAAATCAGAACCTTGCTGTGACACATGAAGTATAAGGGTTTTTTTTATATCAAAAAGCAACATGTCTTCCTAATTTAAGGAAATTAAATAACATGACAAAGGTTTTGACGTTGGTCAGTTTTGTAAAAGTTACCAAGTTAATGGAGAAGCTATGGAGCAGTGGGGATCTGTTGGGTCCAGCATGTGGGAGGAAGCAGAAGCACCCAGAGAGAATTCATGAATGTGTGGGAGGAACATGTAACTCTACGGAGAGATTCACTGGCTGGGATTTAAAGTCATTGCCCAAACCATTCACTGCCACTTATGTGTCTGAAATGAAAAAGGAAAAAAATATATAAAGTCTGTTTAATGGAGCAGTATAGTTTCCATTGACCATAGAGTTGCTCAAAGTCAAGTATGAAAATAAATTTGCTTAATGGAAACACAACATTTTGAAAAAACTCAAATTTTTTGATAAAAAGTCCTTTGCTCTAGGATGAGGTGGTTTTGTTAGCCTTATCAAAAATAGATGCATTTTGCAAAACTGAAATGGAAAGACTTTTTTCGTGTCACGAGTCACGTGATCAACGTGATGTTACTATGAAAACAACAAAAGACGAGAGGAAGTGGTAGAAACGAAGATGAGGATGATGGCTAGTTTTTGCTTTTGTTTTTGTTTTTTGGACAACATTCAGATAGCTCCTCTAATGCTCTCATGGCATTAGTTGTTTGTCATTTTAACATGTTGAATCCATAACTGACTACAATTTCCTTCAAAACTCCACATACTCCCAAATAGGCGGGACTTGTTGCTGCAAACTCTGAATAAAACATTGAGGTCTCCTCTGATTGGCTGATAGATGATGAGCGCTAGCACCATGGCTGAATTATGAATCTCATGTAACTGAATAGATCAATTGCATCCATTGTATACATCCATCATTTTTAATGGCTTATCGCAGGAACAAGTTTATTCAGGTGTAATCTTAATTTCATTTCTTATTTAACGTAGGCATTGCAATTGCAAAATTGTGTTCGTTCAACATCAGTGGAATATAGAAAAGATTTGTGAATATTTGTAATGGAAACACAGCTGGTGATGAAAAAGCACTTGGTCAAGTTTATCCCCTGAGGCGCCCATCTGTTCTTTGACTGGTTCAAAGAACATTCAAAGACACTGTGAGGGACTGGCACTGACCAAAGAGTGCAACATTATAAGGCATAAACCTTTTAAGAAGAAAGGAATGGGCATCAGACGAAGCTTCCACCTGAACTTCCTGTCCTCAAGAACAACAAGCCAGTGGCATCGACCCTCAGGATGAACGAAGGAGACGCTCCAAGAGAAGCAAATGATTTATCCATGTATCAAGGCCACTGCCACAAGCATCTATGGTTTGGACATTGTGGGCTGGATGCTAAGTAGAAAATAGAAATGGTTTTCCCTTTTCTTCATAGATCAATCACTAACACATGACTGTAGTATAAGACTGCCTGCAGCTTCTGGGAGGGAGACCAATGAAATTCCATAAGTCTAAGTCGCTGCTTGGTGAGCAGTTGATTTTTTGGGGTTCAAATAGGAAGGGGGAGTGACAGTGAGGATAAGTACTACCTGAACCATGGTATTCTTTCATGGTTCAAAGAAGAGGAGTTGCTTCTTTGAAGTCTCAAACACCAGAAACACATGAACGTTCCAGCATAGATCCACAAAATAGTGATCAGTTTCACTCAAAGTGTTCCAGCACAGTTCAAAACACAGATTTATAATGTTGACTTCTTATGCCGACATAAGAAGTCAACATTCTTATAGACTTTCTTTGGTATGTTCCTTTGGAATTTAATGATCAGCATCAAAGTCAAGTTTCACTTGTTTTGAGTTATAATGTCCACTAGAGGGGACACATCTAGATTAATGTTTTGTTTGTTTGTTTGTTTGTTTGTTTGTTGTTTTTTAAACAACATATATTTCCAGTACTCATATTACATTCCACATATATGGGAAAGTTAAAAAAACATGATTAGGCAACAGTTTTTTTCCTGGTGGTCAGTATAACACATTCTCTAGAATATTTCCCTCCTCCTTACTTCACAAGAAAGTTGCACAACTTTCACTGATTAAAATGAATACTTACAGGAAAGCTAAGTTCCAGAGAAAACCTCAGCCCAAACACAATATATAATAATAACCATATGCAGCTAAACTTGACAATGCATGTGAGAGAAGATGAGTTATGCAGACATGGGGCATCTCTTGATATGTTGAGTAAAAATAAGAAATACATTACAGAGCTACAGCAGACTGAGCCTCTCAGGTCTATTTACAATACATCTTTAAACATGGTGGATCTGAAGGCTATTTGAAACTCATCTGGTATGAAAAAAATATTTTTACAACAAAAAAAAAGTGAAAATGTGGGGGGGTATTTTGTTTGTTTTTTTGACACTAGCGGAACATGGACACCATTTTGCTCACACCTGTAATGGAAACGCAGCTACTGGCAACATCAGGTTGTTGATCATGTGATTTCTGAGACGCATTTCTGTTGCACTTTCGATACGGTCAAAAGGAAAAACAACCTCACAGCTCCACATGTTTTAGCTTTCCATGGTGTTTGCAAAACTCAGTTGAAAGACTAAATTCTGTGAAAAGAAAGTCAAAACAACAAGAACCTCAGAGGAAAAACAACCCATGTGCTCTCCTGAAATATCATGTGTCTCAGCTTAAATGACGAACAGCTGCTTGGCCGAATATTGCCAGTTATTGACCCTCATTTCCCTAGAATGATATAATACTGATCAGTGTCAAAGGAAGGAATGGACTCATGGAGTTTCTCATGAAAATCTGCTGAGTGGAAAGAATGTGTTGGCTCCAGGATCTGGTAGGGAGATATTCTGCACTTGCTGTTGCACAAGATGGATCTGAGAGACTTAACTTTACACCACAACACATTAAAGAGCTGCTGTTGTTGTATTGACCATGTCTTCTGGATGCCAAACAGAACCAAAAATGGAGAAGCAGCATTCAGATTCTACACACCATAAATCTGGAACAAACTTCCAGAAAACTGCAAAACAGCGGAAACACTGAGTTCCTTTAAATTAAGGCTAAAAAACATTCTTCAGCTGAAATGTTGTTAGTTTCAATTTGGATTGCAACTTTTCATTAACTCTCTCTCTCTCTTTTTTTTTCTTTTTTTGTTGATTATGTTTTTGTCATGTAAAAACATAACACTTTGAACTGCCTTGTTGCTGAAATGTGCTATACTGATAAACTTGACTTGGATTAGATACTCCCCAAACTCTCAGCATGTTGTAAACCTGTTGGTAACGTTGTTTGAAAGAAAGTCTGACAGGTTGGAACCACAGAGAGCCCCATATGTGACAATGTGGAGATGGAAGCAATATCTTCAAAATAACATAATAAAATATCTTCGAAATAAAATAAATAAAAATGTACAAAAAGTAGCTAAAAATAGACTTGTAGTTGCAACTTGGTTACTGGATGTGATGCATTGCATTTGCTTCAATTGGTATAAAAAAACAATAAAAAAGGAGGAACTGGTTACCAACCTTCACACTGTGACTGAACGGACTGGATGTAGAGAAGGAAAGAGATGAAATACTGATGTGTTGGATAAATGACACAAATAGATCAGCTTTGGAAGGTCAAAGCTAAGAGGGACATTTGTTCACAAACCATTTCAAAGATTCAAAAAGCAAGCAGAGTTCTGTTAATATTTATTAATAGTGAAAGACAAAGCTGTGTCTGTACTAGGGATGGACAACATGGTATCGATCAATATTGGTCGACATTAGCTGTCAAATTTAATATTGGACATCGGCCATTCTGACAAAATAATTCACCAATATAAAACATAAGAAACTCTTAAGTATTAATGCAGGACTGATGTGCTTTTCACTTGTTGCTTGTGAACATGTTCAGTTTTGTTTTGTAAAGATTTACGAATTTACTATAATTCACTTTAAACAAAAACTGAAATGAAACACTGGCTTTATTTTGTATTGATCCCCAGAACAATTTAATATATCAGCATAGCATTTGAGTTTATGGAAGGGTGTAGACCTCATGCCACCATAACTACATCTATATGACAACACCAGTATGTGAACACTTCCCCTGCGACGACACAGTGACTTGAGCTGGGAAGCAGGTTACCACAGGAAGTATGGAGTGAGCACCGTACAATGGCCTATTACATGTGTTTCAGTTGATTTGTTGGCTGCCAAGGAGCACAGAACCTACCAGGAGGAAGTGTGTATTGTTCTGCTGGAGCATTTTCTCCTTCTCAGTGGCATGGGGACAATGGGCTCAGACGGTTATTTGTTCTTTGCTAAACACACAGGAATACCAAGAAGACAAATAATTAAAAAAAAAAGCTAAGAGTTACAGTCTGTGTGTTCCACTGTTCTTCTGAGAAACCAGCTGGTCAAAATTCCAAGAAGACAAACTCCTGTTCCTCACATAAACGTTTGTGGACATGTAGAAATCTCAAAGATCATGACAGCCTGAGAGTGGAGGCTGGGAAGGTGTGGAAAAGGGGTTATGATCTGTGTGGCCCCTGTGATATCTCTGATCATGCTCCACAGAAACAGGAAATGGTGCTGCTGCACACAGGAAATGAGCTGATGGCTCAGATAAGATGGGAAAATGCTTCCGGAAACCAAAACAAGTCCAGGCATAAACAGAGAGCAGGAGTATCAAGACCATGTCAAACAGCCTCCTGCAGCACATCCACAGTCACTGCCACACAAATGAACACAAAATGGCCACCGCAGCAACAAGATCGTTCAGTCTTATTTATCATCAGCATATGACTAAGTTCATTCACGTTGTTCTCAACACATGTGCCTTTAAGGTAGGTTTGGGTCACTATTGTCCTTTAATCACTTGCTGTTAGTTTCTCTGTGATTACTTCCTGTGCATCCATCACTCTGACCTCTTAGAAAAGCAGCTCTGCAATCATCAACCCCCTGTTAATGGCTGCCATCACCACTTACACAGCTATTGAGTTTTATCAATATTCAATAACTGCATTTCCATTGACATTTCAAAAATAAATTTGCTTAATGGAAGCACGTCAATTTTGAAAAACTCTTTTTTCGCTAAAAGGTTTTGGCCGATTTATGTTTTCGCATCCTCCTAAAAAATGTGTAGTTGCGCCACTGATGTTAGTGATGCAGTTTCACCATTTAAGTGTGAAGGACAAGGGACACATCTAAAAACTTTAGGCTGCAATCACACAGGAAACTCCTAACTGTAGGATCAACAGAAAATGGAAAGCTGACTTAAAATTAAAACAACCAGTATTGTTCAAAGCCATCAACCCTGGAAACAGCACATTATACATAGCCTCTTTTTCTTCAGGAAACTCTGATATTTTAGGCTCCATACGTTACAATGGAGGGCTATGGTTTGTCAGTGTCCGCTGATGATGTATGGAAGTTTGTGGACAGTTTGAGGTGGAGAAGGTGCTACAGCACAGACTACTGAGGCAGCCGCCCTGCTGAGTGGGAACTCGGGGGATCCAGTCTGCCCAGAGACATTAGTAAAACCCTGCTGAGAGCTAAAAGACTAGAGCACAGTTTCTCTTGCTAATGTTCATCTTCTGGATAACAGAGTTTATTTACAGCCGCTAGCAGACATGCAGTAATCCAATCACAGAGTGTTTCAGGACTTATTTAAAAGTAAAGCTTATTGAAAATGTCTAAATAAAAGCCTCAATGTCCCTCTCAAATTAGGGCACTGTCTTGGCCCTATGCAGTCGCTGCCCGCCCCATGGCGGGCTGACACCGTGCATGTAAAAGGCTTCTGTATAAAAAAAGACGGCATGAGGAGTGTACATTTCAAGTCCTGTTGGACACCAGAGACTTCAAACTTTATAAAAGTAGTGGTTTTATATTGATTTTGTTTAATATTTACTTTCAAATAAAACCAGAAATATGATCTATATGTCTGCCACATTGTTTTGGCATGTACTGCGCAATCCGGGAATGTTTTATGACCAAAAAGTGAATGAATGCAACATGAAGTCCATTTTTCCTGATTTTATCAAACGTACCACATTTCTGAAGCAACCAATCAGAAAGCATTTTTCGCCCATTTTGTTTGAGCTCGTAACTGTCCCAAAATGGCCGGTCGTCCATTTTGTTTGAGCTCGTAACTGTCCGCAGTTACCAGCTCAAACAAAATGGGCGACAGGCATTTTGTACATAGTCGAAAGGGGTAGGGGGACAGAGGGGGGAATGAATTTGTGATGAAAACATCGTCAAACATTTTGTAAACAGTTGTAAAAAAAACATGAGTCTTGTGGTGTTGGAGAGAATTTGTGATTGAGATATTGTGACACATTTATAAATTGTTCTTAAAATTTACAAAAGAAAATTTCATTTTAGGCTGGAAAAATGGTTCATTCAACATTTTTGTGCATTTCATAGTAAAAATATCCAAAAAAAATTATACTCAGATTTTGATTTTGTGTGTTTTTTTTGGTGATAATGCATTTTGTCAAAATGAAACAAATACTGTAAAATCATGAAGCTTAGGTTGTGCTGAAAATAATGATACCAAATAAGACAAGGTAAATAGTTTTTAATGGTGAAAATATAAGGGTAAATTCAAAATTAGACCAAAACGGTCATTTAGACCCTAGTCTCCTAAGGGTTAGGTAGTGCACTAATATTAGCCTTTACCATAAAATAAAAATCCCCCAGGTCAGTGCACTGTCTTGCACAATATTCCTCCACTAGAGCAAGAAACGGAGTGGATTTCTGACCATACACAGGTTTTAACTTGTCCTCATGCCCACAAATATGGCTCTATTGGTATGATAGTCAGTCATGATGATACCATCTCTATCTCATTGCTGCTATTACTGTGAGTGAGGTACAGATATGAATCGCGGTACTGTCAAAGACGAGAAATAGCCCTCTCGCACCCTTCAAACGGTTTTTGAATACATTTCACGGTTCCTGAACGCGAAGGAGTTGTTTGGACTGCTTTTTTCAGAAAAAAGCAGCTTTTTTCAGGAAAACGGAATGATGTTTTTTTAACCTTCGTTTGAAACAGTGTTTATCAGGTCAAACAGATGAAACATTAACAATGACCAGACAGTAAACTGCTGTAGGTTGCAGTTCTTTCAACACAGCTTTGGCCTTTTAATGGACCTCCAGAAGATGACTGCGATGGAGGAACTCTCAGCTGCAGGACTCCGTCATATCCAGCCTTTGTTAAAGCAGATGGAATGAGTCACCAAGAGAAGAGGAGACACAGGCACAGAGGATTCGTAGAATCAGCGACACTGAATATACATACTGACCGATGACCTCTTTGAGGTGGGATTTCCTCCTGTCTGAATCACTGGCCTCTAAAAGCAATAATGTTCAGTGACTAATGACTTTCAGGTGAAATTGTTCTAATATTTACCTCCTCCAAGTTAGCCTCTCAGCTCAGCTGTGTTGTAGCATATTATTGTTCAATCCATTTTTTAAAGCTTCCTCACTGTACTTGTTTTCAAAGTTTCATTTATTGTGTGTTAAAAGCACCAAACAACCTCAAACCGAAGCGCAAAAAGGCGTGTGCGAGTGAGACTGCCTTTAAAATGAAGCCAGTTCCACCAGTTCTGTCCAGAGAAATGGACCAGAACTTCAGCAAACTACTGAGGGAAGCTTGTGGAAGGAAGCCCAGAAGGTTTAATGTATGTACACTTTTGAATTTGAGGAAAGTTGAAACAACAAAAAACTTTTCTTGGTGAATTTTCTGGCATTTAGCATATACAACTAATTTTAGTCATTCTTTTTTAAGGTTTTGTTGGCTCTAGTGGCCTTTATTTTAAGGTAGTTCAACAGGGTAATCATGAAGACATGCAGCAAATGTTACTAGGGTGGGAATTGAGCCTCTGACCACTGCCTTGAGGACTAAGGCCTCAATACATGGGTCATGCTTTGCCCTTGCACCACAACAGCACCCCAAATTTAGAAATTCTAAACAAGAAAAGTTTAGAAGCTAAAACAAGAAAGGTTTGGTCAGATTTAACTTCAGACAAGACAAAATGTTTGCCTTTTTATTCAGTGCATGTAAATAGCTAGACCCATGGCATTGTTCGTCATTGCGGTCCCTGCTGTTGTTTTGTTACCATCCCAGCAGAGCTCACTCTCTAAGTTCAAACTCTTTGGCAGACAAATCAGCATCAACCAGAATCAAGCCACCGGCCCACGTGCCAAACTCCAGTACCGGACAAACACACAACAAAGCATCATAAAACAAGGCCTTGCTCATCCATGTGTGCCAGCCAACATCGGCAGGTGGCATTTGATGGTGGATAATAAAAACGGGTTGATGTGGAAAAGGAGGAGGTAAACATTCCCCACTGGCTTGGATAACAATGGAGTCACAGGGAAGTGATAAGACACAGGACATCCTAACACGGCCGTGTCTTAGGACTCTGACACACTGCTGCTGCGTCACCACATACACCAACCCTGCAGCTCCACACAATAAAATGCAACAGTACAGGGCAGAGTGTGCGCCATGGTAACGGACCCAACTGATCAGTCGCACTGTCACAACTTAATATACGATGAAAGTTTTAAAAAGCAGGAAATGGCTAACTTAGATCTTTGACTGTAGACAGTTTTTATGCTTCTTTAATGACATCGTATTCGGTATAACAGAATGGGAATATTTAGCTATACAGCAGGAACTCTGATGCCGTAAACGTAAATGTAAAGATTGCTCAGATTTCCTTGTGCAGATGATTTTTGACTAATTTGCTCCAAAATGTCTGAATTCCCTCACCAGCATTCATTCCTCTATGCAATAGGCTGGAAACGAGCAGTTTATTTGATCCAGGTGTGTTTGAGCAGAGATGCATCTAAAATTTGCAGGATGGTGGCCCTCGAGGATTGGAGTTGGTGACCCCTGGAGCCGAATGAGGCTGCTGATGTTAATTCAATAATATTTGGAATTGTGACCAACATGACTGAACAATTTCGTTCACTTCCTCTGCTGCCATTGCTGAAACTACAGACAGAAAATCAATATTTTATTCACAACTTTTCCTTCTGTTCACTGATTGGCCTGGTAGAAAAATCTACCAGAGAAATCTAAGTCAATGGCAGAAAGCCTAGAATGTCTGTGAAGGGGAAATGAGAATTGAGCAGATTAGCATAGGAAAGCCAGCCTCAAGCAGAGTAAAAAAGAGAGAATCAAATAAATATAAAAACCTTAGAATAAGAAGAGGTGGTGAAACCCCATCATCACACACTGACCCACTGGCTCCATGTGTTTTACAGTCCAGAAGGTAAACTTTAGATGCTTTGGATCACTCAGCCTGCAGAAGGAGGATGCCGTTTTTTGAGCAGCCATAAACATTAAACCAAAGAAAGAGAAGAGGAAGCATCTGGCTTTTTAAACACACACTCAGAACACACACGCATACACACGCACACACACACAGTGACAATATTTTGGTCCCCTTATTGAGTCTGCTGGCTGTCTCCACTGCCTCACCGTTGATTAACACACATTCTCTGGGGTTATACAGTATATCCAATCAGAGCATGGCAACATTGACCCACTCACCTGCTACGTGACATCATGACATGTTCTTCTTCATGCTCTTGTGTGTGTGTGTGTGTGTGTGTGTGTGTGTGTGTGTGTGTGTGTGTGTGCGTGCGTGCGTGCGTGCGTGTGCTTGTGTTTTTGTGTGCACTGCAGTAATGCAATCTCCAGGTGTTGAGCTGATTGTGTTTTTCTGATGGAATGTTTCCTTTGTCATCATGCAGGCGTCCAGTTTAGACTGAATGACAGTTTGGCTTTACATTCTTAGCTGACAGGTCATTTCCTGTAGATACACACGTTTGTATCTACTGCTGGGCTCATAAGTTTACATACCCTGGCGACACTACAAAAACACAAAATCTTACCAAGTATTTTTGATGTAGTTTCTAGTGCAAATATATACACTTGAAACATACTGAACTAACTTACAAGTAACGTTTAAGCAAGATATATGAGCTTTTTAAGTCAATAATACCCTAATATTGCTTTTTTAAAGTACTAGCTCCACTGGCAGATTTGATTTTTTTCATCTACAATGTGGGAAAAATGTCTTACAACAAGTGAAATCATCTGCCAGTGGAACTAGTACATTTTTATAATGAGCTCAGTTAATGTGCAGCTCCACCAGGGGTTTGCTAATTGCTGCTGGCTAGTCTGAAGGAGCTGAATGGGGGAGAATGAAGAGGAGAGCTGCTCTGTAAGCTTGTAAGCTGAAGCTCCAAAGAGGAGGTTGGTGGGACTGATCCACCCATGCGTTTTAAACAGCTTAATGGTTGCCATGGAGATTGATGAATTTCTCAAACATGCATGAAAGAATCAAGGCAACACTCCAGGTATGTTTTTGATAAAGGAATAACATGATGTACAGCTCAAAAAAGTCAATTTTACATGATGATACTGCCCCTTTGAGGTGCAAAATGAAAGTAGGAGAGGGTCATATTGGTTATGTTGGGGAAACTGTCCAGTAGTCATGAGGTTTACCAGGCGTGTTTGGTTGGCTTACTTAGCTTTTTGGCCTTTTGCTGTTTCCCACATCCACTCTAATTCACAACTTCCTTGTGAAAAACATCACCCAGAGCTCGGTCACCGGGGACAACACAAACTTTGAGCTAAGCAGCTAACTTAGACCTTTGACCGAAAATTAAGTTAACAGATCATTTATTTTAAAGCTGTGTTTTTCATGTGTGGCAATCATTTATAAATGTCTGTGCAATGTGTCAACTGGTTCTGACCTGTGGTCAACCCCTGCTGCTTTTCTAACCCACTTGTTAGAATATGGTCGTTTCTGTTGGTGGGCATCACTTCCCCCTCCAGGTCCAAGTTTTGGGTCAAGTGTTGATTAGAGAGCAGAAATGCTATCACTGAACCACACCTCTTCCTCCTTCAATTTTGTGTTATCTGCCTCAGAGATCCCACTGGGTGAGTCAATGGAAAGCCCAGCACAGTAACCCTACCTCTACTAAGTGCGCTGTTATGATTCAAACATGTTTGTCTGATTTAGACAGAATGAGTGCAGCAGTCAGATTGTGTCCAGTAACGGCAGCGGTGTGATTAGAGCGGGTGTGGCGCAGCTTCAATCCACACGCACAGAAACACTCAATCGTTGCTCATTTCCACCCCTCCAGGCCACTTTTAGACTGACCCCGCTTTTCTTTCTTTTTGTTGAAACATTTATAAGTGAAATGTGTGATCACATCCAAAAAAAAAAAAAAAAAAACTGCTGTGTTTTGCTGCTTGGCTTGCTTTTTTATTGTAGGTCAGAAAAGCAAACAGTAGTCAGGAAAAACACTTCAACATCCAGCTGTTCTTTATAAAAACTCTTAATAGCAAAATGACTAATAATAATAATAATAATAATCCATTTTATTTAGAAAACCATTTATGTTTCCAATTGAAATCTCAAGGGACTCATTCACACACTGATGAATGAGTCGGTGTCTGACAGGGTGATTGTAGCGACAGCTGCCCTGGGCAGGCTGACCGAATGGGTCTGACCAACAGCAGCAGGCTGGGTGAAGTGTCTCTCCCAGGGTCAGACTGCCAGGGGACAACATCAGAGTTACAAGAAAAAAAGTCAGAAATTCAGAAAAAAAGAGTCAGAACTCTGAGAATAAAGTCAAAATACTTTTTTGTTTTTAGTGGCTGTGATCTTCTATAGAAATCTAAAGACACATTTCGTCCCTCTTACACTGGGAAGCTCTCTGGTCTCATGGGGGGTCAGTGTGGGGGGGGTCAGGGTGAGGGGTCAGGGTGGGAGGTCAGGGGGCACCACCTCTGAAGTGTAAACATTCTCCCACGTCAACATGAGCACGTGCCCTCCTCATCCTCCTCACTAGCTGACGCAAAGATGCCTCTGCTGCTGATTGGCCCAAAGTTTTACTGTTTTGCCATCGTGCGTGTGTGAGTGTGTTTCTGGTCCAATGCTGAATAAAAGGCCTGAGCAGAACTTCTCCGACCAGCTGTGACCAGAAAGGAGCGCAGCACGCGTCACGTCTCAGGGACCCAGCGGAACCGACAGAACCAGAACCAGAACCAGAACCAGAACCATGTTCGCCGCCTGCCTGGAGGTCCTGGGGATGATCCTGTCCGTCGCCGGCTGGCTGCTGGTGATGATCGCCTGCGGGTTGCCCACCTGGAAGGTCAACGCCTTCATCGAGGGCAACATCGTGGTGGCGCAGACCATCTGGGAGGGGCTGTGGATGTCCTGCGTGGTCCAGAGCACCGGACACATGCAGTGCAAGATCCACGACTCGGTGCTGGCGCTGGCGCAGGACCTGCAGACGGCCCGCGCCCTCACGGTCGTCTCGGCCGTGCTGGGGGTCGTGGGGCTGACGGTGACGGTGGCCGGGGCGCAGTGCACCAACTGCCTCAAGGACGACGCGGTGAAGAGGAGGGTGGTGTACGCCGGCGGGCTCGTCTACATCCTCTGCGGGCTCTTCGTGCTGGTCCCCCTCTGCTGGATGGCCAACAACATCATCACGGACTTCCACAATCCGAGGGTCCCTCCGGCTCAGAAGAGGGAGATCGGGGCGTCCATCTACGTCGGCTGGGCCGCCGCCGCGCTGCTGCTGTCCGGCGGCACGCTGCTCTGCTGCTCCTCCAGGGCCGCCAGGAGCCCCTTCCCCATCAAACTGGCTCCCACCAAAGCCAAAGCGGTCAGCGGCCAGTTTGACAAGAAGCACTACGTGTAAACCCACTGGAGGACAGACAGCTTTGTTTAGGGGGCGTTTAGTTGGGCAGAGTCCGTCCAGTTTCGGACGGTTCGCTGCGCTCAGAGGTTCGCAGGAGAAAAACCTGTGAAAATATGAACGTGAATTACTGACGCGGTTCGTAGCGGGTCAGCACCGCCAGGAGCCGGAACTCTGGACAATCAGAACCAGATCATTATAACTAAGGGCTGGGATCCGATCCAGTCACCGACTGTAAAACGAGCAGGTGTTGTGGTTGAGTTTTCTGTTTTTGTCATTTTTGTACGGATTTCTTTTTCTTAACAATAAAGCAAAATGTACTGTAGTTCCTTTTTTCACATAAAGAGTCTCATATGTGATATTTGAAGTATTTTTGTTTTTCTTTAAACATAAAGAAATTAAGTAAGAAACATGAATTATACCAACACTGACAGGTGGCTAATGGGACACAGGCAGGACTCTGATGGTCAAGGTAACAAGACTTCAGTTCAGAAACGAAGAGCTCAGCTTAATTTAGAGGAGAGTTAAATTCACTAGGGATTATCTTATGCAAACAAATTGAGTCTTTGTGAAAAAAAATACTGTTTAAGATAATCAGAGTGTCTTTGAACTTTGAATTAGTTGCATTAATATGCAACTATAATTTGGGATGGGCACGTTTCTGTTTAGAACCTCTTGAGGACAGAAAAGAAACATTTAAAGGCAATGGCTTCAACGGGAGAAGAAAGTACAGACTGGGAGCCATCTCTACTGTCAAAGTCTTTATTCAAACATTTAAAGGTAGAAATAGAAAAATGGAAAAGAAAAAATAAGAGGATGGACTAAAGATGATCTGGTACCATGTTAACTTAATGGAGGGGAAAGTAAATCCAGAGATGCTACAGAGCTCCAGCATAGTGCCCTCCTCCATGGCAACCATTTATTAAGTCTTTTGGACTTTACTTATGTAAAGCAATTATGACTATATTCATTTTAATCAGATCATTTTAAGTATAATTTATTTTCCTGTTCAGTACTGATAAAATTTCATATTTAAAAGTGTAATGTTTTTTTCCAGACACATAGAGCCATTTTAAAGCACAACTGTTACCTTCAGTTGTTCCAAAAATGCAACATGGCTTAAAATAAGTTTAACTTTGTAATTTGTTGTCTTAAAATTGGCCATCTGTCTCTTTAAGAAGCTCCAGCTCCTTCCAACACTTTGCCTTCAGCAAGTCATCACAACATGGCTCCTCCATCAGGCTGTTTACATCCATCCTTTAAAGCACTGAGCTGAGTGGAAGTTTGTTTGACAAACTCAGTGTTCCACCACTTCCACCAGGTGTTTGCTAATGGCTGCTGGCTAGTCTGAAGGAGCCGAGTGGTGAGACTCAGCTGGAGACTGCAGCTCCAAGGAGGAGCTTTGTGCAAATATGCGGCCATTTGAACGAGTAGGCATTTAGGCTCACCTGAATGGTTGCCATGGGAGATTCAAGAATTTTTTTCAAACATGTATGACAAAAAAAGCTACTTCAACACCAACCAATTAAAATTTTTATTTAGCAGGGGTTCCAGAGCCCAACATTCTCGAAACTGATTCAAACTGTGTTTAAGATGAATCAACAACATCCAAATGCAATGAGAATAAAATTGTATATTTTCTTCATTTTTTCTGTCCTTTCCATATTTCATTGTGTTGTGCATGTGAAAGTCTGTCAAACTGCAAATCTCAGAGTCTTTCATACGTCTATATGTCATAAATGAAGGCTTTCAGCAGTCTGTTAAACTGACTGACCTAATAACAGATCAAAAGTTGCTTCTGCAAAGTGTCACTTTAGGAGTCTGCACATGTATTATTGACTTATCAAGTTACATACCAAACCTTTCATATTTATATAAATAAACATTTGAAGTTTCATCTTCAAAGATGAAGTTCTTGGGATAGCGTGTTTGAAGACCTAAACAAAATCCCTTTCCACACCCTGTTAGCTAGAGGAAACCTGCAGGAACTTGGGCCCCCATAAAGCTTGTGTAAAAGCTCCTGTTTGTATGTGAAATAAATAGGACTATTAAGATGAGGTTCGGGTAATCAGGTTGGCTTTTCACACGAGGTAAACGAGTGGCGCGGCTGCAGCGAACAATGCTCCTTATCGTCAGCACAATCAGCAGGGAGCCATTCAGACATCCGGAATCTTGGCCTAGATCAGCAGTCAGAGCCTTCACATGGAGCAACAGAGAGGAAAGGAGTAAACACACACACACACACACACACACACACACTGGAGCTGCTTCTTCCCACCATCATTCCAAGCTCAAACCGCTGCGTTTTTATTAACACCTGCACATAATAAATTACAATCAAATATGTACATGCTGAGCGCTGAAAGGCGTGAGGCAAACACACGGTGTGTCATCACACACACACCTTCAGATAATGAATCAAAACTGTTTCAATTAGAGCGTCTTTAACGCAGCGGAGAACTAAACATTCTGATGATCTGCAAGTGTGATCACAGTGTTCCTATTACACAACCGCTCCTGATGTTACGATGCAGAAATGGGTCAAGACGCACGAAAGCTCTGTCGCCCCCTGGTGGTCGGACCTCTGAATGGCACATAATGAGCAGTGAAAAAAAAGAAAAAAAAAAAGATTCTGGGAACGGTTTGGAGCAGAACGTCAACATAAACCCAGAAGCCTCTACACTTAAAACATGAGATCTGGAGAAAAGATGCCTCGATTTTAAATATTGTAAGAACTGGCCAGTTAAGGTCTTATTTCATTTCCAGTGTGTTTCGATCAATGCCAGAATATCTTGCTGGTTTAAAACCACCTGAATCTTCTCTTCAAGCCTCAGCTAACGTCAACAAAAAGGCCTTTACCATTGGGAAAACAACAACAAAAAAAAAAATAGAAAACTGCATTTGATCCGGGATAAAGTGTCCATTTAGTGCAGAAGAGCTCCTATGACTGGTATTCCTTCAGGATCTGACCGGCGATGACCAGCCTCTGGATCTCGCTGGTGCCCTCGTAGATCTCCGTGATGCGGGCGTCGCGGTAGTGTCTCTCAGCGGGCATGTCTGTCACGTAGCCCATCCCGCCCAGGATCTGGATGGCCTGAGTCACAACACAGAAACAGAACAAGGTTTTACATCGACCAACGCTTCGGTTCTGCTCCTGTCCTCCGTTGGCCGTTTCCTTACCTGATGGGAGCAGAAAGTGGCAGCTTCAGACGCCACCAGTTTGGCCATGGCTGCTTCCTGCGGGAAAACACAGACAAAGAAATGTCCATCACTCAGAGCTGTAACAATAATCAACCTTTTATTTGGTTCCTGTGACCTGAACTGGTTTGATCACTGAATGTGTTTGTTTTGATTAGTTTTTTTACCATTATGTTTATTTATTTATTTTTTTCACAAAACAAGACCGTATTAAATAAACTAATCCCCAAAGTAAAGAAATATCACTTTGATCCCATATGTTTGTGGATTTCTTTCATTGTGTGTTTTTTTTTTTTTAACCAGGACTTTAAGATGTAAATTTGTTTAATCAGTTACGTCAATTTTAAACTCGCTGAAATGCATTATTATTATTTTAAAAACATAGAAAAAGGTTCCGGCCAGAACCTTTGTCTGTGCGTTTCTGGTACGTCCCTTAAATTTAACATAAATCCGACATCGTCAGTTGGAATAGCAAAGTAACAGATGACAAAGCTGCTTCTCTTGACCCACAGTGAGTCAAATGATTTGTTTGGACACTGGTAAACACAAGTTGTGCTAAAAATAATTAGTATATCAGCAAAGCTATTCAGGTCTAAAGTAGCATCTGAATGCTAAACAAGGAGCAGCAGCAAACATAATCGCATTTTACACCAATCTAATGGTTGAATAACAAAATACAAAAAAACTACATATCTTTGCCTTTGTTGTTGTATTTATTCAATAATTTAGCAGGAAAACTGGCTTTTGAATAGAATATGTAGCTTATTTTGTCAGTAGGCCAAACAGTTTTCAATTAAAATGAGTCATTCCTTTCCACTGCCACCACTTGCATGCTTAGCATAAGTGATTTTTGCAAATGTTCATCAGATAGAAACTTTTTACTAGTTGGTGTAATAAAGCGTATTTTACCGCATAATCAAATGATTACGTATAAAACTAAGTTTTAACCTGTTTTTATGATCAGAACTGAACTGATTCTGTAGATTAATTGAATCCATTTGTCCTGTAAAGTCCTGGAGATGTTTGTAATGTAGCAAACTGACTGAAAGTGAAGGAACCTACAACATGATTCACCTGTGTCCGACTGTAGTCGAGTTATTTCTGCATCTAAACTCTTTAGGAGTTAAACTTTGTGACATGAGAGCAAAGGACAATTGATAATGAGGACATGTCTGAATGAGGTCAGATTGAATACCGAGTGTGTTCCAGACATTGCCCAGAGGAACACGGTTTACCTTGGTGAAGGCTTTCTTTGCATCTCGGAGGAGTGAAGCCTTCCAGGTGAGCAGGCGGGCGCTCTCTAAGGCCACGGCCATGTCAGCCAGTTTAAACTGGATCAGGTCGACAAAGAGAGAAACAAGAGTTCAGTCTGAGGGACTGGCGACCTGGAATTAAGAAACTGTTTATAAACTCCTAAACTGAACTTCTGTTTTCTCTGACGTCCATTTTTACCCGGTAACATACTAAACTGAAATGAATCGGACCAAAACTGGCTCTAGCTCTGTAGCATGCCGTCCCGTCCGAGAGCGGCTGGTCTTGCCTGGATGGCCTGCAGTTTGCCAATGGGCGCTCCGAAGGCCGTCCTCTTGTGTGCGTAGTCGGCGGCGCAGTCCAGAGACGCCTGAGCGATGCCGAGAGCCTGGGCCGCGATGCCGATCCGCCCGCTGTCCAGGGTTTGCTGAGGGACGCACAACCATCATGCGACTTAGTCAGACGTAAACACCAGAGGACACAAACATCACTATTTGCACCTACATATGCAAAGCTTTGTGTTGACATAAAAAGGAAAAACGTGGAGGTGACTACTGCCATCAACTTTATTAACTGCATAATAAACACATGAAATAAAACAGAATCACAAAATGTCACCGTCACAACTATAGCTATGGGACTTTTATCATTATTATTATATTATTATTAAGGCTGCAAAAAATTATTTTAGACAATGATTAATATAACCATTATTCTGATGATAATAGATTAAAAAACCAAATCATCACATTCTGCAGATTTTTCACTGAATATTGTAATATTAGAAATGATTGCAAATAAATACATTTTCCTTTTTTAAATAAGAAATCAAACATTTTTTTGCCTAAAATACAGCAGCTGCATTCATTTAGTGAACACTTGATCATTTGTAGTAAAGGACAATTCTGCAGCTAAAAAATACTTCCAACATCAATATGAAAATCTCAAGCCTATCTGCTGGATTTATCAATACAATGTGGGGCTGATCTGCCAGTTTTTTTATTTCTTTGGATTAATTGATTGATTAATTGATTGAAAACATGCTTAAGATGAGAATTTGAGCCACGGGGAGCTAAAACTTTCACTTGAGGAGTTCTGGGTAGAATAGATTTTCAGACATTTTTTTTCTTGCAAAATATTTCATTTTTCTACAGTTCTGACTTAAATACTGCTCTGAATATGTTGTTCTCTCAGCAAACTTTTTCTTTAATCTGTACAGTCTAGTTGACGATTAATGGCTGACTAATTTTCTTAAAGATTATTTCAATTATTAATAAATCATTTCATTCCCGTTACTGTGACCTGCTTCTCTTTATAATCGTAACTCAATCAGAAACAGTGGATGTCCAGCAGCCGTCCAGCCAGTGAGCAGCAGGAGGGGCTGAATGTAAAGATTTACAACTGGAGTCGTGATGAAGCGTTAGAATACCATAGCGATCTTGAATCCGGCGCCGCGGGGCCCCAGCATGTTGTTCAGTGGGATCCTGCAGTCCTCCAGGATGATGTTCGCGGTGGACGAGGCCTTGATGCCCAGCTTGTCCTCCTTTTTTCCCAGAGAGAGTCCAGGGTGTGGCATGGGGATCAGGAAAGCACTGATTCCCTGCAGACACAGACGGAGGGGGAGGAAGGGCGAGTTAGAGGGCGGCGCTTTCTCTCTGCAGACAGAAACGCCATGTCTCACTGCCGTGCCTTGTGTTTGAGCTTCTTGTCTGTAGTGGCGAACACGACCGTGGCCGAGGCGTCCCAGCTGTTAGTGATCCAGGCTTTGGTTCCGTTCAGCACCCACTCCTGTCCGTCCTGATGGGCCATGGTGGAGGCAGCACCCGCATCGCTCCCGTTTCCTGACGTTTAGGTTCACACTGTTAGAAAACTGCATTACTATTGAATGACTGCTGGAACAAAGAACAGGCAGTCGTGGAAAACGGAACGTAAACTGTGGTTTTAAGCTTCAGGACAAGTTAGTAGTAATCAGGTCAAAAACGGAAGAAATTCTCAAGTTATTTCAGTCTAATCCTAACAGATTCTAGGATCTGTTTTTATTAAACAGATAAGTAACCATGACCTGGCTGTGAAAGACTAAGTACACCAATGATTTCCATTCAGTAAAAAGCAACATTACTCATCTCCAAGAGAAATTAAATCTTGTCATAATTCATATAATTCAAGAGTCTTCAAAAAGTTGCTGTGGACAGGAAGGATTTCCAGTAGCAGACAGTCTTGCAACAAATCCGGAAAGGCCTCTGACTGAAGACTTTTGCTCAAGCAGTAAGCAATTAATCGCATAATAATCGTGTGGGCTAGCTTACAGCAAAACATGCATCTGTGTGTTCTGCTCAGTTTCATGGATGTCCTGTTAAAATAGTGTAACAAATGGTAGCCATGGTTACCTGGCTCGCTCAGGGCGAAGCAGCCCACCTTGTCTCCAGCAGTGAACGGGCTGATCCACTGCTTCTTCTGTTCCTCTGTGCCAAACTTCAGGATGGGCCCGATGTACAGAGACTGAGAATCACAGAACAGTCCCAGCATTAGACCAGCGCCGTCTGCCTCGCTCCTCCATGCTGATTGGCTGCTCCTACGTTGTTAACGGAGACCACCACGCCTGTGCTGGCGCAGCCTCGGCTGATTTCTTCCACGGCCAGGCTGTAAGCCAGGTAGTCCATCCCCGCTCCACCCAGCTCCTCTGGCACCTCCATGGCCATCACACCCATCGCCCCCAGCTCCTTTATCTGAACATGCACAACAATGGCCGCCGTCATCTTTCTTTCTACACAGGTCATGATACTTTCTATGCAAAACAGAAGATCGGTTTAGACACAAATTCCCAGAGTGTGATGAAAAACCATCCGACTCCTAACAATTTCCTTTGGTTTTGTCGCAGTTAAAACTCATTTTGATATCAGACATTATTCACCTGTGGAATTTTAATAAGGTTTCCATAAAATCATGGCACAAAACAAAATCTTTCTATTTTCTTTTGATAAAAACATGTCAAATAACATAATGGTGAACCATTAACATAATTATTAATCCTCTGCCGTATCTTATTTCACGCTTGAAATAAGACAAAACTAACTTATGAGTAACTTTTTACTTTAGCTTGTTTAAAGTTAAAAATTCAATTACTGTAGTTCCTCTGGCAGATTATTTCACTTCTAACATGTGAAAAGTGTTTTGTTATAAATTAAGTCATCTGCCAGTGGAACTAGTACTTTAAATCAACCCTTTTCTAACATTAATCAGTACAAAATAAGTAAAAGTATGGATGATTTGTCCTGATATGGTATCGATATCGGCCAATACTCAAAGGTGCAACATCGGTATCGTATTGGAAGTGAAAACATTTTACAGCTGTGTGTGTGTGTGTGTGTGTGTGTGTGTGTGTGTGTGTGTGATAGCACCTGTTTAGCAGGGTAAACATGCTCCTTATCGAGCATGGCAGCGATGGGGGCCAGTTCTCTGTCTGCGAAGTCTCTGCAGGTCTGCCTCAGTAACTGATGCGTCTCCGGCAGCTCGGCCAGCTGGGACAGACTGCGGCTGCCATGGAGACAGACGGCTAGAACTGATGGACAGAGGAACACGGACAGGGATCAACACAGAGGGCTGATGCTTTTGCTTAAAGTTGATAACTAAATTAAAAAAAAGAAAAGAGATATTAAAAAACCAGAGGAAATACAGCAAAGTACTAATAATATTTATTTACCCAAAGTAATTGAAAAATATGCACTATTAATTACAATTAAAATTATTGGTTTGCTTTATAAAAAAAAACACAACACATTTCATAAAACCAGGATGTAAAATTAATTTACTGCCTACATCAGAAACTGAAGCAAACTCTTTATCTACTGTTGGTTCCATAAGATTAACAATAAATATGAATATATCTAGAAGTATAAATTAAAGGCATTTAGAAGTAAATTTGCATTATGTAATATAATGAAGTGACCTATTTGATAATGTGGGATTTTGTTTAGAACAGCATTTGAGTGATGGGGCTCTGTGTGTAGACTGAATGATGAATGTTTAAGAACTTCTTATAATCATGTTCTCTTATCTAAATAAATACCACAAAAATGGGGGGGTGGAAATCTCAGCTCCATGATTTCTGATTTTGGCAGAGACCGGAATATATTTCGGTTCAAATACAAAGGGGCTGATGCATTTTATCTACATTGACCGTCCACCACCTGTTTTAATAGCATTTTTGTTACGTATCGTGCCTGTTTATATGGCTAAGTTATATTTTAACTGCCTCTCTCACGCACTGGCCTGACTAGCCCTCCTTAAAATCTTCGGGAACGAGCGGGAGTCGAACTCGTAACCTCCGGGGTCACCTGCTCTCCCACTCGCGCCGCTGCCGCCCGTTAACATGTACAAAAATAGATTAGGGAGGCTTATTTTGACCCTTTTCGCCACTGACATAGTTAAAGATAATCAAACTAAGGTCAACCAGGCTGCATAAATTAAAATATTATTAATGCATCACTGCTGAGAAGTCCGCATTGAGCAGCAGCAGGGTCTTTAAACGCACCACTAGCTACCGTTTGCTTATTTAGGTGAAAGGTCATTCCCACCATCAGTAACCTTCATCAAATTAATGACCACCTGAATGCAACATTTAAACAGCAGCACCGGGTGATCTGATTTCCTCTGTGTAACAAAGTCGGGAGCGGAGGCAGTTTTTGATTTCTACAGCTAAACTGAAACCGTACTTAGCCAACGAGCTAACTGGAAACACAGCTACATAACGCGCTACTTGCTTCCAATCCCAGCGGGGAGAAGAGAGAAAGATCAACCAGGTTTGTTTCCCACTGGGGTTAAGATACACAAGTTACAGATGTCAAGTAACCCAAGATGCGAGCACACAGCTGTTCGTGCTTTTAGCCATGATACTGTTAAATAACGCTCACTTAACTAACCCGTTTCTAACATGATTCTCTAGCTTGTTTGAACGTTTTCCATTGGTCTTCTTTTGGCTTTGTCCTTCGAAACTCACCTTTTCTAGCTTTAAAAAGTGCCGACATAGTTAGTACCTTCCTCACGGTACAATCCCAGCTGAAAGTTTATGAAGTGATGTGTTGCCTTCAGGTTTCATAGTGATTGTCAATACTGTGTTAGGTTGGAAGAGCATCATTCTCTGAATGAGTTGACATGCTGCGATTCATAAAATAATCTTAAAATGTCAAATTTAAAACCAATTTTATGTAAAAAACAAAAAATGCTTGTCCTATCCATCTCTTACCATTTAGCATGATCTTTTAAAGCTTACATTAAAAGTCGTGTTTATATAATTTACGAGCACACCTAAAGAGGACAGAGGAAGTACGTGGACCACGTGACACATTGCTGGATTCACTGTACCTCGTAAACAACAGACCTCATTAGAAAAACAAAAGAAATTACATCAATCAATCGGCAGCATTTCGGAGTATTTAAGGTAAAAGTAGGGATACAGTCAACTCGTCTCTTTCATAAACCGGAATAAATTATTTATTTTTCAATTTTCTGTACAGGGGCAAAATCTTAATTAGATTTTGTCTTGCAGGTTGATTTTAATAGCTGAATAAATGAAGTTATCGTTTCAAAGCTGATTTTTTTAAAATTCAGATTATCTTAATCTGACATGAATTTTCTTTGATTTTAAAGCAGTGAAGTGACTATTAGAAAAAAGGTCAGCTCAACAAAACAAATTTATAAGGGCGTGTTTTTCCACTGCACTGTACATAAATGTAATGCATCAATATATGAAGTTGATGCCTAATATTCATAGCAAATTTCAATCTTTCCATTGTGCGTTGTTACCAAAGCAACCTGTCTCTGGCGCTTGATGTAGTTTGCTTTGTCTTATTTTTATGAGAAATACAAAATAATTATATTAGGAAAAAGGTAAGAAATGAATCCTTTGGAATTAATTAGAACATGTTGATGAAAAATTCTGACTTGTTCAAAGATAAATCAGGAGTGAATACATTTCAGACTGAGTCATTTTATCCCTCTATTCTTCTATTCATCTCTGTATAATTGCCATGTTCAGTTTGTTGCCTCAGCTACATAAAGTGCATCGTGTGATTAATTCTGTAAGGTCAAGAGGATCGATATTTTATTTGCCTTCACACCGTGAGACAAGTCCCAACCTAATGTTTGACTCAGATGCCAGGGCAGAAAAACGAAAGATGTAAACAAATGAGTTATACGACAGTATAAACACAAAACATACCACTTTTTGTAAAGTAAATAAAACTTGTCCAGTCGTAAAGGGATCATGTTTTTCACGTTTATTTTTTAGCACCATAAAAAGTCACTTAATGATGTCCAGTGTATTGCTCTCGATCTCTCTTTCCTTTGGGATGGAGCAACGCTGTCAGAGGTCAAAGAAAGGACCAGAGAATTGGAGAAAGAAGAAGCTTGGAGAGATAAAAAGCTGAGAGAGCTACAGCAGCACCAGGCAGTCAAGCAGGCGTGTTTCACTTGCTGGTGGTGGTGAAGGTGAAGCATCCTCTCTGGTGGAACTGCATGTCCCTGATGCGGCGCATGGACTGGATCTGGGGCTGGAAGGCGCAGAAGTCGTTGTAGTGTCTGTAGTCACCACACTCAAACAGGTACTGGTAGCCTCTGTATCCAGGGTACTGGTAGCCCACCCAGCTGAGAGACACATGGAGAGGGAGGGAGTGTTATGTGCATCCCTGAGTACTTGGCTTCTAATTGCAGGAGACAATGAGGTTTCAGAGTTCTTGTAATAAGTTCTCAAGTCCTAATGCTTCCCAAATAAATCTTTTTAATCTCTGTGATTCTCTGAGAATGATTTTACAAGTTCAACTGGAGCTACTTGATCTCATTTATGATCTTGTGCAGGACTCAGAAAGGTCAGTGGTCATGGTTGTAGTCAAGACAAAGTTTAGGGAATTAAGAAATATTGTTGTCTATCACTAAGAAGAGATGCTTTATTTGGCCTTATTGGTCATTAGTGGAGCCTAGAAGTACAAAGTTGCATTTAAAGAAATTATCAAGTTATATTTCCTGCAGAAAAGTTGTTTGGTCGTCTGTTTTGCAAACAGGTCTATTTTGGGACTTCACAATATAGTACATTGTGACTGGGGTCCTTGGTGACATTACAGTGGACACTACACACATATTTTAGGGGCTATGCATCTTAGGACATTATGCAGGTCAATCAATAGATTATGAGTCTCTTTTAAACCTTTGCAGTTTTTGAGGGAATGGTTTAGGTATTTATAGCGGGTCAAATTCGCTGTCCTGAGTCGTGGTGATAAATTAAACGTTTTGGAGCATAGCTGTTCATCAAGGGTCAGATTAGCAATGTTAGCAATATTTAATTTTCCAAGAGGTTGGTTTTGTTGGGTTTGAAAAGGTCTCCCAAACAGATTCTTGTAGAATCCTAAAAATAAAAAAACAACTCATTGGATTCAAATAAGTCTAAGAAATACCTCTGATGCCTTTACAGAGGTTCTGGTTGAAGCTAGAGCTTTAGGGTTCCCTTAAAAGGGTTAACAGGATCAGAAGAAAATTCAAAAGCTCCCCTAGGAGCTATCAATAACTATCTGCCTGACCCAATGTGTGACCACTCACGCTCCTCCCGGCACCCTCACGCTGCCCACTCTATCACAGAAGCCGTGCGCCCAGAGGGTGGGCACATCATCCTCCTGAATCTCCATCTTGTTGCCCTTGAAGTCGGAGAGCTCAAACAGGCAGATCTTGTGCTCCAAGCTGTCCTGCAGAGAGGAAAACCAAAACAGAGAGAGATTTTATTCCTGGCATTCATTCCCGACTTTGTGTCAGTGTTGTCTGTGACTCTACAGAGGGCAGTGTTACACACATTTTAGCCCTCAGGGACTGGAACTAAAGCTCTCCGAGTTTCCTCAATACAGACCATCTTTACTGTAGGTACTATTTTTAGATAACTGTGTACATGTGCCAGAAATAGTTTGAGTTTTAAAATGAACCAAATAGGCTGACAATGCAATTCTTGAGAATGACAAGTTGTTTTCTTCTAAAAACAACAAAAAAAAGGTGTGATTATTAATATTAAGCTTTTATCTGGTTTAGGGTTTACTTCCTTCCAACAGCAGTAAACAGAGTTTGGTGAACAGGGACATATCCTGTCATGTACTATTTAAATTTAGCCTAAATAAAAATGCTGAAAGTCCAGCCTTTGTCCAGCCGCTCTGATGTGGTCACAGTTCTGCTCTATAAAAAGAGACATTGAAAGCTGAGCTTTGTTTGGCTCAGCATAGCCTGGTTGAACCTTTTCACTTTCCACCACACCAAGACATCAATGGACGTAGAAATCCTTTCTATACTGAAGGTTTTTCACCTTTCACTGCATATGAAATATGGCTTCAATGGCTGTTACCATCCATGGATTGGATGGTAACAGAAAGTATTGACATTTAAATGTCCATTTTTAATAGTCTTGATTATACTCCCATCTGACATACGTTTTCATTAAAGGTTATGTATTTTCAGCCACATAGTGCACAATAAAGTAACTATCTTGTCTTCAGTTGTTATAAAATCTAACATCAAATTTGACGTCATAAAAATTTAACTTTGTAATTTAGCACGTTGAAATTGGGCCTCTGTCTCTTTAAGAAGCTCCTGCTCTTTCTAAAGCTCCACCTTGTGGAAGTCATCACAAGATGGCTCCTCTATTAACCCTTTGACAACATTTTTACCAGAGTTGCACTGCGAGGTGTAGCTCCTGTAATGAACTTAGCAGGTGCGCAGTTTGCTAATTGCTTCTGGCTAGTCTGAAGGAGCTGTGGGTGAGTGGCAGAAACTTTGAAGCTGCAGCTCAGAGAAGAAGCTGCACCTCGGAGGCGGCACTAGGTCCACCCAGGCAACACTCCAGGTATGTTTTTCATGAGGGAGTAAGAATTGACATAACACCGCCCCTTTAAGTTTGAGTGTTGACAGTACCATGCGGATGGGCCTGAGGGACATGAGGCAGTCGCTGCGGTAGGAGTTGCTCCAGGTATCCCAGCGAGGATACTCGCCCTTCTCCAGGATGAACATCTCGCCACGGAAGTTGGTCTGCTCAAAGGCAACGAAGCTAGAGAAGGTGGGTGGGTTGGGGGGTGAGGGGGCCGGGCAAGGGGATTCAGGGGATAAACACAGAGGAAGGGAGAAGGAGGACAGCAGAAAAGAGCAACACACATGAAGAAGAGAAGTACACAGAAGTCGGAGGTGCTCAGATCACTTCTCTGTGTGGGAACTTACGGGCCGCACTCCACAATGATACTACGCACTCTATCCATGCCACGGTCACACACGTTCATACACTCATTCTGGACCTCCATCATCCTGCCCTGGAAGTTCTCCTGGTCGAACAGCATGATCTGCACAGAGGGGAGGATGGAAGTGTTGGGTGGGTTACAGGAAACTCAGTTTAATCCTCTCTAATCATGCAGACAGATGTTGCATGATTAGAGAGTTTTCACTTTTAAAGACACACTTTTACAGCCTGAAACTAGAAATGATGTTACTATGAATATATTTCACAACTTATCATAATAGGTTTTGGAGGAAATCTCTGTTTTTGTCATAGATGTGGACTTTTTAGAAACAAAAGTGATACTTTTGGAAAGTTCTGAAAAAATTAAATTTAAAAAAAAAAGTTTAACACTTGGTATGAATTTATCTACTGTACAAATCACTTGTGATTTTTTTCTGCCAATTATTTTATACCTTTAGTAAAACTGGACTTTTAAAAGCTCCTCTAATCTGGAACAAACTTCCAGAGAACTGCTTATAAAACAGCTTCCTTGAAAGATTCAGTATGTAACTATTATAAAAAGAAAATATGCATGTTTTTAACAAAATTAATAAAATGTCTGTTCCAACCTCAGGTTGTTCCCTTGAAAATGATATTAGAGTCTAAAATCTCTAGAGAATTTTGCCCCTCACTGTTTCTACATCTTCCACTCCTTACTTTCTTGTTTTTCCACTGTTACATCGTCTCCAGCTGGATTCCTTCAACAATCCCACTCAACTCTTTCTTCATGGCCCGACAGAACAAACAAAATCTAAGCTGATGTGCACTGATGTTGCAGAGGTGACTCACTCTGTAGGATCCCATGCCAGGATCGCCGGTCTTGGTGGCCTTGCTGGTGGCAGCTGGAGCTGGGGCTCCCTTGTCCTTGGCATCAGCGCCCTGGCTGGAGGCGGACTTGGCAGTCTGAGACATGGTGAGGGGCTTCAGGAGAGTCTGTGCGTCGGATGCAGGAAGCCGAGGAGGGGGGCATCAAAAATAGAGGTGTAAACAAACAGAATTGTGGAGGTTGATGCGAAAGTATGGGAAGATCTCCTAAACATTGACATCATCTGGAGGGAAATGTTGGTAGAAATGCGCTTTGTTGGGATTTATTGCTGTTTATGTTTGGCTCATTTGGATGCTACACTTCTGTTTGGGCCTTTCCCCTTGGCTGAGATAAGGGGTAGGAGGGTGGGGAGCTTGTGGATGACGGGGAGTGGACCCTGGCTCTGGATGTGCAGCTCTGGTGCTGGGCTGTGTATGGCTGTGTCCTTACCTGCGTTAGTACAGCTTGCAGTGCCGTGTGAGGGAGGCTGGCTTGTGTTGGTTCCGTCAGAGCTAGACCCAAGCTTTTATACCCTGGCAAAGGCCAAACGTATGGGCTCATGGCACAATAGAAAGCCTCGCGTCATCACAGTTGGCCTGCGCCAAAGCGGCAGGTCATTGCATAGCCTGGAAACACTGCCGGCCCCCTCTGGCCTGCCTGTAAGCATTTCACTGTCAAAGAAAAGCACTGACCCAGGCAGTTTTACCCTGGGTTGGGTTGCTGGGCCTGTGAGCTGTAGCTGTATGTACAAGGAATGCAAAGATCCAGGGGGACACAAAGCGGTAATCACCTACACAGGCTAACAACAATGCACCATATTCAATAGCCTGGGGACCCAAGAACAAAGACGGAGCATTTTAAATCACCGTCCTTTAGCTCTGATGAGCCAAAACATATTGAAAATATGCAGTACTTCCCACTGTAAAAATGCTAAAATAAATTGAATTTTAGCATAATGTTTACATTTTAGACATTTCACTAGCTTAAAACCAGAATAGAGGTTTTAAGCGGGAGTAGGGTGAGCAACCATCACTGCGCCTTGGGCAAAGTTCCAAGTCAAGGTAAACTGTTTGTTTTAACCTCCATTAAAACTGAACTGAACCTTTGTTTAGATGCATTGGCTGTTACTCTTCTGAAGGGTTACACTGATGTGTGTTGTCTGTTTTGTAAGACCACCTTAAGGAGTTTATTTATTAGATTTTTAAAATCCACACAATTAAATTAACATCGGTCAAGTTTCAGAACCATACCAGATGCTAACATAGTGGCTTTTGAAGGAATACATTAAGGATAAAGT
This sequence comes from Poecilia picta, assembly GCA_033032245.1. Classification (NCBI taxonomy): domain Eukaryota; kingdom Metazoa; phylum Chordata; class Actinopteri; order Cyprinodontiformes; family Poeciliidae; genus Poecilia; species Poecilia picta. The sequence continues at coordinate 28,668,686 of CM065364.1, read as the reverse complement.
TTTATTTATCTGTGTTTGGCACTTTTCACAGCATCTATCAGGAAACTGTTCATTTTGCCTCTGTGCCATTTCATTTAACGACTAGATTAAAAGTTTTCAAGTATCAACAAAAGCTATGCGTTTCTTACAGACCATGCACCAAGAATGTTTTGTATCCACTTTGACAGCCAACAATTCAAAGTTATTTTCTAAATTCTTTTCATAGTTTACTGTAGGGATATGGGATTATAAAGCAGGAAGTTACTTTGAGTTATTTTTGGTTTGATCAGAGGTCATAATCTGTCATATTTCATAAGTCATCTGGCCCCAATAGAGATGAGACCTAACAGGATAGAAGTAGTGTGTAATACAACATGATCAAAATAATATGCTATATTAAGTTATACGTATTTTGAACTTTTTATGAGTATTTATGCCTATAATCCTGAAGTGAACTAAAGATTTCTCAACAGATTTAGAAGGGGCCAGCTAAAGTGTGCATAATCAGACCAAATCAGAAGATTTTATGGAGAGTCAGGAAAAGCAGGCATCCGGTTTGAGTCTCAAACTCTTAACAGCATAAAACAACTAGATAGTTTATGTCTGCCTTTGTTGAATGTCATGAATATGTCAAGAATTAGCTAAAATGCTAAAGTTAGTGAGAATTCTGTCAGTAGGATGTGGGCTATCATATGACCTACATCTAGAATGCATTAACAGCAGTTTATAAGTTAAAATTACGTAACATTAGCTAGGATGCTAACATTAGCTAGCTAATGTTAGCTAAAATGCATTCAGTGACATGTCTGCTATCGAAGGCAAAACAGCAGTTCATAAACTAACATTAGCTAAAATGCATTCAGTAGTGGGCTACAAAATGAGTCAAAAGAAGTGTCAGAAAGGACAGGAAGTGTGAAATGGCGAAGGGACAAACCAGTGGTAGCCTAGTATTTTTCCAAATCTACAAAACAATATTTCTCCTTACTTCACTAGTCAGTGGTTTGGGAGATAATCAGTTGGCCATGTTCTGAGAAATTATTACTGTCTGTATTTCAAGTAACTGGTGACAACACAAAACACTGAGGGGAATTTTGTTAAACCTTTTGTCAACTGAAGACTCAAAATAACTCACTGATCAATCTTTTATTAAAAACACCACTGCTTTAATTGAAGCTATCCCTTTCACTGATCCTTCCGGGAGTGAAATAAAGGTTGCCGCTGATCATGTTGATAATTCCAGGATTATGTCAGATGGATTACATCTGGATTACGTCACCTCCGCTGTGATGATTTCCAGTTGTGAAGCTGGATAAAAAAATAATTTGATATATGCAGATTAGGTGCAAACTAATCCTGCAATATAATCTGTATGACTCCCAAATCACCCTATGATACAGCTCATGCTGGAGTCGAACTCATCTCATGATGTATTAGTGGAGACTGAAATGTGTTCTCACAGTGATGCTGTTTGACACTCAATACCTGAACAAATGTTGAATTCATATTCTTTTTATACAATTTTTTAAACACACTTTTAAAATCTTGATTTTTATTATTTGAAAATAAGTTAATTGTATATTCTTAATGATTTGTCAAAACAATAAATATTTCAAGGCATCTCAAAAACATAAAGGTGAATACTTTAATGTCAACATATGTCTCATCACTGTAGGTTTTAGTTTTAGCATCCAGGTATTCAAACAAGACAAAATAGAAGTAAACAGGTTTAGTTCATGAACTAAACCATATTTTGTTCGTCAACATGGTATAAGAGGACATATTTTAGATTGATCTATGCTTGCAGTTAATCTTTTAAAATAGTCTGGCATATACTTAATTATACTTCTTGTGAATTATACCTCTTATGTGACAATTGTAATCAGTTTCTAATGTGTTCAGGCAGTTAAGGCATAGAACTTCATCAGGAAATATAATCAAAATAGATGTAGAAAATATTAGCCTCATGGAAATAGTTAATTAGTTAATAAGTCATGTATTGTCTATGTGCGGGTAATTAAACCTGAATTTGCTTGGAGTAAAGACAGGACACCCACTGGCTCATTTTATGGTCATTTGTGTGATGTATTTTCACCAGATTGGGGGCTCATCCGGGATGCCAAATTGTTTTCCCTCCCAGGCTTGTGTGATGAAACCATGCATGGGGCAGGCTGGAACTCCTGACTGAAGACAGCAAACACACCATGGTGCTCCAGCTTTGATTACTGATATGCCAGTGCCTTAGTGTGAAGGAAGACAGAGGGTGATAGGAACCACAAACCCTTTCCTTAAACTCCCTCTGGCCATTCATAAATCACCAGTTGACCGTGCCATGATCAGTGAAGATGAGATCTTACAGAGAGGAAATCGCAGGAGGCATGGATGAAACTCAGCAAAGTTGACATAGAGCACTGTGTTTAAAATTTACATCGGTTTGAAACACATCATGTGATGAAACCTGTCCAATGCGTGGTACTGTTAAGAAGTTATGTGCGTCAGGTGATGCTTTGCACTGCTAGTTTTGCTGTATCTTTACCTTACATGCCCCTACCAGACACTTGCACACATTTCCTGAAAGTTCCTCATACCCTCAAGTAACAAGGAAAATGTTATATGTCATTTACTTGAATAGCGCTTTATCAAGTCCAGATGATTTCTCAGAATTTGATGGAGTGCTGCAAAGTGAGGTGGTTGTTAGCACTGCTGCTTTTCAACAAGAAAGTCATGGGTTCAAATCACGGTAAGCTTTTCTGTGTGGAGTTTGTATGTTCTTTCCATGATTAAACAGCCTTGTTTAGTTAATTTGTCTGTGCATGGTTGCTTGTCTTGTGTGTCTCTGTGTTGTCCTGTCCACCTTTCGTCCAGAAACCGCTGGATATAAACACCAGCCCCAATAATCCTTGAAGAGTCTTATTAGCTGCCGACATGCATTATTAATCCATTCATTCAATGTATAAATGACTGTTAGGAGATCCACCAGGTGAAGTATTTCAGGTCATATTTGCTGTTACCTGATGAAACTCAAGTAACACCACTTTCTGTTTCTGCCTAACATTTAGCAGATCTTGACTTTACCTGGAGTGTACTGAACTAAATTTGTTTCACTTACAAGAGAAATCCAGTTAATTATGCTGACTTCTAATCTTTTGATGACATCTTTATTTAATCGGCTCCATCAGACATGAAGAGAGATGAAACAGCCACACTTACACCTGAGAATTAAAGTCAACGCTCTTGACTTGGTTTCTAACAGTTTTTGGACTTACAAAAGAAATGAGGCAGAACATCAATAAATAAAACAGAAATGGTTTTGGTCTTACAGAAATAAATTTGCATTTTGGTTACCTGCCTCCATTAATGTGTAGGATAACTTTAGGCTTTAAAGGGGCAGTATTATGTATTTTCCAGCCACATGGTGCTATTTTAGAGCACAGTTACATAAATATGTTAACTTAAGTTGTTATGAAAATGCTATATATATATATATCAAATATGACTTAAAAGAAATGTCATTCTATAATGTACTACCTTGAAATTGGGCCTCTGTGTCTAAAATCGCTGCCTTCGAGAAGTCATCACAACATGGCTCCTCCAGTAACCCTTCAACAACATTTTTACCAGCATTGGACTGAGAAGAAGCTAGTATAATGAGTGCAGTTCTACCAGGTGTTTACCAATTGCTGTTGATTAGTGTGAAGGATCACTCGGTGAGCGGTGGAGTCACAGGAGAACTGCAGCTCTTAATACTTTCTTAATACTGCCCCTTTAAATTACATCTTGAAGTGTCTGAAATTCTTTTGGGCTCACAGGAAGTAGAGTTGTTCTTTAGGAATTTGAATTGCTCATAAAAGAAGAGCCTCTGACTTCCCTGTTTACAAGTAGCTGATTATGCAAGTACACGTACATGCACACACACGTACCCACACGCATACACCCACCCACACACAAGGGCTGTTTAAACGCTTTAAACAAACTGGAGTCTCCTGGTTCAACCTGTTTGAAGCCTGGGGACATGCAGTTCCTGTTAAATGTATTGAAAACGGTTAGAGATGAGTCGAATCCCAAGTCCCTCACATTGTGACATCTTCAGTTGGAGTGCTCAGTCTCTATTTAATGCACATAAAAGTTTACAACTGATAAGAGTCGTTTTCCAAGTAGAGTTATAATTTGATGTCAGAGAATCTCATGAAGGGAGTGTGACTGTAACAGGCTAGCTGCTGCTTCACCAGATGTCTGGATGGATGACTTCCTCTAGTGTGTTTATATTTCTGATTGCTCTCATGTTAGACTCCAGCTGATGAGATCACTGACACTTTCTTTTCGTGAAGACACTCTGCACTAAGAATGTTTGATATGGAAAGGAACAGAGAACACAGCTGAAATTCTAAATTCAGTCCAGGGTGGCTAGAGGTATAACAAGCTTGATTTGGACCTTGTGCTGATTTAGGAGCCCAACAGAACCTGAATTTAAAAAGACCACTTTGATAATGGATCAGTTGTACACAGTTTTACTAAGGAAAACATACATAGTTTTAAGTTATAGTGTTATGATTTCTATGGGTTTTTGTTTTTTTTTTCCTTTTTGTTACATCTGAATGTTTTCAATCACCAAACAACTTTATTATCATACTGAGATAACTCTACCACAGACAGAAGGCAGTTTCAATTTTTTTATGGTAAAAAATTGTATCCAGACCAACCTGGCCCTATTTTAAAAGCTACCACCTAGCTTTTAAAGCCCAATAATTGAGTCACAATGCCACAATCTGAATCTGAATCTGAGTCACAGCCTGCGACAGACTGGCAACCTGTCCAGGGTGACCCCGTCTCTCACCTGAATTGTCTCACTGGAGGTAGGCACTAGCACCTCCACCCTGACCCCACTAGGGAGGTGTATAGAAGATGGATGGATGGATGGATGGATGGATGGATGGATGGATGGATGGATGGATGGATAGATAGATGGCAGGCAGTTACAACCACCATCAAACATTGGCAAAAAAAAAATCAGGACACGGGATACTGCTTATTTAGATCTTTTGGCCTACATCATGTCTTCAGACAGACATAGGCTAGATGTTAATTCTGCCAATTCCTTAATTGACCAAACAATTAAGGAATTGACCAAACAATTCCTTAATTGTTTAGGACGAACTTTTGTTTGTCACTTACCAATTGCAAATACAAAAGCAAAAAGCAAAAGCAAAAGCAAAAAGCAAATACAACATGTGCTAATATATATTATTTTCATTAGAATCGATTGCAGGACAGAGGAGGACATTTCTGGCTCTGCTGATAATCTTGTAAATCAAAAAGCAATTTAAATGAGCAAATGACTTCCAAGAAAATTCATTCTGAAACTACCCCCACATGTGACCAGGTTTAAAAATAAGTCAGGCAGCTTTGGCCGACACTTTTTCCCTCCCTCCTCCAACCCTTCTTGTGTCCTTTGCCCTCAGTGTTTTCTTGGCGCTCACAGCCTTGTCACTCTATATTCCTACATCTCAGTATGGGTGATAATGTGGTGTCTGCATTTCTGTCCCTTCACAGATTAACCATGCTTTTGTCGAGTGGGTGGGGGTCGAACAGAAGGGGACACAAAGCAAAGCCCCTCCCTGCTGCTGAGCCGGGGGTTTTAGCGTGACCCCTCGTCAGGGGAGGCTTTAAAAGGTGGGGGCGCGTGGCTCCTCTCACTCTGACAACAGGACCTAAGGGCATCAGAGCAAGGTGAGTCCCCTGTCCCTCAAACAGCCAGGGCAAGCCAGGCCAGGGTGCAACAGTTGCACCCGGTATGTATTCAAACCCCTGCTTTATCCCAGACATAAAAACAGCAGAGCTGTATGGGCCCCAGGGCCTGAAGGCCATCACCACACCCAAAGGGTGAGATAAACAGCAACAGTGGCAGTTACATCTCAATGCCTGCAACATTTTCAGGGAGGAAATGAAGAGAGAATTTGATGAACAGATAGAATGGGTGGAGAGACAGAGACAAAAGTAGACAACAATTAATGAACGCCAATAGTTCTGGTGTTACAGTCCAGTGGACCTTAGTGACCACAGCGGAAGAGTTTTTTCAGGATTTCCACACATCCAGTTGCTGTACACTTGGCCACAAAAAAACACTATCTCATTTATTTGAGATGTAGAATGAAGTGCTGAAGTAAGGCAGGTCAGGTTTTTTCCTAATGTTCCCTCCTGAGTGACGATCTTCAAGTTTTCCAAGCTGTTGCCATGGATTTATTTCTCTACACTCAGATGAAAGCATGGACTCTCAAACTGTGTGCACTGACCTCCTGACTTTCTTGGTAGCATTGTCAAAGTAGGTCTCTTCTTCTTTCTTCGAGACAAGATGACTCACCACTGCACCAAGTTCTCCGGCCACTGGAAGGTGAGTCCACAGGTGTTAGTAGACTATGACATCACCTGGCCTTTTTCAAATCTTTATACTATCCAAAAGATGGGATTTCCTCTGGTAGCCCCAATGATTGAACAAGCAAGCAAAATGAACAGTCCCAAGCCTAAACATTGGTTGGCTAATGTGATTTTGTTTGCCTTGTTGTGAGTTTAGGAGATAGTTTGTGATTATGGGTCCAGAGTAGCCTCTTCATAGCCTGTCGTCGTCTCCCTCACAGATTATTGTCTACGATGAGGAGTGCTTCCAGGGCCGCCGCCATGAGTTCACCTCTGAGTGCTGCAATGTGATGGAGTTTGGCTTCGAGAGTGTGCGCTCCCTCAGGGTGGAGAGCGGAGCGTGAGTACATCTGCTCGAAGAGGGCAGCACAAACTCGATGCTGGACAGCAGAAATAGCACTTTGAGATTTGCCCGTACTAACGGATAGCTGCTTTCCCTTGCTTCGTCCCAGCTGGGTAGGTTATGAGCACGCCTCCTACCAGGGACAGCAGTTCATCCTGGAGAGGGGAGAGTACCCCCAGTGTGATGCTTTTGGAGGCAGCAATGCCTATCACATCGAGAGGATGACTTCCTTCAGACCCATCGCCTGTGCTGTAAGTCTCTACTCGTCAGTTGCTTAGGGAAAAGTTGTTGTCTGTAAAATTGTGACAGGTAATTTACTTTGGATGATAACTTTAGATCTGCTTGACCAGACCAACAACTTGAGTGTTTCTGTTTTTGTACTTCTCCCACCCTTGAATTCCCCCTCCACAGAACCACAGAGAGTGTCGTATGACTATCTTTGAGCGTGAGAACTTCATGGGCCGTAAGGGTGAGCTTAGTGATGATTATCCCTCCCTCCAGGCCATGGGCTGGTGCAACAACGAAGTTGGATCTTTCAGGGTCCAGTCAGGAGCGTGAGTGTTCCCAGCTACTTTCCTGCTCAGTTCTTTTTGTATACATATAAATATATGTATATATTCTGCTTGGATTTTTACACAACCACTTTTGGACTTACTTCCTCCTGCTCTACCCCCTCACCCACCACAGATTTGTCTGCTACCAGTACCCTGGTTATCGTGGCTACCAGTATATCATGGAGTGTGATCGTCACTGTGGGGAGTACAAACACTTCAGGGAGTTTGGCTCCCACTGCCAGACCCCTCAGATCCAGTCCATCCGCCGTATTCAGCAGTAACAGCCCATTCACGAAATGAACCTGATTTCCCATTTGACCCTTCACCCACGACCTCTTCTGGCTTCTGATGCTGAATAAACTGTTTTTCTTAAATCCTACTGATTTCCACCAGTGTCTCTGGTTATCTGGTTCCACATTTTTGCTCATGATTTGATGATATATGTTCACTACTTCACCAGTCAAATGATGGTGTTCAGGGTAACTAATTGCAAAAGTGGAAAAGAGTCTAATAAATAACCCAGTAAATGGTTTTCTATGTTTGTTTTTTGTAAAATAGAAAAGTTAATTTTCATGACAGATTTTATCTGAGCGGTTTTTTAACCTAAACGGTTTTTTAATTATTCAGTTTGGACATTTATGAAGCAGACCTATTTAATGTTGTTTTTAGCACCTCAAAGGTTTGCGACAATTAAAAAACAAATTGTTTCAAAATTCTTTTAATGTGTTTCTGGTATTTACAGAATGGATTAACAGAAAAATCTGACCATTTTCTCGGAGCTGACCCATGTCTGAGTGGGGACAAAAGTGGAGTTTTATTTGGGAAACTCCTACATTCAAGGCGATTAACTAATAGAAAACACAAACAGCAGACGCATGCAGAGAATTTAGTAAGATTTAAATGTTGTATTTCATTACGACTTTAACACAACTATGAAACTGTTAGCTTCCCTTTTGGCTAACTGTTACAACATTTCAATTTCAATATTCTTTTTCAACCTTTTTTAAAGAAGTGGATCCTTTTTTTATTGTATGCTCATTTGTGGTAAACTTAATTTTAAATGGAAAGTTTTCCTCAAGTATTTGATTTCTGCATAAGAAATCAAATACTCTGATTTCCCTAATGGCTTTTTGGCCCTAAAGGCCAGCATGCTTTACTCCAGTCTGAGCCGTTATGCATTTTGTGACAATAAAAAAATACAAACAAGTGTTAGCATCAGCCTTTAATAAAACACTTAGTCTATAAACTTACATTATAAAAGGCAATTTTTGATTAAAAGAAATATTCATCTTTTCAGATCTTCAACTAATAGATTAGTACTGTCATTTATTAAAACTGAAACCAAGCTTAGTATTTCTTTAAAGTCCAACAGCTGTGTTTTAATGTTTCTGCATGTTCTATAAGCCAACAGATTAACACTACAGAATGTGTCTAATTTTTCTAACTTTACAATAGGGGTGTGGTAAGTTATTATTGCAGTAATTGAGTATTCTATCGATTATTCTGTTTAATCAATTATTCAAATAAAAATTTTGATAAAGTAAAATATTTGTAAATACTGCCATAACAGCAGTATTACAATCGGATATCAACATCAGCCCAATCGTTCATATTTGAGCATCCCTACACTTACTTTTCTGTAGTTTAGAAAGCTAACCTGTAACAATAATAGCTGACTTTTTAAGTTAACCTGGACAGAAATTATACAAAAACCCAAAATTATATTCAATTTAATAATACAGAGACAAAGACATTTATTGAAAAAAATAAAAGTACATACTCCAGTTTTTAGTTTACGTACTCATCTTCAGTCAATTTAACAGGTGAACTGTCACTTTGCACAGCCATTCACAGGTTGTCTGTCTATGAAGTGATAGACTGGGTTAGATTCCTCCAGTGTGCTCCTTCGCCCATTTGTTGAGACCAGGATGGTGGTAAATTTATTTTTCCGGTTTGTCTGTGAAGCTACTTTTATCTTAAAGGCAGATTATTTACCTTGAGGAATTTAATTATCAAGGAACTCTGATCATTTGAGAAAATCTTCCAACCATGTGAAACGAGGATTTGACTTTCACTATTATAGATTAGTTCAAGCTATTTTACTTTATCGTCTTATACTTTAACATTTAGTTTTGTAAACAAACACGGCTGAACACATTAGTGGGATAAAAATTTTGATCTCTGAATGTCTAACTTAATTTCAAAGTGTAACTATAATATGCATAAGCATGTTTAGTTTTTATACATTTTACCCCCACAGAATTCAGATTAACCTCTTTAAATTTGATCAATTTGGAAAATTGTTGTTGGATTATATTTGATTGTGTTTCCAGTAAAAATGACTCTTTAATCAGCAAGGCGGTAATGAGAAATATCAGCCTTGGCTGAGAGTGTCAGAATGATTTCTGAATGTCTCATCATGGCAGAGTGGAAGGTTAAATGAAGCCGAGATTAAAGCTATGAAATGAAACACAGAAAAATTCAAGGCCTGATCAAAAGATTCATACATCCACCACAATCTTGTCAGAAAAAGGTGATCACTTACACAAATTGACAAAAGTAAATGAATAAAGAGCAAAGTTTTAGGGGAGTTGTCTTCAGAAGATTAGCATAAATGGACTGAAAGTTCATGGAGCTTTACATCCATCCATCCAATCCATCCATCCATCCATTTTCTGCCGTTTATCCCGTTGGGTCTCGGGGGGCAGCAGCTTCAGAAGGGAGGCCCAGACTTCCCTCTCCCCAGCCACTTCTTCCAGCTCCTCCAGGAACCCCAAGGCGTTCCCAGGCCAGCCGAGAGACATAGTCCCTCCAGCGTGTCCTGGGTCTCCCCTCCTCCCGGTGGGACATGGCTGGAACTCCTCACCAGGGAGGCGTCCAGGAGGCATCCTGACCAGATGCCCGAGCCTCAACTGGCTCCTCTCGACGTGGAGGAGCTTTTTACCACACATTCTCATTCACATACCAACGCAAAGATCTGTAGGCGACATGGGGTTGGATGTCCTGCCTGGGTGAGGAGGCTTTTTTTGTCATGAAATTTGAAAGTGAAAGAGTAACTGTTTTAATTTCATGTATCAGAGCATAAGGTGGTCACACTAGCTCAGATAACAAGCACTCCACATCACCCTGAACTGGTGGCAGCAACAAAATGCTCTGGATGCTTTTCCGCAGCAGAAACAGAGAAGATGGAAGGATGGATCAAGTTAATTAAAGAGAAATCCTGTAGGAAAATGATTTAAAACTGTAAGAGGCCTGAGACCTGAATAGAATTCCATCTTCAAGTAGAACTACAAACCTGAGACCAAATGTCAAATGACCTGGTCAAAGTAAACCATAAAACAAACTGAGAATTTGTGGTAAAACTTGAAATTTAACAGATGGTCTCTATCCAGTCTAACTAAAGCATTCTCAGCCTGTAGATGCGTGAGGTGTCAGAGACCTCAAGACATCCAGCTGTTGCTACAGTGGAAATACATGTATATACATAATACTAATAAATAATACTGTTGAATTGGCCGCCACAAATTTCAGACTTTTGTTCGCAAAAGGCTTTGATTGTATCATTGCCATACAATCATGCCAATAAAAAGGTTTTAGGCTTTTCAGAGGCATTACCGCGGCATCGCATGAATCCCCCATGTGTCATTCTGACAGATACATGTAGTGCCGTGATATTAAATGTCACAAATGACTGCGGCTTATTGGCTGTTCTGATATTTAAGGTGAAACACGACGTCGCGACTAGTACGTGTATATTCACTTGCGGACCAAAGCTCATTTGTGTATTCGTCAAATTTCTGACTGACACGCATTTGGCAAGCACTAAAAAAAAAAAGAGTCTGGCTGAAGAACAAGCGCTCTCTTCTCCAAGCACTGAAACACTGAGCTGCGACTCCTGCCCCAGAACAGGCCGTTCCGTGTTTTACCGGCCTCTCCCCGCCGCAGTGGGAGAGGAAGTCGAACCCGAGAGTCAAGCGGAGACGCTACCGTGTTAGCAAAAAAAAAAAAAAATACAGCGAGGAGGTTTTTCGAGCAAACATGTGCTACATTTTTGCTGGGAAACGATATGCTTGACTGAAAGGAGCGGGTTCTATCGACCGGCATACAGCGAGGGGACAGCGTTGGTGCTCCTCACAGGCAGCCCGAGAGAGGCGCCCCTATCACGGACAGCCTGGTAGGCAGGAACCGCTCGGCTCTGGCTGGCTGGCGCGGAAAACCACGACCTGCTCGATTCTGCTGATTTTTCTTAGTATTTCCAACTCCCTGTGTGAGAAGACCTCAAAAACAGTGGCACATCCATCGTGTTTCTTCAATTTTGGCGTGGGAAAATATAACAGTCTCCCCAACAATCATCGCCTTAACTGTTAATAACTTGGACTCCCAGTTCTGTGAAAGCAGCGCTGGACAGCCGAGCTGCTCTCCGTCTCTAGGCGGACCCTCCCTCCCTCCTCTGTGCGGCTCCGTGCTGGGTCTCCTCCCCACGCTCCGGATAACTCAACGAGAAGCCATACACTATATTTGTCATCTTTACTGATATTTTTCTCCTCCAGTTCCTGGGCTGTTTCTCGGAAGCGCAGCGAGACTTCCCCAATAACAAGGAGACGGAAGCAAGAACACCAGCAGCCGTTAGTTTTTTTTTTTTTTTTTTTACGTAAACTACTTACTGCACGGTGTCGGAACTGCGCCGCTCTTAATAATAACCGTATTGACAAGTGGCTTTACGGGCTTTTTAACGCAGCTGTCGAAAGCCAGCAGTTGGCTCACTGGTAATTTAGCCTTCTGGCTAGCAGGTTACATTTTTTTTGCTAGCTAGCGTGTTGGGCTAGCTAGCAGGCGAACCCGAATATCGACACCAGCGAGGAGGCTACGGCAGGTTAGCTCCGCGACGCGTGGATTTGGCTTGTGATTAGTTAATCACGCCGTGGCCGCTCTGGATTTAGAGCTAAACTGTTCAAGGTGTTTATCCGCGTCTTTTCCAACGGTTTTTTTTCTCTCTCGGCGTGATCGCTGCCGCCCCGCACGGAGAACTTCGGCTGCAACAGGAAGGAAAGGAAAAACAAATAGCCACACAGACGAGCGGAGTGTGGGATTGAACAGACATCATTATTATGAATGCTGCTCGTTTTTCATGGGACTGATCGGTGCCAAAGCTCGCTTAAAGGATTCTGATATTTGGAGACGAGGACAACGGATCGCCACATTTAACCTGCCCCAGAGGGTCTTTTTCAGGTCTTTTCAGTAAATCCATCCACCCTCCAGTCCTCTGCCCTAAATGTGACGGTGCGAGCACAACGAGCCACACGTGTTCCTGTTTGTTTGCTGTAACGAGGACCGGACCCTCTGCTGCCATCGAGGCCACGAAAACAATCGGGGACTTGCAGCTCAGGTTCGGACTGCAGACTCCGCCTGCCGTCTCTCTGGAATTGGACCCCCATCCCCTCCTTACTGCACACTTGTTTACATTTGAGGGGAAAATCCCGAATCGAAACCCTATGTAGAACTGGAGACGAGCCGATCGTTTGGACTCATTTATTGTTTTTTTTTTTTTTTTGTTTGTTTTTTCTTCAGCAAAGGAAGTCCGGAGAGAGGTGCAGAATTTGACAGCTGCCCACTAAGGCTGCGGATCACAGCAGCTCTGTGAAGGAGGAAGCGCCGACACCAAACCGAGCCGTTCCTGCTTATTTTAGCACCTTTCCTTCCCGGCGCTCATACGGCGCAATCCGGCTGCAGTTTTGCGCCAAATGGGATCGCAAGGACGGCGATAGAACTGATCCACAGACTAGTTATTTAATTTTTTTATCCGATCAGCCCACCTTAATACCCCCCCCCCCCCAGCCCCCCCATCAATTTCCTTTTTTATGTCTTAATGATGATGGAGGCTTGAGGTTAGCAGCCGCACACATCGACACGATCCCGCTTCCTCCCCCTTTACCGGCCCCCCCTGTCATCGCACCTTAGCCCTTGATGGTGGTCCTCTCCACTGGAGGAAACGGTTCTTTTGATTGCCTGAATAGTAAAAAAAAAAAAGAAAAAAAGAAAAAAAAGCACCACTGCTGCTGTTTTTATTAATTTGCTCCTCCAAAAGGGTCGAAAGATGGCGGACCTCGAAGCGGTGCTCGCCGATGTCAGCTATTTGATGGCGATGGAGAAGAGCAAGTCCACTCCTGCCGCCCGGGCCAGTAAGAAGATCGTCCTCCCTGAGCCCAGGTAGGTTCGCCAGCCAGGCCCGCTGATGTTGAGAGGTTTTGCCTGTTTGCAATCAACATGGAGTCTTTTGTGAAGCGCATTTGGCTGCATAGGAGGAAGGAGGCGTGTTGCCGTCAAACCTGTCCCCACTGGACACGCTGGATTTAAACAAAAAGGCTGATGCTTTCTGTCTACTCAGTTTTCTGCAAACCACGCTGTTGCTTCAGCCTCCTGCAAGTAGACGCCAAAAAACGGGAACTATTATAGAATGTGCATACCTTTTTTTTTTTTTTTTTTTTTACTAGAAAATGCACTGATCAGTATATTCGTTTTTTTTGCACTGATCAGAAATCAGTCAGCTGATTGATCTGAGCATTGGAATTGGCATGATAAAGGCCAATTAAAAAAAATATATAGAAAGAATGAAATACAAAACAATGACAGGCAATTATAAGATTATTTGTTAATTCATTAAAGAGTTTATTTGTGTCTGAATGGGTGCAGAGTTTCATACCTTTCTAGTTTCTTTTTGTTTGGGTTCTACATGTAGTTGTCTAGTTTTTGTAACCAAAACTAAACGCCACCAGGAGAGATCTTTAGTGAATTTGGTTTGAACAGCCATTTTTCAAAATGCACTGTGATTTGTGTCACTAAGCTGCTTACAGTAACTATATTTTCAACCTTATTGGTATTTAGTGATGCCTTCATTGAAGAAACAGTGGAGAAAATATCAAAACTGTAAATCTTGAAAATACGAACAGTTTTAGGAGATTTTAACAATCATTAATTGGGGTTTATTGTGAGAGCGATTAATCAAAGTACTTATGAGAAATTTATAACAATAAATGATACACAATATGATAAATGCCCATTTTATCAGCTACTCTACTGCGCATGTCACCTTTAGAAGGCAGGAATGAATACACTTTTCTACTTGTTTAAACTCTTTACAATTAGGCTAATAAAATAATTCACAACTCTCCTCCAGGTCGGGTCATTTCTCTGCACACAACTTTGCGCCGTCTGCAGTTGTTAGAGGTTTTTATTTTTAGCACATCATCTCTATCTCACACTACCTTCTGTTCAAACCTGCTGCAATTTTGTTTGGGGGGCGCCACCCTTTCCTGCTAATTGTGACCAAAATAGGAAGAAATTATTGTATTTCATCTGTAATTTGCACGCTAAATATGAATTGAGTTCATATTTAGCCGGCCCGGCTCTTGCGTTTTTGTCAGGTTCCACGTTCATCTGCTGTGTTTATTAACAAATAATTCCTCTATCCATATCAGTATGAAATGGGTTAGTTAGTGGATAAATGTATTGTTTCTTTTAAATGTTCTTCCTAAACAAAATGGATCAGTTTAGTGATTAATGGAAGATTAGCCAATTTGGATCTGATTTATTTATCCATGAGGTTAATCTCGTGTTAGCCTGACTGAAATATCAGTGTGTGCTTCAAAACCGGCTCACAAATAGAAAGCAGTGGCAGACTGTGCCCTTTCCATGTTCTGTGCTCCACAGTGTACCCTCTCATAGCTGTCACTTACTCCCAGGCTTCTTTGACTGATAGCTGTACAACGGCGTTAGCTTCAAACTGGTAGCTGCTGCTGGGGCTTGCCTGCGAAGCTGGTGCAGCTGTGCTACCAGCATATAGCAGCTCTTGACGTTGGCACCCCTCACCCATGCTGTTTGCAAGCACCACTGTTAGTAGGCCGTCGGACAAGACTAAGGCCCCATTCTGATTGAACTGACAGTGCTTTGCCCTCTTCTTTTTAAGCATTTACAGAGAGGCGTGCTGCAGTGGGCTTCATAGTGCTCTGTTTTAGGTCATAGCGTGCAACTCGCTAAAACAGGATGTGGTTGAGATTTGGTTATTGAGAGTTTCTTTTCATGGGAGGTTTGTAAATGTGACAGTTGAGGCTGCACTTAACGATGACTTCTCTAGATTAGTTTAACAATGTTTTTTTTTTTTCCGATTGTTCAATTGATCTAGCAAATTGTTTAATTTTTAGGTTACTCTAATGGGAGTGTACTGGAAATTAAAATATTTTAACCAAAGTAATACAAACAGCTCTTTAATGTTGTAATATGTTCTTGAATGCATAGTACAGTCTAACGTAAAATCTCAACCGAACTGTAGTAAATAAACAATTCAAGTAAAATAAATGAAGTGCAACACATTTAGCAGTCTAACAAACCCAAGTCGTAAAATTCAAGTCACTGTTAATATGTTTAACAGTGAGAAGTGAAACTATTTTTTTAGTTTTTGCTAAAAGTGAAGTGCAATTTCCAAAAATGTAGCCTTTTCAAAAAATTACTCGGTAGTACAAACATTTTTTTGCTTGCTCACACGGACACACACACACAAACTCAAACATTCGAATTGAGAAATGCTCACATTTCTCAACTCGAGGTCTGACCTCTGCTTTGAGGTCAGACATGGTTTTTCTAACCACTCTTTAAAACAATTGTGCCTGCAGCTTTTAAAAGAGGTGCTAATACAGAGTTGATGCTACAGTGATTGGACAAATATAGCAACTAGGAATGCACCATATGAAAATTTGGGCTGATGTTAATACGTCTGTTAATCAATATTTCTCTACGCTTCCCTTTCGACATTGTAAAAAAGTGACCACAATACTGCGCTGTATCACCATCGCTGTCGTATGACCAAACAAGACCCACAGGAACAACCTCCTCTCCCCCATGAATACAAATGGCATCAATGTGGAAATATTTTTTTTTAATATCGGCCCAGTTTTATTTATCAGACCCATGGCAATATGTTAAACTGCAGATACTGATGTTGATGCCGATATATCATTCCTCTAGCAACATTTCCATTAAAAATATACATAAAACTTTGTCAATATTCCTCTAATGTTTAAAAAACACAATTTTGCGATTCATCTAGGAGTTATTGGCAGCAGCAGCGTGAGAGTGTATATGAGGCATTTAGATTTCCACACACATTGGTTTGTTTTATTTTTGACTTTTTGCGTTGCTAATGTTCTTTTGATCCAGATCTCATTAATGGCACATCACTGCTGCTTTGCGATCTGATGGATGTACTTTTCCTTTCTCCGCTGGGGTTGCTGGTTTCTGCTGGTTCCACTCTGAAAATGAGCTCACAGTTAAAGCTTTCTCTAATCAGATAGTCCATTAAAGCCAGCACCCTCTTTTTTTTTTGTCCATAAGCAGAGTACAGTCAAAACCTTTTATACCCTGATACATGCTTATGCAAATAGATGCTGTCCACAGTTCCTGGGATAGCAGCCTTTGTGGCAGAATGTATTTGTACCAGGCTGCAGTTTCAGATTTGCATGGGTTGACCATTCAGGTGGTTGACAGGAACACTTGGAGAGCCACAACTAGGCCAGTTACATTCAAATTACTACTCACTATAGACCATTTGGGAAAAACACTTTCACTGCAGAGGGTTTGAATGTCACTCACAGAAAATCTACATTTCTGATGACTTTCAGGATATTTATGAATGTATTCTGCTACCAAATTCCAAAACATTCGGGAAACAAGTCTGGAAGGGGTGCTCGATTTATTGAAGAAAAAAAAAACTCTCATTATGATGTTCTTGTTCAAATATTTTATGTCAATATTGACAATTATTTTATATCTTCCTTTCCATCATCACCAATCTCCATGGGCTTTAAAAATCTTGATTTATTATATCACATCTGAGCATCAAAGGCTGTAAAAGTTATGTTATTGGCATGTGTAACCTATTACATTCTAGGAATATTAGGATAATTAAAGAAATGATCCAAGTTAGAGTTCATCCAAATGATTCTTAAACTAGGTTCGTCTGCTAGAGGAAGTGGCAAATTGTAAAACACAGAGACAACCAGATGGTGCACAATTGGTGAATTGTATTCATATTACAATATATACAGGTTAGTCAGCAGTTAATGAAGTCCAGAAGGGTTCCTTAATCCAAGGAAGTCAACAGTTCTTGCTGATGATGAAAGGGAAAAAACAAAAAAATAATAATCCAGTTCTATCAGAGTCAAGATTGTTTGGCAAAATCTCCAACCAATTCGGAAGAGTTTTCTTTGATGATAGAAGGTGTTGTGGTATTTCCAGATCCGCTAATTGGTTAGCTCGCCAGTCTGGTCAGCCTGATACCAGACAATCCATGATTTATCCCTGCAGCAAACAACTTTGAATAGGAATCTGTTACGCACCTGGCCTGTGTAAACAGGCCTAAATAATCAGTTCACATGTACATGTATTTTCTTATAATTAAATGAGTTTACATAATAATTATGCAACTTAAGCAAATTCAGTTTCTTTTTACACAACAGTAGTGTTTTATACAGGTAAGCATTTCAGTTTGAATGTGCCATCTAAATGATGAAACGTATTTAGATTGGTGTATAACCAACTCAACAGGCTGGGAAGGCTAGTGCTAGCATGCGCAACACTCACCAGTTCCCTCTTGACAAACCGTGATCGCTACAACGTTTGGTCGAATGTTCACACGTCTGCAAGTTAACAGAGGCACATGACTGAAGGATGCACAATAGATATTTGATAACTGCTTTGGAAACAGACCAGAAGCCTACCTGCATATCAGACTCCGACAACGTCTCCTACCCAGGGTGCCGATTAGCAGCCATATAAGCGGTAGCTGTCAATCTAGGACGCTGATGTGCAGCTGTCACGTGACTTTAAAACCGCGGGAGAACAATGTTCTCGCTTAATTTAGTTTGTATTGAATAAATTAAGGAAAGGAGGATTTTTAATTAAATCTTTAAATAAAATTAAATCTAACAAAATGGAAAATAAAATAAACTGAATCTAACAAAAAAAATTATCCTGGTTACACATGCAGAGATGTCAGAGGTGACACCAAACACCAATTCATAATAAATATCACATCAAGGCATTTTACAAAAGTCAATATTGTCATCTTTATCGTCTACAGCTGCAACTAACGATTATTTCAGAATTTGATTAATCTGCCAATTAGTCGATTCATTGGATAAAAAAATAGCACATTCTTTAGATTTTTCATGGCAACTTGAGCTATTTTTTAACATTATTGGCAATAAATTAAAAGATGCAAATAAACAAATAGTTCAATTCATATTTTTTGACTATTTGATGACTATTTCAACTATTTGACTACTATTTGAATAATCGATTAACCATGAACAAGCTGAATTGTTTCCGCCCTAAACAAAATGTATATCACTACTACATCCTCTGACTATTGTGCCGGTTTAATCAGAGCCATTTATCCCGACTAACTGACACGCTAAGTGTTTTGCTTTTACAGAGCAAATGAAATAAAAGCGATGAATGATACTGTTGTTGTTGGAATGATGGTGAATGGTAAGAGATTAGCTGAGAGGTGAAAAAATGAAAACAAGACACTGAATCATAACACCTCAGACAGTTTAGTAAGCCACTCATGTTTTTGTGTGTTCAAAGAGAGCCTGATGGTTGCCAACAGTGTTCATCATAATGTGATGAAGCGATTGCGGCTCCACAGAGTTCTGACGTTTAGCATCCAACTCTCTGACTTCCCTGTTCGTCTTGCTTCTGGAGGCGGGTCGGAGCTGTTCACAGGAGGGTCTATCCACTGTTGGCTAGCGTACCTGTCCATCATCATTCCTGGATTTATCACAAAATAACCAAAGTCTCTGATTCTGAGCTTGGACTTGCTGATGAAATTAATGATTTTAGCTGTGTCATATCGAAACATAATTGGGAGTATAATGTTCAGATCAAATAATCATACACAGTTAATACTCAGCGACATCCAATCATATCCCAAACTTTAGTTCCTGGTAGACATCTTTAACTAACCTGTGTTGATAAAACTCAACTCCTGCTACCTGTAGTTGGTCTGCTCTGATTTTTTTCTTTTTTTGTCAGGCTCACTTTCCCAGTAAGCTTTCCCCCAGCTTCTAACAGTTGGAGGCTGTTCTGTGTCCGTGGTATGCAAAACTGTATTTGCTGTGGAAATGATTTGGTTGATCTAATGAATCAGGAGTTTTCTTTAACGCTTTACTGTCATGTTTTCAGTGACATAAATAGAGTTAATAAAATTGATGCTCAAAGGTCCTCAAACAGGTTTTTTGTAAACTGGGTTTATAGTTGACATATTGAACTCCTGTCCCTCTGCCCAACTTCTTGATCTTGAGCTCCATGTCGTGCAGCTCTGAAATTTTGCCACTTGCCGCGGATCATGAACCTTTTGCTCAAAACTGTCTATTTGGAAGGTGCTGTTACAGAGCAAGTTCACCTCTACCGTAATATGATCCCGCTGAAAAGGCTGTTTTTTGGAGGATGCTTCATAAAAGTATAGAACCAAAGTATAGAAGTCTCAGCAGCTGAGTTTCCATTACAAAAGTGCGCAAAACTTTGTCGATATTCCTCTTGAGTCAAAAAAAACACAATTTTGTAATTGTGGTGTTTCCATTAAATAAGACAATTAAAATCAGACATGAATTAGTTTGTTCCCAAATTCATATTCAAATGCAAAAATACCTTATGGATCCCAAAAGGAAATTAAACGTAGCTCTTATTAATTCAAGTTATTATACATGGTGATGGCTGCTGGCAGGAAAGATCTCCTGTAGTGGTCTGTATTTCAGCGAATTTGAAGAATCCCCTGACTGAAGACACTGTCATCCCAAAACAGTCTGTCTCTCTGTAAACAAAACTGCCCTTCAGAATATATGAATTATTAGAATGGAAATTATCAAGCTCATTTTAATTTATCATGTAACTAATTGCTTTTTGTGATAGGTTTAATGGTGAGACACAAAAATTAAGCTACTTTAAGTTCTTCAAAGAAAAAAAAATATTTTGTCTGCTTAGATTTTTGGGTTTAATAAGAGGAACTATCTCAAGATTTCTTGGAAACATTTCAAAATTAGCACTACAAAATCAGAATTTTTGATTAAAACAAAATGAAAACAATACACCAAAATAATCTCAAAATTCTGGAGGGACTGATTTATACTTAAAATAGTCAAACTCTGATCAGATCAAACATGTAGATTAAAATGAGGGGGGTGAAACTAACAGTACAGAGAAGGGGAAGCCCTTAAGGTACAGGGGAGTTTACCTGAAATAGTTCAGTGGTGAAATTGACGCCTACATAGGGAGCAAATGTTTTTCTTTTTTTTATATCAAAAAATAAAAGTGGCCTTTGAGGTTATATGCTATAAATGAGCCCCATTAGTTATTACACACGATGATATTGAAGCTGGCCAGATAAATGCATCAACTAATGGACTTACAGAAGCACTATTATACAGCTGTTGAGTAAATCAGTGCACCAAAAGGCTCGCATTAACATGAAAACATACTTTTCAGTCAGGTCGTTTATCCAGTAATGTGTCCATTATGTTGGATTGATATGGTTACATTATGTTTCCTTCCTATGCAGTGTCACCCCAAAGCTTGTTGCGCTTTGAGTGCTTCACAGGAATTACTCAGATTCAAATTGTTAAAGATCATAGAGGACGAGCAGTTTGGAGTAAGAGCAGGCTGGCGGGCGGACTTTACCTGCAAAACCGCTTCCTGTAAACAGCTGTACATGGCAAACTTCAGAAACAAGTGCAAGCTGACAAACCTTTCTGTAAGCATGCTCCTGTTGAGGCCCTTGAGCATGCACGCATGCTGTTAGCCTTGAGGCGGCTGCCCGTTGAGGTGGCGGGTTGCAGTCCACTGCGGTGTTCTGGAGGTAGCGTGGCACTGCAACATTCTCGGTAAGCCGGGACCAAGTCCTCTGACAGAGAAGTGAGATTATGATGGCAGTGGTGGAAGTTGTGTAGATTGGTGGGGAGGGTTGGCGGATGACCTCGTTTTGTCAAAGGACAACTTTTGTAACTTAATGTACACATACAGATGGATTTTAGGTGGCAAAAATTCTGAACAAGGGCAGAAGCAAGATCCCATTGTATGAGAGAGCAATCTCTGTTTAATGGTAAGTTTGCAGCCCAAAATATTTATTGTGGAACTACTTAAAAGTTAGAGTTGACTTTCTGTAGAATTAAGACAAGGAGATTTTAAATGTCAGAAGAAAATAAATGATTTGAGTAAGAGTGACTTAAATCTGTAATCTTAAACATACTTAATAAATTTGTTAAATAAAATTAACAAATTGAGTTGGATGATTATAATATATTGAATTGGTTAAACTTAATAAATTAAGTTGGATAAACTTATTTAAATGGCTTGTTACCTATGGAAGCAATTCAAGCTGGTTCAACTATTTTCTTTTTAGAATGTAAGTTTTAAGTTAAATGAACACAAAAAAGTAAGTTGCCATAGCAAAAGCAAAAGAATTAAGTGAAATTAATGTAAATAAGTCCATAAGATGAACTGCAGCCCAAAAACAGCGTCACCATCCGCAAATATTTGAAGATACTTGGATGATATGAATTTCGACACCATTTAATTTCCCTGTTTCATAAAGTAAATGCCTCTTAGGGTTCATTTACCCCACGCCTGTTTGGTCCGCTTTAATCCAACTCCAGTCCATTTGGCTTGAAAGTCCTGTTCGTTTGGGGAAGTGTGAATGCGCAATTGAACCCATAAAGTGAACTCTGGCCTGCCTACAAAACCAGGTCTATGTTCAGTTGAAGTGAACACTGGCGCGGTTCGAAGGCATATTTAAACACCAAGCGGACTGGAGACTGCTCCAAAATATTTCAGAGCATTCTGGGTAAATGCAACCCAAAAATGTGAGTCTAGCACCAGCTGGAGAAATTACTCGTAGTTTACGAAAAACAAAGGGAAAAAAAATCCTATAATTGCAAAAATCCAAGTTTTGTTTAGATTTTGTAAAGAAGGAAGTTGTGCTCAATATCTTCTCCAAAGGTTTTGTGTCGTATTCTTCAGTGTTTCTTGGTGCAGTGCCACCACAGGCGAGGAGGGGAACAGGGTTTTCAAAGGTGTGAAAACACCTTCGATGTGATGAGCAGCATTACGACACTTGACAGACCAACATTTGGGCAACAGTGAGTTTGAGATCTATTTTCGTGCTGATCTGTTTTAAAGGGGTCTCCCTCCACCTAAGTGCTGCTTTGTTATTGCTTGAAGAGCCCTAGCATATTTCAGTAAAGGGCTGCCAGGAGACAGTGGAGAATTCAATATTTTCTTGGCAGTGTGAGCACACCCTAATCTTTGTGTGCTAAACGGAGGTTTTTCTCATACATTCAGAAGAAAAATGCGCTGTTCTCTTTGATCTCGTCTGATTCTCAACATGCAGTCACCATGAGAGCAAATGATGAACTAAAGGTCTGAGAAAAAACATCTAGGCGAAAAGACTAAAAATATCTTTATTTCCTGGAAGATTTTTGGACGTCTGCCATAAATATATTTAAAGTTGCCTGTGAATCAGTTTCCATCTGCCTGTTCTCATAGATCCTTAGTCCTTGACTATGACACCCTGTTTATTCGTGTTGTAAATTTATAAAAGTAAACAAATTGGCTTTCACTCAAAACAAAAACAGAACATGGGGAAAAAAAAGAAAAATCCCACATGTTCATAAACTTTTCCCATGTGAAATCTCATTATTCAAGCCACTTGTCTTTCCTGATCTTCCATTTTCTCTTGTACTTTTGCTACATTAATGGTGTTGCTCATGTCTTAACCTTGGAGGAACAAGAATTTGCTCATTGGCTGGAATTAGATCTGAATGAATTAGTGATGCTTATCCAATCAATCCTTGTTGCTTCACTCGAAGGCCAAACGCCGTAGATCAGAACTGGATGAAGGTCTGTGTCCGTACAATTGTTTTTACTTTAAATAGGGTACTGAGCTTTGAGTATTGGCTGATACCAATATTGACGGTATCACAGTAACAACTGTGATCAACGATAATATTGTAGTTTGTAGGCTATTTTCAATTAATATATTGATAATTGTACTCTCAAAGATCGATAAACTTTAATTTTGTAAAGAACATTTAACACTAGATGAAACAGAAATAAAAACCACAAATAAAACGGTATGTACAATCTCTATAGCAAAATTTACCCTTCAAAAAAATAATCAGAATGGACATTATTTAGCTTATTTTAATTTATTATTCAATTAATAGATTTGTTCTAACAGGTTTATCAATAACAATAGGTGAGAACACTGATCCATTTATTATCAACCAATGGGTCAGCCTGTGGGATGCAAATGCTGCTGAATAGAAATACTGGCGCTCACTAAATACTGGAGCGGACGGCTTCTGCCTGAGATTGTAGATGCAAGCTGATGAAGCAGATACTCATTTTTTTAGTTGATATCTTATCAATTTCCGATGCCAATATCTGATCAGGAATTGGCTTTTTAAGAGGACTTAAAGTGCATTAGATGTTCACACTTGGGATGGACAGTTATACAGGTGGCTGTACTGGTTACAGAGTTGTGATTTATTTATTTAAATAAAAAAATGAACAGACAGAGGCCCAGTTTCAAGGCATTAAATTACAAAGTCAAATGTTTTTTTAGTCATACTTGATATAGCATTTTTATAACATCTGAAGGTAATGTAGTTGCATGAAAGTGTAAGCCTGTCATGATAAATCAATTAATCACTTGATAAACGAAAATTATCCATCTCATTTTAATTTATTGGCTTTATTGTTTCGTCTTGCATTTTCTCTTTCATTGATGACACAGTGTCATCAATAGACAACTCTGGTTCTCTCCACAAACCCTCCCTCATTTCCTTAGTGTAAGGGAGGAGTGAACTGTTGAATCAGGTAGTTGGATATGCCCATCTTTTCTATCTAAATTTAATTATTATTGATGCGCAATAATATATAATAATGCTATATTTAGTTGAATTTAGTTTTTATTTCCACTTTGGTTTTCTGTTTAGATTTTATTCAGATTTCTTTTTCTTTTTTTTATGGAGGCTGGGAGTCCATTTTATTTTTGTTCTTGGTTTGTTTATTTTGTTTACCAGTTCCAGGGTTAAATGTTCTTTTGAAAATAAAATTTCTTTATTTTTGGCAGGATGTGCTTGCATTATTATGTCATTACCATTACATGAGTTTAAAATGGTATTCAAAAAATGTTATTGTTCATCGCAATAATTTTTGAGACGTCAGCAGAATTTATTGTGATAGGCCTATGAATGTGCTATAAATGATCACCATGTGTCTGGAAAACACATAGTACTGTCCTTTTAACTTCAGAATTCATTTTTGCTTGCTGTTACCCTCCTTTTAAATACTCCTTGTTGAATTTCTCAGTAATGTGGTTTTATGAATGTATTTTTTTGTGTTTATATTACAAATTGCACCCTGGGGATATTAAAGATACCTCTTGGTGTGGCGATGGTGGTAGGAGTTTGCCCAGTAGGTCAGCAGTGGCTACTACTATCCAGTAGCTTGCCATCATAAGTGTGTGAGTGTGTGTGTGAATGACTCTAGTGTGAACACTTTGAGGACCTCTGGACTTGTTGAAGTGCTTTGCAAGTACAAGTATTTAGGAGCTTTAGACAAATAAAAATGTGTATTGACTAAAATCGGAGTCAGCAAGTCAGGCTTTTATACATCAATGATTGGCCAGAAACTTTGGTGCACCTCTATATTGTAAAATGTGGTGTTTCTCTTCAGAGTTGCCGTACTGTGAGAATCTCATACCTAGTAGAGCTCTGAGATGAATTACTTTAACTTTGGCACTAGAACGCTGTGTCTTTTGTTTTAAAGGCACTTTAGTGATCATTTAACAGAAGTGGAATTCAGCATAAACATAAAACGTGTTCCTGAGATAAAACGTCTTCTCTCAGCTGTTTCTAACCATAGAACAACACATGAAAAATGGTGAAATATCTAATCTTTACCATACATGGAAAATGAAATGTCCCACGATAGTGTTGCAGAGTTTTGTGGAAATAAGAATAGTGCCAAAGCCAAGTATCCGTCACCGCATCCGTCAGAGATGCACTACAAAACAGTCACATTATGAATGAACGTCCAGCTATAAACAGTCCATCCTGTTATCCTCTGAAAAACCCGTTGATTGTAAGGGACGACTGGAGATGGAAGCCAAATTAGCATTAAAGCAGTCCACTGCCCTGACTGTCTACTGTTGATGGGCAACATGCACTTAAACTTCTGTCACGATATTTTGTGGTACTAAATAAAAGTCTTTAATAAAAACCATTTGCCATTTAAATTTTTATTTTATTTTTAGGTAACTGTATGATCGTGACTGCATGTCACAGCATTTATAGTCCCACAAACACAAATGCTGCTCTTGAATAACATTCCCACTTATAACATGCTTCTTTAAGACACCAATCACATAAAGACGTATGATTTAAATCACTAAACGTCACCCAGTAACTACATTTAATCTTATTGTCATATTTATTGATGCTCTCATTTAACAATGGATAAAGGTAACAAATTAAAATGTATAGTGGCAACAATAAATAAAATTCCTTTAAGAAATGTATCACAATAAATGATAAACAATGCTATAAATGCCCAGCCATATTAGTCGCTAATCTTTTGATAGTAAACAATGAATAAAAATCATTCTTGTTAAATTTGTAGCCTAAGAACAGAGTTTAGGAGCTTCCCATAAGTCAGATCAGATTAGCTTTATTTTGGTCAGTTTACAACATTATAATAAAGCAAAAGAAAATAATTATTTAAAATAACTATTTAGCAAACTGATAAGCTAAAATAAAAGGAATAGGAAGAAGCCAAGGCTTATACTTGCCTACTATATTAATAGACTCTGCAGTCTACACACATTAATACTTAAAACATGCATCTATAAAGCTATACATTGATGCACATACCACCATTTGGGTGTTTATGTTGATAAAACTGATAAAATGATACGGTCTGAAAACCTGGGCACCACAGAACATATATGAGCTGCTGTTGCCTGGCTGATTGACGTCTTCCTGAGTGCAGGAACGTTGCTGCCTGTGGGACGATGACGGCAAATGAAAGCGTTCTTTATTGGGCTCAGCCCCCCACATTGTTGCTGATTGTTTAAGCTCGCTGAGAACCAGCAGCAGAACCAACCCTGCACTCTTCTCATCTCTGCCCACCTCTCATAATTTGTCCATATCGTGTCAATCCGCTGCAGGCAACCCGGCCTTATTTATCAGCATGCGCCGGCAGCCAGTCTGTCACTCAAAGCGCTCTGTCGCAGCAGGACCTTCTTTGTTGCCCCTCTGTGTCGCGGTCATCTGCCCCCATAAGCTAATGTTATGCCACAACTGCTGTTCCCAGCTGAGCTTCGCTCGGCTTAAGCTCAATTGATGATGTCCGCAAAATGTCAGTTCGGTCCTTTTGTACAGAGGAGTGTTAATATGTTAACAGGTAGATGGATTATCTGTACGGCCTTTGGTCCAACTCGTGCTGCGATGCATGATTTATTACTGTAATAGATGTATTCATTATCTGGGTTTTCCCTAGAAGCCGTCTGCACCCAGCCGTCCTGACCTTCGTGTTCTGGAATGACCTGCTGCACCTTTAAGTTTTAATAATCTCACAATGCTCGACTTTAATGGGAAATGTTAACCGTCTTTTTGGTATGCTGGGTTTAGTTTTAAACAAATAATCTAGTCAGCTGCTAGTGATTCAGTGGGGCAAGAAGACACTTCTGAAGAGGAAGTGTCGACTTCCTCAGTTCTTGTTTCAGCAGCTGTGGCTGAAGCTGATATGTTGCATAGTGTTCACCAAAAAGGTTGCACCCATCTGTGTCATTAGCACCACTAGCTGGGGTCTTCTGTCACTTAGCAAAAAAAGTCATGCCTTGTTGTGGTTTTGAAATTACGGATGAAACAATTAATTGGATGAATCCCGATTAATTATTTAAATAATTGTCTACCATTTTAGGAATAGATCATTAACTGGTGTATACAGACTCAAAAAAGGTAATTTACTGAAATGGCAACATACTTGGAGCAGAAAGCCAAAATTATACAAAAAAAAAAATAACTAAACATTTTGAATTTATCACCAAAACCTTCCTTTTTTGGTAAATTATGTCCGGCCAAGAAATCCTCTAGTGGCACTTTAGCTTCACCTGGTTCAAATTCTGTACAAAAAAAAATCCTATTAAGTATTTTTTACTATCTAATTATTAATCATTTAATCCAAAAATTAATCACCAGATCAGCCCTACACTTATTTTCATATGTCATCTTTTTGTAGCTGCTGATGGATCTTTTGCTACAAATTACCAATCATTCACTGAAGCAATACTGTTTTATTGCATTTTAGGCAATAAAATGTTTATTTTATTCAAAAAAGCCATTGAAGTATTTCGGTAGTGAGATGAAAAATTTACAGACTGTCAATTTTTCGTATTCGAATAATTGATTTCTAAGTGAATCGTTGGTTGCAGCCCTAGTATGCGACACAGTTTTGCTCAGATGTCTCCAGCCTCCTGTGTTGGAGCATTTTATTAAAATATCTAAAGTATGAAGAAAAGGTTTCAGCTAATGGTGGCGATAATGACCACATTTATTTCTTTCAGATCCGCTCTCTGTTCTATATGGAACGTGTTCTTGTTTACTTTCTCCCAGTTGCTTTAGGAAATAGCTGTGAACACTTTTTGAAGAACATTTCAAAGATCTTTTGATGTTGGCAGCCTTTTGTTTGCCTTGCTGCCGAGATGAACCCACACTGCTTTAATAATGTTACGGTCCAGACTCGAGGGAGACCGATCCATGACTCACAGCGCTTCATTGTGTGTGGTTTTTATTTATTTTTTTATATCTGACTTTCAATGCATTGGTAGGTTGTTTGTTTGGGGTCATTCCCATGCTGAAAAATAAAACCAGTATCAGTCAGGTGCTTCTCTGGTTGCACCTAGTGCTGGATCTTGATTGATCAGTGCTTCTCTGGATTCATGATAGCAGAAATATTGGAAACAAAACACAAAGTCTGACCCACAGCACCAAACCATGACGGTGACCCGGGCGGTGGTAAGCTAGATTGCTGGAGTAATTGAGTAATCTACAAATAATTCTGATGATTAATCGAGTAACTAGAAAAAAAAAGGCCTGTTTTGTTGCAGCTACTTAACCTAGTAAAGGAAAATAAAATGCTTGTAGAAAAGTATGTTGGTGACATCAACTAACCAACTCACTCACTCTTAAGTTACCCATTAACAACCTGTTGAGTAATTTGTGCAGCAGTTTAAAGTTTCGTCACTGTGCTTCACAAGTGCTTAAAACAAATGAACAACGGCATAGAGAGAAAAATGTGGATAAAACTAGAAAGGTGATGTGATCAGTTTGACAGTATTTAAACAAAAGAAATCAATGAATAATTAAATATAGACAATTATATTGTGATGCTTTTTCAGCCATATGTGCAGCCTTAGTAAAAAAAATAGCTTTTTTTAAAGAAACATTTTACTTCTGAAAATGCAATACATATCAAATATCACTTTCAGTCTCTCTATATAAACTTTTTTAAAAAACAAAATACTGCCAGTTATTTTTTTGCGTCATTACTCTTCTTGATCAGCAATGTAATGTTAGCTGAAATGTATTTCTTTGTACATGTTTGACTTTCCAGATTCTGTTCCAAGACTCGCAGATAAAAAAGTTGGTCTTTTCCAAAGGGAACAAAAACGTGACCTGTTGGCAGCCAGTTGAATGTCATCCATCCCTCCATACCTGCTGAAGGCACTTTGCATTCCTCAATAACAACTCCGTGGTGGAAGTGAGCGTTGTGCAACACAAATAATCATCTGTTTGGAACACAATACGCTATATAGTAAAACATGATTTAACGAAGCGTTGATGCAGATAAATTGCATTGCGGAATTTTAATAATCGGCGTACTCAAATTATTTGAGTCATTACAGCCCTAGAAAATATTGCTAAGAATATCAATTATGATTAGGCGTACCACCGTAACAAATTTTGTTGGACGATAAATTGTTCCAGAAGTTATTGCGATAAACCACAATGTTGCTTTGAGACCATTTTATGATGGCACGTAATATACTATTATATACCATTATTATAGTGGTATAATAATGGTAGAACACATTCTCAAAGATCAATAAACGTTAAATTCTAATTAACATTTAACACTGGAAAATGTCTTTCAGAAAATACTCTAGTGGAGACCAAAACACCAGATCGAAAATGTTTGTCCAGTTTTTGGTAGAATGATGAGGAGAGAAATAAAGATAAATTACACAAATTGAAATTGAGTTCATTTTAATTTATCATGCGATTGCTTTATTGATTATTATGACAGGCCTAATTATGATTGATCCACATTTTCCTCGGTCATCTTCCTTTCAGGTCCGTTTCACCTTTGCTGAAACGGACCTTCCCCTTATAGCCCACACAATCTGAAGAGCTGTAAATTGTACTAATTATAACAAATTGAAATTGCTGTTGTGCTGTACATGTGTTGGTCTGTCCAACGTAAGTATCATAATCGCATGTTCCTGATGAAGTGCTGCACAGCTGACATGATCAGGTTGTTATAAACCTTTGTTCTCTCCTGTTTTGTGTGCTAAATCAAACTCACAGGAGAACATGCCCATCACTTCCTGAGCTTCAGTCTGTGGCTTGCTTAGCAGCTTATCTTCACCCCTGATGACTCCAGATAAAGATGGCTCGGCTCTCTTTTCTCAGGTCTTGAGACTCGGTCGAGTCTGTATTCACCACAAAGTCAAGTTTTGAGTCTTTGCTCGTCTTAAATTTGACTGAATTTCAAGTCTTGAGACTCATTTCTGAACAGTTGGCTAGTTCTGTCAAAAAATTGAGAATTAACTTATCAGAACAAAATAGACAGCTTAATGTCTAAAGCTACTTTTGCATTTTTATTAGTGGTGGTGTGACTTGTTTACCATTTTTGTAGGGCTTTAGTTAATTGCAATTTATTTAAAAAATAAATATTTGACAAAATAAGCTTTCTGAACCACTTGAGAGAAGGTTTGTTGCAGTTTATTTTTTTTACATGTTTCACCAAAGTAGGCAACCTATTGTTTTGATCAATTTCAGTTAATTTATTATTTATTTAAGATTGGCTGTTATACTTACAATGGCACCGACAGAACAAATGAAAGTTGTTTTTGTTTTTTTGCATGTTTGAACAAGATTCTGAAACTATTGGTGCATAGAGTACTGTACTGGTGCAGTTATCAAATAAATTTGTAATTCAGTGCATTTATGTCTGTGTTTAACCAAAGAAATGCTGTAAGTCAATTCAGCACAGTTTTTCCCGTACTGTTTCCAATGATCATTTCTTTGTACAATGAGACATTTTGAAAATAAATTTACTTAATGGAAACACAGCAACTTTGAAAAAACCCTTTCACATTTGTAATAAAAACTTGGCTGCTGACACCAGAGTGACGTAAAGCAGAAGGCTGGTGGATTTGGCTTATTATTCTGTGTATTTCGGAGGTGGCAATCTAGGCTTGTCACGATAACAAACTTTGCTGGACGATAAATTGTCCAACAGTATTGCGATAAATGATAATATTGTTGTTTTGAGACTATTTTCAAGTCATATAGTAATGAAATAATAATGCAAGAACACATTCTCAAATATCAATAAACTTTAAATTCTCCTGAACATTTAACACTGGAACCCGAAGACATTATAAATATCCAAAATAAATGAACAAAACAGAAACGATAAATAAAATTAATTCTGAAATGTTTGTAAATAAAGTTGTCCTTCAAGAAAAGGGCTAGTTGAAACCAAGTCAGCAAACTGAAGACTTTATCCCCCAGTTTTTGGCAGAAAGAGAAAAATGATAAATCATGACGATGGAAATTATTGAGCTTGTTTTAATTTGTCATGCAATTAATTGATTTATTGATTATTGTGATAGGCCTACGATAATCAACAGGAAAAGTTTCACAACCATTTACTTAATCACATGGAAACACAGGCTGCACAGTGGCGCAGTTGGTAGAGCTGTTGCCTTGCAGCAAGAAGGTTCTGGGTTCGATTCCAGGCCCTGGCCTTTCTGCATGGAGTTTGCATGTTCTCTCTGTGCATGTGTGGGTTTTTTCCGGGTACTCCGGTTTCCTCCCACAGTCCAAAAACATGACTGTTAGGTTAATTGGCCTCTCCAAATTGTCCCTAGGTGTGTGTGTGTGCATGGTTGTTTGTCCTGTGTGTCTCTGTGTTGCCCTGCGACAGACTGGCGACCTGTCCAGAGTGAACCCGCCTCTCGCCAGGAACGTTAGCTGGAGATAGGCACCAGCAACCCTCCCGACCCCACCAAGGGACAAGGGTGTTAAGAAAATGGATGGATGGACATGGAAACAATAAAATGTGTCCTCTTCACATTGTGTAGTTTGTTTTAGAAAGTAAATAATTAGAATAGTCCAGAAGTCATTTGAGATGTCGCCTGAAATTTAGATTTTAAATTAGTTGAGAAGTCTAGATGGCCGTCGGCACCCAGATGATTTTCTGTTCAGCCTGCTGTTGTGTGTGTTCAATGTGCAGGGTGCTGATAAAGTGTTAATGGGCCTATGAGGAAGGGTGTTAATTGATTCATTCTCCTTGGGCTTATTCTCATTAACACCCGGTCCCAGGATAGCTTGTATCTCTGCAGGCCCCCCAGAAGCCTCCCATGTGTCCCTGTTCCCTCCCTGCGGTTCCTCCCTGTGGGGGGACGGCTGGCTGGCTGACTGGGAGGCTTCAAACCTGGGTCAGGATCTCTGAGGAAGCTGGAGGAGGCATGTGGATGCTTTAATAACTGACTTTCTTTTATTTGTTTGTTTTTTTACAGTATTCGCAGTGTAATGCAGAAGTACCTGGAGGAAAGGGACGAAATCACTTTTGACAAAATATTCTACCAGAAAATTGGTAAGTCTGACCTCTTTTAAAGGGAGTAAAGCTTTTTCACACCGAGCATGATCCCGTCTCCTCTCCTCCATGTTTCCAGTCTGATCTCTCCTCTTATTCTGATGATTTATACCATAAATCCTGTAATATTAAATCTAAACATTAGCAGCGTTAAAATATCAGTCATGAGGTCCCATCTACCGTTATGTTTTATTAGCTTCTATGATTGTAATTGCATAGTTTCAAATAATGAACACTTTCCACATTTATTGGTACCTCTGGTAAAGATGTGTGAACAGTGGCGCCCCCACTGTGAGCCCCTCCCCCGAGAATCATTGTCAGGTCATATAAAGGTCATAGTCATCTTCAATCAAGACATAAATGTAGAATCCAATAAACAATTAAAGAAAGAAATTTATAAAATTAATATTTTCTTTATTTAAACTTTCTTAAAAGGTCTTTCTTGCAATAACACGGTTTAAAACCGACAATTAAGAACCAAAACAGATGTGACCTTATCTGAATGCATTTATGCAGTGGACAGGAAATAACTGTTTTTATTTATGTCTGGAAACTCAGCGGAGTTGATTTTTAATGTGCACTTCTAACATTTTCTATTTCCTTTTTCTTTTATTCTGTATCAGTATGTTTTTATGGAGGCTAGTTAGCTTAGCCATTCCTCAAAATGCGAGGAATGGCATTTCCTCGCATTCAAGTAAGCCACCTAGGTGACATTCTTGAAATTTTATGTTTAGAAAAAAATGGCTATCACCAGTCAGAACAATAATTAAAAAGATGAAATCAACTGTTAATTTTTTTAAGAAAAAGGATTTAATCTATGAAACATTTACTTGTCTTCAGTAGAGGGCCAATAAATGGTGAGCGTACTGTAAATACTTAGTGTCTGGTATTTTGTAGCGTTTTAGAGTTGAAGTTTAAACTCAGCCAAAATGTAACAGAATGGGACATGAAAATGTATCAATCTCATGTCTATAAATATATGTTAAGTATTTTTATTTCTATGGACTGAGTGTCTGTGGCAGAATGGGTCTGACTCAGGACGGCCTTCATCAGAGACATTTCAGAGATGATCATCAAATGACCACAAAGATTTGATCCGAATAAAATTTGTCTGATTGTCGTTGGAAAGCAAATTATGTGGCACTAGAGCCACAGCTGGCTGTGTGTGGTTTTCTGTGTAGTTTTCACCAAAAGCATGGCAGTAGAATCCAGATAAATGGAGCTGTGGTGGAAAACATCAGAATCAGCAGATGTTTGAGCGATTGGTGTCAGACCTGAACCCAAAAAGGTGACGGGTCCGTCTCCAGCCGTGGTTCTTGTTGTCTCCAGAGGGGCTTTCTTTGAAACCAGGCAGTTGATCTGTGATGCTGCTGCTGTGAGGGCTGCATGTGGGCGGCTTGTTCTGCTAGCTAGCATCATGTCTGCTGCTTCCTGAGGCCGGCCTATTGGAAGCGCCACCTCTTCGCCATAGAGCACAGCGTCTCTGTTCACAGCTGACCGGCTGTGTGCTGTACCAGGGGACCGCAGCCACCCTGCAGGCCTGCGCTTGGTTTACTTACACTTCTCACCCCCCACCCCAACCCGCCCCATGAGAACAGGCTGTGTTAATTGTCCCTGGCTCCGTCTTCGTCTCCAGCTCCTCTCTCTCTCCGTCTCCGTCAGGCTTAACACTCATTTAATTTCTGTCGGTCGTGTTCAGTTTCATCTCCTCCATCCTCTCTGTTTTGGTCTGGACATGCATGCAAGATGGATTTCTTTTAATAAGTCAGTAATACTTGGGGATTTCTGTTGTCCAGAAAACGTTTGAGCTCCTTAGAAAACTATAAACGCCCAAGATCACAGCAGGATTATGCATCTGTGGCAGGGCTGCAGCT
The DNA here is from genome assembly GCA_033032245.1 of Poecilia picta. Lineage (NCBI taxonomy): Eukaryota > Metazoa > Chordata > Actinopteri > Cyprinodontiformes > Poeciliidae > Poecilia > Poecilia picta. The sequence continues at coordinate 28,634,529 of CM065364.1, read as the reverse complement.
AACTATTATTCTGACGATTAATCAATTCAGACAAGAAAATGTGCACATCCTGCAGATTTTTCTATTAACCACATAAGCCTTTTTATATAATAATAGAAATGCATTAAAATGTGCAAATTAGCAAATATTTAAATCTGTTAAGTAAACATTTCATTGCTTGAGTGCTACAGATGTATCCTGTGTTACAAATGATCAGGGGTTCAGTAACAGAATGCTGTTATTGAATTTTAGGCAATCAAATGTAAAAAGGAATTTAACTATTTAATTTGCAAACATTTAGTGCATTTCTAATATTGTACATACAAATTTTAAATGGCAAAATTAAGAATCTTCAGAATGTGACAATTTTTTTTATCTGACTAATCGTCAGATCAATCGATTACTAAAATAATTCAGCTGCCGCCATACTTCTCTTATAAATAAGTATTTATCACAGAAAGTCCAGTGTCGAGTTATAATAAAAATGTTACAAATCCCAGTTGTTTGCCTCCGGTATTAGGTTGGACAAATAATACATTTTTTGTCTAGAGAGTTTGTAGAAAAAAAACCCTACCTAATTTCAATTTAACCATTTTATGTCGAACACAAGCATATTCATAACAGAAAGATGGGAATAAAACTAAATTCTCCGATTTCAATGACTAAACACGAGATGATAAATTGGCCACAAACGCTTGTTTCTAGGTACTGTATTCCCAGTTGTCCAGTTATTCCAATAACTGAGCTCAAAGAATGCGGAACTGTCCTCAGCCGTTTTGCAAAGAGCTTCCTGGCTTTAGCCAGCTGTTTTACATATTTTATATTTAAATAGTTTTGCATGTTTCTCTGCATGAGGTGGCTGTTTGGACATTTTCTAAGAAATCTTCTGGAACAATGGAGATGACAGCTTGTTTTTTATCAGTTCAGTCATGACAGACAAACCTAAACTTCTGCTTTACTAATATGACTCAAATAATTTCCATGCATTCCACTAATTTTCATGTTACTACATTTAGACAAACAATACCCAGAAACTTCCCAGAAGTCTTGGTTTTAAGCAGCAGGCGAAGTGTCTGTGTGCATGAAGTGAAAAGCTGCAGTGCAGAGAGACTCTGCCATGCTGCGCCTCGTTTTACTACGATTAGCTCTTGTGACTCTCATGGCTGCAGAAAACCCAGATCTCAGCAAATCTTCCTCGTTCCTCACTGAAGCTTCCACTTCCAAAACTCACTTTATTTTCCATTCCAACTTTATCCTCAACAATATCTCCTTGTCTAAGACGTTCAGATCGGTGGATCTATGGAAGACCAGCAGTTGTGTCGCAGCTCACACATGGATCCTTTGTGTTGTTTAGAAGGAGCTTAACTTGCCTCACTGAAATGTAAATAGGACTGTTTTTGGATCAGTATCAGGGCTGTGTGTGAAGGAGTATTTAGTAATCGAGTATTCTATTGATTTTTCAAGTAATCAAATAATTTGATCAAATAAAACACTAGCAAAAATTGCCATAAAAGCAATATTATTGGCCCAAATTTTTATATTGGTGCTTACCCAGTAATCACTCTTCTCTTCTGTAGCTTAAAAAAATCAACCTGTAACAATAATAACTTGTACCTAGCGGGGTCAGGAGGGTTTGATGGTGCCTCTCCATTTCGGCTGAGAGTTGGGGTACACCCTGGACAGGTCGCCAGTCCATTGCAGCACTTTTTACGTCAATGTGGATAAAAAATACACAGAAATCTGAAATTAATCAGTGCAATAATAAAAATGAAAATCAGCAAATTTTTGTTTAAAACGTCAGTTTGAGATGAACTGTCACTTTTCAACCTTTTCATAACTTTAGTGCTTATGTGAACAATGGGACCTTTTACACCTTTGCCTCTCACAAAACCAAATTTTACTGGACAAATTGTCTCAGAAATTATTGCAGTAAATGATGATGATAAAAATGATTATTCAACTTGGAGAGGGAAAACAGGCAAAAGTGATAAGTAGTGCACACTACTTCATATTGGGTGTTCTGCAAAATGCTGACTTTTCATCGATAAAGGGGAGCGTCTCTTTAATGAGTGTTTTCAAAACAGAAGTTATAGCTCTCATTTTAATTTATTATGAAATTAATTGAATTATTGCTTATTGTGACAGACTTGACTCTGCTGTCCATTTGTTGCCATCAGAATGGTAGGAAGCGTATTTTCTGGTTTGTCTGTAAAGCTGCATTGCTCTACGCATCGGCTACAGAGCTGGAGCGCAGGCTGCTGTGTTCCATCTAACTACATGCGTCTCCACTCCACCTGCACACATACAGCTGCTGTGCGCTTTACCGAAACAGCAACTAGGCAGCAGCTCTGGGTGAATGTTGAATTAAACAAAGGCTATATATGCATTGCATGTAAACATTTTCATCAATCAATGAAATCTCCCAAATTCCACGGACAGAACATGAAATGTTTTAAGTTAATTCAGCTGTTTTTCTGTATCAGATTGGTTTTGGATAATACTAATCGTGATATCGGTATTGGAAGTGAAAAACGTGGATCAGTGCATCTCTGGTCACCATTTGTACAGGTCAAGTCTTGAAAACGAAACATTTTCATCACTAGTTTTCATTTAAAACTGATAGAGGCGGAACAGAGCGTCCGTCAGTCAGAAGACCTCATGAATATTTTGACACACACACACACCACTCTCCTACTGTACGGGTAGTTTTAGGATATTTACAACCTAGTAATGAGGCGAAGCAGACATTGGGAACACTTTACCATGGTAACATTGAGATCTGGGAGCCGTTTCTACTCTAATATACCAGTAAATTATAGTTTTCTACCGGGATGATTGATTTCACAGCTGTGGCCGGTTCACTAATGCACCCTGCTCTGTGTTTACTACTTCTGTTTTGTTTTTCGTCTCAGAGCTTTCATTAGTCTTGTTTTAATCTGCAGCATCATAGAAACCAAATTAAAAACGCATTAAAAAGCTCATATTTCTTTTAGATGAGATCTTCGGCGATTCGCTAGTCGTGTGTATCTCGGGCACAAAACATTCTCCAACCTGCTCGTTTATCGCAGACTGGAGATTTCAATACGAGGTGCGTTTACACTAGAAGACAGTCCGACCTCATATCCGTGGGCTACTGTACTCCTGGGTTATGATCGTGTCTGCGTGTGTTTATTGGACTTCCAGCCGACCTCCCTACTCCCCCTGGTTGTTTGTCGGAATATTTTGGATTTGTGGGTGTGAGTTACGATGGCATCAATTGCTTTCTAAAATGAAAGCCATAAAATATGACGCTAAACTCTGGAAGCAGAGAAGAGAAGGGGGGTCATTCACAAGTTGATTTGGATTTCATCATCCCTGCCTCTCTGCCTTGTGGCTCTTCCTCCATTTTTTTTTTCACTTTTTCTCTCTCTGTTCTCTCCTAATATACCTCCCCCTCCCCACCTCTTTCTCTCTCTCTCTCTCTCTCTCTCTCTCTCTCTCTCACTTTTTGCTTTGGCATTCTCCCTCTCCATCTGTCAGACTTCTGGAACGGGTGATGGAGAGTTGTGGGTTGCTTAGCAACTGCGGTTGCTGTGGTAACCATGCTAGAACTGCTGCATTTTTGCTAGTCGATGGAGAGAAATGAAATTGATTAAAGGAGGAATGAAACAGGTGATGGGAATCGGAGGGAGACAGGTGCAGAGGGGGGTATTTCAGGGTGGGGTGGTGTAAAAAAGAGAAACCCTCTCATGTTCGGCGTTTCCCAGAAAGCACCGCAGCTTGGATTCTGATGTCAGCACAGTGCCTGAGCCACCTGGCTGTTTATTCACCAATCATGATTCACGCCGTCTCTATTCCAGAGGATCCCACAGCAGCCGCTCCGACTCACCACGTATAACAGTCGCAGCTCTATGACAGTTGTTTGCAAAAATAACCCCTCAGAGTGCACTTATAACCCCCTCCAACTCCTCTACCTGCCCACTACAGCTGTGGTATGAGATTGTCTTCCCCTCGGTTCCCCATGCAGGGATCTGCTTAGATTGGTTGTAAAAGCTTTAATATCTTCAGGGTTGTTTTATGCCCTTCATCTAGTCGCCTCGGCATTGCTGGACAACTGAAGCACATCGCTCAAGTCCTGAAAAGCGTTACATGACAGAAAGACGCGCATCTTAATTCAGTTCTGTTCAACTATACAGCAACACTTCATCGCAAGTCAACAACAACAAGGCAGTTCAAAGTGCTTTACATCATAAAAACATCATTCAAGCTGCATTTCCATGAACCATCTAATGGCATTTAATACATTTGCTTAATGGAAACAGAGCAATTTTGAAAAAAAAGAAAAAAGTTCACCTTCAATAAGGCTTTAAGAAAATGACATATAAAAAGTTTAGGTTTCTAAACATTAGTCCTTTTTCAATTTTATTTTGAAAAATAAAGTAATTTCTTGCAGGACTTTCCATTTTGATAGTACTCTATCTTTGATTTGTGAAATCATAAGCTCAGTTTTTTCTAACTCGTTGATCTTTTTCAGTTATCTGCAGATAAATTCACTCTCATTCAAAACTCAAAAATAGACCACTCAGCGTTTTTGACACCGAAAACCTGATCAGATAATTCTTTAAGTTTTTTATGAAACAGATGGGGGAAAATGCAGATAACTTGGCTTTATTTTGGAAATTTTGAAAACAACAAAAAGCAATCTCAATACTAAAGAGAACTCTTATTTAATGTTTGACCATCCAGATTCTGAAGGTCAGTTTTCTAGAATTTAAACGAGAGTACAGTTGCACTGGACTGATGCTGGTTGCTGTCAGAGTTGCTGGTTTAATTGTCATCATGTTCCAATTTTCTAACACACCAGAGAGACAAATTGTGCTACTCTTTGTTTGGAAGTATTTCAGTGAAATATGACAGAAAATGAAATTATTATTGTACAAGATTATTCCCATTTGTGTTTCAAAGCACTCTTCTTTAATTAAATTGGAACATTTAATCCAATTTATCTGATTTTTGTCAAGTACACCAAAGCATTTGCTTCTGGTTGATCTGGTTGTAGAAGAAAAATGAATGGAATTTTCAGCTTTGATCTGAACCGATGAAGGGTTTGGAGCCAGTGGATTGGTGCATCTCTGAAATGGAAACTAAAAACAACAAAACAAAACAGGAACATGGTTCACAATTTGATGCTGACTTTATCGGAACGTAAAAATGAAAGCTGACTTTTTCAGAGGTTCACAGAATAATCAAATCTGACTCTTCTGCAGACCAGTGGCAACACTGGTGCATGTAACTAGTAGTGTGAAACCTCCAGTGAGTGCAAGAGGAGAGCTAGCAGCTTAGGCTGATGCAACTGGTTTCTTACTGGCGACCTCGTTGTGTTTTCAGGTTGAACACGTTTTTGAAGCGGGCCACTGTGCTTTCAGCCTTCATTGCTCATGACCTGAAACCCAGCGACACGATAAAGGTCACGCCACAAGTTAGCAGATGCCTCGGTTTCACTCAGATGTCGGAGGCTGACGTTAACGTCTGGTACTGACGGACGTGCGCAGTGCTGCTTCATCAGTTCTCCTTATAGTCCCAGAGACACTCTGCATATGCTGCTGATCTGCATAGAGTCCAGTTGGCTAATTACGTCATTGAGCACATGTATGAATCATGCTGTGTGTTAATATTTCTGCAGTTTTTACAAACAGTTGTTTCAAGGTTAAACATCCGCATGTCAATTTGTTCAAGATCAGTAGTCAAACAATACTGTGGTGATAAAGTTAGACAGTTGATTGCTTCCTAAAGTTAGTCAGCTCAAACCCACCACATTCATGAGCCCTTTCTTCAGAAAACCTGCTAAGGCCGGTGGTATATTGCTGGGTCAGTCGGTCGCCCAGCTGCCCGCTGTGTTTGAGTTAAAAAATGTTTACAATTGACAGGACTTTGAAAATATCACTAAATTATGTGTTATTGTGGAGATTACCTAAACATCAATTATGAACCCTTAAAAATGGCAAACCCCTCCCTCCCCACCACCCAAAAATAAACTAACATAAATAAATACATACTTAACCTGGTAGGAGGACAAGTAAAGCCTGGTGGCCCTCCAGGCTTACGTTATACAGCAGAAAACCCTGATTTTGGTTTGGATGCTGGTTGGAAGCTCAATTTGTCTTTTCATAAAGACTGATGCAAACTGAATTCATTTCCAATGTTGTGAATTTAAAAAAAAATACCCACATGTTCCATTGAAATCTCTACACATTTGTTCTTGACAAAAGAAAAGTATTAAAGGTTGTGTAAACTGAACAAGATGCCAAATCTGTAGTGTAATGAGTTTTCAATATTTTCATATTTAGCATAAACTTTTCTTACTGAAGGATCCTATCAGTCTCTTTAGCAGTTGAACATAAAATTGCTTTATTAAAAGTGTATTGATCCTGTTAAATTAGAGATGCACCCATCAGATATTAATATCTGTTCTGTCCCGATATTGATAAAAATCAGTGGCAGTGTGCCTAATCCATAAGGGCAGATCTGTTTAGACTAATTCTATGCTTTCTGCTCTGAATGACGCCACACTTAACTACTTAATTGACATTATATTTAGAATTCCTAACTTCACTTTCTGAACCATCTGAAAGGTTTGCTACAGTTTATTTTTTACATTTGACCAATATATTTGACCTATTGTTTTTGTCAGTTGATTTATTTTACATTGCCTGCACTGGCTCAACAAATAAAAGCTGTATGTTTACATGTTTGACCAAGCTTGTAAAGCTATTGGTGTGTTTAAGTGTTGTAATGATGTAGCATTAACAAATAAATGTGTAATCAGTAAACACTAACCCAGTTCAGCTCTGTTTTTTTGAAATGGATCGATATAGGCCCATACTGAACCTCAGATATCTGTATTGGTGTCAGAAGGGAAAAAAGTGGATCGGTGCATCCCTAGTTTAGACATGGCAGGAGTGTCTACATCCTCAAAAAGTCTTAAAGATAAAAAAATAATGCATTATTTTCCTCCTTGCACACCATTTTCTGTGCAACCTCAGCAGTTGGTGTAGATCGCCTTGTGCATTCAGGAATTTCTATAATTTTCCATATATTCTTCAGGATTGCCTTTAAATTCCAGCTGCATGTGAACAAACTCTGCCCTGTGCTCTGAAGCTCAGGTTGTTGGTGGAACATAAAAAGTAAGAGTCATCAAAGAACTTCTGTAGCTGTCAAACAGTTGGCATATTATGTTTGAAACGTCTCTTCATAAAATCATAATACACAGTGCAAGACACTTGATGTACATGCTAGCAGCTAGCATGGTTTCTGCTAACGCTATTTAATGGTCATCAGTGAACAGCACAGTCAGTAGAATACTTAACATTGTTTGCTGAATACTGAAGCAGGATGAGTGTCTGTCTCTCTCTCTCTCTCTCTCACACACACACACACACACACACACACACACACACACACACACACACACACACACCCCAGACAGAGAAATGGTGGCTCTGTGCGACCCTATAAAGGTCAGTGTATGTATAATGCAGCGCTGTCAAGTTGTCCCCTGACTCACATGATTTTTTTTTCTTTTCCCATATTGGCTCAAAAGCTGTTTTGTCACCTTGGAATGAAATGAAAACGGAGAACAAGGCACAAGGAAGAGATTTATTCCAGACTTTAGTCTTTCCTCTCCTGTTTAAACATTAAATTCATGAATTTCTGAAATTCACTTTCTTTAGCAGCAGGTTAGTCAGTTCCAGGCAGTAAAACAATGATCACATTCTGACGAAGGCAGACTTCTTTAAAAGTCACTATGACAAACGTTACAGTAAAATTAGTTTGCTTGTACTATAACTGAAGTGCTGGAAGTTGGGGTTTTATTTAGTTGTCAACGCTGAAGGAAATTTTTTGTTTTTGAAAATAAACCTATCAATTTGGTAGCTCTATAATTTGGTCTTTCACTCTAGATAAGAGCTGAAACGATCAGATTAATAATGATAAATCAGTTACTGAAATAATCAAACAATTTGGTAAACCAGTAACCATTAATTTAAAGCATACACTAAAACGGCCATCTGCTGAAATAGCACAGTCACAATCTAAGCAATGAAAACTGTACAAAAATCTATATTTTGCCTTTTTGATAAATCACCTCCTTCGTATATAAAGATGTCTTGGCATAGTTTTAGCTTCAACTGGGTCAAATTCTGTTAAAGAAATCTCGTTTGCCATCAGTTTGCTGTCCAATTATTAATCAGTTATCGTCAATCTATTGATGAGTCAAGCAAAAAGAGATGAGCTTCTTATATTAGTATTTTTGTTGCTCAACTGGAGTCATTTCCTGTCGCATGGTTTCCACCAGAGACCAACCAGGACACAAATGGCAGTTGCTCAGTGTGTACGTTTTGCCCCACCACTTTTAAACAAAGAGCTGATCCTCCTTTACTCCAAACAAACATCGTCCTAATATATGAGGGAAAACGTATCCGAGCTCCAAGCCTCTCCGGCTCAAACCATCGTCCTACATCCTCTCATCTGCTTCACGTCCTTTACCTGTCCTCTAACCTGTGTGCAAGCAGAAAGATGGTCTGTCACATTTGGTTATTGTCATAGAAACGCAGTCTCAGTCATGGATCTCATAGCTACACCATGGATGGTGAAGTTGATGTTGATCTGATTGTTCAGAGGGTTCATGCTCTGAGGTCAGAGAGCGTTTTCTACAGACTCCTTTATGCCCATTGAAAGCAGGAGTGTCCCTGAACAGCTTGTTACACTTTGTGTTTTTTGGTGGAGGTTTCAGATTTAATTTTGCTAGGGTAATTTTTTTTGTCAGTGGTTTGATTTCTTTTTCATTTCCTTTTATTTGTATATAGAAAGGTAATTTTCTACTATTATGCTGACTGTTGGATTTAGAAAGTGCCATTTAAAATGTGTAGAGTTAATCCTGACCTTTTTGGTTAGCAAGGTGAGTTGAATTCACGTCCAGCTGAACAAATATCGCTTCTCTGCTAAAACAGTTGCGTAGAGATAAGATACATTTATCGTATCATTTACCATGATGCATTTCTTATCAAATAAGAATGATCATTTATCGTTGTCGAAATAAATTCTAATTAATGCTGTTTAAAACCCTCAAAACTGTCATGAGGGTTTTACTGTTTTTGTAAAGTCTTTGTTTAATACTAGCATCAATAATTATCAATAAATTTGAAAATATGATGAAATGTAGTTTCTGTGAACAGTTAAGTGGTACTAATAACATTTCTTTATGTGACTGGAGTCTGAAAGAAACTAATTACAAATGAACATGTTTTCAATAACAGTATTTCTCTTGTGTTTTTCTGTGACTGCTGTTCAGTTCACTATTGTTGTCACAATAGTACCACAAAACATCTCTTCCAACTCAATTCTACTCCTGATTCTGATGTATGAAAATCAGTGTGTCAGCATGACATTACCACACCTTCTTCTGGGCTGTATTATCACTTATATAGTATAAGTGATCATAAATATTATTTAAAAAATGTTTTTAACTGTAAATCTGTCACTTAAGAGTCAAGTCTTACAAACCCATTATATATTGTGTTATATGGCTCTAATAACACTGCCCAGTATGAAATGGACCACTTCACTGTTCTACTTATGTTAAGTAGTTTTCTTATGTCGCTAAACCTAATCACGTCAATAAATCATAGCTTGAAACAAAGCAGTTATCGATGTTTCTTTGGAAACAACGGTGGGAAAAAAATATTTCAAAATAATTATCCCCACTGATCTATTTTTGAGGTTGGCAAACATCAATTAGAGTTTATCTTTATTATGAGAGGTTGACTAAACATCCTGATTAATTTTCCCAGACATTGTAAACAAATTGATATTTCCAATCTCTAGTAATTAGGACATATTGTGTTATGACAAATACATCATGTCAGCTCAAGATGAGCAGATTTCAAATAAGTTGATAATGTGTTTAACTTCAAAGCCAATAATTCTAATAAAAAAATAGAACAGTAGTACGGTCCACTATGGCAGGAAGTTAGAACATTGGCTGTTTTGAATCTTTCTGGGCACTGCTTGAAATGATTCCATTGTTCCAGATATTTAATGTATTTCATGTGTAATTTAGGCAGAAAGTTGCTGTGTAGTGTGTAGAGATGAATAAAGGTGAAAAATGCCTCCTATGACAAAAGTTGATCCAGCAGAGAGCGACATGTTTGTAAAATGGGTGGGTCCTTGACCAGATAAAGGTCAGTAGCTTTGTAGTCAGGCAGGTGCAGCACATGCATTCTGCTCTTGTCGCAGGGCGGTTGTTTAGCAGCAGTGTATTGTTGACTTTACTGTAGGAGTTGTGAACTCCTACAGTGAAAAACAAATTATCTGTAGAAAGTTCATCTTTTCTATTTTGCAGTGTAAAACAAGTATTGGTTTTGACTGCACGAAAATATTTCAGAGTTAATTACAAAATAAACATCTTCAACTCAAAAAAACCCTTGTATGTATTAAATTATTGAATACATATATGAGCTCAATAACAAAAATATAGTTTTTAATTTGTTAATCATCAGATTGGTGCAAAGTGCTGTTTACGCTGGCATTAGCATTTTGTTTGTGTTGATGCTACATGTTTAGCATTGAGATGCTATTTTAGCTTTGAATAGCTTCACTGATGGGATATCTCCTTTTAGCACAACTTGAACACAATAATGGCCTTTTCCATCGTTCAGTCATGTCACTTTTGAAGTCAAAATGAACTCTGAGTGGGCCAAGATAAGAGGCTTCGTCGTCCATTATTGTTATTAGCAAGTGTCGCTTCTTGTGTGTCAGATTTCCAGGTGTACTAGAAACACAATGCAAAGGTTCCGGCTCTGGACTTTTTTTATATTTGAAATGAATGTGTTGGCATTTTGAGAACAATAAAAATCCATGTAGTTAATAAAGTCCTTCCCCTAATTATAATACTTAAATATTTAACTTGAGAAATAACTGAGGTAATCAGTTCCATCTTTTCTTTGTCTTGTTTTTATATTTCAGCTTAATTATTTTTTTCTTTCCAAAAGGACAAACATTTAGATTTTGTTGTATTAAAGGGGCAGTATTAAGAAAAATCAACTCTTCCAGCTTCACCTCAGTCTTTTAATCTCCATGGCAACCATTCTGCTGGGAAAACTATCTGGGTGGACCTAGTCCAGCCTTTGAAAAGCAGCTCCTCCTCAGAGCTCCAGTTTCCAACCTACCAAACAACCACCAGCAATTAGCAAACAGAGACAGCATCTGTTTCAGCTGGAGATGTTTCAGCAGAAACATCCCCAGTTCTGCTGAGCTCATATGAGCTCGTATGGTAGCTACGTCTCACAGCAACACTGGTAAAAACGTTATTAAAGGGTTAATGGAGGAGCCATGTTGTGATGGCTCCTCTATTTTCAGGAGTTTTTAAAGAGACAGAGGCCCAATTTGAACATGTGAAATTTTCTTTTACATCATATTTAATATATAGCATATTTATAACAACTAAAGTTAACATAATTACATGATTGGGCTGCAAAATGGCAGAGTGCCTGGAAGATACAGTCCTGCTCCTTTTAGAGAATCGTCTTCTTTGGAGGGAAGAAGAATACTTGGAACAATGGGGATCCGAGTCAAAAATGAATCTTGCTTCAGAGAAAATGACTCGGCAGTCAGGCTGTATGAAAGCTTTTGTCACGGGGATCATGTTCCATTGGGACACAGATATGGTGAAGTAATTCCTGTAAGATTAAAGGAAATTATTTCAATCTAGAAAAAAAAGGTTCTTAAATGTCTGCAGGTACTTTGCCGGTTTCCAGCCGTCGGAAACGGTCAGCACATGTTCTGCAGTGCATTTGGAACCCAGCAGCCTCTGTGCAGGTGACAGAACACAGAGGCAGCCTCAGCTAGCTAGCCTGGTATTTTTAGCCTGTTCAGGTTGATCCGACTAATGAAATGAAGCTCACAGGAAAGCCATGTCTGACTTCAACCAGAGGTGAGCGAGTGTGTGCCAGGGACTTCTCTGGAAGAGGCTATTTGTTGAATTAGCCGGGTAGTGTTGAAGTGCTCACAGATTAGGGTTAATCCTCCCGTCTCGGTGATGTAAGAAGTGCTGTTTTTCCCCTCTGTTAATGCCTCTTGTGCACGTCCAGTCCCTACCACTGAAAAGTTGCGAGGCTCGCTGAGGCGCACAGCTTTTGGACACCCCGGTGCTCTTTGCTGCGCATGCATGCGACACGCGGCTGCACTTCAGGCCATTTGTTTGGATGAGCCCAATTGTCATCAGAGGAGCAGAGGGGAAATGATGCGTCGCATCTGGAAAAGGGATAAGGAAGAAGGGAAGACGTGAGAATGGGCGATAGTAGGCGTGAAATCCAAAACAAATGGCTGCTGGTCTCAACATGTCTGGAACCGAATCAGAGACAAAGACCACTTTCTACATGCTGTCAAGTTTATGTTCAGCTGTTGTTTTAGCATGAGAATAAATATAAAAATGTAGATTATGGAAATGGTCTACTTCCCATACCCTCAATCTGATATTTAAATATTTGAATTTTAAATTTTATTGATTTAATAAAGGGATAAACCACATTAATCAACATGAACACATTATCTAAATATTCTAGTTAGCCAAAGAGGCTAATTTTCATCTGATGGAAGATAATTAAAAGAATTACATAATTTTATGAGTAGTATAATTTACAATATTTGAAATAAAAAATAATTTTCAGAGTTTGCCAAAGATTCTGTCATACAATGCTGTGAATAATTATGATCAGATGCGAAATGAATGACAGAAAATGAAGTTAAAATTAAACGAGAACACACCAGTCATATTAATCTGCTCTACAAAAATATTCTTTCAGACATAGGGGTATATATGTATGTATGTATGTATATATACTGTATATACGTATATATATATATATATATATATATATATATATATATATATATATATATATATGCCAACTACCTGCCCAGAAAACTGGGCAGGTAGTTGGCATTAGAATGAACCATCAAATGAACCATCAAAGCTGGCATTAGAATGAACCATCAAAGCTGAACAAGGCAGCAACTGACCTGAGAGAAAGTCAGAAAGTCTCATTGAAGATGTGAATACAGCATTGAGAACTATCCCTAAGATCAGAACCTAAGAAGTACAGCCAGATACCCATACCTGAAGCACTCAAAACTGCCAAACAAAGGCTCCAAACCTTGGCCAGTTACCTAAAGAGATACACAAGAGAGAATGAAGCCAGGAGGATTAACCGGCTCTTCTCCACCCAACCAGCTAAAGTGTACTCCCAATGGCAATAATAACAGGTGTCCCACAACAGCAATGCACAGTGGCTAACCTCTCTACGAGAGGACCACAGCAACCTCCCTGAGCAACCCCCGGTAACCATCACTGTGGCAGATATCCAAGAAAGAGTCTCGGGTATGAAAAACTGGACAGCACCAGGATCTGACATGAGCCATGCCTACTGGCTGAAGAAACTTACTGCCCTCCATGAACTCAACTGAACCAGCTGCTACAAAATGGGATTCACCCTGAATGGTTAACTGAAGGGCGCACAATCCTGATCCAGAAGGATCCCTCAAAGGGTTCAGTCCATCCAACTATCGGCCAATAACCTGTCTCTCTACACCATGAAAGCTCATGTCAGGCTTCATAGCGGCTAAGATAAGTGGGCACATGGATAAATACATGAGCACAGCACAGAAGGGCATCGGCATAAATAGAGGAGCCAAACACCATGACATTAAGCTGTACCCCAAGAGCGAGCGAGACATCGACTCACTGATCCACACCACCAGGATCTACAGCACTGACATTGGCATGTCATTCGGACTAGAGAAGTGTGGTCAGATGGTTACAAAGAGAGGGAAGGTTGTCCACACAGAAGGGGTCTCACTACCAGAAGGAACAAGCAGACATTGAGGACAGTTACAAGTACCTGGGAATACCACAAGCAAATGGCAACCTCGATGAGGTCACAAGGAAAGGAGCCACAGCCAAATAACTCCAATGAATAAGGCAAGTCCTGAGAAGCCAGCTCAATGGCAAGAACAAGATCCGTGCAATAAACAGCTATGCCTTACCAATATTCAGACACCCTGCCGGAATAATTAGCTGGCCAATGGAAGAGATAAAGGCCACAGATGTTAAGACTCGGAAGTTACTAAGCATGCATGGAGGGTTCCACCCCAAATCCAGCACCCTGAGACTGTACACAAGCCGTAGCAAGGAGGCAGAGGACTAGTGAGTGTGAGAGCCACTGTCCAAGATGAAACATCCAAGATCCATAAATACATCAAGGACAAAGCCTCAACAGATGGCATGCTCAGCGAATGTCTCAGGCAATGGATTGCAACATCAGGAAAAAGGAGCATGAGAAATTGGAGAAATACCAGGGCCTCAGGGAGGAACTGGAAAAGACCTGGAAGGTGAAGACCACAGTGGTGCCTGTGGTCATCGGGGCCCTCGGGGCAGAAACCCCCAAACTGGAGCAGTGGCTAAAACAGATCCCAGGAACAACATCAGACATCTCAGTCCAGAAATGTGCAGTACTAGGCACAGCCAAGATACTGCGCAGAACCCTCAAGCTCCCAGGCCTCTGGTAGAGGTCAGAGGTCAGAGGATGAAACAGATCACCCACGGAGGGTGAGAAGGGATTTTTTTTTTAATTATGTCATTTGCTTTTACTTGCTAAACTGTTACTGTACTTCATCTAAGTAACATTTTGCAATTTGGAAATGCACATAAAGATTTTTTTGCTGCTATTAAGCTCAAATAATCTTCACCCAAGACTTCTAGTTCAAGGATAAATGTATAAAGTTGTATTTCATTGAGGGTTTATGTAACGAACCAATAGAAAGTGAATAGCTAGTTGAAAGAAAGTTGTTCAATTAAAAAATATTTTAATGATCCCAAACAGAACTTTTACCCATAATATTCATGATCCATGTTTACATTTATTTAATAATACTCTCAAAAGTGTGGTATGCAGTTATACTGAGCTCCCTTTTACCACGACACCCCAATTATTCTAGCTATAAATGAACCTCATCTCTTCTGTGGCTTCACAGCTCTGAGGGCATGTGAATTCTTTTGTAAAGCGCTCTATACATGGAACAAACCTAAGCTTGCATAGTAAAGGTCTTCTATTTAAATAGATCTACTTTATTTTCAATAATCAGATTCTGTAGCAGCACAATATTCGATAATCTCGCAATGATGTTGCTAATTATTGTGATGGTAATATCAGTAACAATATGTCTGTTTTCCTCTTTCCTCTCTCTCATCACTGAGTGACCTTTAGTCATTTGGTCAGTGTCATTAGTGTCCGGTGTGAACATCTGCTGCTGCAAGACTCTGTCCAACTGACTAAATATTACATTAGCATGAATAAATTAAGTTCATAACATCTGGAATATATGAAGTCACCGTATGACGTATGACATCATTACTTTATATTGCAATTTATCAAGCTTTTTAATGTTCTGTTAGTGAGGATTTGTGTGCTCTGTGTTTGTCTTAAAGCTGCCGTCATCTCATCTTTTTCTACTTATGTCTATTTGAAAAACTAATTTGGCATTTTGCCATTACAAATGGGCGCAAAACATTGACAATATTCCGTTATTGTCAACAAAATAATATTTTGTTATTGTGGTGTTTTTATTAAAGAAGAAACATAATTACAATCACAGATGGATAGGTCTGGTGATGCGATAACGCATTAAAAAACATGCCACACCATGTTTTTGGCGAGTTTCATAAAGCAAATTTGTTTTCAAAATGTCAAATTGTGCAATTACATGGTCAGTGGAAACGCAGCTATTGTCTGGACAGCAGCCCTAAATTCTGTTTAATCCACAAATTATTTCCATCCAGTTGTCATGTGGATTTTAAGCAGTTTTTATTAAAAATTTTTTTTAAAAAAGTTAATTGTTTTTATCTACTGGCTTGGTGTGAATCAACCATATGCAGAGGTTTCAAACTAGCATAGACCACACTTCACACAAATTGGAGAACGTTCTCACCTCTAAGCTGACGGGTTGGACTTAGAAATTCCTTTGAGTTTCATGCATCTTGTGAGGCACAGATCCACCAGTGGATGGAACTGATCCTCTACCACCATCCCAGCCTGGAGCGCCTTGAGCTGGGCCAATGTAGGGCACAGTTCTCCCCTCCATGCTGGAGGTACGGACTTTGAAATGTTCTGATTTTTGTGCCTTCAGTAAGGCATGTCATGATCTTTTTTTTTTTTTTTTTTGGTAAATGTATTTCTATGAGCCAGGTAAAATAAATAAGTAAAAGCAGAAAAGTCAAAACTGTTGTTTCTGAAAAAGAAAATAATATATTTCCTGAAAGGAATCCCAGGAATTATGAGCAAGGTTAAGTCTCCGTCCGGGTCAGGATTGGTGTCAACAATTGGATCCCATTAGCAGTCTAATTTTGCTAATACTTGGCTCTAATGGGATGAAGCCACAGGAGGACTGAGTACAGGAACACTGGTTTAGCTACAGCCAAGATTAAAGGTTCACCTTTGGATCTCCTGCTTTTTCATGTTGAGAGCTTTCTGGAATAGATAGAAAGTGTAAACTCTGGTATATACCAGCCAGGGAATGTTGAACCATCTTCTATAAATAGGGAACACTCAGTCAAAATGTGGAAATATGACCAACACATGACTGTTGAGCAATCTCTGGCAGCAGTAATGCCTGGTAAAGAGTTTCTATAAGACCTTTTTAGTCTCTGACAAGGTCGATGAACTTTGGCCTGATTTTATTCATCAAGTTTGTTGGTTTATCAAGTATTCCAGGTGTGGTTTTTTTAATGTTCCACCTCAATAAAGCCTTTGAAGATTGTAGTTTTCTATAGTGTTTCATTTTTTGGCCTGCTAGTTCTCTTGAGATGGTGTTTTGTCCCACATTAACACAAAGTTTGAACAGCCCTGGGTTAGAAACTGGCTGCATCTCAGGCTTCAGGATGCAGTGAGAATCAGGTGGTTTGCTCAGCTCCGTGTTACGTAAAAGCTGCAACATGTTGCAGTGAGCCTCTCAGTTTATTAAACCTCTCTGTTTTTATCCCTCTCCTTTCCCCCCTTTGATGTGAATCTGTATTACGACCACCGGGGGAGCTGTGAAACGTCTCGCATGCAGCTTTCAGAAAGCAGTTCGACAGCCGGCCATAATATCGGAGCGGGCCTCCTGGAGGGCGATGTGATCGTTTCGACATCTAATCTGTGTCTTCACACCATTGTTTGCACATAGACATACACACACATGCGTGCTATTACCATGGCAACAGTCTGTCTCATCTCTGTAGGCAACATGGAAGAGTTTTTCTTTCACCTCTTCAGCTCCTTGTGGCGTTTCGGTGAGGATTCAGGGACCTCCCGCGGCGACATATTGTCCTTCGCCGGGACATTGGAGACATTGGCCATGTTTTTAGCTAATATGTCTGATTTTAATAAAGAAAGCCGCCTCTGTTTGACTGGATGTTTAACGACTAGATGGTAAATATCCTGAGTTATTTCAGCTGATAGTTAGAGATTGTTTTAGACACATCAAGCTTTTAAGAAGGATTGAATATAAACATAAACTGAAATGTTACTTTTACAAATACTAAGATTATAAACGTGGAAATATTGTAGGTCTGGATCAATTGTTGAAGTAACTGTCAACCAATTTAGTAAATGATTAATTGTTAGATAAACTATACAGACTCAAAAAAGGCAGTTTTGCTGGAAGAGAAAGTTAATTGAGCCAAAGCACACATTTTCCATTTAAGACATAAAAATGTGCATCTGTGTTCAACCCAGAACTCTGAAAGTGGCTTTGTTTTTTTCTTCACCTGTTTCAAATTCTGTAAAAAAAGAAAAGAAAAATCTATTAAGTAGCTTTTGCTATCTAATTATTAATTGATAAAAATAAATCAACACAGCAAATTTACATTGTATTGATAAGTCCTGAGCTTTTCACATGTTTGCATATTTTAGCTGCAGAGTCCTCCTTTATTGTAAATAATCAAGAGTTCACTAAATAACTCTAGTTGCATTTTACACAATTAAATGTTTTATTTAAAAAGGAATTGAATAGTTTATTGGCATCTTTTAATGTATTTTTAATATTAAGAGGCTGCAGTGCATTTTTTTTATCAATTGACCATCAGAATAATCATTAACTAAAATAATTGTTGGTTGCAGCTCTGAAATATTATTCATGAAGTAGAATGCTTTTTTCCCCCTCTTTTGTAGTTTTTTTTTAAATTCCTGAAATATAACTATAAAATTATTTACAAATGACTATAAAGAAAAGTCTGAACATTCTGCACATCGAGTGTGGCATGGTGAGGGCAAATGAAACGGAAACAATACAGACAACCGATTTCATTCTAGAACACTGAGTGCTAATTGTTCCGTAATGACCGTGAATGCAGCATTTGTTTGAACTGACGGTAAGCATACCAGTGGGGCCAGAGGCAGAAACAGGCTGCTTCCTTCCTTTGTGTTTCTTAGGCTGCAGCTTGGTTCACAGATTCTGTGACGCTGCTGTTTGTTCTGAGTATCATGCATCCTGCCTGTGTATGTATCAATATATATTAGTATGTTTGGGAGAAGGATTTCTACCAGTACATGCTTCCTGTGGAGAACTTGATTCAAGTGTTTTCATAAAACAATCTGTTAGCCAGCAGCTATCCATCTTACCTATTCGTCGTCCGTCTGTGACTTTAGTGTAAACATTGTCATAATCACTCAGTTAAAATATGTTTTCTGATGTCTTATTTACTAGAACAATCTGAGAAGTTTCCCTCTGCCCCCCATTATTTCATTTTATTTAATTTTTTTTGTGAAGTGGGTTTAGAGGTAGTGAGACTTCGGCCAATTGTCGACTCTGATCTCAAATGCAACATAGAAACACTTGCTGCTAAACATTACAGCTTGGTCATATCTATGTTAGATCTTTTATACATAGAAGTTTGCAGTGATTCTCTAACATCTTTTTCCCCCAAATTAAACACATTTCTTAAAACGGCGCATATTTCATGTTACTATGGGATACAAAATTAACTCTGTTTTAACACCAAATTAAAAGTTGGTGGTTAAAGGGATCATAATTTTATTAGATATAAATTGTTTTGGACGGTCACTCAGGAATCACTTTGCTGTCATACGGAAAGCTGTTATTTTATTTAGTGATACTATGAACAGTTTTATCAGTTGCATCAGTGAACACGTAGTTCTTTTTCTCACCACTTTGTGTCTTTTGGTTTTTTTCCAGGCTTCCTGCTGTTTAAAGATTTCTGTATGAACGAAATCGACGAGGCTGTGCCTCAGCTCAAGTTCTACGAAGAAGTAAGTCGGAAGTGTGGGGGTGGGTGGCATTAGGCCCCCATAATCCAGCTCAGCCACATTTAGCCCCCCAGAAGCCCTGTGAGTTCGAGTCCCGTTTCCGTTTCAGATCAAGGAGTACGAGAAGATAAACTCTGAGGAGGAGCGTCTGAGCCGCAGCCGGCATATTTAGACGTCTACATCATGAAGGAGAGGCTGTCCTGTTCACATGTGAGTATACACAGAGAGGACCCCTGCTGTCGGTCAGAAGGCCTCCAGCATGCTGCTGACTTGAAGTGAAAGCAGAAAATGAATCATTTCTATCATGGGATTCATTCAGCTCCTTTAATCAGATGGAATGATTCATTAACTCAGATCAGGTTCCATGTTGCTGCTATTACTGTATGTATTTTTAAATGGCATACATGTATGTGAAAGTTCTGAACCACATCGTTCTGTATGCAACATGCCAAGGTCAGTCTTTCTGATTAAAATCCTCCCATTTGGAACACATGCTACCAAAGACTACATTCACACAGCAAGCAAATGCGACTCAAATCTGATTTTTTATTATTTTATTTTATTTTTTCCCCCAAAATGTGGCCTGTATCTGACTTTTTCACAGCACTCTGAACGACCGAATTCTGGCCTTTCCACCTCCAAAAAAATCTGATTTGTGCCACATCCATATGTGGAACTAAATCACATGAGCGTCTGAGAGTGGTCAAAGTCTGAACACTGCATTTTATCTGACCTTTATGTCAGTGACATGAGAAATGCATCATAAATCTGCACCAGAAGAAGTCAGACTATGTAAATCCTGGACATAAACAAAGGCTGAAGGTCATAATTATGAGATTGTGAAAAAAGTCACAGAAATCACAATCCCACCACTCTTAGTTCTGGCTACACATCCAGATGCTTGGTTGTTTTTAACATGAATGACCTATTAGTCATGTGTTTTTACTTTACCAGGCAGCTTTAACAAAAAGACTGCTAGTTAAAATACCACAATTAATCAAATGACCTAATGTATAGACTTAACAAAAAAAAGAATTTAATGTATTACATTTAAAAACCTTTTTTTGGTTAATAGTGACTTTTCATTGTGCAGAAAAGTATTGTCTCTTTGCCCAGCTGCATGAAGGGAAATCAGTTGATTTTGCAAATGTCCCTGTGAGGACGCAGGTGTGTAAATACTTCCATACTCATCTTGTGTCAGCTAGGCCAAACAATTAAAAAAACGCTGATGTTGCTACACGAAGCACTAAAACCAGATTAAACGGGAAGCCGGCATCCGTCGAGTTCGCCTCACTTTTATTGGCTGTAGATTTTATCCGGAATTATCCTAACTATTCTAACAGTGTTGGGAAGAACACCTTAAACCCAAATCAGCTGCTGCTTCATTTTCCCCTCTGGCTGTGTGTCTGAGATAGCAGCTTCCCCTGAACGGATGCTTCGCTTTGCTGATCCCAGTTCAGTTCACAGCTTGCAGCTCGGATCAGAGTTTTTCTAATTTAATGTTTCTAGATTAGTCGACACAAATTTGCAGATACAAAATATACGTCTTGCAAAAAGTCCCAAACTCCTAAGAACTCTGTACTACAATCAGAAACGTCAATGTGCATTTAAGCAGGGAGTTTATGCTGTGGAACAAAGTAGCACATAACTAAAGTGGATAACTAATATTAATAATACATTTTATTTCTAATGCCTTTCTCATCTTGAGATTTCAGAGTTAAAAACAAAAGGAGCATTCAGTATGGATAAAAAATACAAGTATCTAAGAAAGTGAACCAAATATTTTTGCAAAAAAGAAACTTCTTAAGACCTTTTTGAGTCAAAATTATTTTGATGAGATAACTTTAAACTTAAAAACGGCACACAGACACCCAGTTACCTCTGGAGCCTCCCAGCAGCAGCAGCAGCAGCATGTTGACACAGGGGACAGCCTTCTTGCACAGAGGAAGCAGAACTGAAACTACTGCTCACGTTGCATCTTTTATCACTCCAAGTTTTTTTTGTGTGTTTTTTTGCAGACATTTTCCAAGGAGGCAGTGGAACATGTGCATAGTCATCTGTTAAAGAAAATGGTCCCCCAAACTCTCTTCCAGGTAAAACACACTCCCAGCACATGGGAGGGCATTTTTACACCAAACCGGAAGCAGATTATGTAAAATCAACTTTTCAAAATAGATGTGAAACTTTTGCTTTCACGTTTTTGCTCAGATAGTTGGCAAAGTATGAATCCGGTCAGGAAAGAGAGACTGCTGTCTCAACCAAACTGTAGTCCTCCCGGCTTAAAGAACTCCGTCTGAGGGTTAGACTTTCAAGCAAAGCGACCGTTGGACCAAATGGCCCGCCTCAACTAAACTATAGATAATAGACAAATATGTCTGCCAATCAGAATTCCAGCTCCCGTGATCTTGACCAATGACTGTAAAACAGTTTGTAGAAAAGAAGCGCATCCGTTTGGTTCGGCGGTTAAATCAAATGCGATATGAAAGAATATGGAGTTTGTCTCTAACTAAAGTGGACATAGCAATAAACCAAGAGAGGATAATACTAATCAACTAAATGGAAATGAATGAAGAACAAATGCAAGAATAAACGTAAGAAACTAAAGTAAATACAGAGAAATAAACTGGTATGGCAAGACCTTTCGAGCAATAATTAATACAGACACTGTATGTCAAGAATAAACAGACAATATTTCCAGATAAAAGGTAAAATAATATTTTTGAAATGTCATGGGTTTGTTGAGACCACATCTAGTACTGAGAATAAATATATCTTACAGACCATAACGGTAAATAACTGATCACTTATTTATGTTTTTAATTAGATTTGACATATTTATTTCTTCAATATTATTTTTCATGTCAGTGTTAATGTCATGAGGCTGATGACTCCATGACACTTTCAATTTGACTCATTAGGATTTGATTAAGAACCAGATTTGTTCTTTGTAATTTCTGTCCAGTAAAACTATTAATCTATAATCAATAGACAGGTCAATATAAAGATATAATACATGTTTCTGTCTCATGGCATTAAAAGGATCTGGAACTTTAGTTTTTCCACTGAAAGCTCTGGTTTGCACAATAAATGCCATGTGGGTGAAGTTTTGATGATGCTCTGATGTCCCATTCTCCTGAAGGCAGCACAGAGCTGCACCACTAGAAACACAGAAACATTGAAGATAAGAAGAACTATGATTAATGTAGTTACAGTTCTGTCCATGTTTTAATGTTGCTGAGCTCAGTCGTTTTGCAAATAGTTCAAAGTTTAAACTGGCATGTTGAACATCTTTTATCTGGTCATTTTGTGGAATATTTAACAACTAGAAAATGGAAAAAAATAAGAATATTTTTTCCACTCTGACTGGCTGCTGTTAGTCCAACCAATTTTAAGTTGAATGTTAATTAAATTTTTCATAGACGCCTGTGAAAATAATTTCTATTATCATGGCTTTTTTGTTCTCTGGGAAATTATTTTTGATGATGAATACAGAAACAAGCATAAAAATCAAAACATCTACAATAGTGATAGTTATAATTAATAATAAAATAATAGTCAGCGCAAAGTAGCCTACAAATTCTTTGTTGGGGGCGATGAGGGACCTGGATAGAGGCTAGGGGGGCGCTGGGCTGAAAAAGGTTGAGAAACAGATTTAATTGGTAATGCTTCATGTTCTAAATTACTTGCTAAAACATTGACTGAAATTAATCTTATTTAAGTTTGAGTGTTTAGCTTGTTAATTGTATTGTTAGAAACAATTGTTTGCACTATTCAAAGACACTTTTGTGGCAATAGCAACGATATAGTTAATTTCTATCATAAGTTTCAGGCTCAGGATTTTTTTTTTACTTTAAGCCCTGAAACTGTCTTCACTGTAAGCTGCTACAGTACACACCTCACTGTTTCCTCTCTGCCATCCTCTGATACTCTTCTCACTGAATTAATGCTATTCATCCAGATTAAGTCTCATATTTTATAGTTTTGTTATACATGAATTACTCTTAAGTATCAGTTGTTGGAAGGAAAGTCCCAGCAGAATAAGTCCAGAACAAGCCAGACAAAAGTTGGCCTGCATCTTGGTAAATCGAATCACTCTTTTCCTCTTTTAGCCCACCGCCTGGCTATTAGTCTGTTTACTCACTTATCCCCTGTGACTCATTGCAACTCCAAAATATGCCATGCATATGCCAGCATTCCCCGTGTTATTACTCAATATTTAAATCATACATTCAGCTGGAACTGTTGACTGTTTATTAAAACAGATGCTTGAAAAATGTAACTGTTTTTCTCTTCGGTCTTGTGAGCAAAAACTAGAGCTCCGTCCATGTCAGAAGTGAATGTTTCTCATAAAGCTTCTGAGCTGACCCTCTTTCTGTCTCTGCTGCAGCCATACATGGTGGAAATCTGTGAAAGCTTGAGAGGGAACATCTTCCAGAAGTTCATTGAAAGGTGAGCCGGTGAACGTGTGGAAATGCAGCCAAGGCTCTCATTGCTGGCACGGTCCCATTTTTACCCTGTTTCTGTTCTGACCTCAGTGACAGGTTCACTCGGTTTTGCCAGTGGAAGAACGTGGAACTCAACATCCATGTGAGTACGAGATTGTGACATCCGCTTCTCACACGAGGTAGAACATGAAACGGTGCTATGTGAAGGCAGAGTATGGTTATGTTACAGCCACAGATTGCAGTGGCTTTCATTCAGATTTTAGGTCACGGATCAACACGAAGTCGAGCATAATTACAAAGTGGAGGGAGAAATTAATTCTCAACGTTTTCGCAACTAGAAATCCGAAAAGTGTGGTGTGCATTTTTTGTCATGCAGACGCTGCAGTGACAGCTGCAGGTGTCACGTTTCCACAACTACTACAGACTGAAGCTTTCATTCTTCTTCATAAACTCGCTCATTACATCTGAGCAGCGTCCCTGTTTAAGCTGACACCGCCATGTCCACTTTTTCGCTCTATTCTTTTTTACTTTATGTCTTAGTCATTTATTCAGGATAAAGTAAAGGAAGCAGTATACAAATGCAAAGCAAAAAAAACTTTGTATTTAGACCTGCATGGCTGGCTAAGTAATGACATGGAATCCCAATATTTGTGATTGTATGTTAAAAAGCCTTTAAGCTGAACTTCTAAACTTATGGAAAATATTGGTTTTGGTCTAAGCTGTGTAGTTCCCAGAAAATGTTTGTGGTTATGTGAAGCTCAAGACTAAGCAGAAACTAAAAGTATAAAGCAAAAACTATGAACTAATTTCAGCTGTGAGCATAAAATGACCTGTTAGTTAGTTATGAATTTATGAATTTCCTCCTAATGCATTGGTAATCCTTCCTGTTGTTTCTGCTGGGGATTCTCCAGTCTACTTTTTTCATTTCCAATACCGATATTTGAGGTGTAGTATCAGTCGATGCTGATCCAAAAAAAACAACTCAGTTGACTAAAATAATTTTTTTTGTAAAACACAGACTTAAATTACAAATACATTTTTTAACTCTGCACCAGTGCAGCACACTTGGATTCACCAACAGCTTCACAAGTTTAATTTGTTCAGTCCGTGCTTTTAGGAATAGAACAGCCGATGTGAAACACATAATCAGTTGTCTAATTGGTCAAACATGTAATAAACAAACTGCAACAAACCTTCTTTCAAATGGTTCAGGAAGTCCACTTAGGATTTCCAAATGATGTAAAATAATTACTAAAGAATGATGTCGCTCAGAGCCCAAGCATAGAATTAGCCTGAATAGATTTGATTAAAAACAATATTGTTGTTGAGCTTCCATGTTTTCATTCATAATTTAGCAGCAAATGGGGTTTCTGAAATGAAAATGTTGCTTATTCTGTGAAAATACATTTAGTTTTTGAATAAAGTGCAATTAATTAACTGCAGACCTTACAATTAGCTTGATTAATAATGCTAATAGAGTCCCACCACCACTAGTAAAAATTGATTCTTAGTGGGGTTTTTTGACACATCCAAGCTGGAATACCTCGCTTCCCTTCATCTCAACAGAAATGAGCAAACTATTCAGAAATGAGTCTCAAGACTTGAAATTAGACTGAATAGATCTGTCGTTATAGATGGAGTATATTGTCACCGATGTCCGATCTGGATTTTTTTCAATATCAGGACCTGTCCAGATATCAATATCTGATCGGTGCAGCTCTAGTTTCGGATTGTTTCTACTCTGTTGCAGCAAAGAAATGGTCATTATGGCTTGTTTTCAATAAGAATTTTAGTTTTGTTCTCACAAAACATTAGATTAAAAAAACAAATAAAAGGTTGCTGTTCTCTGTCTGTTCTCCCTCAGCTGACCATGAACGACTTCAGCGTGCATCGGATCATTGGCAGGGGCGGCTTCGGAGAGGTGTACGGCTGCAGAAAGGCCGACACAGGGAAGATGTGAGCAAAACAGCCGAAACCTTTAGAAATTATTAGAAACCCGGCTGCGTCGCCCACTTTGTTGTAACGCCTGCGACGTTCTCTGGATTCCAGGTATGCCATGAAGTGCTTGGACAAGAAGAGAATCAAAATGAAGCAGGGCGAGACTCTGGCGCTCAACGAGAGAATCATGCTGTCTCTAGTCAGCACAGGGGTGAGTGTCGACTCCAGATGGCTTTTCTTTAAACTTTAGTCGTTTGAAACAAATTACTATACCACTATCTTAAGTTCCTGTGGGTTGGTTAGGTTTTTAAACACAGCCGATTCAGAGTGTTGCCACCTCTCACCTGACATTTAATCTCTGATCTCCATCAGTTGTGCGCTTTTTAACACACGTCATCCAAGTCATAATTTAACACTCCGTTTTCTCACAGACGTCCTTCCTGTGAAACTGCTTCACACCAGCTGCTTGATGGGAATTTCTTATTCACAGATCTACATGTCAGAGGTTCTGACAGATGCTCAGACCTCCCAGTAGCACAACGTTGGCATCAAGATTTACCCAACATAAGCAACAGTTTAAAAGGGGGAATAGTGGTTTTGTTGTACAATTCTGACCTGGCAGTAACCCTCAGTTTTGGGTCAAATGATCTCTACTGATCAGCGATAAGTAGAGGTGTGAACGCTCTTGGAAAATAAAAATGATGGCAGCCGTCTCACACCCCTGGTATGTAGCCACTTCATTTTTCAGTTAAGCATTGTGGTCACAAACAAACCTAGAATAAACTAAGTGTCAATAGATAAATCGGTCGGCTGCAAATCGGCTCAGATTATCTTTACTTTGGGAGATTAGCTAATATTTAAAAGTGAAACCAATTCACTGATCTTAGCTTCCTCCAGAAAAGTCTGAAAATCAGCCAGTAACTGCATTTCAATTACAAATGTGCACAAAATGTTCTGAATATTCCGCTAATGTTGAAAAGACACAATTTTAAATGTAAAATACTGCACCATCATCTTCCTACTACTTCCTGCCGTCGTCGTCTTTGTCTTTTCCACCAGTAGTAACATCTGAAAATATTGTTTCCATTGCATTTGTTTTGCGAAATACCCTAATTTCAATACAACTGAAAGACCACCTCATCCTAGAACAACAACTTTTTGTCAGAAACCAATTTTGTCACAAAATTGGTGTGTTTCCAATAAGCAACACACCAATTTCAAATTGGAATTATGAAACTTACTGTCATAATCAAAATTTGTGCAATTTTATCAATCATGTTTATTTGTATGGCACATTTCATCAACAAGGGAGTTAAAAATGCTGTAAAGCATAAAAACACAAAAATATAAAGTCATAGAAACAACATCCAGTCACCAATAAACAAACATTACATTTTTTCCAGATCCATCCTCAAAATCATCAACACACATCAAATATGTTGGTCAGTGTTCCATTTATTATGGAAGTCTAAGCAGGTAGGTTTTAGCGTGTTAACTGTTGTCAACTTAGCAACTTTGTTGCTATATCTTGCGACTTTTCAGCTAAAAAGCAATCATCCAACTCACGTCCAGAAACTGCAATCAGTACAGTTAATTCCAGGACATCATTCAGTTCTATAAGCTGGATTGTTATTGCTGCTGTCGAATGCAACAACAACTAATCAGTTTTTACAGTCAGACTCTCTTGTCAGTAATAAAAAGAGTGATGCATTATGAAGTGAATGGTAATGTAACCAACTGTAATCCCTAGTGGTAGAATGCACTCTGTCAACCTGGAGGTCCGAGGTTGCAGCGGCAGGCTGGGTGTCCTTCTACTATCAAAACGAATATTTACAGTGAAGAATGAAACGGCCCCCTTCCCGCCAAGGAGCCGTTCGGTGTTTCATTGTGTTGACATTGTTTAGGCTAAAGACTTTGTTTCTGCACGGGTCAGTCGACACGTTAGGGTCTTAATCTGAAAATAATTTTGATTTGAAGTGTTACTATGTTTGTTTTAATACAGTGAATAACTCAGAACAGTTATTTATTTAGCCACCTGGTATGAACAGCAGTGCAGAATCAGACAGGAAGCCTGTTGGCGCCAAATCGCTACAGGTGCTGTAAGCAGCAAACCAGAATCAGCCTGTAGGAGGGTGTGAATACTTTTCTGAGCAACTGTTCAGGGAACAATAGTCTTAAGGTTTTTGATAAATTTAACAGTCAGGGTCAAGACACTTTCAGAAAGAGCACTGAGCTGATAACACACTCTGGCCACCTTATCTACACACATTCTTACACTCCATTCTCTTCATTCATTCATTCTTCATTGATTTTAAAGGAAAATGAAATACAATGAAAAACTAAGCAAGTTACAGATCCCCATATTTTCTCTTTTTACTCTGTAAGTTTACAGATTACACATAACTGCTGCTGCATTTACAATGAGAATCAGCTTTGCTGCCCCAGTGTGTGCGTGCGTGTGTGTGTGAGTGTTGGTACACAGACTGGAACGGTAACTTTGGTTCCACAGAAGAGTACCTGGAAGATGTTCATTGTTTTTATCAGAAAGAGAGGCTGAGGGAAACCTGAAGGTCTAAGCAGTTTGTGTCCAGGATGTGTGGGGTCTGCAGAGATGTCAGTGGTGCGTCAATGAATGAAAACAAGTTTAAACTTATTGATGATGATGATGTGTCTGTCTTCCTTCCAGGACTGCCCGTTCATCGTGTGTATGACATACGCCTTCCACACCCCTGACAAGCTCTGCTTCATCCTGGACCTCATGAACGGTAGGCTGACCTCTGACTCATCATCCCAGATCAAAACTCTGAGGCTTCATCCTCACTGGACTGGATCACACAACCTGACTCTGGCTGATGGACTCCTTCCCTCCCTCAACGAACTTCACCCCTTCAGACGAAACGTGGACCACATTGTTGTCAGTGTTATGATACACTTTGTCTGTGTTCCTGTGTGTTCAGGTGGCGACCTGCACTACCACCTTTCCCAGCACGGTGTGTTTAGTGAGAAAGAGATGCTGTTCTACGCTGCTGAAATCATCTGGGCCTGGAGCACATGCACAACCGCTTCGTCGTCTACAGAGACCTCAAGGTGAGCCTCTGATCCTGACATGCCAAAGTGGCATTGAACACATCGATATACGTTACCAGATAGGACAACACCGATTAGCCGCTGTAGCTAGTGACGGTTCTAATGTGGAATGTAAATTAATCTCACATAAATGTTTGTAAACCTATTTTTTGCTTACTATTCTGTCTATATATTTATATTTGTGTTACTAAAGTAAAGCTGAGAAAATTGCCAATAAAATATGTATACTCCCTAGATATAAATCTAAAACAGTTTATTTTCTGTTGACATGCATGAAAGCAAATTTCTTTTTACATTGGACAATTTAATTTTATGTAATTGCTACTGCAGGAGACATGATATAAAATGTAGTAATCTTTGGTGTCCTATTTAAGTGTTCTAAATATCTCCACGTTCTTTGAACAAACGAGGCAATAGTTCAGTTCTTATTGTTTATTAAAGTTTTGTAAATTACAACAGCTACAATGCGCCATAAAGAGCTTGCTATATCTTAGTTTGGTTGGAGTGAACTCTGACTTGGTTCAAATGCATATGTGAACACCAAGCGGACCAGAGATTGTGCCAAAAGCAGGAGGTACACTACAGCGCAGGGCATTCTGGGTAAATGCAACCAAAACAAACTTGTTAGAGTAATGGCACATGGCGTTTCACTAAAGACAAAAGAGAAATACTCCAATCGCTAAACTCTGTCGCCGCTCCATTTTTGTTTACATTTCATGAAGCAGGAAGTTGTGCTCAGTATTTTCGTCAGATGTTTTCATGTCATTTCTTTCAGTAGTTCTTGTTGCAGCACCCCCACATGTAAGAGGAGAGGGGGACAGGTTGTTCCACACTGGATAACGCCTCCAAGCAGGCCACAGGGGGCGCTCTATGGGGCTGGCAGCGTTTCCCTTTACTGACAATCAGATGTTTTAATAATTCAAATCTAGTCATTGCTCTCCGAGTTTCATTTAATTTCCAACACTGCCTGGTACATTTTTAATATCATGTTACAGGATGAACCACGACAGCTGACATAATGCTTTTTATCTTGCCTAAATTACATTAATAGAAGGGGGGGAAAAGTATGAATAAAGTGTCTGTCAGGGACCTCCCCTACCTGCTGCCACTGCATAGAGCAGAACAGCAAGCTTTAACTACACCCATCCACATAAAAATCCTTGTTTTCAGCCTTTCCCCTGTTTCAGCTCTGGTTCTGTTGTTTGGACGGGTTGCCATAACAATAGCCAAGATTTTGCAGGAGTTCAGGGAAGATTTTCAGAGCTTCTATAAACAGTCGAGTGCAACGTGAATACTACGTCAACACCGAGCGCTGCAGAGCGAAAAAGAGCGAGAGAGTCACAGAAGGAAACCAGGACAGGAGGTCGTCTTCTGCTGTCTGCATCTGCTCAGAATGTGAAGTGGTAACCTCTGCTTGTTGTCGTCCTCCGTCAGCCGGCCAACATCCTTTTGGACGAACACGGCCACGTTCGGATCTCAGACCTCGGCCTGGCCTGCGACTTCTCCAAGAAGAAGCCCCACGCTAGCGTGTAAGTGCAAGTGCCACACACTCACAAACGTTTACTTCACAGGAGGAAGAACGTTGATAAGAGATGTTTTATCTGCGGCTTTGTCGCTTTGGTGGTTTTAAAATTGCGGCTTCACTCATTTCATAGAGCAGAGCGTCAAAGATGTGACGATTCTTTAGTTTGTATTGGCTGATACTGATGTCCGCTTATATTCAAGGTCTCAGCAGCTAGTTTGTTTTTTTTTCTACATGGTGGAATTAATACTGTATATAAAAGAAAAATGTACTAAATATGGAAAAGAAAGATTTCTTTTTTTATGTTTGACCTGTCAGTTCTTTGTGATCAGGGGGATAATTTAGTCTGCTTTATTTAAGAGAAATGACCCATAAAGATTTGGATTAAAAACGAATTGAGTGATAAAATGCAGATCATTTCACTGCTCTGAACTGGATTTGTAAACACTTCTGTCTGCTATAAATACCACCTTCGGTTTTATAAATGCTTCTTGGTGTTCTGGCCATTTATGTTGAATTTTTATAAATCATAACTTCTGCCAATTCAGTTTTCTTCTAAGTTAGAATACACTCGAGTTATTTTTGAACCAAAATCTGTAGTTCATTTTGTACTTGGAATTATGATTACTTTGGTAACTTTTACATCCTCCCATTAATTTAAGAAATTAGGAACTTTCTGAACTTGGAAGGTCAAATTAAGTTAACTTTAATTTACATCAAGTTAATAAAAATGTCTTAAACATAATTTTGTCTGTATTTTTGATAGAAATAAGATAAAAATTTCAAGCAAGTGGGAAGTGTGTTTAAGAAACAGACCAACTGTTACCACCCACAGCCTTTATTTGGAATAATTTGGGGTTTTGGAGGTGAGAAGACCGTGACGTCTGGTCTGCAGTGTCAGAAAGTCCAGAAATCCCAGCCAGCTTTATGAGGATCATTCACTAACAGCAACTGTTGTTTATTCATCAGACTCATCATGAAATGCGCCTGCAGGGATGATGTGACTAATATTTTCTGGAGATAAACCAACTCCATCTTGTAATCTGCAGAAATTCAGGAAGCAGCAAAAGAACCTAACATTTTTAGGAATGTATTTTAAAGCATTGACACAAATAAAAATAAAAATATAAACAAGCTACTGATTTCTGTACAGCATCAGTTAGACTTGCATGTATAGCAGATATCTGACTGCCATTGACGTTTCTGTTCTTCTTCTAGTAGAAGCAGCTAATGAGTTTAAATCATTTCCTTTCAAATCAATTTGTTGGAAATGTTTTACATCCGGTCACGTTTTTCCACTCTCCTGTTTGGTTGTCTTGCTCTGTAAATCACCAATGTGTAGCTCCAACTCGCTGTGTGTGTGTGTGTGTGTGTCACAGTGGGACTCATGGCTACATGGCTCCAGAGGTCCTTCAGAAGGGAACGGCGTACGACAGCAGCGCAGACTGGTTCTCTTTAGGCTGCATGCTCTTCAAACTCCTCAGAGGGTAAAAAACTCCAGCTTTCCTCGCTGCTCTCCTCTTCCTCCTCTTCCGTGTTCTCCACTCCCTCCACATCCTGACGTCCTGTCTGCTTTGAAACCTCTTCTGGCTCTCTGTGCGAGCCTCTTTGAATCTGCTCACTTCCCCTTCTCTCCGAGTTCCTCTCACCCGCCCGCCTTCTGTTTGGTGTGTGTTTGATCATGTTTGTGTATGAGAGCGAGTGTGTGTGTGTGTGTTTGATCTAGAGTGTGTAAATGCCAGAGGTCTGGTCCCAGCAGGCCGAAATCCAGGTAAAGTGTTGTGTGTGTGTGTGTGCGTGCGTGCGTGCGTGCGTATGTGAGTGAGAGAGAGGTGTCTTTCCATTGATGTTTGGATCCACGTCCTTAAAGAAGAAGACTTTGTGTGTGACTGAGAGAAGGTGACAGTTTCCAGTATGAGGGGAAAATATAAATAGTTTTTATCTGCAGGACTCTTTATTAGAATATGAATGTGAAGGACACGGTCATTACTTCAAACTTTGGAGTTTGCAGTAAGTAAAAGTATCTACTCCATTTTATGCTGTTTTTGCTTTTTGTTCCTGTTTAACATTATCAAACAAATTTTAATACCAGGCATAGATAACCAAACCATGAAAAAAAGAATATTATCCCCTGAGCTAAATTATGAACTTACTGTAATTCACCAAATTTTATGGAAAACTAACAGTCACTAAGCAATGATTACTCCACTCTTTTATTTAAAGAAGACAACGATTTTAAGCACAAGGGGGTGGCTCTTTTATTGATTACATTTACGGTGATTTCAGGAATTTCACAGCTTCATCTGTGCAATAAAATAAGTTGATCATTCTGTGTCTGTGCAAAAATCCAGTGAATATACCTTTATTTTTTTGTCATAAAATAAGTTTCTAAGCCATTAAAGTTGATTACAATAATGATTATGCTTCTGATTAGTCAGCAAAACAAAAGAAGTGCAACAAAAGAGAGTTGTGAGAGAGTGACAGAGTGATGGTGAAGTTTTCTTCCAGGATGTGAACCATCTCCTCCTCCGCATCCTAATTAGACTCAGTCAAATCTGGGTCACTTCAAATTACCATTTCTGAATTATTGGGCTGGATGTTTTCTGAGCACAGTTTTAAATTTTAACTAAGGGGGCCGGAGCCTGACGTGTTTTAAAAATAAACCGAGTTGGTGGTGTTTTTTTGTTTGTTTTGTTTTTGTGTGTGTGTGTGTGCGTGTGTGTGCAGCTGTTTTGCTCACCCTGAACCATCTTCACCCTTTCCCAGTCACTTCCGCTCCTCCTTCCCGTTTCCACTCGTCTCCAGCTGGTGACATCAGGCTCTCCTCTCTGTCGTCTTCAGGCACAGCCCCTTCAGACAGCACAAGACCAAAGACAAACATGAGATAGACCGTATGACGCTGACCATGGTAAGCTGCAGATATCCCCTCCTTACACAGTAGACCTCCTCTGTGGAAATACGCTGTAATGCAGAAGGTGATACGAGTCTGTGCTCAATTTGAAAAGCAGGTTTTTTGTTGGACGCTTGTGAAAAATCGATGCGAGGAAAACTTCAAGGGAGCCATAACCAGGTTGACGTTTGTCCTTCAGATAGAAATGTTTCCGTCGTCCGTCTGTGTTTCTCATGAAAGGACGGCACTCTGTCACTGGGTCAGAGGCATTTTGTCTGCCTCCATGGCAGCTGAAGTGTGCAAATATGATTTGTACAGTGACAGTTCAAGGAGAAAACAGTGTCTCATTATCTAACATTTCTGTTAGAACCTAGATGAAGGTTGCTCCGTTTGAATCCTCGTATGAGCCCTGTTGTTTTGGACAATGACTCCAATGCGTCTAGATTAATCTCACTCAAAGAGAAAATCCCCTGTTTTGTTATATGCCATCATCAAAATAATCAAGCAAATACACATCCAATATGTTGATCCATGTTCCACTTTTTATGAATTAAAGGCAACTCTACACAGGTTCATTTTTAGACATGATTTAAAGGAACTCTGTGTTTTGGCTCTTCTGCAGTTTTCTGGAAGTTTGTTCCAGTTTAGTGGAGCATTAAAACCGAATGCTGCTTTTTCTGCAAATATGTTCTACCCAAAACTCTTCAAGTGGCAGTTTCAGCTTCATCTGGTTTAAGCTCAGTAAAAAGAAATTTCACACTAACCACCTTTTGATTTCAAATTATCAATAAAAAAAAATCAGATCAGCCCTATTATGTATTGATGTTAAGCTAAGCAGAAAGGGCTGAGCTTCATATGTTGATAATGGAAGTATTTCTTATCAGCAGATGCATGTTTTGCTACAAATGATCAATTGCTGTTATTGCTTTCTTTTGACTCTATTTAAAAGAGGAATTGAATTGTTTGTATTTTTAGGTATTTTTTATATATCTATATAAAAAGTGGTTAACTGGCAGAATGTGGCAGTTTTTTACCTGATTAATTGATCAATCATCAGTATAGTTAATAAAATAATTGATTACTAAAATAATAGTTTGCTGCAGCCTGACTGTGGCTGTAGACCCAGTTTAAAAGAATTGTGTGAAAAAGATTTTCTGCTTTTCCATTAACCATAGAATGATGTAAATATGAGTTACAAACATAAATTTGCTTAATGGAAACACTTTTTTTAAAAACGTTTTGCTCTAGGATGAGGTGGTTTTTTGACTGTGTTGTGCTAAACTGCAATGGAAACACTTTTTCACATCACAAGTCATGTGATCAACCGGATGTTAACGACTGGCTGAAAACATGAAGGAGACAGGAAGTGGTAGAATGGATCATGCTGCGGCTTTTTTTTTTTTTTTGACTTGATGCGTGAACTTATTCACATGTAATTTTAATTGATATTTAGTTGAAACAGAAATTGCATAATTGTGTTTTTTCAACAATAATGAAATATGGACCAAGTTTTGTGCACATTTGTAATGAAAACACAGCTAATGTACGAATTCACTGACGGAAATCCTCAACCATCCATGATTTAAAGAACAATATGCACGTGTGTGTGTGGTATGTGTGTGTGTAGCCTCTCGGAGGAATATGCTGCCGGGCCTTTTTGATGTCACGGGTCACGCTCAGGATGAATGACATCCATTGAGCCCACACTGTGACATATGTGCTCTCGCCCACCTATCCTGGCCTGCCTCCTCCTCTCCATTCACACTGAACTCTGATGAGTTGAAGCATCGCGGCAGCTCTGCCTGCGCCAGCTGCTGCACATCTGAAATGCAACTCATCCAAGTGTCTAAGTTTGTTTGTGTTACTTGTAAGGAATGAGAAGAGGGAGCTGCACCCTCTCCCTTCTCTCTAGCAGAGCAAGATCTCTAAACAGAGAAAGTCTAGTCTTTCATATCACAATAAATCCAGATTAGGATTGGAATCCAGCCACTTAATCTGGTTTATCCTCTAATCCTAGTCTGGGTGTGTAACAGATGACCGGCAGTGGCTCTGTGAAAGACTGCAGTCCAGCTCTAAAGGTCCACCCTAATGCGTGTTTGCGTTTATTCAGCATGATGGTTGCATGAACTCTGAGGAAGCAGAGACCTGGGCAGAGATGGATGGAGCAGGTCCCAGTCACTGGCACCTCTGCTCTCTCAAACATCTCCATGAACCAGCAGATAAAGGCTGTCAGCAGCAGACCAACATGCTGCTGCAGATGAACTGTTGGGCAGACGAGGCGATCTGGCTCCTCACAACCAGGTTGTAGCTCAGAGCAGTGCAGAAAGAAAATACACAGTCCAGTCACATTAATGTGACCACCACGTACTTTCCACTTCAGAGTTAAATAACCAATCACAGAAGGCAGGTGGCAGCACAGTGCAGTTGAGCGTATATAAAGGGTGTGTGTGGGCTTCGGAAAACATTTCAATCGTTGGCGTAATGCAGAAACGAAGCGATTTATCCGACGTCCAAAAGGGCATGATCATTGGCTTTCGGGCCAAGGGTGGAAGCATTTCCGAAACGGCTGAGTTTGTGAACTGTTCGCGTGCCGCCGTGGTAAAAGTGTACCGTGCATGGCAAAATGGGACTGTCCAAAATCAACGACGTGGCAAATGTGGTGCACCACGGGCCATAGATGACAGAGGCGAACGACGGTTGCGGAGATGCGTTCGGGCAGATAGACGGGCTACCGTTGAGCAACTGACCACTAAAATGAACCAAGGGGCTACCACAAGTGTCTCCCAAACCACTATTCAGCGAACATTGCTGCGTCTGGGCCTCCGAAGCGGACGCCTGGTTCGTGCACCTATGCTGACTGGTGTTCATCGACGACGAAGGCTAGAATTTGCACGCCAGTACAGCAGCTGGACGTCCACTGAGTGGCGACAGGTAGCGTTTTCAGATGAATCGCGTTTTATGCTCCATCGGACAGATGGACGTTGGCGTATAAGGCGTGAAACCTCTGAAAGGAACCACCCTGCAACCATTGCAGGAACGGTCCAAGCTGGAGGCGGGAGCATTATGGTCTGGGGAATGTTTTCCTGGCATTCTCTGGGTTCACTGATTATTGTGGAAGGCACGATGGATCAATACAAGTACGCATCTGTCCTTGCGGACCATGTCCACCCCTACATGCGCATTGTTTTTCCTCAGGATGATGGCATCTTCCAGCAGGACAATGCGAGGTGCCATACAGCTGCCAGTGTACGTGCGTGGTTCGAAGAGCACCAGGATGAGTTTACCGTCCTCCCCTGGCCAGCAAACTCACCTGACTTAAACCCAATCGAGCATCTGTGGGACCATCTCGATCGAGTTGTTCGCGCCATGGATCCTCAACCGCGTAATCTAGCGCAGCTGGCCACGGCATTAGAGTCGGCATGGCTCAACATCCCAGAGAAGACCTTCAGGGACCTAAGTGACTCTCTTCCTGCACGTCTCGTAGCAGTTCGCTCTGCGAAAGGTGGTTATTCTGGCTTTTGACAGATGGTCACATTAATGTGACTGGACTGTGTAAGTGACACTTTTTGTCTGTGGGACTACGACATGAATTCTGGTTTTTGTAGCTTCTTTGACATGGACAGATGTTTCTCCAGGGTCGATGGGCTCAAGGAGTAGCTCTTATCTACTTCCATCAGATGTCCATGTGCCCCTAGTTGCCTACAGATCTGCTCATCGGTGTGTGACTGTGTGTGTGCTGACTAGGAGAAAAAGGTGGTCAGTAGGAGTGGTCATGCAAACATAAAATTATTTTTCGATTTGCAACACAAATCAGACCCTCATTTTTAATTGATTCACTAAAATATTTCATGTATTTGACCAACTCTGTTGCTCCTGAGTATGCAGTGGAGCGGAGACACCTGCAGTGAATCCAGTTTGACAGACAGGCGGATGTAGCAACAAATCCGCATCCCTGGCCTTTACCACAATGTGGAGACCTAACTATACAACAGCACGTTATTCAATCATCTGACTGGTTTTTAGGTTTTCCCACAGTTTAAGACCCTCTGGCTTCCTGTGCTGCAACATTTACACATTTCTGCTTTGACACACTGGAACCAAATAATTAGGCCAATATCAGGACTTTATGCTGATGATTCAGCCCATTTATTTAGGTGCAAGGCATCAGGGATGCAGCCGTCTGTGAGGACTGGAGCTCCAGACCGTGCTGTAGATGTGCAGTAGTATTCAGATCCGGGCAGATCGCAGAGAACAGACCGTTCTGTAATGATTCATTCTCAGCCCTTCCTGGCTGCTCTTAGCAGTGTGTGGGTTTTGGGTCATAATCTGTGACTGACACTGAGCTTTCTGACTCTGGACACAGTTTTGGCTCTTGGATGAGATTTAATTAGGCACTGATCAGATCAAAGGTTCCCCTTACCAGATACAGCAAAACATCTCCCAAACCAACTCAACTTGATTTCATAGACATGATGGGACTGACCATTGGGGAGACCTTGGAGTCCATCAGCACACATTCAGATGAATTCCAGACTGTATTTATTTAGTTTTTCTCATAGGAGAGGAACCTATTAATCCTCTTCTTAACCAAGAGGAGCCTGGTTAGTTTTGGACGGTTTTCTTGGCTCTTCTTCCATCTGATCAATGTAGGGTTAAGTTTCCCACTATAACCTTGGCTCCGTTCTCCTGTTGGCAGCTTTGACCACAGAAACATGAAGCTCCTTGAAGTTGATCTTGTTGTTCTTTCCTTTAACATGGATATCTAGAATAATCTCTCTGAGCTCCTCAAACACAACTAGTCATTGCTTTCTCCGGTCCGGTCTCAGAATGGTGCACACAGTAATACAGTAATATAAATGTACCTAGTGGAAGTTTGTTAACTCTGTAATGGCTGTGGGCGGGTCGATCAGTCATCCTTCTTATTTCACAGCAAAATTTGGCAGTTACAGATTTTCAGACCTTTGTGGAGGCAGATGAGATCAGTTTCTCAGCTCAAGGTTAAAGAATTCAGGGCTGATTTATCGGGTCATCACTACTTGAAACATGAATGTAACTGCAGCACTAATAGTTTCTTTAGGGTACCAACAAATTTGTCAATACTATTTTAAAACATCTTTGTAGAAAACAACAACAAAAGAGAAATTTCCTTTCACTATGGTTGTAATTGTTTACTCTATCACAGACTAAAGTCAATCCGATTAGTTTGGTTTTTGTATGAATTGTTTTCTGTAGAAGAAGCATTTATTTCAA
This sequence comes from Poecilia picta, assembly GCA_033032245.1. Taxonomy (NCBI): domain Eukaryota; kingdom Metazoa; phylum Chordata; class Actinopteri; order Cyprinodontiformes; family Poeciliidae; genus Poecilia; species Poecilia picta. The sequence continues at coordinate 28,596,084 of CM065364.1, read as the reverse complement.
AGAGTAAAAAGAGGACAAATACATTTATCCACATCTATGTTTCATAGAACCTATAAGTATCAACACAGAGATGTGAACAGGTCAGCATAAATGGGGGGTGTGGTTTGTTATGATGTCATCGTCTGTAAAGAACAACTCAGTCAATCAACCTCAACTCGGCGACCCATTTAATTTCTTTAATATGCAAACTGGACATCGTTTTAGCGGCTGTCTAAACAAATGTCCCACTTGGAACAAAGATGCAGCTTGAACTCTGCAGTAATCTCATTTATCATTTGATTTTTGGAATCTACTGTTGCATCTCTATAATCCACAGTAATGCTGGCTGAAGGATTAACTGCTCTAACACCTGTCTGACTCCCCAAGTGGGATGAAGAAAGATGTTGACAAAAATCAGTGAAAGAAACACAAGCTCAGCTGTTTGAGTTGAAACCAGATATACAGGCATTTACATACAGGCATATCCCTTTTGTCCTCAGTGACATTAAATCAGACCATTTCCTCTTTTTTATGCCAGCCAGGATTACTAAAGCTAACAGAGATATTCTCTGTTGGTATCATCTTTCTTTCTCCAAAGTCTGTACACTTAGGTATGCGTCTGAAGCAGTTTAGCTAATCCCAGGAGATAATTTAATGTTGTTTAGCCTTTTGAAAGCAACACCTTGTATGAGTGACATCATGGGAGAATGAACTGAAATCAGAGCAATGTGGGAACCTCCACAAGAAGGTTGTTCAGTTGCAAGCTAGAGTGAATAAGTTGGGACTATTCAGCCATCATTATCCAAGGAGACCAGTTCTGTGTCCCAGAGATCATCTCAGGACATCAGGTGGGAAGATAAAGCCACACACAGCTGGATATCTGGGATAATGGATACATCTTAATGTGTTTTGAAAAGTTTCATATGAATAAAAACAACTATTTATAAAAACTCTGACCAAAGTGGAGATTTGAGAAAACTCTATTTGTGTTCATGGGAAAGTGGAGATTGAAGGTCTCATTCATAGCGATGTGCAACAAGTAATTGTTTTCTCATTGCGCTACGCTGCCCCTATGGGTCCGGCATGTTTAAAACAACGCTTAGGGGTGGATTTGACGGGTTCATGTGGATGAAACCTTTTCTTGAATCGATCTCATGTTTACGATCATTTTTTTAAACGATGTGGAGGAGATATTCATTTTTATACAGACTTGTCTAAGAAGGCCTTAGGCACATATAGGTCTTAAAATGGTAATAACTCTAAAGGTTCTACCAAATAAGTAACAAAATGGATTAATGACAGCAAAGGTAATATTTTAGAGTGTCCATCTGAAAGTCCTGACCTCAGTTCCAGTGACAAACATTTGAGAAAGCAAGGAGGCTATGAAACCTGCAGGAATGGACCAGAGTCATAGCAACCTATCCTGAGGACCTGGTGGAAGAAAACCTGGAACATTTGCCTAGTCATCAGTTTAAAATGTCCTGAGGAGATCTGTGTACAATTTTTAATTTAAAAAAGAAAAAAAATCTTGCTATTGTGCCAGTTAGTTTTTATAAATAAAGTTGCCCAGTTGACCTACAACAGACGTTTAGCTTGATTTAATGTAAGACATTATGTATAAGTAGCAAAGTTTTATTCAAGAACCCTGAGGTCTCCTTGGGAGCAGATGGCTTGATGTTTTTTTTTTCTCAAAAAATGGTAATAAGTGCAAATGATGCTGGTTTATCTTCAAATAATGTCTGACTGTTCCTTTCCGTCTCCTCTCTGTTCTCTGCAGAATGTGGAGCTTCCAGACTCGTTCACCCCGGAGCTCAAGGATCTGCTGGAGGGGTTGCTGCAAAGAGACGTGTCCAAGCGGCTTGGTTGCCAGGGCCAGGGGTACGACAAAAACCCTCATGAAATGTCTGTTCACATCAACGGCTGTATCTAGACAGACCCGGGGTGTCAAAACCTTTTTCTTGCATGGGCCAAAAATCTTCAGCTCAGAAATACTGATGGGCCAGAAAATATCACATCGGAATCTAAAATCAACAAAAAAGTTGTTTTTTCCCCCATTTAGCAATAACCTAATCATGAACCATGTTAATTAAACAAATATTCCACTACTTTTTTTATAGGAACCGGCTTGTAGAGCCACAACTTCAGATGTTTTCTTTGTTAAATTGAAGCCATTCAAGGACTCCTTAGAAAAAGACTGAAAAATATTTTCTGTTTTCAGCAATAAAAACATGATCTAGGTCTGCTTTTATTTGCTGTATCCAGCCAAGTTTCAATACATCAATTAACAGCAGATTTGACTGCACCAAGGTGTGTGTAAGTCGATGAGTAGATGTAGTTACCATGGCAATAGAAGAAGCCAGCTTGGAAAAGATGATCACTTTGTGTTGCATCATTTGTAAGTAGATTTCAATGGTGAATGGCTGTGTTTACATTGTATCAAAGTGATTAATCTTTGATAAAACTTATCAAAGATAAATCAAAGATGTGATAAAATATTAGCCAAACAGTGAGAGGTGTAGTCCCTTTTGTGGAATGCTGAGATGAGTAGATGAGTCGTGGTGCACTGAGTGATCTGATGGGTGAAGTCAGCGCTGTCACTTTACATCAGGGCGTTTTACAGACTGGATGAAGCTGTCACAGACCAGCAATGTGGGCAACACTGCCACCTTGTGCTGAAATGAGGCATTTGTTGTGTCTCCCTTCTAGAGCTCTAGAGGTGAAGGAGCATCAGTTTTTCAAAGATATCGACTGGCAGGAGGCGTACATGCAGAAGGTGAGTGAGCTCCGTCACGTTTCTGATGAGACCGAGGTTCATTCACACATATGTGCACTTTATGATTCTGGGTATTTTGTCCAGACAGAATGTGCATCTAGGACAGAGTTGTCCACACTTTATATTCTGTGTTCCAAACTTGCAAAGTTGAAAGCACTTTTTCCTAAAAATAATCATAATAAAAAAAGAAAAAAAAACTTAAAAGTTTCTGGATTTGGTGACTTTATCTATTGTAATTTTCAGGGGGTTTTTTGTTTTTGCTTTCATTTTGATAAAAGAAAATACATTTAGTACCTAACACTCTATTTAAGGACATATAAATTAAGCCAAGTTTATTTCTATAGCACATTTCAGCAACAAAGCAGTTCAAAATGCTTTACCCCAGGGGTGCCAATACGGCTGAGATCGACTCAAAACCTTCCCGTGAAGTTTTGAGTCGATCTCGGCTGAAGGTAACTGCAGTTTGTCACCTACCCAGGACGCTGATATCAACACTTCCTCTTGTGATGTGCTTATTAAAATATTCACTAAGATCCTAAACGTTTGTAGCTTCATTTAAGAATAAAAAAAAAACATTTTAAAATGAATTATCTGAGTAATAGTGTGCGCAATTCCGTGCGGTTTGGTTCCATTAACAAAATGTAGGCAGTCCTGCTCTGTTAGTGCAAGACCGATGCACTAACAGAGCAGGACTTTAAATTAGCTAATCAACCACCGCTGTGTTCATGAGAGGCTTATTAATAATCGAGAAATAAATATCAAGTCTGGAAATCGTAGTTTGATATCGTAACAGACTGAACATTATGTTTTAACGTAATCTTTGCCCGGCTTGCAGGGCGCATGCGGTTGCCACGGTAACGTGTGCTTACACAACAAAGAGAGAGAGAGTAAATAGGTAGGAGTGGTTTTGAGTTGATCACCTGCTCCGGTTGTTACCTTCGTTTACCTTCACCGCGGCTCATCACAGCCGCTGTAGTTTCTGAACATTCAATAAACGTTTCAATAAACCTCTTTAGTCTGTGAGTATAAGTCACAACAGACATCAAAAATGACAAATATATTTAAGTTTTAACAAACTTCTACCAAGATAATTATGTGAAATTAAATTATATCCCAACTTCAGAAGATTTTCCTTTACTGGGCTCTTTGGGTTCTCCTTTTAGTCTGTAGTTTCTCATACTGAGGACATCAAACCAAATTTCAGATCTACCTTAACTGCCTGACACCTGCTGGCCAGAACCAGCTTCTGACTGAGAAACCAGTAACCTGCTCCCAGTGTCAGAATGAGGAAGAAACTGCATTAGGTTTTCTATCACTTTATTATTTCTTCTATAACTGATTTAAGAGTTTAATTTACAATTTGAGGTCATGAGGTAGATCTCAGTCGGCCAGTGAGAGAAAAAGTAGACCTTGGTCTCAAAGTATGGGCACCCCTTCTTTACACCATTAAAAACACCATGTAGTAACCAGTTAGGAAATAAGCAGCTAACATAACATTCTGTCAAACGTCATCAAGCAAATTCACATCTAATATACTGATCAATGCTCCAGTTATTATGAATCCAAGGCAGCTGTAAACCGGTGGGTCTTATTTAAATAAACTCTGTGTTCCGGTAGTTTTTTAGTTTTCTTGAAGTTTGCTCCAGATTGGAGGATCATAAGAACTGAATGCTGCTTCTGCTTTACTAATCACTGATGACCTTCCAAAAATGACGGAGCATATCCATCTGCATCAGGTCTGATCGGTTTTCAGGGAGTCGCACTAAATTATCTCAACTCTTATGTTCTGTTTGTAGCTCAGATCTGGTCAGGTGGATGTTTCTATGGTTACCACAGCACTACAGAGTTGTGGCCTTGTTCCTCTTGCTCTGTGTTTTTTTCTTAGCGTTGTGTGATTGTTTCAGCTGACAGTCGTCCCTCTGTTCTCCGCCCTGCAGTACCCCCCTCCTTTACTCCCGCCCAGGGGAGAGGTGAACGCCGCGGACGCTTTTGACATCGGCTCGTTTGATGAGGAGGACACCAAGGGCATCAAGGTAAAACGACTCCTGGAGCATCCGCACGCCTCGTTTCTAATCCTCTTATCTTCCACTGCAGCTGCTGACGGGACTTTGAGTGTCCCATCGTCGGACACAGCTTTTACATTTCAGAATCCCCTCCTCCTAGCTTCACCCTAACCTGAAGAGTTCTCAATTAACTGGTGCAGTAAAGAGTTTATTCATTAGCGAGCTCAAACATTTGTTGTGCACCAGATAATTTTTAGATTCTCCAAATGAAAGACAACATATTTTTAAGCAAAGACGAGAGTTCAACTCCATAATAAATACTGACTGAATGATTTAATATGATGCATTTTTTACATTTGAAAACATGCAGTATGTAACAGTCAGTAGCTCAATCACTCATTCAAGTTTATTTGACATAAAAATATATCATTAAAACAACGTACAGTCATCAATTGAAAAACCATTAGCAGACATTGCGTATTGTCGAGTGCCGTCATGAATAAAACTGGTGATGACCTTTAATGCTAAATTAGCAGGAAGTAAATCAGGTTTTTGTTCCTGCTAACCAAGCAAACCTACAAAGTTAAACAGATAACTGTTAAAGACCAAGCTAGGCGCTAGAGGAAAGCAGCTGGATTCAGAGTCTGATGAATTGCTTGGCCCAGGCAGAGTCTCTGCTCTTTGTCTTTTTGTCCTTTTGTCATGGTGACATTGCTGCTCTGTCTTCTGTCTGCCTCCCTGCAGCTGGGGGACAGCGACCAGGAGCTGTACAAGAACTTCCCTCTGGTCATATCGGAGCGCTGGCAGCAGGAGGTGGCTGAGACGGTGTACGAGGCCGTCAACCTGGACACAGACAAGATAGAGGCTCGCAAGAGGGCCAAGAACAAGCAGCTGGGCCACGAGGAGGGTAAGACCGCCGGCCCGGAAACAGGCCCGTCACCATGACGATAAACTGTCCCACAAATGATTGTGGTAAAGGATAATGTTGCTGTTTTCCAAGCATTTTCAAGTAACATAAAGGTAATGATAAAATAATGCAAATACAGCTTCTCAAAGATCAACAAACTTTGTTTTCTAACAAATGTTTAATACTAAAACTGGAAGGTATTTTATAGCTCTAAAACAAATGAATGATTAAAATGAATTATGAAGTCTCTGTAAAGAAAGGGGCCAATTGAATCCAAAGCATCAAACTGAAAACGTTTATCATCCAGTTTTTGGTAGATAAGAGGATCAGCCATGCAAATGGAAATTATTGAATTCATTTTAATTTATAATGTGATTAATTGATCTATCGCTTATTGTGACAGGCTTATTCAGAACACTTTGTCACCTTCTAACTGTGTGTGTGTGTGTGTGTGGTGTGTGTGTGTGTGTGTTGTGTGTGTGTGTGTGTGTGTGTGTGTGTGTGTGTGTGTGTGTGTGTGTCCACAGACTATGCTTTTGGGAAGGACTGCATAATGCACGGCTACATGCTGAAGCTGGGAAACCCGTTCCTCACCCAGTGGCAGCGCCGCTACTTCTACCTGTTCCCCAATCGCTTGGAGTGGAGAGGAGAGGGCGAGTCGAGGGTGAGTGTCCAGTCACATCTCACTTCACGTTCCTACCATCTGTCTGTTCCGTCTCTCTCTCTATGTGTGTGTTTGTGTGTGTGTGAGAATCTCGTTTGTCTCTCTGCTCGTTTGTCCCGTCTCACCTCTGAAGGAAAAGTGGCTAAAGACTTTAAAAATGGTAAAAGACAGGGTGAGTGTCTCTGCTGTCTGCTTCACCTCCCTGCTCTCCACCTAGCAGTATGTTTCCTCCTGTTCCTCCTGCTGCAGCTGGATGAAGAGCAGCCTTCCCTTAGCGCTGCCCAGCCTGTGGTGTCCCTAGACCAGTACTAAGAGAAATCCTCAACACCCGTTCTGATTAGGGCTGAAACATTTAATCAGCTTCGTTGTAATTAATCAGTTATTGACATAATCGGTGATCAGCTAGAAAACTGTAGTCGGTGCGCCCCTGTTTACAATCTTAATGTTTCATTAGAACCATGGATCCAACAGAATGTAAGGGAACTGGTTTGAGGCTAGGCATTCTGGAACCAATCGGCACAGGCATCAAAGAAAGGCTGACGCTTCATGTTACCTCATGTGTTACTCATCGACTTTTGTTCACAGCAAAGCCTGCTGACCATGGAGCATATCGCGTCAGTGGAAGATACGCACGTTAAAGACAAGAAGTGCATCCTGCTGCGCGTCAGGGGAGGGAAGCAGTTCGTCCTGCAGTGTGAGGTGGGTGGCTTCCTCGTTGTCCTAGCCGGCGACGCTTTGAGCCCCGCTGACCCGTTCCGTTGCGTTTCCCTCAGAGCGACCCAGAGTTTGTGCAGTGGAAGAAGGAGCTGAACGAGGCGTTCACAGAGGCCCAGAAGCTGCTGCGCCGCGCGCCCAAGGTGATCGGGAAAGGCCGAGCCGCTGTGGTGGAGCTCTCCAAACCGCCGCTCACACACCGCAACAGCAACGGCTGTGAATAAAAGGAGCACATACCTTTCTATATCTATACACTCACACACACTCGCACACACCCACGCAAACATGTAGACACATACACTCTGCGCACCACGTCATTTCTGCAAGACATCGGCCCCAACTTCATGGCGACGCCTCGCAGTGTGTGCGGACCTGCCGGCCCCTTACCCACACACTCACACCCACATACACACACACACACACACACCACACACACACACACACACACACACACACACACACACACACACACACAACCATCAACACCATCAGAGGAGGTTCACCGGTTTCTTTTCCGTTTCATCCATGGGACTCTGCCAGTCACGGAGAGGAGAGGCGGGGCGGACTGGAGGAGAGCAGAACCCTTTGCATGGATGTGACGAGGATTTGCCGAACCGGTCCTCCACCTTCCCCGGCTCTCCTTCATCCCCCCACACCCTCAAGGTCACCCCTCCTCACTTGAACCGGATCTCTTGGAAGAATCTGAAAAATGACTGCGAAACGAAATGGAGTTTTAAGCGTCAGATACAGCAGGAGGTCCAATCAGAGAGAATTCCTCTTTACGAGGCGATGCAGAAGGGGCAGGGCTACTGCGGGGAATGTAAAAACAAATCTGCTGCTTGACTGTATCCTGTTCCCCCCGTCCCTCTTACCACCAACCCCTCCTCTCAGTTACTGAAGTGTGCAAAGTGCCAACATGGATATTTTACTTGAGTCACCTGAGCGGCCGGTGGGAGCCCCCCGTTCCTCCGGACCCTCTCAGGGTGTTTGTTGGCGGCCGATTTATCATTCCAGTCCTGAAAAACAAGAGGACCAACAGACTCTTTTCAGATTGGCTCCTGTTTCCAGCCAGTTTCCATGGCGACCGAGATTCCATTGGCTGTCAAACAGCAACGGGTTACCATGGGAACTGTGAAGACCAATGTACCTGAGGATGGGTAGTTGTGGACGATGACGCGTGTTAGGCTTGCAGGGGGGGCGTGGCATGTTCAGTGTATATAAGCAACCCTTTCTCCGTGCATCCCATGTTTTGGTCCAGTGTGTTTGCATTGTCGGAGGACCTCTCTGTCTGCCTTTCCAAAAACCTCGCAAGGCTTTACCCCAACACAGGAGGATGGGGATGATCTCTCTCTTTCTGAGAGTGTGTGAGGGCGAAAGGTGTGTGGAAGAGCAGGTGTCGGTGCTGCGTTACCTCTGCTGGGCTGCTTCCAGATGAAGCCACACACATTCATGTGGCTTTGCAGGTTCGGCGTCTGACCGTCGTCAGAGTGAGCACAAGTTAGACAAGGACAAGCTGAAGCTGAGAGAAAGTTTTACAAACAACCTTTGTTTTTATTTGATTTTTCTGGCTTTTGCTCTTTGACCGCCGAAGGCGCCTGGAAGACCAATCCCAACCAGCCGATAACATATCCAGCTCTTAAATATAGTCATAATATTGGGTTCAAGATTTTTAGCAATATTTTTGGTAAAGCTACAAATTTCCTTTTTTGTTTTGTTTTCCACAGTGGTATAAAAGTTTCGGTTTTAAGGAATTTGTAATTGGTTTAGAAAATATCAGTCCAGGTTTGACAAAACCGCTGTGGTTTAATAAGAACTGCTATAGAAGAGAAAATGCTCCCTTTCTGGGTTTTCAAAAACAAAATTAAGGTTTCAGAAATCACATTGTGTAGAATGTTTAAGTTCAGCCCAAGTATTGGACACAGAAAAAGAAATCCCACGCAGTCCAGGCTACCTTAAAAACTGAAATGGCCCTCTGTAAGAAGCATTAACATCTATTGGTGCTAGTAATGCTAAATATTAGCCATTAATATTTCTTGAGGTGTCTGATCCTATCTTGAGCAATGTTAGGAGCTAATGACGCTCACCAACAATAATGCTAACTTTAACATTAGCCACTTATGCTAATTAATTATTAGCTGCTTGTGACTAATGATTTTAATTTTACCAACGTTAGCCTGCAATGTTGCTTACGGTTAATGATGCTAATTTTTCCAACTTTAGCAGTTAATGATGCTTGCGGCTAATAATGCTAACTTTAGCATCTTCAGCTCCTAACTTTACTCCCTTTAGTATCATTAGCAACTAGCGGTTTTGCAGTTGCAGTTTTCTATTGAGTTTCCAAAAGGCTTCCACATAAGCTATTTAAAAGTGCCGCCAGCCTCTATAGTTCTGACAGCGAGCCAAAAAGAAATCTTTCTTAGCCGATTCTATATCGACACACGGCCACTCAAGTACTACTTCCTTTCTCACTACAAAATAAGAGTCTCCGACACAGCAGGGTCTCATGTTTTGCTTAAATGAGGAATATTCTGTTTTGACCAAATCTCGTGGCCAAAAGTCTTTTTTTTTTTTTTCCAGTAATTGAAAGCACCACATTCATTTTGCTAATCCACTTGAGAGATAACACTCTTCGGTGTAGAAGTCGTTATACACCTGGTCAGTAACATAAACGTTATGCTGCTTTGTTGACTTGTTCAGTTTGTTCGTGCAAACCAACTGACTGAAGTAGAGCCTTTTCTTAGGTCCAACTGGGACGAAGTCAAAGTTAGACTTTTCACATTTCTGTCTGTAATTTTCAACCTCTGTATTCCACTTAAAAACATTCAATGTTTAAAAATGTTCACCTAATTTCGTTCCATTTTAATATGCATCAGCTGCATGTTCTAATTATATATAAAGCACAGGGAATCTTTTCTTTCTGAAATGCTGCACGCCGTTTTTAAAAGCTTCTTCAGTTTGACTTTATTGTTGCCATATCTGGAGCAAAGGTGAGAGACGAAGCTAACTCAGCTCATCCAGTCAGCTTTAAGTCATGTCACGTTTAAAACAGAAAGCCGAACACATCAGTTGTATGTTCAGCTCCCGGTCATTAATGTTTTGTGTTTTTCATGACCCGGTCCGGTCGGGGCTGAAACAGGTCGAGCACCGGGGCGTTTACGGGACGGGTTGTTGCACAGTCTCCGTGTTACAGAATGTGCAAAGGAAGGAGAAATCTATTGTAATTTCAGGGTTTTTATTTTTTTATGCAGTACAATGTCCTTATTGCAGAACTGTAATACGAAAAGCTTCAGTAGAAAAAAGAGTTGATTTGGTTAAATTGCTTTTTTTTCCCTCTTTTTTGATAACCTTTCTTTTCTTGTCAGGGGGAAATCTTATGTTGTAGAGATTTTTGCCACCTCTTAAGGTGTCTTTTATTTTTATAAACCAAAATGGTTTTTATTGTTTTCATTGAAAGTTATGTTATTGCACCTTTTTAGCCCAATGTGTTACTTACCGGTTGTTAAATGTGCCAAATAACTTTTTATGTTTAAATTTTTGTTGTTGTTGAAATGAACGAGTGGAACTAACCTGAAGTTGGACGTTTGCTTCTCATCTCGGATGCGTCAGCAGCCAAAACGATTGAGAATCCACTCTCAGAGACTTTTTAAGGAGGAGGTTTTGTTGGAAGGGTACAAAACTGTGACCAAACGTTTCTCCACTGGTGTTTGTGTGTCTGTGTGTGCGTGTGTGTGTGTTTGGGTTGCCGCAGGGGATTCTGAAAACACACACCACCCGGTTCCGTGTACTTGTACCTGAAAGTTTTTCTCTCTCTCTCTTTCTCTCTCTCTCTCTCTCTCCTCCACACTGTGCGTAAGTCGTGAGTATTGGGAGATACGTGAGCCTCATTAACGCCTCGTATCGCCATCCGGTGGACGTTTTGCTTTCTTTCTACGTCACTTACAGATTTCTCTCCCTCGGACACACGCTCAACACGATTTTAAAAAAGGACAGCATATAGGAAAAAAATATATATAGTATATATAAATATATGTGTATATGAAATGACAAAACGCTCTAGGTTTATTTAAAAGATTTAATGTAGAAAACAAAATGAACTTGTTAAGGTGAGGTCGGGGATGTTGATGTGAGTATAATTGTTTGTGGTGATGACTTCAGCTTGAATCTTGCACATAAAAAGACTTATTAGAGATATTGTACCTGCGAGTTCCAGATGATTATTTTTGTTCAGCCACCAGACTCTGTGCTTTTTTCATATTTATTGTGTGCATGGGGAGCTGGGAGCCGGCGTCTCTCCTCCACATGTCGGAGCTTTTAGGCCGAGGCTTACTGTAGAAAACCCCTCCAGTTTACACCAGTCTGAAACTCTTCTTGTTTTCACACGCCACAAACACAAATACTACTGCTTTTGGGTTATTCAAATCAAGGTAAAAGAAGAAAAAAAATGCTATCTGACTGATGATATTATTCAGTGAATATTCTAAAGTTTATTTTATTTCAACGATTCTTTTGTTTTTGAGATAGAAAGTTGTGTGTTGGACTGCTTGTAAGAACAGTTCAAGAATAAAAACGACTTTTTCTGTGTTGCTTCTTGTCATGTTGCATTTATTTTGTGATCATTAATTCAAAATCTTTGTGTCTAATTTCCTCATGGTCACCATGCCTACTGATCAACAAAAGTGTATTTTGTATATTGGTGTCCTCTCAGGGAGGCCTGGTCAAACATGGTGGGTCAGGTTGCCTCGTAGTGTCTGTCTGAGATTTGCTCTCCAACAGGTGGAAATTTTAACTTGATTTCAAATTTGTTTAAAAAAAAAACTGAAGCTTATATACAGTCACAACACACATAATTATATATTCCAAGTGTTTATTTCTGTAATTTTGAATGTGTTTGACAGCTGATGAAAAGTACATAAAAACATATTTAAAGGGGCAGTGTTGTGTTTTTTCAGGCTCATAGTTCCATTTTGTAGCACAATGAAATAACTGTTACTTTCAGTTGTTTATAAGAAAAAAGTTGCATAATCAAATATGACTTAAAAGAAATTTGACTTCCTGATTTAATGCCTTGAATTTGGGCCTTTGCTCTTGTGAAACTCCAGCTTCAGGATGACATCACAACATGACTTCTCTATTAACCCTTTAACGTTTTTACCAGTGTTGCTCTAAGAAGTGCAGGTCCACCAGGTGTTTGCTGATTGCTGCTGGCTAGTCTGAAGGAGCTGAAGCAGAAGCTCTGAGGAGCAGTGTCGTCCTCAAAGCAGAGCTAGGGTCCACCCAGGTGTTTGCACAGCTGAATGGTTCCCACGGGAGACTCAAGAACTTCTCAAACATGCATGAAGGAATTAAAGCAATACTTCAGGTATGTTTTTAATGAGGGAATCGTTTTAGAATATAATAAGTTTCATAATACTGCCCCTTTAAAGAACTTTTTATTCCAGCTTATGGACTGGCTAAAAAAGAATATCCATGGACCGAAACCTCAACACTTTGTGTCTGAAGTACTTGATCTTTGCATGGCTAGAAGGTGACTGACAGGTTGCTTTGATGCTGGCATTAAGCTCGGCTGCTTGGCTTCCTGTGAGCCTCAGCTTTCCTTTAGGACATTCAGATCCGTTTGGAGACCAATCGGTTCTGTTCAATCAATTTCCAGAGCTGGATAAGAGGTAAAGGAAAATGAAGTATGAAAAACATACGTTTCCCCCACTTTTCTCAGTAGATTCTGCTTGAGTGGGGACCAAAATCGTAACATTTTGTTATATTTCCAGTTGCTCTGGGTTGCATTCACATTGCACTGTGTTAAACAATTCAAACTATTGAAAAACTTGTTTCTCTCACCTGTGGTGGTGCTGCACCCAAAACCACTGAAGAAATCGACACAGAAACCTCTGAGCAAAACTTTGTTCTTCATAAAATGTAACTGAAGCATGGAGTGACATTGGATTATAGTTGAAGGATTGCTTGATTATCTTTTATAAAAGATCATCACCGCTTTCTAGCTCTAACACGGTTGTTTGGACTGTATTTACCCACAATGCCCTGCGCTGTCCACCTCCTGAACTTGTTTTATTTCATTTCCAAAAAGTGGTCTCCGTCTGCTTGGCATTCACATAAGCATTTGAATTGCACCAGATCGCCTTAAACCGAACCAAGACAGGCTTTCATGCAGAGCAGAGGTCACTGTTCTCTAGTTTGATTACACATTCACACCTCAACATCGAACCAGACCTTCTAAATAAACGGATTGGAGGCAGATTAAAGCAGATTGAACAGGGCTGGTGTGAGTTCACCCTTAAACAGCTACATTTCTGACTTCTTGTTGCAGCTAGCTGTGCTCCAGTGCTAACAATAGGGTGTGCTTAGTTTTCTTGTCTGGTAAAATAGTTTTACAACAAGGAACAGGGTCTCTGTCTGGGAGACTATAAATCACACGACTCAACAGTCAACCGCAAAGCCAAAAGGCTTCTCTCTTTTCTTATGGGAGCAAACGTTTCCCTCCTGGAAGCCGAGCTGGTCACAGCAAACATGTTGGAAACATTAACAGCAGAGAAAATAGCGACTCGTATGAAAGCCAGTGATGACCGGTTCGACCGGCTCCTGTTGTAATAACTGATCGGTGGGGTTTTTTCTACTTGTTTTGTCTCCTCCTCTCAGAGATCAGCAGGCTCCTCCCCTCCATTCCTCCCCCCTCCCCCACCTGTAGCTGTCAGTCACAGCAGACAGCTAATGAGTTGCAGATCTGCACATGTGCGGTTGTGTCCTGTCAGGGATCTGCCAGGCAGCCATCGTTCCCCTCCCATCAGGTCACATCATTTAGCAGAACTCTGGTTCCGTCTCTAAAGCCTCTCAGGTGGGATGGAGGGGTTGATATTAACTGTTTGGGTGGTCATATTTTCTTTGATCTCCTCACCTAAGACTCAAAGTGTTTCAATAATTGATGCAGACAATAAGAAGTAACTTTTCTAGGCAGTTTGTCTCCCTAAATCGTGTTTTCCTGAGGATCCATGTCAGCCAGTTGTCCAAACAGGGTTGTGTCCCCTTCCTCCACCCGCCCAGCGCCTGCTGATATTTATAGAGTGTCCTGCCAGCCGTTGTGTGCTGCTTCTTTAAGTGTGTGTGTGTGTGTGTGTTGCTCTATTTCTGGTCCTATTGCTACATGCCCCCCTCGTTCAGTCATACCCAGTCTGTGGTGGTGTCTGTGTGACAGCAGGACGTTTTTATTTGGCCCTTCCCGGATCCACTGCCGGCCTTCTGGATCTCTAAGAAGCTTCTTCAGAAGGTCCCCAGCCCCGTGTTCCCCCTGCCTGCCTGGTGTTCACACACAGCTGGAGGTAAAGACATTTTCCAGTTTTATGGAAAGAAAGAGAGATAGACGTTAAAACCTGGGACTGGAATTTTCCTCCAGGAGTCGATTGGGAGCGTGGTTCTGGAGTCAGCTGGTGCGGCCCTCTCTCAGGGTGTGAGAAAAACTGACTGAAGCCACTAGATTTGGATTTGAAATAGTAAATAATAAATAAGAATGAAAGCTTAAAATCAGGGGTCTGCAGCCCACAAGTGGCTCTTTATACCTTCCACTAAAAAAAAAACAGCTGATATTTTTAACTTTATTTTTACTAACAAACGTAGGTTTTCAGTGTTGCAGTTTAGACATGCAATATTTACAATGAATTTCTACAAAGAATGACACTAAAAGAGCCATAGATATGTTTCTAGATCTGATTTTTACGTAAAGGGTCATTGGAAGTAGAAAAGAAAAAATAGAGTACATTTCTGCCAAAAAACTTCTAGAAAAAAGAAAATTTCTGAGTGACAAAAGACAAGAATGTAACATTTTTGACTTTTCAAATTTTTGTTTTTTCAAGAAAATTTCTAAAATTAATCACAAAATTTCACACAAATTTCACATTTTGGATCTCAGACATTTCCTTGTTTTTTTGGTTTTTTTGGTCAAACATATTCCCTCTTTAAAAAATAAATAAAAGTACTGCCTCACCTTAATGTGTCCTCTAATGAGCCACTGTAGTTTTCCCCTTCAGTAGGTTGGAATCTAAGTGGCTTCTTTCAATTTATCACATTTTCTATCCCACTGAAAATAAGATCCATAATTTTTTTTTTACTAAATTTTGTCTTTATCTTAAATCCTAATAGAAATAAATTGCAGCTCTATAAAATGACAAAAATGTCCTGTAGTATATATTTATCTAAAAGCTGTCTTGTCAAAAAGACGTTCAACATTTGCGGTTTTAGGTGAGTTATTTTTTTCTGTCCTGACAGTAACAGTGTCTCTCCTCGTCCCGATGGTTTGGTTGGAAATACTGAGATTTACTGCTGAGTTGCATAAACTAGTCATTGATTCACTGGTTCATAATTAACTCACAGCTCAATAAGCAACTTTGATTTAGAAACTGAACACCTTTATTTCAGTTTCATTTAAAAATATTGTATTTATCCCAAAGGGAAATAAAATGCCAAAAAATTCTCATAGAGTTCTTGTGGATGATCATGCTGTGTTCAGGAAGGCTGTCCAGTAGCAGTCAGTATTGCAACGCACCTGAAGAGGCCTCTGACTGAAGACCCTGTTGCTATATGACTGTCATCCATGACTGTCTTGACATGCTGGCAGCTCAGTGTCTGGGCAGCTAAGACACGTTTTCACAGCAGCATGTCCTCCGTGACTCCATCAGTAGCGAGCTAGCATTGCTAATCCACCTCTACTGTTTGTGCCTCTCATATGTAAAATGGGAGTTTCTGAGCAGAGTGAAAACACTGCAGCAGCTCAGTGGAAGTTTTCCAGCTAGCCGTCTTGAAAACATTTGAAAGCGACTTTAACACTTTGTTGTGACTTAAACAGTGTTTTTTATTTATTTACTGTATTTTGTTCTTATTGTTATTTTATCTCATATCACTAAGGGAAGCTACAGAACAGCAAAAAGCATTTTATGTGTTTCAGAATGTTTGAGGGGTTTTTTATATCCATCCATCCATTTTCTTGACACCCTTGTCCCTTGGTGGGGTCGGGAGGTGCTGGTGCCTATCTCCAGCTGGCGTTCCGGGTGAGGGGCGGGTTCACTCTGGACAGGTTGCCAGTCTGTCGCAGGGCAACACAGAGACACACAGGACAAACAACCATGCACACCTAGGGACAATTTTGGAGAGACCAATTAACCTAACAGTCATGTTTTTGGACTGTGGGAGGAAACCGGAGTACCCGGAGAAAACCCGCACATGCACAGGGAGAACATGCAAACTCCATGCAGAAAGGCCGGGGCTGGGAATCGAACCCAGAGCCTTCTTGCTGCAAGGCAACAGCTCTACCAAATGCACCACTGTGCAGCCTGGTTTTTTATATATAAAATTAATTATTTTAAATTCATGTCAAGAGTCTTCAGCGACTCTCTTTTGCTGTTTTTTTTTTTAGTTTTGTTGTTGCTCATTGTAGTCGTGTTAGCCTTGTAACATGGAGCCTCATCATGCTGAACTGAACTCTACAAGTCATCAGATTGTTCTCAGACTGTTTGCTAGGAGCCGCTCTCTGTCCTGGTCTCACTGGTTTGTGTAGAGCAGTCAGTGTTTTGGATCAGAAGAGGCTCCACACATGGACCAATGTGTCCACAAGCTACGCTGTTTCTCTCAGCTTCTCTTTTCTGGACAGATAATTTGATAACTTTATCAGAAAAATATCTTTGCTGACTTTTCCTGCCTGCAGAACTCGTCTCTCCTCTGGATGATTTTTCTCAGACAGAAGTGGCTCCTTCGCTGCTCTTTGTGTCGCAGGGCCAAGTCCAAAAGTCCCATAGTTTGTAATTTTTAAATTACAAACTATGGGTTTTTGTGAAGTTTTTACAAATAATATTTCTCTTTCCTGCTGTAGAAAAATGTTGTATCCATTTTTTTAAATATTACATTTTTAATCGACCTGACCCAGAACATTATCACCGTCTGACAAAAATAAATAAAAAAATATTTTTTAATGAGCCTGTTAGTGATATTTTTACTCATTTTACAGACAAATACTTCTCAAGAAACAAAATAAATATTATTTAAAACTAAAAACAACATAAAGTCCATCTGATGGAGTTGACGCCGAACTGAAGGTGACAAACTAGTGAGTAAAATGAAAAACTTGGTACATGTGAAGTAATGCAATTTATGTAAAATACATTAAAATGAATTAACTGCAAATTTAAGTGAGATTTAAGAGTCAGAAAAACTCTGATGGAGTTGACAAAAAGCCAAACTACCTCAATTGATGTTATTCTGAAGGAGGCCATATTGTAGCTCATCAGGGCCATGAAATCTTTACATTTTACCAAAATTAAGCTTTTATTTCACAAAATTTCATCAAAGGTTTGTAAAATGTCAGTTATGGAGTTGACACATCATGGTTGTGGCAAACAACTTAGGAATAAAAAGAAGAAAAAAACTAAAGAATAACATAAACTAATCAGAGCTAACTAGCCTCTTAGCAAAGGACGAGAAAGGAAGTGGTCATGGGGTCCTCAGAAGTTCTGCTGCCCCCAATAATGCCTGATTTTTTTTTTTACATTATTTTCATTTCTGACGGTGTTGACAAAAACTAAGGACACATTTCAATGGAGTTGGAAAATATATAAAAATGATTTTTAATTCATTTTTGTCATAATATATGAGTTTTGCTCCTGGACAAGGGATTTTACAGGCATCATCCACCGACTACAATGTTTAAAATAAAAAAATACTCGGCAAATACCTGGAAAATATACATTGCTGTTCTCACATGACCCAGGTTAGTTTAGTCAGATATTTGAAAAAATTATATTTCGTGTATATTTTATTCAAATTTCGTGCTTTATCCAAAGGACCTGTTTTGTCCCTATTCACAAGAATCACTGAAAGATTAGACGCAGTTAGCCATGCTGAATGTAGCAACATGTACCTTGTGGACAATAGCAAAGGTTTAGTTGTTTTTCAGTATTTCTGAGATCTATTGCTGACAGCATGTGTAGTGACTGTCTTTTAGTCATTGTAAAATCAGTCGGTTTAATTAGTTTTACTTGTAAATAAGGTATTCTTTTTTCTTGCCAGAAGATTTTTAAATATTTTTTGCTTTCTGTACTTTTACTACATGGCATTTTAATTTATGCATCATTTTTATAACAACTAAAGGTAACATAGTTACTTCCTTATGCTATAAAGTGATTCTATGGGGCTGGAAAACACATAACCGTACCTTTAAGTACGGTGGAGGATTAATGATGCTCTGGGCTTTGTTCTCTTCCAAACACCTGATTGGTTGTGAGACTTCCTACATTACTTGACATTATGAATAACTAAATGAATTTTTTGTGGGTTTTTCAGTTTGATCATGATTGATTGATTTTGGTCATTGAAAAACTGGAAGGAAAGTGCAGAGAAACAGAAAAAGACAAAGCAAAAAGAAGTTGCAACATCATTTAGCAACAAAAAAGGAGTCTTAGAATCAGGATGAGATAATGGTTTCTTCTTCTTCTTCTTCAAAAGAAAAAAAAAAGAGTCTCCCAGCCACATCAAACCTGAGTGGCTGTGATGGGTGTGTTTGTTTGCACATCTTCTCTCCTTTTTAACTGCTTCGTTCCAATGATAGGTTGTCTCACACACACCACCACTGGCTGACCTCACCGTGACCCCTCTGACCTCACCGGGAGCCCTCCTCCCCACGACCACCACCACACCCCCCTGAGCCTCACCCTCCTCCTCGGAGCAACCATGGCATTGTCTTCCCGCTTAAAGCTGTGGGAGCAGAAGGGAGGTGCAGGAGGGCTGCATGCTGTGTTGATTCTAGTCCCTGCCTATGTGTGTGTGCATGTGTGTGTGTGATGAAGTATTGCTTACACAGTCAGTGGCAGCCTGTGTTCTGATCCTGAGTCACTGTGGCATGTCATTGTGCAATTCCAGTGTTTTAGTCATCCTGCATGTATCAGACGGTCATTTATAGTCTTAGCTCTGCTCAGCAACATGTGGAGGACAGGAAGTGGGTCTCTGGCTGCTTTAGCCATGGAAACACACAGTAAAGGTTATTTAACGCCCAAGCTAGAGTTTTTCCTTGGTGAAGTCCTGGAGCAGGGAGTCGGGTTAATGACTACAGAGAATCTGTCAGGAGGGTTTGACTAGGCACTCTGAGTTGCCAGATCTGACTGGCAGTTTCCAGCCCAAACAGAGAATAGAACCCCACCAACTCCACAAGACCCAACCCAGACCTGAAGCTTCAGTAGAGCTCATGTTATCCAGCCATTCACCTTTTTAATATCATTTTTACTCATTGTAACATTGTTTTTAAATGTGAATTTGCATCAAATGTGAATTTGCATCAACTGAACTGGCAAACTAAATTTAGGCTGTACTTAAACTACCCGCCTAGAATCACACCGAGGGCCACAAATAGATGATTGATTATCATCAATCATCTGTGTTTTTGTAGTTTATCTTTGAAGTATTTTTCCAAACTTAGAGCAGAATTTAGACAAAAATTATTCAATATTTTAATAACATATTTACATGACAAACAGAAATAATAGAAAATACAACTCAAATTTGGCAAAACAAACATTTCAAAACAAATGGAGCTAAAATATCCATCTTATCGTGCCAGTATGGATCCAATATCAGGTATTGATATCTGGGATGGATCTGCTCGCCTCACATGCTGTTGAGCTCAGAGTGGCTGTCTGAAGTTTTCACAATAACTTTGACTGAAAGTGATAAAGAACCAACTAATGTTTTTAAATGGACTGAACTTATATAGCACTTTATCTAATCATTTTTGACCACTCAAAGTGCTTTACACTAGAGTCACATTCACCCATTTGCAGCTCAGTAGGCAATTTGGGGTTGGGTGCCTTGCCCAGGCAAGGCACCCAACCCCTGCCACATCAGCTTCCTGCCACATCAACATGTGGCAGGAAGAAGCTGGAATTGAACCTGCAACCTTCCGATCACAAGATGACTACTCTATCCACAGAGCCCCAGTTAGATATAACAACAAATGTACATTTTGGCAGTTTTTCACTTATGTTATTGAATGATGTCATTGAATCTCCACAACAAAATGACACCAAAGGTACCAGTGAAATGTTCTAGATCTATATTGCCTTTATTTCAATACTGGAAACGTAATGTAAAAATAAGATTTAAAAAAATCATAATTTCCCATAAATCAAACCCTGATATGGGCAATAATGAATCAAGCCTCTTTTTGCAAAAGTTTTATGTTCTTCTTTATTTTAAACCATAAAAAGGGGCAAATGCTTCTATTTAAAGATTAAACAAATTATCAGTAGCAGATTTTTTCTTTTTCAAAAATGCTATTTCATGCAACTGAAAACAAGTTTCATTTGCTGATTCCTGTGAGATAAACACCATCATATTTATATGTTTAATTTTCTTGTGTTAAATGTAATATTTACAAATACTTCATAATGTTACCCTTAATTGCATGGAAGACATTTAAACACGGCAAATTTGATAGACTGTGGAAAACTATTCATGTATCAGTGATTCATCAGTGCTATGAATAAAACTGATCAGTCTCAATATCTATTGATGATCAAACTGCAGGATGAGGAACATTAATCAGGGAGCTTATTACACATTTCCATTCATGGAACAATAAAACGGTCTATTATGACTAAATATATTTATTTACAATCAAGTTGATTGCACCTAATCAGAGATTATAATAATATTCACACTAACGTCTACTTCCAAATCATTTCATTGAACAACAGAAGAAGAAAGTTCAGTCTTGGAAAAAAAACCTTTTAATGGCAACAAACGTTTGAAGTATGAATTTTGACTTGGAGACATAAAGACGGTTGCGTATGTAGTTTTATATTTCTCTTATACTTTTTTTGATCGGTTTAATGTTTTTTTGAGATATTTCAAATGTTTTCCAGTTCTAGTTGTTAAGTTTTCTTTGCCAAATTAAAGTTGAGAGAGCGTAAACTTGCATAATTATACTTTACAGTTATTTTTATCATTTGGTGTCAAAACCACAATATTATCGTTTATGGCAACAATTTCTGGGTCAGTTTGTTACGGTGACGGGCCTGGTCATGATGAAAAGACTGTGGAAAAAAATGATGGAAGTAATTAAATATGTGAGACACGTCGGATCTGAAAAATCCAACAGGAAATACTTTGGATCAATAAGTCATGCTTCCCTCTCCTATAAGAATATGAATGATGCATTTTTCCACATGGATCTGATCTGAGTTCAGGTCTCTATTTCAACAGCCGTTAGTTTAGGCAGAAGGTCAAGTTTTGGTAGATGTGCAGATATTTCTTTCTGTCTGTTTGGTGGCTTTCTGTCAAATATTGCATGAATGCATCTCATGTGATGAAACTTCAGCATGAAATCACATTGACTTCCTGTTGTTATCAAATTCTGTGTGGTTCCTTTCAATTCCTACAACTCCAGATAAAGGAGGAGAACAAGCCGGCGGCCGCCACCATCCCTCCACCGCCGCTGTCCGTCCTGCCTGGAGGCATCCTGAAGCAGCTGGTCAGAGACTCAGAGAAGGAGACCAAACATAAGGAGCCAGAGGTCAAAGAGGTTAAAGACGAGAGAACAGTGAGCAGATGAGTTAGGCTTTAGTTAGTTAATGCTCCCTCAGGACACTCAAATACAACAGACTTAACAGCATTAAACACATCTGCTTATTTGCAATTGATTATCTTGTGAGTTGAGTTTCTTGGATTTATTGGTTTAGAAAATCTGAGCCGAATGAAACAAAACATGAAGCACCTTGAGATCGTAATAAAATAAAACTTTTGTTTTTACTAAACCTCATGTTTCAGCAGGTAAAGAAAAGAGAAAAGAGCTGGACTGAATTCGACCCCGATAATCACAGCATGCCGATTGGTAGACTGTAAAAGTGGGCGGGACTTTATGAGCTGAATTGTAAACTGTCTCAGTTATCAGACATTAGCAGGTTTCACATGTGGCGTTCCTCCAGGCTCCATTCTCAGACCACTAAACACTTGCAGTCAACTTCTATCATACATTAGTCTCAGTACAAGATGCTTTCAATGCCTCTATTGTTGACTGTGACTTTACACTGATAATCACTGAATGGGCTTCTGTGTGTCCTTCACAATGTTCTGCAGCATAATGGAGACAACCTGACGATCTGGTTCTTCCACAGTGACTCTTAATCCCATTGACTAAAGATGATAATGAACCAGTTAATATTTTTAAATGCAGATATAATAACAACTGCAGGTTTTAAATTTCTTGTTGGTTAAGATGATTTATAGATCCATGTTTTGTTGTTGTTTTTAGGTGATTTTTCTTTATTTTCCACAAACATCAATATCTCACAGGAAAAAATCTTTTATGTTTTCCTTATGTTCAGACCTAAAAATCGAGTTAAAACAGTGCCTCGTTTAAAACGGTAACATTATGTAGTAGATGTATTTTGTCCAGAAGGTCTCAAATTCAAATTCAAAAATACTTTATTAATCCCAAAGGCAAATTAAAGATTGTAACTCATTAATTCTTCAGAGAGTTATTATGAGTTATTATTATGAAACATCTCTCCTGACATTGAGACTAAACGAGTTCAGCTTCCTGGACTGAGGGAGAAAATGGCTCCTGGATTGTAAATGTTGCAGATTGCTGCATTAGACTCAGAGCATTTCTGAAACCTGGCAGCAGTTATGAACTACTGACTAATTCAGCCTTCATTCTTGTCAAATAAGAACAATAATGTAAAGAAAAATCAATGAAAAACACCCACATATTGCATCATTTTAAGTGTCAATCACAGTTTTTGAAGTTGCGTTTTCCTGCTTTCTTCTTTATGTCGTGTTTCAGTCCATTTGATGCATTTGTTTCTGTAAAGCTCCTTTATGTGCCTCATGTAGAACAAATTGCCTTGAGGCCTTGAGGTTTTGATGCCACATCCAAATAAATCATCATCATCATCGTCTCTTCATTTCTCTCCTCATTCAGCCGCACAAACTGAGCGACAACCTGGTGCAGCAGTTCCTGGTCCCGGATCAGACTCCTCCCATCCTGGAGGCTGAGATGGCTCTGCGGGCCGAACAGGTCAACAACAGCAAACAGAAACGGTCCGACTCCGTCCAGTTGGACCAGGGCCACTTTATGACTCCGGACTCCGACGGACAGACGCTCTCACCGGAGCCCCCAACACAAAATCAGCAACAGGAAAAGAAGCAAGATGTGGTGGGCAGGAAGAAGCTGCAGCCCGAGCCGAACAAGAGGAAGACAGACGACCGGAAGCTGGTGGAGACCAACCAGAACGGGATTGGAGAGAGACAGGAGCCGGAGGGGAGGCAAGCTGACGCATCCGTACCGGAGCAGAACGGGAAGGAGGTGCGTCTGTTCGGTTCCTTACGTCGCTTAAAAATGAATATTTTATGGTTTGATTTAGTCGCCATCACTACTAAGCTAAACAGAAGCCAGAGGTGTTCAAATGTTTTGAACCAAGGGACAAAATCCTAAAGCTTAAAAGTCCTCAGGGGCCAAAGTCAGCTTTTGCAAATTATAATAAAATTGTGAATTATTTTTACTTTCCCTGCACAGCAACAAATCAAACCACTAATATTTTCATGAAATGAACATTAGTATGACATTTGCCTTACAGCTTTTTAACTTTGTGGGCCAATTATTATTAGTTTTTTGTTGGTCTTTGAAATGTTTCTAGTTGATTTTTCATTGTGTTAGTTAAGCATAATGAACAGCTGGACACGAGTGTGTTTCTGAGTAAAACACAGGTGGATGTTTGTGGCATGAACTTCTATGAAATAAAATGAAAAGCCTAATAAAGGGGGAGGATGTTCACTTATATTACAGAATGTGTCTTTTCATATCAAGCTGTTTTCTTTTGTGTGTCTGTCTGGAATCCATTTATTTAGTTCATTATTACTGAAAAACACACAGACACATCAGTGCCTTGAAGCTTTGTAGAAAACAAGAAAGTTCTTCAAAAGAAGGTTGCAGTATGTCATATAATCTTTCTCCATAAAATTTTAAGTTTTTCTTTTCTTTTTTTTCTTTCTTTTTTTTTTTTACAAAAACCATGGAATCCTTAAAAACCCTTTAGTGGATTTGATGATTTATATTTCAAATAAATCTATTTCAGATTTAAGACAACCGTTTTTTTTTTTATATGTACAACAACAAAAATCTAAAGAAGAAAAAAATAGAAACGAGATAAGTGGTTTTGATCTATGTGTTTTAGTTTTTATTGATTTGACCTGTTTGCTGTCCTATCAGGTGAGGGACGTGTGGTACGAGGTCGGACCTGTGTGGTTCATCCACAAGGACGGCTTCACCCGCGGTGAGTGAAGAACACACACTGGAGGCGCCCACAATGAAATACATTCACACCATTGGTGGAAAGAAAAAGCCTGGTCTTTACCAGACTGAAAAGTAACAGAAGATGTTTCATGTCATTATTTAGTTCATAAAACTGCAGATAAAAAGGCAGAGCTGTGTGAAAACAACAGTAACTCTCAGTAATATTTTTCTGTCTGGTTATATTGGTCTTTATAGCATTGCTGGAGGGACTTTAGTCTGACTCTTGCTCATAAACCTGGTTTTATTTCCTCCATGATCCCAGCATGGCCAAACTCCAGCTCTGTGTTCAGACCAAACGCTTCCAAACAAACTGCAGCTGTTCAGTCTTCTTATCGTTCTGTCAGAAACTTTTACATTTAGCAAACCAACTGCCTGAACAAAGACAATGAAGGTCAAATGTAGCCGCTTCTTAACCACTGAGGAGACATCAGTGAAACCTCCTGACGCTTCAGCCATGTTGATAGACAGACGGTCACTTCATGATTCCATCGACCCGATTCGTCTTTAATCAGGGAATAAGACCTGAGACCTGCACCACTTGACCACTAAGTTCATGTGATAGAACCAGGGACGTAAAAAGCCTCAACTATCTGGTAAAGAAGGCTGGTTCTGGTTCTGTTCTGTTCTGCTTTGGTTCTGTTCTGGGGATGACTGTAGATAATGATGCAAAGAATAATTCTTCATAAAAACAAGAAACTTACAGACAACCCTGACCATGATCTTCTAAGACAGTGTCTCCAGTCAGAGGCTTCTTCCGTTTTGCTGTAACACAGACCTCTACAGGAGTTCCTTCCTGTCCACAGCCATCAGCATCTCTGAAGAATCTTGAATTAAAGAGTTACGCAGCATTTCATTCCCTTTTGGGATCAATGAATTAATTTTGGAGTAGAATTAAAGTGAATTGTGTTTTAGATAAATAAATAACAAATCTATTAATTGTCATTTATTTAGTCATTTATAAAAACAGAAGGTGACAACCACCAAGCTTCTAAAGCATCTTTTAAAAATTTTTTGTCGTCAGTGACAGTTTTAATGAGCGGATCATGCAGCTGAGCTGCGTTAGCCGCTGTGTGTGTAAACACACTGCAGCTCTGCAGCGACGTGATCTGGGATTAGTAACATCATCTGTTAATCCACACACAGCCTGCAGTGAGCCAGCAGTGGCTGGATGTCCTGCTTTGAATTAGTTCCAGCCGCTGCACCGATCCAGTTAGAGCCCAGCAGCCCTGACCTCTGACCTCCAGCTCTACTGGGCAGAAAGCAGAGACTCACCTGAAGCTCACCTGAAGTCATGCCTGTTGGTTCATGTGGGATCTTTTAAACACTTCTCGTCTTTTCAGCCACTCAGCTGAAGCCGGATGAAGGAACGCCTGACCTCCCGCCGGGTCGGGTCAGAGTCCGACTGGAGACGGACGACTCGCTCCATGACGTCACAGAGTTTGAAGTTGAAAAGGTGACTGCTTTTCTTTCTTTGTTTTTACTTACAAAGATTCATAACAGCAATAATAATAATATTATGCACTAGAGCTGCAAGTAGCAGTTATTTTAGTAATCGATTATTTTGGTTGTTAATCCATTTATCACATAGAAAAAAATCACCAGATTTTTCTTTTGTACAATATTAGAAATATTTTAATGATGCGACTAATCGAATAACTCGATTCCTGTTTAAAATAAGGAGATAAACATTTCATTGCCTGAACAACAATAACAGTTTTGCTTTTTGTGAAACTGAACCAAGTGAAGCTATAACTCCCACATGAGGAGTTTTGGGTAAAACATTTTGTGCATTTCAAGGTGTTTTTATCTTAAATCCAAAATATAATATAATTTCTTTAATGTTTTACTTTTTTCACATTATTCTTTATTTAAAGAATGAAAAATATGTACATATATACTGTAGATACTTATGAAAGAGAAAAAGAATAAATGATTTTGCAGTTGTTTTTTTTCAGTGTTCTTCCTGCACCAGTGTAACTTTGCAGCACTCTGAGTCAGAGCTGCAGCGGCTAACGGCTCTCTGCCTCCTCAGTGTAACCCGTCAGAGCTGGATGTGTGTGAGGATCTGAGCGACCTGCAGTGTGTGAATGAAAGTGGAGTCCTGCACACACTGACCAGTCGATCCAAAGCCAGCATGCCCCTCACTCATTCTGGACCCAACCTGGTCAGCCTGTGGCCCCGCTGCAGACTCACAGCAAGGTGAGCTCCTACTCACTTTAATAACCATATTTCCTCATCAACACACCTGGAGTGTTGCTTTGGTTCTTTCATGCATGTTTGAGAAATCTTTTAATCTCCCGTGGCAACCATTCAGCTGTGAGAAACACCTGGGTGGACCTAGCTCCGCCTTCAAGGCAGTAAAAATCCTTGTTTGTTTTGTTTTTATTAACACATTTTTTCTCCTCGGTTTTTTTTTGTCTCAGACCTTGAAGACGCGGCGGGGGGAGTGTGTGTGGGACGCTCCCCCTGCTCTGGACGCGCTGGTCAAGCGGGTGTATCTGTCCATGGTGGGAACCCGGAGGGACCACAGTGTGTGTGCATTGGGACGCAGCGGCACGGGGAAGACCACCACCTGCCAGGCGTTCACACACACTCTGCTGAAGCAGGCCGGAGCAGCCGGACCGAACATCAGCGGTGAGACGACAGAACCAAACACAACACACAGAGTTTCATGCCAACGATATTATGGCTAAACTAATGAAACAAGAAAGAAACAATTTCCTTTATAGAAGTAAAAACAGTAATTAATGTGGAAAAAGTATAACTAACTGGACATATTTTGTGCGTTTGGGAAACTAACTAAAACATATTGAAATTATAGATATGATATCCTTCACTTTGTGCTTAAGAAACTTAATATTAGTCTTTTGAACAGATGAGAAATAGATTTTTCCCCCACACCAGCTGTTTACATCAGCTTGTTGATACGTTACAGTCCTCCACTCTCCTCCAGGTGGCGCTAATGCTCGTCTGCAAAACGGTGACAACACAAGTTGGGAGAAAACTCCAATCAGCTGTTCAACAATAATTGAATATTTTTCTTTTTGAAAAAGGAATCAGTACTCAATCAGTGTAAACAAAATCACAGTACAATACTTTGACCTTTTTGCATTCTGCCCCTAAAAAGGAACAAAAGTATGAAAGAAGTAAAAGTACTAAAAACTAAACAACATATAGCCAATAATAAAAACTAGCATGCACACTCTAAAAAGTAATTCAAATGAACTGAATTAGACAAACAAAAAAGTGACAGTGAAATCAAACTAACCTATGAACCCAGCTGTGCTCCGGCCCTCATCCTCAGTATCTGTCCCTCAGTGGAGCGAGTGAGCGCCATGTTCTCCATCCTGAGGTCCTTCGGCTGTGTGAGCTCCCTGCACAGCGATGCCTCGTCTCGGTTCGCCACGGTCTTCTCTCTGGACTTTAACCACGCTGGCCAGGTCTCTGCTGGACACCTGCAGGTACGCAGCACAGACACACACACACACACACACACAAGCACGGATTAGCAGTTAAACACACTGAAGCTGATTCCTCCTGTTGTGTGGCTCTTCGTTACACAGACCATGATGCTGGATAAATGGACAGTGTGCCAGAAAACTCCAGGAGAAAGCAACTTCCTGGTCTTCTCCCAGATGCTGGCGGGTCTCAGCTCAGAGATGAGGTAACGTTTGAAATCAAAGCAGCTTTTCAATGACATGCTCATAGGAAAAGTTTTATT
The DNA here is from genome assembly GCA_033032245.1 of Poecilia picta. NCBI lineage: Eukaryota > Metazoa > Chordata > Actinopteri > Cyprinodontiformes > Poeciliidae > Poecilia > Poecilia picta. Next base: position 28,567,985 of record CM065364.1, on the reverse strand, counting down.
TCTCAAAGTTACATTTTCTGCTATAGATTCTGTCAGTTTCTCACTTAATTTAACTAATTATTGTTACTCATTTAATCTGAATAAAGTTTTCTGTTTTAGGTCAGTGAAGTTTTCCAGAATTACATCAATTTTGCAAAATTTAGAAGGAGAAACTGATTACTTTTCATTACGTTCTGTAAAATCAGAAGTTCACATGCGTGAGTGTGCCTGAAAATATAAAATAAAAAAGTTCAGTTCATATATTATAGGTTAATTTACTACATTTGAGTTAAATGGAGGCACACCTGTGGATGTTTTTAACACCTTAAACACACTACGTCCGGTGTGACATCACAGAACAATAAAAACAGAAATCAGCCTCGATTTCAGGAAGATAAGTCTGGATTAACCTGCGGTTCAATCTCCAGATGTTTTCATGTATTCGGACAGTAGATACACACAGGTTTCCTCTGAGTTCTCTGTTTTCCTCCTGGAAACCCAAAACAGCTCAATCAGTTTCTCTATGTTGCCCTCAGATCGGGTCTCTGTGTGTTGGGGGTCTATCTCCCCCCTCCCACAATAATTCAGCTCAATTAAATTCAAAAAATACTTTTTTTATCCCAAAGAGAAATGAGATCTTGTGGTTATTCATATCATCCAAGTATTTTCAGACAGTCGCTGCCAATGCTGACGCTGCGGGCAGGAAGTGTCTCCCGTAGCGACTGACTTCCTGTTTCTTGCTCCCCAGGACAGAACTGCAGCTGCACCAGCTCCCTGACTCCAACCTTTTTGGTATCCTTCATCCCACCAAGGTAAAGAAAGAGCAGCTGCAGTGTCAGCATTAACACACTGCAGTCTGCACTGTGTCAGTGTGTCAGCTGATGGGTGAGATGAGTCGACGTCTAGAAGACGACACGCATTTATCATGTGATCATAAATTCTGACAATTTCCTGTAATTGAGAATTTGCATGTGGAAATGTGATTTACATGTTTTACATATACATCATACCAAAGTACATGTTTTACATTGTAGCCACACATTTTTCCAGCTTCATTTTGCTAAAGATTCAATGGAATCGATAAGATAGGTCAGTTTTTCCAAAGTCGGGTCAAGAGAGCCGGTGCTTTTATGGCCTGATGACGCTTAAGAAATTCTACTAATTGACCTTTGAATTAGCAGAAAGGAACAAGATCCCTGTTGGTAAAACTATAAAACACCGGCGCTGGGAGTGACACTGGCCTGGTCGTGATCTTGAGATTTTGACTTTTTTAGGAGCTTCTCTTCAACTTCTAGTCAGCTGATGAAAAATCAGCTTGAATGTATTTTGCAATAATTTTCCTACTTTTCTCTCCTCCTTCAGTTTCTGCTGTTAGCATTTAGAAACCTGGTTGCTATGCACCACCATAATGCAAATACGTACAGCACATAGACTGTGATCTGAGTTGATCTCTATGTACGGTGGGGCAGGGCAAAGTAATCAGTAATAGATGCTTTACGGTTGTTGGTTTTAATCCAGACATACGTGGAAGGAAAAAAGGGATTTTGTGTGACATTAAAATTTAAAGGACCAGTATTATGTAAAGTAGACATTTTTTAGCTTTCCATCATGCTGTAATGTTACATGATGTAACATTAACGAGTGTTGCTTTGATTCTTTGCTACAGGTTTGAGGAATCCTTTAATCTCCCATGGCAACCACTCAGGTGTGCCTAACAACAATTAATAACAAAAAATTATGATTGGATAAAACAAAAAAAAAAATCATAATCATAAATGATCTCTTATGTAACTCTACAGGTGTTCCACAGGGACCTACCTTTGGATCATTCCTTTAATACTTTACATTAAATGGAGGTATTATATAAAATCAACTATTTTGAACTTTTTATTGTGGCATATTTTTTCATGCATCCTTAAATCTCCCATGGCAACCATTCAGTTGTGCCGAAGCGCCTGCTCTCATAAAGTGTCGCCTATTGTTATATATATTATAAACAAAAAACAAAACTAAAAATCTAGAATTTATTTTATTTACACGGTGCAAAACCCTGACTTTACACAGAAAGTGGTTCCCAGATTTTCTGTCAGAATCTACAGTTATGGACACATAAAGGTTCATCTTTTACTCCTATAGGATCACAGGCACAAAGCCGTTCAACCCAGAGGAGTTTTGTCAAATTTTACCGAGACGAGCTGTTTGTATCGGAGAGAAATGTAAATTTTCCATAACCAGATCGTTCTCTGCTGGGCAACAGATGTCTTTTAAAAATAAAACTGGCTCTGTGCCATCGTCAGCCAGTTCAGTCTGTCATAGTGAAAACCACAGCGTTCATTAGCAGCTGCTGTGTCACTGCAGTGGCCTTAACATATGAGACAGCTGCAGTGTGTCAGTGAGCTGCAGCAGCAACGGGTTAGCGGTTAGCGGAGCGAGGAACGCTGATTCTAGCTGGAAATGACGGGGAGAACGTCATGTCTGGATGGGAACAAAAATCTAAAGAAGCTTTGATTTTTATTTCATATTCTTTCAGTGTGTTTAAGTTTGCAGCATAAATAATCTTATAGTCTTATAGTAACATAACATGTTACTATGAGATGTATAACATAAACAGTTGCACATTATTTACTCGCATCTCCTGAAGAAACTTCTTTTTTGCATCATGTCCTCCAGCTGGTACAGGAACTACGATGTTGTCCTAGTCCAAGGAGCTACAAAGAAATCACCCGTGTTCTTAATCCTGAACATAGATATTTACTGCATTACAGAGAGCAACATTTGTAGAACCATGAAAACAATGTCAGTGTCATGTTTTTGAAAAAGTTCTAGTTTTAGTGCTAATGAATGATTCGACTACACCACCTGCTGACATAAAGGAATACAAGTTCTCATTAGAGTTAGCTGTGACCAGATAACTGCTGTTTTATCATATTAGACAGGGCCAATGCTTTAAGAAGAATATGCTTTTATTCATGTAGGATAAAATGCTAATTTCTTTATAAATAAGCAGAGCTTAGAATGTGTTGTTAGGCGTTGCTTTCATATGTACAGTGCTAAAAACCCAAACATTTCTAGTTTACACTCCTCTGTCTCTGTTGATCAGTTTTATAATCTTTCTGTAAATATGAGGTAAAGAGACACTAAAGCTAGAAAAATGGAACCAAACATAAAAGTTCTATTCTTCTGTCTGTCTGTCTGTCTGTCTGTCTGTCTGTCTGTCCTGCAGGTTGAAGAAAAACAGCGAGCGTCTGTCGCCTTCACCAAGCTGCTGGCTGCCATGGAAACGCTAAGCTTCTCAGCCGGAGAGCAGAAGGCGATCTGGCACGTTCTGGCTGCTATTTACCACCTGGGAGCTGCTGGGGCCTGTAAAGGTGACACACCATCATCATCGGTCACACACCCTAAGCAATCACACATATCTGGACCGAGTTCATGGCCTTTAACCACACAGTTCCTCTGATTAGAGTTGTTGTTCAGGTGAAAGTGGATCAAATGTCCTCACAGTGTTGAAACTTTCTCACCATGAGGCCTGAAGATGAGGAAGAATAATAGAGAACAGAGATCAGCTAATTCACAGAAGGAGGCGCAGCTCAACAGCATGTATTGTTACTGGAAATACAATAACTAACATTAACATCACTTACTGTACTGGTCGAGATCTTGAGATTTGGACTTTTTTAGGAGTTTCTCTTCAACTTCTCGTCAGCTGATGAAAAATCAGCTGACTTAGATTCTAGAAGAAAGTTACAAAGAAATCTCTTAAAAACATTCTCACTAGGTGTTGTGGTATTTAGCATGTAGAAATAACAGGTGATTGTAACCGACTTAAAACAAGTTTAGACTGATGTAAATTTAGAGAGTGAGGAAAAAATTGTAGGTGTGTTTTTATTCGGTGTATGGAAATTAGGCATGTCACAATAACATATTTTGCTGGATGATAAATTGTCCCAGGAATCATTGCAATAAATGATAACGTTGTTGTTTTTAGAGCATTTTGAGTTATCCCACTCAAAAACCATCCATCCATCCATCCATCCATCCATTTTCTTACACCCTTGTCCCTTAATGGGGTCGGGAGGTGCTGGTGCCTATCTCCAGCTGGCGTTCCGGGCGAGAGGCGGGGTTCGCCCTGGACAGGTCGCCAGTCTGTCGCAGGGCAACACAGAGACACACAGGACAAACAACCATGCACTCACACCTAGGGGCAATTTAGACAGACCAATTAACCTGACAGTCATGTTTTTGGACTGTGGGAGGAAACCGGAGTACCCGGAGAAAACCCACCATGCACAGGGAGAACATGCAAACTCCATGCAGGGAGGCTGGGGCCAGGAATTGAACCTAGAGCCTTCTTGCTGCAAGGCAAACAGCTCTACCAACTGCGCCACTGTGCAGCCCCACTCAAAAACCAATAAACTTTAATTTTGTTAAGAAAGCTAGACTCTAGAACTGTAGTTTAAACATCCAGAATAAAACACAAACATGGATTATAATGTCTCTGTAATCAAAATTCCCCATCAATAAATATTAAACATTAGAATGGAAATTATTGAGGTCATTTTAATTCATTATGCGATGAATTGCTTATTGTAAGCATCTGGTTCCAGCTGTGTGCCGGAGGGCTTCCTGACGCAGCGCTCTCTGTTTTGATGTGCAGTGGGCCGGAGGCAGTTTGTGAACTTTGACAGCGCTCAGGCGGCCAGCAGAATCCTGGGGTGTGAGGCGGAGGAGCTGGACACGGCCGTCTTCAAGCATCACCTGCGACAGCTGCTGCAGAAAGCCACCGGAGTCAGCAGAGAGAGGAACGAGGCCGAGGAGGGTGAGAGGCACGACAACTGGAGGGGAAACGCTCACAGAGAGCCAGAGTGGAGGAAGGAGGGAAACAGTTTACCTGGGGGTCACCAGGAGGTCAATCCTGACAGGCTTTCAATCTTAAACACATGATGAAAGATGACTGAGATATGGAACTCAAGAGATACAAAGTAACCTGAAAGGAAGCGAGTAGATGACATTAAACTGTAGCTCAAGGCAATGTGAGGTAGGCGGCTGCTTAGGGCCTCCACTGCACCAGGGGGCCCCCAAGAGCACCAAACTAGCATGATTTTAAAATATGTTCACATTCACATTCAGTTTGAACTAAATGCTTTTACACATGGAAACAATTATTTTTATATTATTATAATAATAAATTATAAGTCAATCTCTTCTTGCTGTTGGCTGTTGGAAATGTAAGGTAGGAAACTTGTTACTGTAAATTTAGTGTTTATCATCTGGTGTCACTATAAAATCGTTAAAATAATATGACACACCTAAGTACCACTCAGCATTTTAAAATCCACATATTGTTTCAGTTTGCTGCTCATGTAAAGTTAAAATAACCATAACAACACTGTCATGATGTAAACTAATTACAAACAACGCTAATGATACTAGGTATGTTATATACATAGAGTAGCTAAGAAATGATGACACTTGACATGTCGGTATGTGGGTCCCCAAATGAAAATCTTCTTAGGGCCACAGAAAGCCTTGGAGCGGCTCTGGTTTCAGTGAAGCTAAACTCTGTCAGCCTCCTCTGTCTGTGCAGGTCCCCGTCTAACAGCTGCTCAGTGTGTGGATGGAATGGCTGCTGGTCTCTATGAAGAGCTCTTCACCGCCATAGTCTCACTCATCAACAGGTAGAGGCGCATTTTAAACAAAGCAACATTACAAGTCATGAAATCACAGCTTGTTGCCCAGAAAAAGGAGCTGGATTACACAGAGACTGTAGAGATTAAACAGAACGCTAAAGCACTATGTACCTTGTATCACCTTAGTTTATAGAAATAAAATGTGTTTTTCTATTATTGCTGTGCTTCACATTCCTGTTTGTGTCATATCATAACGACACCCTTTTTAAAAAGCTAGTAACACAAAAATGCTTTGTGCTTTTTTGTGCTTTTTCAACAATAATTCTCATTAATGCAATATTTTAATAAAACAAGTAATCCTTGAGTCTATTCTCTAATTAACAATGTTTGCAAGGGCAGGATGGGGGGGGGGGGGAATTAGCCCCTTATTGATTTGCCATAGGGCCTGTTTAAAATCAGTCCATCACTTTGGACTCCTGACTTATGGAGAGGTTGGTCTCTGTCCTGACAGCTCTGGAGCCTGTTCTGCAGAAACCTGAGCAGGTGTGACGTCGGTTCTGTTTCACTTCCAGAGCTCTGAGCAGCGAGCAGCTAGCGTTAGCCTCTGTGATGGTGGTGGACGCCCCGGGCCTCAGGAACCCTCGACACTCAGCGGAGGAGCGAGGGGCCAGCTGGTCAGAGCTGTGTCACAATTACCTGCAGGAGCGGCTGCTGGAGCACTACCACTCACACACCTTCACACACACACTGGAGAGATATGCACAGGTAATGCGCAGTGGAATTTGTTGGGATTTTATGTGATACACCAACAAAAGACGGTGTAAAATCAGGAGCTGGAAGGAAATTGATGCAAATTTTGGCTGCAGTTGCAAGATATTTTAAACTTGGTCAGGTTTGATAGAGAGCCGCTGATAACGTCAGAATTCAGATTCTGAATTAGATTTCCTTCGTTGACGCTTCAACTGGGGATCTTTTGATCAATTTATTGATGACGTTAACTTTTTCTGGTTTTGTCGTGAATGTCCTATAATCTCTGTGTGATTCTGCCAGTCTTGGCCAGGATTCTCTTGCAAAAGAGATTTTTAATTTTCCTGGTGAAATAAAGATTAAATTTAAAAAATAGCCTATTTTTTTAAACTAAGCCATTGTAACAGTTTTATTTGTAAAATGGTTTGAAAGCCACTACTTAGAGTTGATCTGAAAAATAAACACTGAAATGGCTAAGACTTCATGGTATATGAACTGAAAGTTGTTCTCAGGTTTTCACTGCTCCTCACATTTCCCTCATTCAGCATTTCTCCCTTTTTGAACCCCTAAGTATTAAAAGTCTAGTGAAGGACTTTCTAGTGTAAGAAATAAAGATAATCAGTAGCTGGAGGACAACTGGATGACTGAATTGTGTGAATGTAGAGACAGCTGTGACGTTAGAGCTGTGTGTGTTTTCTGGTGCAGGAGAGGATTAATGTGGCGTTCGAGTGTCCAGACAGCAGTTCTTCAGAGGTGGTGTCCGCCATCGATCAGTCGCCTGCGCAGGTACGAGATCCACCACACCGCTTCCTAACACGTCTTTAAAGACAGATTTTGTCCTAAAAAGAGCCGTGTATATGATTTTGCATGTGTGATCGTGTGTGTGTGTGTGTGTGTGTGTGTGTGTGTGTGTGTGTGTGTGTGTGTGTGTGTGTGTGTGTGTGTGTGTGTGTGTGTGTGTGTGTGTGTGTGTGTGTGTGTGTGTGTGTGTGTGTGCGTGTGTGTGCGTGCTTCAGGTCCGGGCAGCAGATGGAGACTCTCGAGGTCTGCTGTGGGTTCTGGATGAGGAGATGGTGACGCCCTCCTCCTGTGAGAGCGCCGCCCTGCAGAGAGTCTGTCAGTATTACAACAACACTGGTAAATATCAAACACACACACACACACACACACACACACACACACACACACACACACACACACACACACACACACACACACACACGCATACAAACTCATACAACCGGAGTTCATACCCTGTGTGTATGAGCAGGCAGTTTCCTGTAGAGTGACATAACTGAAGTGTGTGTGTGTCTGCAGTGCGTCAGTGTGAGCAGCCGCTGCAGTGTGAGGTGAGCCACCTGATGGGATGTGACCCGGTCCGGTACGACCTCTCAGGATGGTTTGGTCAGATCCAGAACAACCCGTCTGCTCTCAATGCCATCACTCTGCTCCAAAACTCCACCATGTGAGTCTGGAGGCACAAAGTATGCAGCATATTGATCTGCTGAAAGGCCAGAAGCAGGTGGACAGCAGGTGGACAGCAGGTGGACAGCCTGAAGACGGCCTGTCCTCACTTACTGACCAGACTGTCTTCATCTACTGTTGTCATTAAGACTCTCTTGTGGTTATTATTGCATTAAACATTTTTCCTACACACCAGCCCCTTATCGCCTCAACATGGCTAGACGTTTTACAGGTTTTTTAATTCTAGTTTTATTTTACTCTTCTGTGAGATGTTTGGTTATTAATGTTGTGGTGAAAGGAAATGAAATGAACTCAGTAGGTCCACAGTGAGATAAGGACTTTTGGGTGAAGGATAGTACCTTATTTTCCGGGCTATAAGCCGCACCTAAAAACCTTAAATTTCCTCAAAAGCTGACAGTGCGCCTTATAACCCGGTGCGCCTAATATATAGACCAATATTGAGTCACAACAGGTCTAGCAACTACGGTAAGCAGCTGCCGACTTCATTTTTCCCGTAGAAGAAGCGCGCAGTGCATGCTGGGATAATTGTCAAAATACTGGTTTATTAATAAAGTTTGACTGACCTATCTACCCATAGACATGTCTATATACCTACCTACCCACCTAATAATCAGGTCGTCTGCAGGTCATCTAGCATCACGTTCTCCACCAACATGCTGTGCGCGAACGGAGACGGGTGACCATCGTCCGGCCCAGACGCCCCATTCCAGTCGGAAGCCTCTCCTCTCCTCACGACCGGAATCGGACTGTTTTGTTGACATTCTTTACGTCAACAAAGTAGCTTTAGACATTTATCCGGGAGCTTCGGCTAGAGTTACCAAGGGACCAGCACCTATACATTTAAAGCCGTGGGGGTCGGTGGAAGAGAGACAGAGACTGAGGCGGCAGCGTGTCGGTTGGTCTGTATATATATGAAAAAAGTTTAAAAATAGGCCATTCATTGAAGGTGCGCCTTATAATCCGGTGCGCCTTACAGTGCGGAAAATACGGTAGTTGTTTCCATTAACCTCAAAACTAGCACAAATTGGAATTACTTAATAAATGTGCTTAATAGAAACACGATATAAAAAAATGTTTCTCACTTAATGTCCTTGTACCAGGAAATGGTTTTTTATCAAACATTTTTCACGTTACATTAGTTTGTATACAGCAGCTAATTAGCAGACGTCTCCTCTGATTGGCTGATGGATGATTAGTGTTAGCACCATGGCAGAAGTCATAATTTAAGTTTTCTTTTTTTATGGAAACACTACAATTGCAAAATTGTGTTGTTTTTTTACATTAGCAAAATATTAAAAATGTTTTATGCACATTTGTAATAGAAACTCAGCTGGAAACTATTGGATGGATCACCAGTAGCTGCATTTCCATTAATCATAAAATTATGCAAATTAAAATCACAAATATAAATTTGCTTAAAGGAAAGATATCAATTTTGAAAAAATTCCCAATTTTCTATAAGAAGTGTTTGATGTAGGATGAGGGGTTTTTTTTTATCATTATTAGAATAGTACCACAAAAAACAACGCAGTTCTACGTCTGTATCGCTCACCCATACCTCCTACACTTCTGGTTCATTTTTCTTTTTGACACCCTGAACATCCACCAGTGTGAGCTTTTAAACTTCTGTTGCTGCTGAATTAACTCAAAGTGGTAATAATGTCCCATTTATAACAAAGCGTAACCCCATGCTACACTATGCAGATGCTCTGTCTGCTCTGATGAAGAGTCATATATTTGGATTACAGCTGCCTCGTCGTTTTGGAACGTGTGCTGATCTCCTCTCTTGACCTTCCTCAGAGGCGTGGTGAAGGCCATGTTCACCCCAGGATCTCCCTGCGCCCTCTGTGCCGCGGCCTGGCCGGGCTGGAGGGAGGCAGCCAGCGCGCCCTGCAGCGGAACGGAATCATCCGGAAAACCTTCAGCGGTGGGATGGCAGCCATACGCAGACACTCCCAGTGTATAGCAGTGAAGCTGCAGGCGGTACGTATGGCTCTACGGTCACCACGTTCTGACGTCACCCCAGAAGTGTGACGGCTGTCATCGTCTCGCGGCCCTGCAGGACGCGCTGGTGAACCTGATCCGCCGAGCCAGGCCGGTGTTCCTGCAGTGTGTCAGCGCAAAATCGAGCAGCGGCGGTTTGGACATTCCGGCTCTCAGAGTGCAGCTGCATTCCACCCAGATCCTGTCGGCCCTGCAGCTCTACCGCACGGGTCGGCCCTTCACCTCAGACCAGCTTCACGTACAAACACAGGATGTTCAGAGACATCAAACAGGACAACATACAGCTGAACAAACTGACTGGTTACTCACCAGGTTCTGTCAGTTATGCAGTGATCAGACTATAACCCAAAATTACTGCCTTCCCAAAAATGGAAAATTATTTAAATATTGTTTCTGAATATGTGAGGGGACATTACATGAACAAAACAAGGAGGAGAGATTTCATGCAAAAAAAATATTGAGAGATAACTTAGTTTTACTGTGGGAGAGTGTGTGTAATTCCAGTAAAATGATAACCACCATCATTATTTGAGTGTACAATAAACACGTTTACTACAGGTGACATCGCTGTCTCTACTCCTACTACTGGAACCAAACATTCGGTCATTATGCTCCACAAATCCAAACTCCCAGGAAACTGCAAAAATGCTGAGCCAGCAGATGTGTCTCCATTACAAAATGTATGCAAAACTTTATTAATATTCTGCTAATGTCAAAAACACGGTTTCACAATTGTGGTGTTTCAATTAACTAAGAAACACAATTGAAATAACATGTGATTTTACTTTAAATTTTCTCAATGTTGGTAAAACCTTTGAGTTTAAGTAGCTGCTGCTTCAACCAGACCACAAAATCCTGGAGGAACAGCTATTTATGGATATTTTAACAGTTTAATTGGTTTTATCAGTATATTCTGGTGAAACCGTTCCTTTAAGAACATTAAGGTTTTTGATATGGCCCAAAATGAAAATGAGTTTGACATCATCATAGTGTACACTCAGGCTAGAACTTTATTCCTTCTGAGCTTCTGAGTTTTTTATTTTAAGTTATCATTGAGTTAGTTTGTAGTTTTTACATCAGAGTCCCTTTTGATTATTTGATTACATAAATTCAGACGTGCATAATTCCATAACTCCTATATAAAGATAGACAGATTCTAAATCAATAAAAAAAACCAGAAATGTATATAAAGCCATATTTTCCTCTCCTTCTCCAGGTTATCCTGAACACATGACGCTCAGTGACTTCAGGTGTCATTTCCAGGCTCTCTCTCCTCCGATTATGAAGCGTTACGCCTCCATGTTTGTCAGCCATGATGAGAGAAAGGTACAGAAGCGAATCACTGGAGTTCACATGAACAAAAATATCACAAACTCAGAATTAATCTGCTTTTTTATTTCCTCTCCTTTGTGTGTCAGGCAGTGGAAGAGCTGCTGGTTGAGCTGGACGTAGATAAAAACAGCATCGTGGTCGGAGCCAGCAGGGTGAGAGCGGGTGTGGAGCCATCAGACGGTACAACAGGAGTCAGTCAGTTATGACTGAAATCTATTTTTCTCTGCTGGGTCTCAGGTGTTTATGAAGAGAGGTGTGCTGCAATACCTGGAGCAGCAGAGGGATCAGCAGGTGACCGGGTGGCTGGTTTACCTGCAGGCCGCCTGCAAGGGACATCTGGGACGTCAGAAGTACCGCAAACTCAAGGTGAGCTCCAGTTCAGTTCACTGTGTGGATCCAGGCTGTGCTCTGATACAGGAGTATCCACCGTCTCTCTCAATGCAAACTGAGACAGTAAGACAGTATAATATCACTCCAAGTTTCCAAGTTTTTTCAAGAAAAGTTCTGAGATTAATCTCAATTTCTGAGCTTGAAAATGTCCCTCTCCTTTTTTTGTGTCTACGATAGCCCTAATAATCTGTCATAAATCAGACACATTAACTTCAAATTTAGCCTTCATGTGATTTGTTTTATTTTACTCTTTGTTTACACAAAGACACTGTACAACACTTCATTAACTTTTCAGATATGAGATATGAGATGCGTGGCAGCAGGTTATAGCAAAAATATTCAGTCATGTACAGGCTGATCCTAATCAAGGTATGAATTGGTGAAACGTCAGCACAATAATTAACTACATCGCCAAACTACAAACCTGCAGTTTAACCATTTCTTTGCCTTCATCAACAATAAGAGCTAATCTGGTTTAATGTCTGTAATTTTGCCCAATGTGCAGATATTTTATAACCAGATAACGATATAACTATGTTATATCATCTCAAGCTGTTTGAATGACTCAAAACAATAAAAGTGAAGGCAGTTTTGGTAAAAACAATCCCAGATTTTGAGATGCTTCAGTCACCTCTAGAGGGCGCCATGTAGTCAGTCATGTTATCTGATCTCAAAGTGGTTCTTCAGGTGCAGCAGGAATGTCATGGGGGTTTATGAACTAAACAAAAGTGTGCATAATATATCAGATTTTCAAAATGTAAAAAAAAAAATCGTATTTATTAGAAAGAATATTATCTAATATGTGATTAGAAAGAAACGATGATGATATTGTCTGAATTTCAGACAATGAAATTCAGACAATATCATCAAGAAACGATGATGATATTGTCTGAAAAGTGCTTTAACACATAAAGCACTTTTATGTGTTAATTCAGGAAGTTTTAAAACAAAAACACTTTTACTTACAGAACATAAAAATTTCATCGTAATCTCTTTTGCTTTCTTGTTAAACACTGCAGATATGTAAAATGTGCACAGTCAGCTCTATTAATTGTTTTATTCTGTTGCCGTAGCAACTTTTTTCTGAGTGGACCAGTTAAGGAAATACAGTTTACATTCTTGAATATATACTTTTTGAATAGAAGTTGAAATTGGTTCCAACATAAATCAAGAGCTATTTAGTTGGCTACATATCAGTAGGAGTGTCAATGACATCTGAGACTTCATGAATTGATAGAGGATTTTGAAAACATTTTGAATTAAAACTGAACTCTGAACCTTTTCATGTGGTTCCAGAGTTTTAGTTGACCTCCAGAATATCCATTCACTTCCTGCTGTAATGAGATCAGTTCACTATTGCAGGGTTTCCCCCCAGAAAACGTGCCAAGCCTGGCGTTCGGGGCGTGGGGTGGGGGGGGTGCGATTCAATCAGGGGTTTTCCCCAACTGGGAGCTTAACGTTGAATATGACAGGCAGCCAATCAGAAAGCGCGGATTCTCCGCCTGCTTTCTGAGGGGAAATTACCGAGGGGAATCCAAACAACTGAAACTGCGCAACGCTAAGCCTGGCGGTGGGGCTAGCAAAGCATGGCGGCTGCCATGCTTATAATACACTGGGGGAAACCCTGCTATTGGATCTCAGCTTTGGGTTTTACCTCAGACTTTTTACATTAGTGTTTCTGCCTGTGTGTGTGTGTGTTTTTATTTCCAGGTGCAACAGATGGCGGTGAGGTGTCTGCAGAGGAACCTGCGGGTTCTGAAGGCCGTAGCCGAATGGAGCTGGTGGAAACTTTTCTGCAGGCTGCGTCCTCTGCTCGATGTGAACATGGACAATGAAAGGCTGAGAGCCAAGGAGGTACAGACGGTCATATGGACCTCCTTCAGTTCACTTCCTTTTAATGAATTTGTTTTACAAGATCCCCTCAAACTCAATGTGCTAATGGAGGAGAAACATCCTAACCTTCCAGGAAACCCGTCTGGCTGCTGAGAAAGTACTGCCCCCAATGGGCTGTAATGATGCATCTTAGGGATCTAATAATTCAGTTAGAAAAATGTCATGTTTTTTTTAAGGAAACTTAGCCATTGTTCTTTAAAGTGACAGTAAAAACAGACAGAACAGCAGTGAGCTGCAGCAGCATCCGCATCATCTGACAGAAACATCTAACACCAGCTCATCTCAGTGATGGGAAACAATAAAAAAGCAACAGCAATTCATCCAGCAAATGTTTGTGATGTGTCTTAAAGCATGTTTGTGTCTCAGTAAAAGCTTCTCTTTTGTTTTCTGAAAGGATGAGGTGTCGGCTCTGAGGCGCCGCCTGGAGAAGTCTGAGAAAGAGAGGAACGAGCTGAGGCAGACAGCAGACAGCCTGGAGACCAAGGTTAGAGCTGCAACGCACACACACGCACACACACACCACTATTAATGTGATCTATATGTGCAGGTTACGGCTGTGACATCAGAGCTAAGCGATGAGCGTTTCCGAGGCGATGCAGTGGGTCAGGCTCTGGATGTGGAGAGGGCAGAGAGGCTTCGACTCAGTCGGGAGAACAAGGACCTGCTGGTGAGCCAGCTAATTAAGTCACTTGACACTTCTTGCATGATGACTGCTGTCTATTTTAATTTAACGATTCAAATAAAAACAACTGAGCGATTGCGTCTTTTGTTGTTGTTGTTGTTGTTTAATTTGTGACTTCTGAAGGCTCGGCTGGACCAGTGTAGGGTTACTATGGAAACCCTGGAGAAGCAGCTGGAGGAGGAGAAGCAGAAAGCTCAAGTTGCTGCAAGTCAGAGAGGAGCTGCAACAGGTACAAGAGCAAAGTCTGCTGGCAAGACAAAAAGTGGCAGCACTTCATTTGAAGGGGGGTGAATAAGACTGATATGACACTGTCATCAACATGACATAACATCTGTCATGAACATGAATAAGCCTTCAGGAATATTTATGACTGTTGTCATAAAGCGTCATTCAGTAAATCATGACACTTTTAATACAAAGTTGACATTATTCAAAACGTCTTTGTTATGACAACTTGACCCAAGGTATTTAAAATTTGCCACAGTTTCAACAGGTTGGCCATTTAGAGAAACTGGAAGCACTTTCAGGTTTTGGTTAGATCATTTAATTAGCTCTACATTCTTAAGAGAATGAAAAATTAATCATAAATAATGAACACTTTGCGGTATTCTGATTTAGTAATGTAATTATATTAATTGTGTTACCTCCCCCACGCCACTAGAGGCAGTAGCAACCCCGAAAAGATGCGCCTAAGGAGCAGAATTTGGTAAAAACTGTGAGCTTTGCTGAAGTAATTAAAGACAAAAGTTCAAATCCATGCTGAGAGTGGAGCTCCTCCAATCAGGGCTCCTCAGCAGCTCTGATTGGCTAAGCAATGTAACATGATCCTCTGCAGCAAGTGATGGCAAAGCGGGGCGTCATCACGACTTCACACAAGTGTGTCTTTACCTTCGCCGAACCCCTGAGACCGACTCACCAAACCCCTGGGGTTCGGTTGAACCCAGGTTAAGAACCACTGCCTTATATCATGAAATGTTTTTCAGTCACATCCTCCAGCCCAACTATTCCTGATTTAAACTGTAGCTTTCATCAGGCGCTTTGTTCCTGTGAATCAAGGTATTTAATACTAAAACTTCCTCAAGAAAACCGTGGTGACTTGACCTCAGGAACTCCTGACGGGACAAAGTTTTAATTAACTGAGATGCCCGAGTGTCCCGTCATTCAGAGGGTGAGCTGGCCATGCAGCTGGAGTGCTGCCAGACCGAGGTGGAGTTCGTCCGCAGGCGCCTGAAGCAGACGGAGGAGAAGCTGGAGACGGAGAGGCAGAGCAGACAGCAGCTCGACACCAAGGTGAGGCGGGACGTGCACGGCAGCGCCGGCAGCACGTTAATGTCTCAAGGTAACACCACCTGTGTGTGTGTGTGTGTGTGTGTATAGGTAGCAACACTGCAGGCCCAGCTGGAGCAGTCTCGGAGGAGCGCGTCAGAGCTGAAACGCCACTGTCGCAGGGTGACCTCTGACCTCCAGGATGCCAGAGTACTCAGCGATGCTCTGCAGAGTCGCATGCACGAACTGGAGCGCAAACAGAGAAGGTTCACCTTCCCTTCAGACACACGTCACCTTGTTGCTCCACTGCTGCTCTTCTTCATGTCTGGCTGTTTAATGAATACATAATGCGTGTTAATGGTGTTTCTAATTACATCGTGTTTCCGGAATATCTTCATTTTCACTGCTGTAATAAGACTTTTCCTCACAGCCAACAAACTCCTCTTGTTGTGTGTGTGTGTGTGTGTGTGTGTGTGTGTGTGTGTGTGTGTGTGTGTGTGTGTGTGTGTGTGTGTGTGTGTGTGTGTGTGTGTGTGTTGCTGCAGGTTTGACAGTGAGCTGGCCCAGGCGCTGGACGAGGCTAATAGAGAGAGAGAGCAGAAGGACAAAGCCCTGCAGGAGAACTCAGCTCTGGGTTCTGAAGTGTTCAGCCTGCGCCGCAGCCTGCAGGTGTGTTTGTGTTTCATGAAGGAATGTCAGTGTTTGGTTTATGGCACTGTTTGAAAATACATTTAACTAGTTTTTATAGAAACCAGTACTTAGGCCTGACACAGTAAGCAACCAGTAAATTAAACATATGATAAATTAAAACAAGCCCAACAACTTGTGTTGATGATTTTTCTCTTTTCTCTCTTTCTACCGAAAACTCAACAACAAAAGTCTTGAGTCTGATGTTTGGTCTCATTGTATTTACAGAGACTTCATGATTCATTTTATTTGCTGTTTTGTTTATTTATTTATTTAGGATATTGGCAAATGTGTTACATTTCATTATTGATCTTTTATTGATCTTTCAGAATATGCTCTTGCATTACCATTATTTTACACAAACAACAATATTATCGTTTATCACAGTAACTTCTGGGATACTTTATCAGTCAGCAGAATTTGTTATTGCGACAGGTCTAGAGATATTACCTCAGACTTTTAATTTGAAGTCATTGGATAGTTTTCTGTTTCATTCCAGCAGGTCAGGCCCAGCGCCATCAGCCTCCACAGTGTCTCTGTTTGTGTTCCTGGTGTGTGTGTGCAGGAGAGCCAGGCTGAGATGAGTCGCCTGCAGAAGCAGAAGGAGGAGTTGTGCGCTCAGATCAGAGACCTCAGCCTGCCGGTCGACCTGGCCTCGGACTCGGTGCCTGACATGAAGAAACAGATCCGTCTCCTGGAGAGCCAGGCCAGCGAGAGAGCTGAGGAGATGAGCAGACTGTCCGGCCAGATTCAGCAGCAGCAGCAGGTGGACGGGGCGCGCGGCGCAGGGCTGGCACAAACCAGTCCGCTGGCCGCCGCGGCTCATCTGCAGCTCTCACCCAACAGATCCACATGCGGTTCGAGATAGAGGTGGAGAGGATGAAGCAGATGCATCAGAAGGAGCTGGAGGACAAAGAAGAAGAGTTGGAGGACGTCCATAAGTCCTCCCAGAGACGGGTGGGTCTGACAGGGCAGGCAGATTTACATGATGAACAGATGTTTGCTCCAGTGTCTGCTCAGGACTCAGTACATATAACACATGTTTTATATGGGTTGCTAACACTCTAAACCTCTTGACAGCTGCTCCTTTTTAAAAATGTTTTATTGAGGAATTAAATTCAAAAATACTTTATCAAAAACAAGAAGTAAAATGTTGTTATAACTCATGTCATCCAAGTTCCTTCAAGAGAGTTGTTGTGGACGATGGAAGGAATTCCAGTAGCAGTCAGTCTTGCAACGAATCTGAAGAGACCTCTGATAGAAGACAGACAGTCTGACCATCATGACATCATAACGTGCAAACAGCTCAGTTTCTGAGCAGCAGAGATGATATTCCACAGCAACACAACCTGTGTGACATAACTAGCTGCTGGCTAGCACTGCTAATCCACCTCTTTTGCTTTTACCACTCTGCTTTAGACCTCTATCTGACCTTTTGGTTAGAAAGCCATGGTTTGGAGTGGTTGGAGCAGCTGTTAAAAAGAAGAACATTCTCCAGCACATCTTCCTAGTAGAACTCCAGAGGTTGGAATGAACACACTGACTGCTCTCTGCTCTCCTGGACTGAAATCCTGTGTGTTTGTGTGTGTGTGCGTGTGTGTGTGTGTGTAGCTGAAGCAGCTGGAGATGCAGTTGGAGCAGGAGTACGAGGAGAAGCAGATGGTGATTCATGAGAAACACGACTTGGAGGGACTCATAGCGACGTTGTGTGAGCAGGTGAGCTCCCTCCTAAACACAGTGAGGCGAGGGAAGAAAGGTTTCTCTCATTTTGCTCTATCCTGTCACCAGATACAAAACATTCAATCTTACCCAGTATAAAAAAAAAAAAAAAAAAAAAAAAATTCCCTTCTCACCCTCTGCGGGTGGTCTCTTTTCATCCTCTGAACTCGGGTCCTCTACCAGAGGCCTGGGAGCTTGAGGGTTCTGCGCAGTATCTTGGCTGTGCCTAGTACTGCACATTTCTGGACTGAGATGTCTGATGTTGTTCCTGGGATCTGTTTTAGCCACTGCTCCAGTTTGGGGGTGACTGCCCCCAAACTAATATATATATATATATATATATATATATATATATATATATGTATATAGAAGATCAGTCCAGAAATGTGCAGTACTAGGCACAGCCAAGATACTGCGCAGAACCCTCAAGCTCCCAGGCCTCTGGTAGAGGACCCGAGCTCAGAGGATGAAAGAGACCACCCGCAGAGGGTCATTCTCCACCACCCAAAGGTGGTGGAGAATGACCGAGCTAAGATCCTGTGGGACTTCCAGATCCAGACAGACAAGATGGTAATGGCGAACCAACCAGACATTGTTGTGGTGGATAAAGAACAGAGGAAAGCCATTGTGGATGTAGCTATACCAAGTGACTACAACATCAGGAAAAAGGAGCATGAGAAACTGGAGAAATACCAGGGCCTCAGGCAGGAACTGGAAAAGAACTGGAAGGTGAAGACCACAGTGGTGCCTGTGGTCATCGGGGCCCTCGGGGCAGAAACCCCCAAACTGGAGCAGTGGCTAAAACAGATCCCAGGAACAACATCAGACATCTCAGTCCAGAAATGTGCAGTACTAGGCACAGCCAAGATACTGCGCAGAACCCTCAAGCTCCCAGGCCTCTGGTAGAGGACCCGAGCTCAGAGGATGAAAGAGACCACCCGCAGAGGGTGAGAAGGGAGTTTTTTTTATGGTGTATATATATGTAAAGATGTAGAGTAGCTGACTGAATAGCTCAATGGGTAAGTCACCAGTCTTCCACCCGGGAAGCACCTAGATGAAAAATGGGCTACTGGAACAAGACGGAAATGGGCGAGAGGTGAAAACATGGATCTGTTGGAATGCTACTACTCAAGTAACCCTAGTCAGAGGGGCTACATGCAAAGACTGTGGGAGGAATGGTTACTTCGACATCCCCAGTCAACACTAACTGCTAAGCAACTAGTGGCTCAGTGTTCCAACATCCGCAAACGGCAATTGCTCTCACAACTTGAGATTGACGAGGTACAACACAAATGCTATGGCAAAGGGGAGGAGCCAGAACGCCAGGTCAGAGGGGAGTTAACTACCCACCCAGAGACTGGGTATGTAGCCCCAGTAATGAACGAATCATCAGAGCTGAACGAGGCAGCAACTGACCTGAGAGAGAGAATCGTGGCCGTAATGAACACCAGACAACCAATTACAACGGCTGAGTGAAGCACCACCAGAAAGTCTAATTGAAGATGTGAATGCGGCATTGAGAACGATCCCTACCAACACCATAACAGAAACCAATGAGCTGATATACAACTCAGCATCAGTGATCCTTGAGATGCTTGGCTATAAGAGCAATCATGAGACCCAATACCCACCATGGAAAAGACGGTTAGAGGCTAAGATCAAGATAACAAGGAGGGAGGTGAGCCAACTGTCAGAGCTCCAAAGGGGTGCAATGAAAAGATCAGTACACAAGAAGTACAGCCAGATGTCCATACCTGAAGCACTCGAAACTGCCAAACACAGGCTCCAAGCCTTGGCCAGCTGCCTGAAGAGATACACAAGAGAGAATGAAACCAGGAGGATTAACCGGCTCTTCCACACCCAACCAGCTAAAGTGTACTCTCAATGGCAGGGCACTAACAACAGAGCAGACCCACCAAGGCTGGAGACTGAACAATACTGGAAAGGCATATGGGAAAGGGAGGCGACCCACAACAGCAGTGCAAAGTGGCTGACCTCTCTACGAGAGGAACACAGCAACCTCCCTGAACAAGCCCCGGTAACCATCACTGTGGCAGATGTCCAAGAAAGAGTCTCGGGTATGAAAAACTGGACAGCACCAGGACCTGACATGATCCATGCCTACTGGCTGAAGAAGCTCACTGCCCTGGCTCAAATGAACCAGCTGCTACAAAATGGGATTCACCCTGAATGGTTAACTGAAGGTCGCACAATCCTGATACAGAAGGATCCCTCAAAGGGTTCAATCCCATCCAACTATCGGCCAATAACCTGTCTCTCTACAACATGGAAGCTCATATCAGGCATCATAGCGGCTAAGATAAGTGGTCACATGGATAAATACATGAGTACGGCACAGAAGGGCATTGGCAAAAATAGCAGAGGAGCCAAACACCAACTCCTTGTAGACCACACAGTCGCCCGAGACTGCAAAACCCGACACACCAACCTGTGCACCGCTTGGATAGATTACAAGAAAGCCTATGACTCAATGCCACATACTAAGATCAATGAAGGCTTAGAGATGTACATCAATAGGACTCTAAGAGCCTTCATTGCAAACTCGATGGGGCTGTGGAAAACCACCCTTGAAGCCAACTGCAAACCACTTGCACAAGTGTCCATCAAATGTGGCATATACCAAGGAGATGCTCTGTCCCCACTGCTGTTCTGCATAGGCCTGAACCCCCTCAGCCAAATCATCAACAAGACTGGCTACGGATACCGACTGAAGAATGGGGCCACAATCAGTCACCTCCTCTACATGGATGACATCAAGCTGTACGCTAAGAGCGAGCGAGACATCGACTCACTAATCCACACCACCAGGATATACAGCACTGACATTGGGATGTCATTCGGACTAGAAAAGTGTGGTCGGATGGTTACAAAGAGAGGGAAGGTCGTCCGCACAGAAGGGGTCTCACTCCCAGAAGGAACAATAGCAGACATAGAGCACAGTTACAAGTACCTGGGAATATCACAAACAAATGGCAACCTCGATGAGGTCACAAGGAAAGGAGCCACAGCCAAATACCTCCAACGAATAAGGCAAGTCCTGAGAAGCCAGCTCAATGGCAAGAACAAGATCCGTGCAATAAACAGCTATGCCTTACCAGTAATCAGATACCCTGCCGGAATAATTAGCTGGCCAATGGAAGAGATAAAGGCCACGGATGTTAAGACTCGGAAGTTACTAACCATGCATGGAGGGTTCCACCCCAAATCCAGCACCCTGAGACTGTACACAAGCCGTAAGGAAGGAGGCAGAGGACTAGCGAGTGTGAGAGCCACTGTCCAGGATGAAACATCCAAGATCCATAAATACATCAAGGACAAAGCCTCAACGGACGATATGCTCAGGGAATGTCTCAGGCAATGGGGAACACAGGATGAGGGGCTAGAGGTTCCATCATGGGAGAACAAGCCCCTACATGGGATGTACCACCGACAAATAACTGAAGTGGCTGATATCAGGAAATCCTTCCATTGGCTGGACAAAGCTGGACTCAACGACAGCACAGAGGCTCTCATCCTGGCTGCACAGGAACAGGCCCTAAACACCAGAGCAATAGAGGCTCAGATCTACCACACCAGACAAGACCCAAGGTGTAGGTTGTGCAAGGAGGCCCCTGAGACAGTCCAGCACATAACAGCAGGGTGCAAGATGCTGGCAGGGAAAGCGTATATGGAACGACATAACCAGGTGGCGGGCATAGTGTACAGGAACATCTGTGCAGAATATGGACTGGAAGCCCCGAGATTGAAGTGGGAAACACCCCCAAAGGTGGTGGAGAATGACCGAGCTAAGATCCTGTGGGACTTCCAGATCCAGACAGACAAGATGGTAATGGCGAACCAGCCGGACATTGTTGTGGTGGATAAAGAACAGAGGAAAGCCATTGTGGTGGATGTAGCTATACCAAGTGACTACAACATCAGGAAAAAGGAGCATGAGAAACTGGAGAAATACCAGGGCCTCAGGCAGGAACTGGAAAAGAACTGGAAGGTGAAGACCACAGTGGTGCCTGTGGTCATCGGGGCCCTCGGGGCAGAAACCCCCAAACTGGAGCAGTGGCTAAAACAGATCCCAGGAACAACATCAGACATCTCAGTCCAGAAATGTGCAGTACTAGGCACAGCCAAGATACTGCGCAGAACCCTCAAGCTCCCAGGCCTCTGGTAGAGGTCAGAGCTCAGAGGATGAAAGAGACCACCCGCAGAGGGTGAGAAGGGAATTTTTTTTATGGTGTATATATATGTAAAGATGTAGAGTTACAAATATGTTTGTCAATATATTTCAATTTATTTCATGACTATTATATTGTGTAATACATGCATCATCAATATATAACTTAATATATGTACAACATATATTTGAAAATGTATTAGGAAAAAATAATATATTAGAATATTTTGAAATATGTTTCCAGTCATATGTTAGTAAATATATTTTGTAAGTGTATATTAATAGTAACATATATTACATCTAAACATATAGTGCCCTTTTTGGTTGTGATTGCAATAGATTTTGCATATACAATATATGGACTATGCTTATATTGAGTAAAGGGACAGAGCCTAACTCTCTCTATGTCCATATGGGTACTAATTTATGTCTGAACTAATTTATGTCTGAACTAATTTATGTCTGAACATCAAGGTTTCTTTATTGCTTCATTTGTTACCTGGATGATCATTTTAATTTAACTAACTGAACTTCAAAACTTCTCGGAAGCCAAATGTTACAGCTGTGTGTGTGTCAGCGGCCCACTTCCTGCCAGCGCTCCGTGGTAAATCACTCTTATAGCAGGTTAAAGCTCTGATGGATCCTGGATGTGTTGCTGCTGCAGTCCAGCCACCATGAAACAAACAACTGCAGCGTAGAGTGGAAGAGCTGATTTAACACTCATTCACACCAAGGCTGGAATTAGAACAGGACCTGGTGTGTAGCCAAGCTGGCAAATCATTCAGGATCAAGTTATCTGCAGTTATCTGCAGTCTGGGTCTAACAGGCATTCAAATGTTGCTGCTGGGGAAGAAAAGCAGGACTTCTCAGGACATTTGGTAAGAAAAAGTCTAAGATACAATATTAAAAACTCTGTTGTGACACGTTCTGCTTTTTTATATGTTTAATGATCATTATGGTTTGAATGAAGCATGCGATCAGGAGGTTAAGCATAAAATGGTTTATAAAAGAATCATAAAGTTCATTTTAGCAGCTTCTATTGACCTGTGATTAGGTTAATCTTTCAAATTGAAGCTCTGTGGTCAGACACCATCACAAACCTTTTTCTCTTGAGCCTAAAACTCTTTGGCTACATTATAACTACAAAATCCTGATATTCTGAAACATCAGATGTGATTTTTGAGGTAAAAACCTAATTAACTCGTATGCTTCCTGCCTTATTTACAGCCTGTCACTCTGATACATGATAACTACAACGTCATTGGCATACACTTGAACGTCACAGATTTAATGTCCTAATATGGAAGGTCTTTACTGTATTTTCCAAGCTCATTATGTCTTTATAGCACAGTCAGGGGCGGATCTACTGGGGTG
Organism: Poecilia picta; assembly: GCA_033032245.1. Taxonomy (NCBI): domain Eukaryota; kingdom Metazoa; phylum Chordata; class Actinopteri; order Cyprinodontiformes; family Poeciliidae; genus Poecilia; species Poecilia picta. The sequence continues at coordinate 28,544,611 of CM065364.1, read as the reverse complement.
GCAGTACACCACCCTTGAAAAAGTCCCTGCCCCCCTGCCACCCTATAAGTATTTTTCTAGATCCACCCCTGAGCACAGTCAAGTAAATAAATTGTTATGAAAATGCTGTACATATATTGTCAAACATAACTGCAAAGAAATATGGCTTTACAGCCTCTGTCTCTTTAAGCTCATCTGGGTATAAAAGCAGGCAGGCAGATAGGCACCTCTGAACAGTTGCCACTGGAGATTCAGATATGTATGAAAGAACCAATAACATTATGACATGATGTAAAGCTGAAACAAATTTGATTTTATACAGCACTTCCATTTAAGATAAAGTATTAAAAAAGGATCCGAGGGTAGTTCCCTGTGGAACACCTAGAGACTGGCTTCTTCAAGATGAGATGATTTTTTTTTAAAAACCCAACAATCGCATTAATTTGTTGTCGAACGCTTTTTGTGTGATGAAGACATGGTGCCAACCAAACCCTCGACCCGTTGTCTTTCTCTAAAGAGCGAAAGAATCTAAGTGGTGTCACGTTGCAGGTGGGACACAGAGACTTCGATGTGGAGAGGAAGCTGAGGAGAGACCTGAAGAGAACCCACGCCCTGCTGGCGGACGCCCAACTGCTCCTCGCCACCCTGGACAGCACAGGCCAGAACCGTCCCAACGGCAGCAAAGACCAGATCGAACGCCTGCACTGCCAGGTGAGTGGTGGCGTTTGGCCGGGAGTCACCGCGGTGCTCCGTGTTCACCCTCTGGGTTTTCCATTCAGCTGGAGGAGAGCGAGGCGAGGCGGCTGGAGGCGGAGAACACGCAGAAAGCCGTCGCCATGGAGCTGGAGAACGCCCAGTTGGAACTGGAGAATATCTGCAGGCTGAAGAGTGTGGTGAGTGACTGCATGCTGGTTCAAACCCAACAGACTGGTGAAAACCAACTCCACCATCCTCAGACAGCAGATCCAGAGCAGACTGTAATGTGGGATAGTTCCTCTACACTTTTATGGATATTAACTCCATTTCATACAGTATATTCTTCAGTTAAATCCTTTTACCGGCCCGGTTCTAAAACTGAATTTTTAACCCATTAATCATCTGGGCAGAAAATCTCAAATAACTTGAAAGTGGCAGTTTTTTTTTTTTTTTACAATTCAAAAATGCATCCCACTCAGAAATAAAACAAATGAAAAACTAAAAAGGAATGAATACAGAAAAAAATTGTAAGTAATATTTTAAGTTTTATCCACAGTCAGAACTCAAAGTACAGATTAACAGTATAGAAGCTAAACTTTTAGCTTTTAGCATTATCAATATAAGCAGGAGCATCTTTCCTGAATATTTTTCCAAAAAATATCAAAACGAAATTCTAGCAAAATCTTTGGACAAACTCAATAATCAAACCTTACTGTATTTGTTTAGCAAATGATTTGTTTTTTCACTCCTCTCAGAATTGCATGAATCCGTCCATGTGATGTACATTTGTTTTTAATAATTGTCCCAACTTTTAGTTTTTTGGAAAAGCTGTCTCTGTTCATTCAATCTGTTCCTTTAACTTTGAACCTGTTCTGTTACACCTTGAAGGTGTTTATTATAAACTTAATACATTTTCAATCTGAGCTTTATTAAGTGACCATGAGTGAAGATTTCCCAGGAATTCTACTATGTTCTTTTAGATATTAAACTGTATTAAAGATTATATTTTCTCTTGATTTATTATACTTTTTTCTTAGAAAAAAAAGTAAAAGTCCCGATATTTCTTTTCTTGTATTTCTATGCCTGTGTGAGTTCAGGTTGAGGAACAGTTGGCGCTGCTGCAGCATGAGAAGATGGATCTGCTGAAGAGGCTGGAGGAAGACCAGGAAGACCTCAACGAGCTGATGAAGAAACACAAAGCTCTTATTGCACAAGTATTAATATTATCATTATTTTCACTTATTGCATTATTTCTAACCTGAATAAAAAAAAAGAAAATGTCTCAGTCCCACTTTGTCCCCTTCAGTCCTCCAGTGACATCTCTCAGAACAGAGAGCTGCAAGCTGAGCTGGAGGAGGTGAAGAAACAGAGACGTTCGCTCCAAGAGGAGGTGATATATGTTTGACGAGCAGAAAATAAACTCCACACTAAGAGCTTTATGAAGTGAATGTGCTGCTGGGAGTTCTGCAGATGAGATTGTAATGACTTTCTGGATCGTTTAACGTCCTTGTTGCGCGCCTTAATGTAACGGCGAGCAGCAGGTGGAGCGCCGCTTCTCGTGGGTCGCGTTGAATTTAAATGCGTTCATCTCACCCCGGCCTGTCTGCGTCTTCCACCTGCAGCTTCAGCAGTGCGTGTCCAGGGTGCAGTTCCTGGAGTCGTCCACTGTGGGGCGCAGCATAGTCAGCAAACAGGAGGCCCGTGTGTGTGACCTGGAAAACAAATTGGAGTTTCAGAAGGGGCAAGTCAAGAGGTTCGAGGTGAGATCAGATAAAGCTTTTCCAATTCCAACACATAATTATCACCGTGTCTGATGCTGTAGTTAGTCCATGCCCGGATTTGGCCGCTAATTTTGTGTACTTCGCAGGTGCTGGTGCTGCGTCTGAGGGACAGCGTGGTTCGCCTGGGAGAGGAGCTGGAGCAGAGCGCACAGGCCGAAGCCCGAGAGAAGGAACATGCCCGATACTACCAGCAACGGCTGCAGGAGATGAGGCTGGAGATGGACGAGCTGAGCCAGAGGGAGCAGGACAGCAACCGGCGGCGCATGGAGCTGGTAACTAGTGGAGCTGGTCACTAGTGGAACTGGTCACTAGTGGAGCTGGTCACTAGTGGAGCTGGTCACTAGTGGAACTGGTCACTAGTGGAGCTGGTCACTAGTGGAGCTGGTCACTAGTGGAGCTGTCACTAGTGAGCTGGTAACTAGTGGAGCTGGTAACTTGTGGATGGAATTGTGAGCTGGTAACTAGTGGAGCTGGTAACTTGTGGAGCTGGTCACTAGTGGAGCTGGTCACTAGTGGAACTGGTAACTAGTGGAGCTGGTCACTAGTGGAGCTGGTAACTAGTGATCATACTACCTTTTCAACATCTTGATCAGTTTCAAAGTCTATGACCTTTAACCCCTGTTTTTTTAACAATGTTAAACTGTTTTGGATAATCTTAATGGAGTATATTGTTCAAGTTAAGTGGTTGAGGTCAGAAAATTAAATCTTATATATATATATATATACATATATATATATATATATATATATATATATATATATATATATTATAATTAGTCTTAATCTTCGGATGTTCTGATGACATACTTTCAGTTTTTACTCCCTTTTTCTCTGAAACAAAAGGTCATCCTCTTGAGCTTCAACTGCCATTTTACCAACCTAGGATGTCACTTGGATGCATTGAATATATTTGTGTCTTAACAAAACCAAATATGTCGAGTATTTTTGGTATTGGTGCTGACAATCCTAGAACTCAGTGTTTACAATTCTGAGTGAGTCTTTATGTGCTTAGCTTATGAAGTAATACAATAAAAACAGGCAGCTTCAGCAGGAGTAACAGCTCACTGTCTGTTATCTGATTTTTTTTATAAAACAGAGGTCAGTGTGTCTCTCAGAGCTGCTTCTGATGATGTTTATAAAACCTGCTTAAAATGACACTGTTTGCAGTGCAGCTTATGAATATTCTTATCAGGGCTTTTCTAAACACACACTGCTGTTTGAAACAAGGTCAACCTGGTGGTCAGCATCATGAAAACACTGACAAACACTTTTCTTTCACTGCTGAAATGAAGAATGTGTCATGATGTGGTTTGGTTGAGGTGAAGTAGGACGCAGGCAGACCCAGGATGACGTGGTGAAAATGATGTTTTAATTAATATAATCCAGAGAACAGGGAAACAGACTGTTATACGACGTAAGTTTTGACGAGGACCCAACGAGGAACGGAGACAACAGGGGAGACTAAATACACAAGAGGTAATCAAGAGAACGAGACACACCTGGGAAACAATTAACGAGGAAGATGCAGAAACAGGACTCACAGGGAACAGGACTACACAGAGAACTCAAAAATAAACACACAGAAACACAGATCATGACAGAATATTTGTAGAAATCATCAGTGTGATTTTTCTACAGAAACTTCACAACACAGAGGATCGTGGAGAGAATTATTAGTTTAAATTGTGAAGCCATTTATTTCTTCCATAACTCTGAACTGGATTCCTGACATGACCCTTTCTAAAGCAAGGGTCATGATTTTTTAAAAAGGAACATGAACCTACATATTGAAGTGTTTTATTCAAAATTCAAATTCTAAGATGTTTGAGTCTTCAACTTCATCGACAGGAAGGATGTCATGATAACATGAGAGCTGCTCTGTGCATGTTGATAAGACATGAACTCATATGTTAAGCTGTGCAGAACTTCACAACTCAGGACCCACTGCATTGGTCCTGGTGTTTGACAAACACACACAGAGACCTGGACACGTCACACACACACTGCTTCACTCTAACTGATACTGAGGCTGAGACTCAATCCTCTTTCCACGTTTGGATAGTTGCTGGTTTATCCACACTATTTACTCCTTTGGGGAAAAATCCATAGCAACATGTTAGACCTCTGACCTCTGACTCTCAATGTGAAGCAGCTGCTTATAGGAAGCTGCTCTTCAGTTAAACCGTAAAACATTTGTTGCGATCCAGCCGCTCGTTTACACGACACCAGAGACCAGAGACACTTTTTGACTCCAGGTCTCAGAGTGAAACTTTTCGGAAAAGTTTCGTTTATGCCCATGAAGTGCACTGTTTGAGTTTACGCTGCAGGATGAAGAAGTCTTCAGGTGTGAAAGCTCACATCCACAGAACGTAAGACTGTAGCGCTTATCCTACGCACACAGGGCAGATAACAAAAATACTGAACCTGTTCAGTTTACTGTGATTTCTGATGAGGACTGTATGTGTTGCATGGTAATTTGGTCCAGTGGAGATGGTTGCAGTTTTCTTACTGAGCTGGAAACTAGAGAAGTGGAAGCTAAGGGTCATCTGTAGCAGATTTATGGCGCCATCTCAGCATCCAAAACACCGTTAGTATCCAAACAGGGAAGCTTTAATTCACATAAAACTCCAAAGAAAAAAAGCGCATCGTTTGTCAGTGAAACAATGCAAACACTAATTCAGCTCTAGTGGATCTGATGCAAAGGTTGTTGAAAGGGGTAATAAAGCAAAACCTCAACGGCATAAAAAAACAATAATAAAGGAACTATCATTGATTCCCCAGCTGGAATCTCCTAATAATAACAAATCAACAGCAGAGAGAAGTGGAGCAAGCTTCCTGATGTCTACAATCTTATTATCCTGGAGCTTGAGCAACTCAGGGAGAAGACAGACAGACGTCTGCTGGGTTGATGTACATGATGTTCACTCCCTCAATCACAGTGAACTTCCACGTCCCTCACGTTGTGAGGATTCCTCTCCTCCGGCTCTTGTTCATCTAGCTGCCTCTCCAGGTCTGAGGGCGAAGGTCATCCTGTCGCCGGTGGGTTGCTGGTTCAAAGCCCTGCTCCGTCTGTCTCAGACTTTGTGACACTTAACCTGATGGTGGTTGTCAGGCTACACCAGGGCAGTAGTTCTATATAGGACAGAGCTATAGCACACTGTGAGCCCTTTGTGACACACTGGTGGTTCTTGCATGAGAGGCATTCTGGGTCAGCGGCAACATTTGCATGGCAACCATTGCTGTTGCCTGGACATGCAGATATATCACCAATAGAAAACCCTTTCACAGCCAAACTGACTGGTTTCTTTTTTAGCATCATGGGCCGCCCCAGGCAGAGAGCCACGTCACCTGTATCAAAAACGATTGCTGCTACAGAACAAGGAGTGGGATTAGGCACCAACTTGTATCATGATAAAATATTTTGCTCCACATCTCTTCTCTGGAGGTTAAACATGAATATTTAATTCCCATATTACCACCACTCACCTACCCCAGCCTAACATTTTGATCACACTCAATTCAAGGGAAAAAGATGCAGACATCAAAATTCTGCCTGATTTCTAGCTTGTCTTTAAATCCCACATCATCTTCAACCCTGGAGGATTGTCGGTCCTGATTTCCTCCCAGAGGACTCGGACCGTCTGGACTGATCAGTGATACCTGTGCAGCACGTGAGCTGCTGAAAACCTGAGCCCCGACCCGGCAGCACTCCATCCGGGCTGTGAGGTAGAGCCGTCACAGGCAGCCTGGCAGGACGCGCTTCCTCCAGGCGATGGCTGCAAGTGAAGCACAACTCGGAGGCAGCGGCAGCTCCGCTGTTCTCATTAACAAAAACAGCAGCTGCTCCATTATCTGGGACATTTGGAAAACATAATTGTCATTACTGAGAGTGTGATCGTAGCTGCACTGATTGCACAGAGTGTCTACGTCGTCACTCGAGCGCTTCCTTTTTACTTCGTTACAAGTACATCAGTCTTGTAGTGTCACTGGGGAAGATTCCCTACGACATTTTAAGATGTGTGTGTAAACAAGCACAGCCATACATGCACCAAGCTTGTTTTCTTTAGAATAAGATAAGTCTGAAGGCGTCCCGTCATTCTGACTCCTAAATCTAACCGTGCAGAGCTGTACATGCCGGTGACTCTTTGTTAGCATGGTAAAGGCTGCATCGAATCCCCCATGCAGAAGTTCTCACTTGCTGGTTTTAAACTGTTTCTTCCAGTCTAAGGCTGCGATCACACAGCAGGTCATGATGCTCAGTTCCAGTATTATGCAGAACTGTTCAAAATATTAACTCGTGTGTGGATGATTGCAACTCTGCAAGCGCAGAAGAAGAACGTAGATGTCACACAACGGCGCTTTGTTGATGGAAGCAATAATGGTCGTATAGGACAGAACTATAGCACCATCTACGCCGCCATCTACCAATCAGTTTATAAGGTTACTCGGCAACGGGAGCCGACAGCATCGTCACATCATAACAAGAGGAAGAAAGAGCTAATGGACAGAAAACGCAACTGATGGCAACGGTCAGTCAGAGCCAAGAGTGGTAGGGCTGTGATGTGATGCACTGACGCAGACTTCTTCTTCTGCTTAATTATGACGCATGCGACACGACACTTTGAAAACATTTAGATATTTATCCGACTTAGTAGCACAGAAGTGGCACAAGTCAGATTTTGTGAATTGAACCATTCTGATCTAAAGCCGTGGAAACGTCAGATGTAGTTCACATTTGGGCAAAAAAAGTGGATTTGGGTCACATTTGTCTGCTGTGTGAACGTAGCCTACTACAATACACACGGATTTAAAAAGCTCTTTGGAGAAATAATTCAGTTTTGTGTTGGCAGAATAATTGAAACAAACAGCTTGTTTCTGCTTCTTATTCTACGGAGATGTTCAGTCTTTCTAATCCAACTCCAGAATGTGTGAAAATTCAACTTTGCTCATCACTACAGTCAGAGTGGAGGATGGCGTTTGTTGGACTGGCCTGCAGCCTACCTAACATTTTGCCGCTCAAATAACACAACTTTGTTTTTCTCAGAGAACGGCAGCTCTCCTCAGCTTCTGCTTCTCACTCTCAGCAGATTCCTTCGTGACCTCTGAGGGAACAACAATTATTCAGTTATTAGCCCAAAGCTATTCACATGCACGGAGTTGCCCTTTAAGAACCTACCAACTGGCCTTGTACTCAACACACACACACACATTTCATGAATAAACATCTATACACATTCATCCTCCTCCTACTTACCACCGCTGTTCTTCGGCGTCATCTCTCCCTCATCCTGCTTTCTCTCTCTGTGACTGTGATTAACTCTCATTGTCTCTTCAAGGTTACGGACGCACACACACACACACACGCACACACACACGCGCGTGCGTACCCACACGTGCTCGTGTGTCTCTATGACAACCGGCTGCGCCCACACCCATCTCCTCAAAGCCAATAACTTTGAAAGCTTTGAGGCGTTTGGCCATGTGAAGGCTCTCATGTTTGTCTGTGGAGATGTGTGTGTGTGTGTGTGTGTGTGTGTGTGTGTGTGTGTGTGTGTGTTTTGTGTGCGCGCGTGTGAGACGGGATGAGAAAGGAAAAAAATGGAAGAGGAAAAAAAGAAGATGAATTAATCAATCACACTTGTTTTCCCAGTGTCAGGGAGAGTGTGTAACAATTTTTTAGATAAACTGGGCAGAGCACAGATAGCATTATGTGTGTGTGTTTGAGAAAACGGACATTCAGGGCTTTGACTGATGAGGTTATGAGAGCTCTGCTGAAAGTAATCGCCATGGCAGATTGGAAGCCCAGGGTCTGTGCAGGTTGCATGGGGAGGATGAGAGCAGGTGGTGAGCGGTTCAAGGTCAACCCAAGGGGGAATGTCACTTTACCCCCCCGCATCTTCAAACATCCTCTAATCTGATTTGCTTACAGGAAATGCAGGTGGAGGAGCTCTCCGCCGTGCGACAGACGTTACAAGCCGACCTGGAGACATCGATCCGCCGCATCGTCGATCTGCAGGCCGCCCTGGAGGAAGTGGAATCGAGCGATGAGAGCGAGACCGAAAGGTAGTTGGACTCAAGGCATGGGGGGAAAAAACTCTCTGATTAGATCATCCCCTCCATGTGTTTATGCCAAATCTTTAACCACTGTGCTTCTAAATCCAGCGTTCAAACTGCTGTGGAGTCCTTCACTCAAAAAAAAGACCTGTAAGGAACCGATGGGTGTGTTTGAGGTGGTAGTGTGCGGCTGTGCTTCAAGGGTTTGTTCATGTGACTAAACATTTCACCATAAAGAGTGGTTTTGGAATTGGTTATATCTTTGAAAAAAGAATATAGCCTATTTTGGGATAATTCTTGATTTTCCAGTTTGATCAGTGCCGGGTAGAAGCTCCAGCACTGATCATAACATTGTACTCACCAAAGCTGCTTCACCCTTCATGCAGAGGAGCCTTTGGTTTTAACTTACGCTTTGAACTTTGGACTCAGTATTCTGATCTACTGTAATCAGACCTACCTGAAATCAAAATCCAAACTCATTTGTTCACATTTGTTGAAATCGTAATACCAAACACTACCTGATGGGTTAGCTCAAACTGACCTAAACCTGTTTGGGTTTGGGTCTGTGTTCTTACTGAACCTCACAGTTATACAGTTTTCCTAAGAACCGGAGAAGTTTTTGTTTCACAAAAATCATATCTGCTGTTTAAATAAGAGTTTTAAATCCAGTAAAACAACAAGCAGCTAATTCACTCACCACTCCTGTTGTTCCATGACTGCTTTTGTTTTTTTGGCATATACAGGTGCTGGTCATAAAATTAGAATATCATGAAAAAGTAGATTTATTTCAGTAATTCCATTTAAAAAGTGAAACTTGTATATTATATTCATACATTACATACAAACTCATATATTTCAAATGTTTATTTTGTTTAATTTTGATGATTACAGATGACAGCAAATGAAAATCTCAAATTCAGCATATCAGAAAATTAGAATCTTGTGAAAAGGTTCAAAATTGATGGCACCTGGTACCACACTCTAATCAGCTAATTAACTCAAACCACCTGCAAAGGCCTTTAAATGGTCTTTCAGTCTAGTTCTATAGGCTACACAATCATGGGGAAGACTGCTGACTTGACAGTTGTCCAAAAGACGACCATCGACACCGTGCACAAGGAGGGCAAGACACAAAAGGTCATCGCTAAAGAGGCTGGCTGTTCACAGAGCTCTGTGTCCAAGCACATTAATAGAGAGGCGAAGGGAAGGAAAAGATGTGGTCGAAAAAAGTGTACAAGCAAGAGAGATAACCGCACCCTGGAGAGAATTGTGAAACAAAACCCATTCAAAAATGTGGGGGAGATTCACAAAGAGTGGACTGCAGCTGCGGTGAGTGCTTCAAGAACCACCACACACAGACGTATGACAGACATGGGTTTCTGCTGTCGCATTCCTTGTGTCAAGCCACTCTTGAACCACAGACAGCGTCAGAAGCGTCTTGCCTGGGCAAGACGCTCACCAGCAGTCCAGTCCTGAGAATCAGGACTGGACTGCTGGTGAGTGGTCCAAAGTCATGTTCTCTGATGAAAGTAAATTTTGCATTTCCTTTGGAAATCAAGGTCCCAGAGTCTGGAGGAAAAGAAGAGAGGCACTTCATCCACGTTGCTTGAAGTCCAGTGTAAAGTTTCCACAGTCAGTGATGGTTTGGGGTGCCATGTCATCTGCTGGTGTTGATCCATTGTGTTTTCTGAGGTCCAAGGTCAACGCAGCCACATACCAGGAAGTTTTAGAGCACTTCATGCTTCCTGCTGCTGACCAACGTTTTGGAGATGCAGATTTCATTTTTCAACAGGACTTGGCACCTGCACACAGTGCCAAAGCTACCAGTACCTGGTTGAAGGACCATGGTATCCCTGTTCTTAATTGGCCAGCAAACTCTCCTGACCTTAACCCCATAGAAAATCTATGGGGTATTGTGAAGAAGAAGTTGCAATACACCAGACCCAAAAATTCAGAAGAGCTAAAAGCCACTATTAGAGCAACCTGGGCTATCATAACACCTGAGCAGTGCCACAGACTGATCGACTCCATGCCACGCCGCATTGCTGCAGTAATACAGGCCAAAGGAGCCCCAACTAAATACTGAGTGCTGTACATGCTCATACTTTTCATGTTCATACTTTTCAGTTGGCCAACATTTCTATAAATCCTTTGTTTTTATTGGTCTTCAGTAATATTCTAATTTTCTGATATGCTGAATTTGAGATTTTCATTTGTTGTCATTTGTAATAATCAAAATTAAACAAAATAAACATTTGAAATCTATGAGTTTGTATGTAATGTATGAATATAATATACAAGTTTCACTTTTTAAATGGAATTACTGAAATAAATCTACTTTTTCATTATATTCTAATTTTATGACCAGCACCTGTATTTTCTACCAGTGGAATATTCTTCTAGACAGGCTTTTGTTACTAAACATACATCAGACTCCATGCACCCATGTACTATTTTTATAAAGTTATGTTTTCCTCTTGCTCACAACTTTTTCAAGGCAAATACTTTGAAGTGCTAGTCTAACATTAGCACATTAGCTGTTTTGGAATTTAGCTTTCAAACATTTCAGTTAGAATACTTTTAGTCAAAAGACAAAAAGTTGCCGTCCTACTTCATAAATGTAGTACTTTAATCATTAGAAATATTCATGCGGTCCGGGTACCAGAATGCTGACCAGGTCACAATCGACTTTGATTGATAGGAAAAACCTACATACTTTAGAGCAAACTTCTTCTTCTTTGGTTTTTACTGGCAGCTTACAGACTTAGTGGAGCAAACTTTACAAGCCGTGTGCATAATAAGATGTCATTTAAAAAAAAAAAAGGCGCAAGAAAACATGTACAGTAATTAAACATTTTTCTTTTGGGTAGAGTCTAAATATGGAAATGTATAAAGGAATCGATGGCAAAAAGGTTTCATTCTCCATTTTTAAGATACAAATAACAAATCTCTTTAGCTCATTGTGTGTGTGAGCTGTTCCTGCAATATGACATTGGTGAGAACAAGTGTATTACCGACGCAAACATTGAACTTTGTAAATCAAATCCAAGTACAAAGAATTATCCTTCAGGCAAAGTCAACTAAAATGACTGCATGTGCTGCTGTAGTGTCGCTGCTGTAAAAATGTTTATGACAGCCGTAAATTAGATGTCATATTTAAATGATGTTATGCTCCTGGTGGAGATTTTAGGATCAACATGAAACAATGTTGCCATGAAGCATTTGCCTCCTTACCGACTTCTTCTGTTTATGTTGGACTTCAGTGTTTCAGACCATCAGACATGCAAATATCAGACACAGATAACACTAGTAAATGGAAAAGAAAGTTTTCAAATGATGATTTTATTGTTTTTGAAAGAGAAAAGCTTTCGAATGTCAGAACGACAGAATCAGGAAACGACTTGATAAAACCTGTGAGGTGAGATTTCACATTTTCAACTAAAGAAATTCAAGAATATCAGACTCATTTCTAAATCTTTGAGACTCTTGCATGCCATAGCGTCAGTGAGTTATTAGCCACTCCTACGAAGGACCCAGATTACTTCCAGGGTGAATCAGTAACACATCCAGCAGGTCACAACAAACCAAGAGCATCTGAAGCACCACTGAATCCTCAGCTGCCTCAGTAAAGGTCAGAGTTCATGACTCCACAATATGAAATCGACTGAGCAAACATCCATAAAAATCCTTCTAACCTGGACTCAAAAAAAAGAAAAGGAAAACAACATATTGAAAGTCTTGATCCAGTCAAAGCCTGGACTTCTATCCCATCCTAATCCTATTGGTGACATGACCTTGAACTGACTGTTCAGGTTCAAGGACTGTCCAACATGCCAGAAGCTCTTAAAAATAAATCTGCAAAGAAGACTGGACCTAAAACCCCCAATGTGACGTAATCTCTATTTATTTTATTTATTCATTGTCGTCTCTTAATTTATGAATTCAGCACCTTTGAATTCCTCCATAGGTGTTTCTTTGAGAGTTACTGTTTTTTATATTTTGATGTGCTTTATTCGTGCACAATGACATTAAAAAGAATTCTGATTCTGATTCTAAACAATTCTTCGGTTCAGGGGCAAATTCCGTTTTCCCATAAGGCCAAGCTGCTGTAGGCACCATAACGTCTGAAAAATACAAGGTGTGATTTGTACTGTTTTCTTTGTTTAGTGATCTTGAAACAAAAGTGTGGCAGAAAGAATCTGTAAGGTGGGCAAATACTTTAATAGCTATGTGCAACCAGAAAATGATCCAGAAAGAGATTGTTTTAATTCATGTTCTCAAGTAAATTCATAAATGTAGTGCAGCTGCCATGTTCATAAGGTGCTTGCATGCGCCTCGCTGCCTCACTGCTGGCTGCAGAAGCAAACGGTCAGAACGTGTGTTAAGGTGTCTTTCCCCCCCTGCAGTGACTCTGTGTCCAGTGTCGGCTCTGTTGGCTCAAAGGACGTTGGAGAGGGCATTCGCTCCCGTAGAGACGGCTCTCCCTACAGCAGCCAAGATGGCCGTCTGTCTGTCACTGACACCATGAGCACCTACAGCTTCCGGTGAGGGTTCACAACATCCATACATCCAAGATGTACAATTAAAGAAACACATAACAACAAAAGAATTCAACCTACTAAATTTACAGTCTTTTTTTTAGTCTTACAGTTTTACAATCTGTTAGAATAATTAAGATAATTTTTATAAATGTTTTTTAAAGGGACAGTATTATGTGAAATTGATATATTTTTTTTAGCTTTACATCATGTTATGTAATGTTGTTCCCTTGTCAAAAACACCTCGAGTGTTGCCTTGATTCTTTCATGCATGTTTGAGAAATCTTTTAATCTCCATGTCAACCACTGATCTGTGTAAAATACGTGATTGGACCTAGCTCTGCCTTCAAAACACAGCTATTTCTGCAGCACCTTTCTGCTGCAGTCGCCAAGCTTCAGAGCTTCTGCCTCACAAAGCAGCCGACCCCTATGACCACTATGACCCCTCCCACTCGGCTCCTTCAGACTAGCCATCAGCAGTTAGCAAACACCCGGTGGAACGGTGCACCTGCTGAGCTCAGTATAGGAGCAACTCTGGTAAAATCGTTGTTAAAGGGTTAATAGAGGGGCTATGTTGTGATGACTTCCTGGAGGCGGAGTTTCAGACAGAGCAGGAGTTTCTTAAAGACACAAGAGCCTAATTTCAAGTTATTAAATTACAAAGTCAATTTTCTTTTGATGCATACAGCATTCTTTAAACAGGTAACATAGACACTTCATTGTGCTATAAAATTATGTTAAATGTCTGGAAAATCCATAACACTGCTCATTTTCATTAATTTGGAGGAATGCTGAGGGTCACCGTCCATTGAGCAGACAACTTTAAGCCGAAGTCATAACTTCTCGGGTCGTGTTGCTGCTTCATCTCCACGTGATGTAAAGTCATAATACAACACAAGTGATTGTCCACTTTTGATGTGTGCTGGTCCAGGAGGAGTGAATGCTGCAATCAGTGACTTGAGGCAATCGAAATTCAAATGAAAAAAAAAAAAACTGGGATTGGGTAAAGTAGGCAGGTCAGCGCTTTAGGAAGACAGAAAAAAGGAAAACTGGACTCAAAACTCTGTCTATAATACTAATAACTAGTCTTTCTGTTATCCACTGCAGTTCTTGTTTGGACCCTGACGATGAGGGCTCTGAGGCCGGCGGTGTTGGTGCCACTGGTGGTGCCAGACATCTCAGCCGGGCTCCGTCCTCCTCGGCGCTGTCCGAGCTGCTGGACGGACTCCGGAAACGCAGGGCGAGCACAGAGGTGGCGGACGGGGCTGGCAGCGCCGTCTCCCTTCCCATCTACCAGACCACCGGAGCCTCCACTCTCCGGCGGAGAGCCTCGGGTCTTTCCCTTGGTCCAGCAGACGTCCAGGAGCTCCGGCCTGGCCCTGGCATCTTGAAACCGCCGTCTCCTCTGCTGCCGCGCGCCGCCAGCTCTCGCTCTGTCGCCGACTCAGAGAAGCTCCCTCGCTTCACCTCGAGCAGCTCGGCCTCTTCGCTCCCATCCCTTCCTCGCCTCTCCTCTCTGTCTTCTTCTCTTGCCGCCCACCATCCTCCTCCGTCCCTGTCCATCCCCGAGGAGGACCATGATGAGCCCATGCGCTCGGTGGCCGCTCCCTTCCATCGCTCCCCGCAGCCGCTGCGGCGGTGCATGCTGGAGAGCATCACGGCTGCTGCAGACGGAGGCGAGGGGTCCCTTGGGTCGGAATCCCTGGTCTTCCAGAACCGGCGTCTGACCGGCGGCTGCGATGACGCTGCCTCAGACATCCTGCCCGCCATCCGCAGGGCCCAGTCCACCAGCAGCCTGGCCAGCTCCATCAGAGGAACCAGGAGGGCGCTGAGCGTCCACTTCGGAGAGCTGCCCCCGTCCACACGCAGCAGGAAGAGCTCTGAGACGGAGTCGTCCAGTTCAGGCGGGTCCGGGGGAAGCTCCCAGGGCAGCGGGCCGCGGTGGAGGCTGGAGCAACCGCAGGGACAGAGACTGGAGGCGGAGGGGAGCGAGGGGGGAGACTTGGCTTCAGTCATGAAGAAGTACCTGAGGAAGGAGGTCGACTGATGCAGGCCAGGTGAGCTGTAGAGTGTATCATAAGCCTGGCGGGCCACCAGGCTGTACTTCGTCCCCCACCAGGCTGAGCATTGTTTGTTTGTTTTAAGTTGTTTATTTTTATACACCAGGAACATTAACTGCGTTTCTGCTACAATCTTTGTTTATATTCTGCTGATGTTTAAGAAACACAACTTTGCAACTGTGGTGTTTCCATTAAATAAAAATGAAATTCAAATCACATCGAATCATATGTGAATAAACTTGTTCCCATGATAAATTATTACAGATTATGGCAGCAATGGATGTAAACAGTTACATGACGTTTATTCATAATACAGCTACAGATAACGCTCATCTTCTGTCAGCCAATCAGAGGAGACGTCAGTGTCTTATTCAAGTTTTGGAGCAATAGGCCCCGCCTACTTGGAAATAGTTTTGTGGAAATTGTACTTTTTGATTTTACATAAATGTTATGGGTTCTACAGACTAGAATGATACACAACTTTTTATGAACTGTGTGATCCTGTGAGCTCTAGTGGATTCAGATGCAGCATCACCTCCTGCATGTCCACCAGTAATAACATCCAGCTGTAGATCACGTGACTCGTGTGATATGAAAAAAGTTTCTCGATGCGGCCAGAAAAAAGCACCTCAACATGAGTTTTTTTTTTAGACATTGCTGTGTTTTCATCATGCAAATTTATGTTTATAACTTCATTTTGCACAATTCTAGAGTTGCAGACAGAACAGACGGATAAAGCTCGGTTCCTGGGTTTTTTTGGACTGGTGCGTACCAGTTTCACCGTCCCTCCATCTCACGCTAATATTGGCCTCACGCACTAATATATCCAAATTACGACTCCAGTGAACCTCAGGAATTTTTTCTAACTTTTAACATTTAACTCAGAAACATGGCTGGCCGCTGGTGGACTGCCCTGCCTCCGGGCTTCACAGGTTTCCAGGGGAAACCCTGGAGTGGCGTCTGAGGGAACGTTTTCATTCACACATCAGGTTATTCATGCATCAAATGACTTCAATATCTGGGCCATATTTCCCAAAAGCATCTTAAGCTGATTGAGAAATCCAGTAGAGGGATCACAGCTGAAGTCACACCAGCGCAGCATTTTATTTCTTCATGACTTAAAACAGGCAGGTCCCTTATCAACAAATGAGCCACCAGCTTTGGCTGTTACTGATCCCACAGCATATTACTGTGTGCTAAAGATTTGCTTCTATTTCTGTAAAATATTGAAGTTCCTCTGAATTCCACACTCACAGATTTCAGCAACTATATCAAATTCTCACAACTAATCGAAACCCATAATTTAGCTTTAATTAGGAGTTGAATATCACGAGACCAAAAGAAATTAGTAAATTGGTTTTATTGATTAATCACATTTTTTGATTTATGAAGATTTTGTATGTGGAAAATTAGGATTTTTTTATCAATGCACTTATTGTGTAGTGTAGGTCAACTCTACACTAAAATAATTTTTTTAATGACAAGAAAAAAAGTCATATTACAAGAATACAGTTATAATACAATAAAGTGAAAGTAATATGAGTATAAAGTTTTAGTATTACCAGAATAAGGTTATATTATTAGGAGAATAAAGTTTATCAGGACTCCAACATGAAAAATAACAAAACAATAAAAAACTAAAATGAGCAATGTTGAGCATCTCGTAAAGTTATACTTTACGAGATGCTTTTGGTTTTACAAATGAAGAAATATTTAATCTATCAACACATCGGCATCAAATTATCAGTAGCAGGACTTTTAATGACGCATGGTGCAAACAAATATATCCATGTGTGATTTTAATTTTGTTTCTTATTTAATGGAAACATAATTGGGAAATTATGTTTTGTTGACACAATATTGAGAAATTTTGCACACTTTTGTAATGGAAACTCAGCTTGAAAGAACACACTGTACAGTTATGTCTTTTCATATGATATACTCTGGTTGGCTTTTATTTCAAGGCTAAAAATTCAACGTAAAAATATAATCAAAAACAAAAATTTTTTAGCAGATTTTTTGTTTAAATCCAGCATATCCATGCACTTTTATTATTAGTATTATTATTATTATTATTATTATTATTATTATTTTGCTTGAAGAATTATACAAATGTGTTCAGAACGCAGCTTTTAAGGAAAAAAATTTGATCGTTATGAGGGAACGCAGCCATGATTATTTTGGCAGCGCTGCGCAGCAACCATCAGCCACGGCCATTAATCACATAAAACAGAACAAAATAACGTCATTTTCTCCCAAATGAGCTGCTCCTGCTGAGGGTTGGTGTAACATGACTCAGGCTGAATTAAAGAGGCCTTTTTGTTTCCAGTCCCAGCTGAATATGAGGAGAGGTTCTCAGGTGGTAGACAGATCCGGGCCCGGGCTTGTATCTGCAGCTGAACATCATATCACACCTTGTTTTCACATCAACCTCTCTGTTCTGACCATCATGTTCTTTTATGCTTTTTTTTTTTTTTTTTTTTTTTAAATATCCCATCAGCCTCCTCGTGTGATGGCTTCCAGCTGTGAGCTTCAAAGAGACTTGCAGACCACAAGATGCTGAATGAAATGCTTTGGAAGTCAACGCTGATGCTTTAGACTCCGCATCCGGATATTAAAGCCACCGAGAAAAATTTTTAAAAAAGCACACTCTCTGTATTTTCAAATACGTTCTGTTTGTACATGATTAAAAATGAATGAATCACTTTGGAGTTGTGTCTATGTGCATTTCTTACTTTGTCATTCATTTGAGTTTATTTGCAAGTTAGTGTTCTTTTTCATTCTTTTTTTTTTCAGAAAAATTTTCTTACACATATGCAAAATGTGCTTCATACTTAATGTGTGGAACTTTTACAAAGATGTTTTTTCCATATCTATTCAACCTGTCACCATGTTGTGACAGTTTAGTATCAGAGATAATTTGTGAAAAAATGTAGCTTCTCCCAGTGTTACTATCATGGTCCTCAAACAGGCACCGCTTCTGGTCAAAAACAACCAATCAGAGCCAGGAGGAGGGTCTTAGAGCTGCTAATCATCCCTATGTACGCTGCTCAATGTGCTAACGGTGGAAAAATAACTTACCATTACAGGAAAACCATTTATCTGTCGTCATCGGTGGCTATGCTAACTAGCCTGAACAGTTGTGGTGAACCAACTAACGTAGTAAAGAGCAACAGTGAGCTTGAGAGTGATTGACAGCACTAAGACCCTCCTCCTGGCTCTGATTGGTTGTTTCTGACTGAGTGGTGTGGCAAAAAAAAAAAAACAAGGCTCCGTCTAAAAACTGCCTGTTTTAATACTTCAAATACGCAGGAAACCATCTTGGCACTACAACAGAAGATAAATAGTGTTCCTGCCATTCGTGTCTTACAGCCAATCAGCATCAAGGTAAATGAATGATCCTCCTGAATCGGCTGCTTTACAAACAACAGCTATCAGAAGGTCAAGCAGCCTTCTGGAACTGCCTTTCATGGCAAATAATTTAAATATACTGAACACAAAAAATCAGTGAGTAGGCAAATTTAATGCAAATAATTTGGTTTTCACAAAAAAAAATCTAGGAATAGGTAAATTAAATTGAAGTCAGAGGTCTGGTGAATCATTAATATGACTCAAATTGAACTTTTTTTAAAATTAATTGTAGTAAACTCTCTGTGGTCTTATTTTCTTCATGATTGATTGCCTGCTGATCAAACTGTGTTTGCTAAAATGTCAAATGTGTAAGAATTCCACTCATATTTTCACTCAGCTGCTTGTCCTTTTCTGGATATGAACCAGAATGATGGGGTATTAGCTTGATTGTAACGTGCAGAAATAATTCCTCGTTGAGTGCAAGGGTGCATCGAGGTTCAATGGCTTCATCAGTGAACACGTTCAGTGAGTGCCTGGTTAGTGACTGAGTAGGTGTGAAGTGTTGTCCAATTTTGCTCTCAGCTTGGAGAACCTGCTCATCTGTGCTCCTGTCTGCTCAGGGTCATGTTCCACCAACACAAAGTTGCGGTTCCTGCGTGTGGACTCTTTCTCTCTCTCATTGCTTTGCCAGAATGTACCAACACTGATAACTAAGACTCCAGCTATCTGAAAAAACAGTAGCTGTTCCAGGAACATTTATTGTGTGTAATGTGATCTACTCTGGCTCTTTTTGGAGATTTTCTGTAACTAGAAAAGTGTTAAAATATGTCGCATGCTGTGCTATCAAAGAGTCATATCAAGACTGGATAAATAGGCCAATGTTAGCTTAGCACAGAACAATGCTACGCAAGAGAAAAGGTATTGGCTTAGAGTCATGGTGAATAATGAAGAGCTAACTGTTCACATTGTCCTCTGGATAATGACAATGAGCTTTGTTCCCATGTTATACCACATATTCATGTTTATGGAGTCACTTCATCCTATGTTATGGACAACTGAACTTTCATTTTTCATTGATGATTCAGTCCCATCTCTGCTGACATCTAAAGATTCTTTTCCATCAATGCCTGAATTTCAAAGATTAAAGGCGCAGCACTGTGGAATTAAGAGTAAAATATATTGAAGAACTCCAGCAGCAGCTGGCAGAGATGAAACTCTTAGACTGCATATATTTATTCACTCTTACAGTCTATCTGTAAGCATAGAGCTTCTGGATAAACTGTACAGTATGTTGTGTTCATTTCCATCCTGCTTTACAATAATTATTTGATGAAATGTTTTCACTTCCAAAGTGCTTTAATGCACACTTGGATTATGCCTACAATATTTTGAGCATTACGTGCTTCTTCTTGTTTAAATGGTTTTACAAAGGAAGCTCATGTCCTACTTTAGCACCTCAGAGTGATGCCTGGTGTCATACAGCCGAGTTTGCTGATTGGCCAAGAGTCTTGACCTATTTATCCCAAGAGGTATTTCAGGATTTCCAACTAGTTGAGAAGTGAATGTACATGCTGTACAGAGCTTATAGACAGAATTTATTGCTTATCACAGACATTACAAAGTATGAACAAATGTAGAATTCATTTTAAGACAGGATGGGAAAGTAAAGTGGAACTCGTTTTTTTGTACAAACCTGCCAACTAAAACAGATTCTATTCCATTTTCAAAAGGCCCGTCCATCCATCCAATCCATCCAATCCATCCATCCATCAGCATCCATCCATCCATCCATCCATCCATCCATCCATCCATGCATCCATCCATCCATCCATCCATCCATGCATCATTTTGTTAGACTAACAGGTCCAGAAGGGAAACCAAAATATCCTCATGCTTAATCAAATTATATTTGTCTGATAATAAAATTAGTTAATGTTTGAATGTAACAAAATAAAGTCCATCCATCCATTTTCCTACACCCTTGTCCCTTGATGGGGTCGGGGGGTTGCTGGTGTCTATCTCCAGCTGGCGTTCCGGGCGAGAGGCGGGGTTTGCCCTGGACAGGTCGCCAGTCTGTTGCAGGGCAACACAGAGACACACGCAGGACAAACAACCATGCACTCACACCTAGGGGCAATTTAGACAGACCAATTAACCTGACAATCATGTCTTTGGACTGTGGGAGGAAACCGGAGTACCTGGAGAAAGCCCACCATGCACAGGGAGAACATTCAAACTCCATGCAGAAGGGCTGGGAATCGAACCCAGAACCTTCTTGCTGCAAGGCAACAGCTCTACCAACTGCGCCACTGTGCAGCCCACACAAAATAAAGTAAAACAATAAATCTATAAGGACCCGAATTTGTTGTACTTCTGTGGCAGCATTCTGTGGAAAGCAACGAATGCGCCGCGGAACAACGAGCTGTCATTAGGAGCTGAACAGCTGCACATTAGGTATGTATGGCACCTCAGTGGAGGATCGTCCTCTGTGATGACATCCTGCTGCATTAGATCCTCTCAGCTCCATCCGGGCTGAGCAACAGTCCCGTTAACAGGACCAGGGTTTCCCTCTGACTCAGATGCGATGCAATCAAACACGACTTCGGTTAAATCCTGTTTTCCCGAGACTTGCTAATAAAACTGATGACAGAAGGCAATAAAATGTGTGTACTGAAAGCATTCCTTAGATGAGGGAGTCTCGGTTCATATCAGGTTTTTCTAGGTGAGATCTGACTGACTGCAGGCCGGTGTCACCAAATGCTGCTTGTTAGAGAGTCTTAACGATAAGAGGAGCAATGCAGGTTCTCCACTTGAGCAAATCTTCTCTGCCTCAGGGCATCGCAGGCTGAGAGCTGGAAACCCCCACCGACCCCCACTAACCTCCACTGACCCCCACCGACCTCCACCCCAGGGCCTGCTTTGCAGGATGTGTATGGAAGTCAGTGGTAGGAAAATACAAGCATTGTGCTTTGGTCTCTTAGCCGATATAGAATAGAAGAGGTTATTGGTCATAGATGACCCAGAAGCCAGTGTTTAAAATGCCCTGTCCAGTGACCGAACATATTATCCTCAGTAGCTTCAATACATTAGCTGCGTTTCCATTACAAATGTGCGCTAATTCTGCTAAAGTCATAAAAACACAATTTTGCGAGTGTGGTATTTCAATTAAATAAGAAATTAAACTAAAAATCACATGTGAATAATCTTGTTCATGCGATAAGTCAGGAAGAATTATGAATAAATAGCTCTGCCATATCGTTCTTTTGTTTATGTTTTGCTTTGAACATTAAAACCCATAGGGGGCAGTGTAGTGCAACGCTAAAACCTGGCAGCCAATCAGATTGCTTCAAAACAATCACAACATGCCAGGAGATTAATTTGTATATTATATATATATAGGCTGAACATAAGTCTGTTTTCGCAAACACAACTACAGAGTTCTCTCTAATCTTCTCTTTTTAAAAATAATTGTTTACAGTGATATTAAACAACAAAGAGCATAAAAATGTTTTCCCAGGTATCCAGTTATGTCTGGGCTTTAGAACAATACCGACATCTGGTAACTAAGGGTGATTTTTTTTCTCTGAAGCCCCATTGGAAACTAAGGAAACTAAAGAAAATAAAAAAAATCTCAATAATACATAAAGAATCCCTGCACACAACATTTATTCATATCAGACTATTTAAAAAAAAACTTTGCAATTTAAAAAAAAGAAGTTTATTATCTACTATCATCTATTTTAAAAAAATAAAAATAAAAAAAGCATCACAGTGCTGAAGTGACTCCCAGTCTGCAGCTGTTGGTCCACTTTGTGTGACCTGCTCTGCACCACTAGCTGTCTGCTGCTGGATCCCAGAGAATAATTACATGTTGGTTTTCAGTTCATCATAAAGCAGAATGTTGTTCCTGATGTAAACGAGCTTCAGTTCATCATTGAGGTCTACAAACTTTTTTTTTTTTTTTTGCCTTGTTCTGGCTCACCTGTTTGCGCTCTGCTATCTTTGCCACAGCAAACAAGAAGCTGTGACCTGCAGGCCTCTGCTGTGCTGTCAGAGTATACATCTCACAGCGAAGGCTTAACGACCCCCCCACCCGACCCCCCGCCTTCCTTCTCACAGGAATTTGTAAAGAAAACACAACAGCAGCAGGAGAGCTAGGACCAATGGCTGTAAAGTAAAGAGATAAAAGAGATGAGATTGGGCTTAAGATGGAGATGGAGGAGAAGGAGGGATTGTAGATTACAAAGAGAATCAGATAGGATGAGGATAGATGAGACAAGGAGCGAGCCGGGGACGGTTGGTGGGGGGAGTGATGCTTCACAGAACGACCGATATCTCTTCTCCCTCTAAAGCCGCCGTCTAATCATTTCATTCTTTATTTGGCAGAGATGGAGGAGGCATGCAGCTCTGACTGCCTCAGCACATAAAGGAAAAAGTTTAGGAGTTTTATATGTGGCGCTGATGATCAGAGTCGAAAGATGGTACAAAACAGCAGAAGGTTATACGAAAAACATGACTATGTCTTTTATAAAGTGTATATAAAGTACAGAATGGGAAATTGGGAAATTTTTGTGGTTCGGACAGAGAATCAGTTTACAATGTTGGACAAAATTAAGTAATGACTTTATTCTTTAAATGCCAAAAAGCCATAAAAGTGGCCTTATGTGAAAAGTAAATGCTGCCACTGTTGGCGGCAACATCAGCCATCTACTGTTGCCGATAACTGGAAATGAGTCTTTAAAGGGGCAGTATGTAACTTTTATTTAAAAACAAAATCAAAAATTAAGTATTTGTTTATACTGTCACTATGCTATGACAGGATGATGTAAGACAGATTATATGAGCAAAAAAAATCAAGCTCCTCTAAATTCTCCCAGTGCAAGCTACAATCAACCAATCAGAGCCAGGAGGCGGGTCTTAGTGCTGTCAATCAAGCCTGCGTGTGCAAGAATGGTATATCACTCAAAGTTTATGTGTAGGAAAACAGACAAGCAAGTTATTTTTGACAATATAGTGTACATGTGTAAAATAAATAAATAAAAAAAGCCAGTTATTGACTCAGTGCCTGATATCTGAGACCCGACTATGAGCCATGCTGCCTCCAGTGTTGCAGTGACAGAGCGGGGTGGGGATGGTGAACGCTGTGGGTTCACCGTAGAAACGGCTGTCAACTGTCCTCACTTAGACAGAGACATTTAGTATTTGAAAAAGCACTTGTGCGAGCTGAGCAGTGAGAACTCAGTTTTCAAAGTCTGGGAGCGCCGAAGCTGCTCTGTGGAAAATTGGACTTCTTCGTGCCAAGAGAATTTGTCTTGCCTGTGTAATGAGCTTTAAACGCTTAAAAATGAAGTCAGGCAAGGCTACAGTGTGCCACACTAGCAAGAGATATGCTAGGGGTGGCCTGCCATCTGTTAGCAGATCACTCTATCTGCAGCGTTTCCTTATCAACAGGAGGCACAAAGACCTCCTGCACACAGAACACAAAAAACAGATTTCATGAAGGTTTCTAAAGTGGATTTTTCCACTTGGTAGTACTGATGGGCCACTTTATTAATGAAGATGACTTGCTAAAATTCAAAGCAAAGGTCAGAATGGGGGAGAAGGAGGATTTAAGTAACTGTTAAGGTGGCATGTTTGCTGGTGCAAAACAAGACGGTGCAGAATCAAACTAGTTCACACAAAAATGTTACAGTTTGCACTGTTACAAAATATATCACCAGTAAGGTCCAGTTTACAGTTATGACCAAAAGTTTTGAGAATGATTCAAATGTTAATTTTTACAAAGTCTACTGCAGTTTTTATAATGGCAATTTGCATATACTCCAGAATGTTATAAAGAGTGATCAGCTTAACAGCAATTAATTGCAAAGTCAAAATTTGCCTAGAAAATGAACTTTATCCCCCAAAACACATTTCAACTTCATTGCAGCCCTACCTTAAAAGGACCAGCTAACATTGTTCCAGGGCTGGAGATCAATCTGTCATGATTAAGTAAGAATGACACCACTGGACACTTTAAAAAGAGGCTGGTGCTTGGCATCATTGTTTCTCTTCTGTGAACCATGGTTATCTCTAAAGAAACACATGCAGTCATCATTGCACTGTACAAAAGTGCCTAACAGGGAAGAGTATCGCAGCCAGTAAGATTGCACCTCAATCAACAATCTATCGCATCATCAAGAACTTCAAGGAGAGGGAGCCATTGTTGCCAAAAAGGCTCCAGGCGCCCAAGAAAGACCAGCAAGCACCAGGACCGTCTCTTAAAAGTGTTTCAGCTGTGGGATCGGGCATCTGCACGCACTGTGAGGCGGAGACTGTTGGAGCAAGGTCTGGTCTCAAGGAGGGCAGCAAAGAAGCCACTTCTCTCCAGGAAAAACATCAGGGACAGACTGATATTCTGCAAAAGGTACACAGGGAGTGAACTGCTGAGGACTGGGGTAAAGTCATTTTCTCTGATGAAGCCCCTTTCCGATTGTTTGGGACATCTGGAAAACAGCTTGTTTGGAGAAGACGAGGTGAGGCTACCACCAGTCTTGTCTCATGCCAACTGTAAAGCATCCTGAAGCCATTCATGTGTGGGGTTGCTTCTCAGCCAAGGGAGTCGGCTCTCTCACAGTCTGGCCTAAAAACACAGCCATGAATAAAGAATGGTACCAGAATGTCCTCCGTCCAAGAGCAGGTTGGTGATGAACAAAGCCTTTTCCAGCATGATGGAGGACCTTGCCATAAAGCAAAGGTGATAACTAACTGGCTCAGGGAACAAAACATAAAGATTTTGGGTCCATGGCCTGGAAACTCCCCAGATCTTAATCCCATTGAAAACTTGTGGTCAATCATCGAGAGACAGGTGGACAAACAAAAACCTAGGAATTCTGACAAAATGCAAACATTGATTGTGTAAGAATGGACTGGTATCAGTCAGGATTTGGTCCAGAAGTTGATTGAGAACATGCCAGGGAGAATTGAAGAGGTCCTGAAGAAGAGAGGTCAACACTGCAAATATTGACTTGCTGCATTAACTCAATCTAACTGTCAATAAAAGCTTTTGTTACTCATAATATGATTGCAATTGTATTTCTGTATGTGATGAAAACATCTGACATACACACATGAAAACCAGAGGGCAGCAGATCATGTGAAAATATAATATTTGTGTCATTCTCAAAACTCTTGGCCATGACTGTATACAACTTATCAGCAAGAAAGGTTTTAGTGTTTAGTTACTCTATGCCAAAGTTATTATAGGCAACTAAAACTAACCAAATAACAAAAACTTAAATTGAGAAAATAATTCTATTGACTGAAATAAATAAAAACTATAACTAACTGAAACTATACCATATGTTTATGAAGTTAACCAAAATATACTGAAATTATAGCTATAATATCCTTAGTTTTAATGTTTATGAGTCTATTTATTAGCCTTTTGAACTGATGTGAAATGGATTTTTCTCTTCCCAGCTGTCAGCTGTCCATACATTTCACTTCTCCGTTCTCCTCCTGGAGGCGCTGATGCTTTTATACGCAAAATGTCGGCAGCTAAAGCTGGGAGAAAACAGCAGGATGATCTGCTATTCAACAATAATAATACGGTTTCTAAAAATGGTATCTTCTGTTCATTAACCAAATAATGTAAACATAATCACAATGCAACATTTTGACCTTTTGAACTCTGCACCTAAAATTAAAAGTATCAAAAAACTAAAGCTACTGTTTTAATAAAAACTAAACTAAACTAAACAATATCTAACTAATAATAACTAATAAAAAGTAGCTAGCACACTGTAAAAACTGAATTATTCCATTTACAACGAAACCAAACTGCAATCCAAACCCTCTGCTCTCAGCATTAATAGATGCCACAGCTTACATGAACTTTGACCTGAGTGAAGTTGCCCACCCCTCCCCCCACCTTCTTCAAATCAGACAAAATTGGTGTCAAAAGTTTGTGCTACATTTGTGCAGCAAATTTTTTTATTTGTGCTACTATCATTTGAAATATATTAAGACATTTTGTTGCACAGAGATAGTCACAT
Organism: Poecilia picta; assembly: GCA_033032245.1. NCBI lineage: Eukaryota > Metazoa > Chordata > Actinopteri > Cyprinodontiformes > Poeciliidae > Poecilia > Poecilia picta. The sequence goes on along the minus strand of CM065364.1, from coordinate 28,518,116 downwards.
TGATTGACACCAATTTAGTCTAATTTGAAGAAGGTGGGGATGGGGATGACCTTTCATGACCTCTGGAAATATTTCTTAATATCTTTAAAACTATAGTGGCACAAACAGAATTTTTGCCGCATATACCAGAATAAACGTTTGACACCATTTTTGTCCGATTTGCCAGCCTCACTCCGGTGAATTTAGTTTAGAATTGTGAGATTGATAAAGGAGGCGCGGCTGCAGACTGATTCCAGTGATATTGCTGACAAAGTGAAATGAGTGAGAGGCACACTATATTTTCTCTGTCAGCTATTAACATCAACACAAACCGAGCCTTCAGCCGACTCATTTTAACCTTGAGAAACAGTCACCGGTTGTTTGGATTCATGGCAGAATCACGATCACCTGCAGCGCCGGAGATCACGACGCTCAGCTTTGCTGGAGCCGCTCAGCGTTTCTCAGCCGCTGCATTTATCTTTTAAGCGCCTGCAGATTCCCGCTTTTTAATTGGTTCCCGTTCCCTCTGGTTGGTAACTCGTTTGGAGTAGCCAAGTGCACCACCTGCTCGGCGCCCAGCAGCAGGAACACACGGCTGCAGCAGAACATAGAGGAGCATCGAGCAGCTACAGAGCCAGATTGTTTCCCCCTGGAGTCAGAACGGAGCGCATCAAATAAAACAGAAATGCTTCCAATAGACTTAGAGTTATTCTTGGTGCTGCTCTGGATCTCTCTGTGGAGGGATTTATTATATTTTGGTTGTTTAACACGTTTCAGATCAACTTCATGCTTTTGATTAAACCTTCTTTCCAACTTAAAGCTATAAATAACCGCAGAACAAACTGGCAGTATCAAAGCATCCGAGGTGTTTCCTTTTGATACAATGTTTTAGTGCATTTTTAAGTTGAGTAAAAATAACACAACAGCAGCTCAGGGAAATGAAATGCTTTTCTCCATGTGTTCTGTTTGCATTACCAGGCTCTGAGCCTCTATCGCTGATACTGATTGCTGCAACATTTCACCTCCCTCCTGTCACGCTGCTTTCCTGGAACTGAAGTAGAGCCGCTTTGCTGTGAGCTGTTTAAAAGTCTGAAGTTGAGCAACTCATGTAGGAAAAAAATGAGCAAATTCTCCATTGGAAATGATTATTATTATTATCTTGTAATTGGCATGGTGTAACATTCTAATCTTAAAAGATGCGTTTTCATTTGCTGTAACTAGAAGTTCATCATAATTAACAGGAATAAAGGAAACATCACGTTGTGTATAATTAATCTACACAATATGTTTTATGTCCAGCCACACACACACAATCACTCTCACTCTCGCAAAGTATTTTATATTCACTTTTCTCCTGCATTGACTTATGTTCATTTAGCCTGAGCCTGACCTTTAACCTAAAGCCTTACCACAAAGCAGAACTCCTTCCTATGCAGCCTTGGCTTTGGGTGTTTTCTTTATTTTTTTAAAATTCCTTCTCACCTGATGTTTCATGTAGAAAGTGTAGCTAGCACCAATAGGAAACTAAAAGTAACACTGAGAAAGACGACGTTTGAATGATAGAACAGTTTACCTCTTTTCAAGAGAAACTAAAAACAGTGATTTACACTGCTGTGTAAAATAGATTTTTTTTCTTAGCTTTACATAATGGTATAATGCTACTCCCTCATCAGAAACACACCTGGAGTTTTGCTTTGATTCTTTCATGAAGGTTCGAGAAATCCTTTAATCTCCATGGCAACCATCCAGCTGTGCAAAACACCTGGGTGGATCTAGCTCCGCCTTTGAGACGCAGCTTCTCCTCTGAACTGCAGTTTCCCAGTTTCTGCCTCATACAGCAGCCCTCCACTCGGCTCCTCCCCTCGACTCCTCCACTCGGCTCCTCCAGACTAGCCAGCAGCAATTAACAGACACCTGATGGAACTGCTTATCTCCTGAGCTCATTATAGGAGCAACGCTGGTAAAAATGTTGTTAAAGGGTTAATAGAGGAGCCATGTTGTGATGATTTCCTGAAGATGGAGTTTCAGAACGAGCAGGAGTTTCTTAAAGAGACAGAGACCCAAATTCAAGGCATTAAGTTACAAAGTCAAATTTGATATATACAGTATTTCTAAAACAACTGAATGTGACATAGTTATTTGAATATGCCATAAAATGATAGTATAACAAAGTTATTTGTTACTTGTGCTATGATATGGCCCTTTTTGCCTGGACATACATAATACTGCGCCTTTAAAAGATCACATGAAACGTCTTAATCTCCTTCATTCACGTTTATGTGACTGTTTCCAGGTTACAGGTTTACAAATTGCATATTTTTAGATGGCTAATGCTGAACAAAAACACTGAAAAAGGAAGTCAATTAGAATAATGATCTCTGTGAAACTTTCAGAGACAAAATGATGGAGTATTAACCACATCCGTTAATCAGCAAGAAGTTAAAAGAAGCAGATACGCTGCAGCTGCTGCAGTTGGTGGTGCTGCAGCTGGTGGTGGTGCTGCAGTTGATGCTGCAGCTGGTGGTGGTGCTGCAGTTGATGCTGCAGCTGGTGGTGGTGCTGCAGTTGGTGCTGCAGCCAGTAGTACTGCAGCTGGTGGTGCTGCAGTTGGTGCTGCAGCTGGTAGTGCTGCAGCTGGTGGTGCTGCAGTTGGTGCTGCAGCTGGTAGTGCTGCAGCTGGTGGTGCTGCAGTTGGTGCTGCAGCAGTTGGTGGTGGTGCAGCTGGTGGTGATGCAGTTGGTGGTACAGCTGGTGGTGCTGCAGCTGGTAGTGCTGCAGCTGGTGGTGCTGCAGCTTGTAGTGCTGCAGCAGGTGGTGGTGGTGGCGCTGCAGTTGGCGCTGCAGTTGGTAGTGCTGCAGCAGGTGGTGGTGGTGCTGCTGCAGTTGGTAGTGCTGCAGCTGATAGTGCTGCAGCTGGTGGTGGAGCAGCTGGTGGTGCAGCTGGTGGTAGTGCTGCAGCGCTCCTCCTACAGTCTCATTGAACCTGGTTATCCCCATCTTGTCCCTGTAATGTTTAAATGACATTATAATGCATGAGTAATTGTGTTGGGAAGGACAATTTTATTATCATGCAATATATTCTGGCTTTAATAATTTATTGGTCATGTCATGTTATGTCTTAGCTCTAAGTGCTTATGAACTCTCTCTCTCCAGATGAACCTATCTAGGCTGCACAGCCAAGGATAGACGCTGTTTTCTGCAGCTGCATGGGAGCTACTGTCTCTGTTTGGGATTCCTTATCTTCAGTGTGAAACCTGTGTGTGGTCTCTGTCTGACACACAGCCCACTCTGAGCCTGACTTGGAGCTTTAGTCTGACCTCTTCTCCAGTGTTTGACCTTGTGGCTATCATGTCACGCCTATGGTATGAAACAAACCTGACTGAGCGATTTTTACTTAACAGTGCCTGGCAATTCATTTTTTCCACAGCGCAGAAATGACATAATCATCAGTGTTGAGATGGTTTTCTTTTAACTGGTAATTTGTTTTAATGAGGGAATATTTGGTCCAGGAAATCTGGTCTGTTTGGGTCAAGCTGTGTTCAGTCTCTGCCTAAAAGCTTCAGTTAGGAGTTTCAGGTTTAACAAAAGTCTTCTTCTTCTCACAAAAGGAAAACGTTGCATTTTTATTTTAGGAAACAAATAAAGCCTGAATGGCGAAACAAATTCTGAATGAACCTTCAACAAATTGTCGAGTCACTATTAAAATATAAATAGTGGAGGTGGGTCGGGGATCGGATCAGATGTTCTAGACCTTGGATTCTCCATCAGGAGCTAAAAGCTCTTTTCAGGTATTATAACCTCAAGGTTCTAATGTTACATCTTTGGCTCAAGCTTAGGGTGAATCACACCAGTCATGTTTGGTCCAAATTAATCCAACTTCAGTCCGATTGCCTAGAAAGTCCCGTTTGTTTGGGGAGGAGTAAACGAGCAACCAAACTCTAATGTGGACCAAAACAGCAAATTCTGGTCCGCCTATAAACCCAGTAGACGTGAACTCTGCTGCCGTTCAAATGTCTGAACACCAAGCAGACCCGGAGCAGCTCCAGAAGCAAAAAGCGAACTATAGCAGAGGGCATTCTGGGAAAATACAACCACAAATAAACATGCCACTCCATCGCAAAATCATATCCGTAGTTTTTAAGTTTATGAATCCTTTTGTTAGACTTGTGAACTAATGTGAAATAGCTTGAGTGGGGTAAAAATAGATGTTTTCCCCACTCTAGCAGTTTATATCAACTGTTGATACATTATGGTTCTCCATTCTCCTCCTGGTGGCGCTAACAATGGTCTACAAAACGGTGACAAAGAAAGTTGGGTTAAAACTCCAGAGTCAGCTGCTGTACAACAATAACATATTATATAGCATATTTTGAAGATGGTATCTAATGTTCAGTATTCATTATCCAATCAGTGTAAGCATGATCATAGTACAATACCTTGACCTTCTTGAATTCTGCACCTAATCAAATCAAGCAAAGTATGAAAAAACTACAAATATAAAAATAAAACTAAATAATATTTTACTAATAACGAATAAAATCTAGCAAACACACTGTAAAAACTCACTAAAACTAACGGAATTGGACAAACAAAAAGTCACAATGAAATAAAACTGAACTATGCTGAAAAAACCCCAAACTATTACAACCCCTGTAATGTGTGAAATGCCCCAGGTGGAATGGGGAAGTTAATGCACGGCTTGCTCTGCCACAGCAAAGGTCAGCCAGCAGAGCTGAGGAGAGTGTGTGAAATGATGGGGCAGCATGAGCAACACCACACTCTAACTCACAGGGCTTCTGTCACATCTGCTTTCATTTGTTTAAGCACACATTGTGCAGAACTTGTGGAACCACAGTGTGAACAGGCAAAGTAACAGCCAAACTCAGCTCTGGGACTTCAACCGTAGCTACACTGAAGCAGCGTAAAAATAACCACCTAATATTTCAGGGTGACTTGGTTTTTTTTTGCTTTGAAATACTCTGTCATGACATGGTTACTGTTGTTGACATGTTTCAGTTTGTAGTTTCATGCCGCCTTCACTGTAAATAACAGCATCTCCAATGTGATGCATATGTTGATACACAATTTAGATACTTTGACATACAAAATTATGTGAAGCAACACAATTTGTCCTCTGATTCACTGATTTCAGAGTGTTGTTATCTGATGTGATTTTCTTTGACTCAATGCAAAGCAAAGAAAGCAAAGAAATAACATTGAGCAGTGGAGTATCTCAACAAAATAGTCCAGGTGCTTTTCAAATACACTCTGCGCTGGGCTGCGGCTGCATTTAGAGTCAATACAAGGGACTGTGCTGTGTATTTTTCAGCGATGCTCTAATTGTTATTATTATATATGCATCCTCCTTGGGCTGCCACCTTATCGTGGTGGTGGGGTTTGTGTGTCCCAATGAGCCTAGGAGCTATGCTGTCTGGGGCTTTATGCCCCAGTCAGTCACCCAAGGCAGACAGGTCCTAGGTGAGGAACCAGACAAAGTGCAGCCCGAAGACCCTTTATGATGGACACAAACTTTTGATCTGGCGTTCCCTCGCCCGGACGCGGGTCACCGGGGCCCCACTCTGGAGCCAGGCCTGGAGGTGGGGCACGATGGCGAGCGCCTGGTGGCCGGGCTTTTACCCACGGAGCCTGGCCTGGCTCAGCCCAAAGAGGAGACGTCCCCCTTCCAATGGGCTCACCACCTGTCGGAGGGGCCAAAGGGTGCTATGTGTCATGGGCGGCGGCTGCAGAAGCTGGCTCTTGGGACGTGGAACGTCACCTCTCTGGTGGGGAAGGAACCGGAGCTAGTGTGCGAGGCTGAGAGGTTTCGGCTAGAAATAGTCGGCCTCACCTTGACGCATGGCTCTGGTTCTGGATCAGTCTCCTTGAGAGGGGCTGGACGTACTTCCACTCTGGAGTTGCCCACGGCGAGAGGCGCCGGGCAGGAGTGGGCATACTTGTTGCCCCCCATCTTGGCGCCTGTACGTTGGGGTTTACCCCGGTGAACGAGAGGGTAGCCTCCCTCCGCCTACGGGTGGGGGGACGGGTTCTGACTGTTGTCTGTGCTTACGGGCTGAACAACAGTTCAGATTACCCACCCTTCTTGGAGTCCTTAGAGGGGGTACTGGACAGTGCCCCTCCGGGGGACTCCCTTGTTCTGCTGGGGGACTTCAACGCTCACGTGGGCAATGACAGTGAGACCTGGAGGGGCGTGGTTGGGAGGAACGGCCCCCCTGATCTGAACTCGAGTGGTGTTCTGTTGTTGGACTTCTGTGCTCGTCACGGTTTGTCCATCACGAACACCATGTTCAAGCATAAGGGTGTCCATACGTGCACTTGGCACCAGGACACCCTAGGCCGCAGTTCGATGATCGATTTTGTCGTCGTTTCATCGGATCTGCGGCCGTATGTCTTGGACATTCGGGTGAAGAGAGGGGGGAGCTGTCCACTGACTACTACCTGGTGGTGAGTTGGCTCCGGTGGTGGGGGAGGAAACCGGTCAGACCTGGCAGGCCCAAACGTGTAGTGAGGGTCTGCTGGGAATGTCTGGCGGAGTCCCCTGTGAGACGGAGCTTTAACTCCCATCTCCGGCAGAACTTCGAACACGTTCCGGGGGAGGTGGGGGACATTGAGTCTGAGTGGACCATGTTCCGTGCCTCCATCGCCGAGGCGGCTTATCAGAGCTGTGGCCGCAAGCTCGTTGGTGCCTGTTGCGGTGGCAACCCTCGAACCCGTTGGTGGACACCTTCGGTGAGGGATGCTGTCAAGCTGAAGAAGGAGTCCTAGGGGGTCTTTTTGGCCTGTGGGACTCCAGAAGCAGCTGATGGGTACCGGAGGGCGAAGCGGTATGCGGCTCGGGTGGTCGCTGAGGCCAAAACTCGGGCGTGGGAGGAGTTTGGAGAGGCCATGGAAAAAGACTTCCGTACGGCTTCGAGGCGATTCTGGTCCACCATCCAGCGTCTCAGGAGGGGGAAGCAGTGCAGCACCAACACTGTTTACAGTGGGGATGGTGTGCTGCTGAGCTCGACTCGGGATGTTGTGGGTCGGTGGGCGGAATACTTCGAAGACCTCCTCAATCCCACCAACATGCCTTCTGTTGAAGAAGCTGAGCCTGTGGACCCTGGGTCGGGCTCTCCAATCTCTGGGGACGAGGTCGCTGAGGTGGTTAAAAAGCTCCTCGGTGGCCTCAGGGCCCCGGGGGTGGATGAGATCCGCCCGGAGTTCCTTAAGGCTCTGGATGTTGTAGGGTTGTGTTGGCTCACGCGACTGTGCAATATCGCATGGGCACCGGGGGAAGTTCCTCTGGATTGGCACACCGGGGTGGTGGTCCCCCTATTTAAAAAGGGGGACCGGAGGGTGTGCTCCAATTACAGAGGGGTCACACTCTTAAGCCTCCCTGTTAAGGTCTATTCAGGGGTCCTGGAGAGGAGGGTCCGTATAGTCGAAACTCAGATTCAGGAAGAGCAGTGTGGTTTTCGTCCTGGTCGTGGAACACTGGACCAGCTCTACACCCTCAGCAGGGTCCTGGAGGGTGCATGGGAGTTCGCCCAACCAGTCTACATTTGTTTTGTGTTCTTGGAGAAGGTGTTTGACCGTGTCCCTCGTGGGGCTTTGTGGGGGGTTCTCCGGGAGTATGGGGTACTGGGCCTTTTGATACGGGCTGTCAGGTCCCTGTATGACCGGTGTCAGAGTCTGGTCCACATTGCCGGCAGTAAGTCGGGCTCGTTTCCGGTGAGAGTTGGACTCCGCCAAGGCTGCCCTTTGTCACCGATTCTGTTCATTACTTTCATGGACAGAATTTCTAGGCGCAACCGAGGTGTTGAGGGGATCTGTTTTGGTGGCCTTAGGATCGCATCTCTGCTTTTTGCAGATGATGTGGTCCTGTTGGCTTCATCAGATCATGATCTGCGGCTCTCGCTGAAACGGTTCGCGGCCGAGTGTGAAGCGGCCGGGATGAGGCTCAGTGCCTCCAAATCCGAGGCCATGGTCTTGAGCCGGAAAAGGGTAGAGTGCCTTCTCTGGGTCAGGGGGGTCGTCCTTCCTCAAGTGGAGGAGTTTAAGTATCTGGGGAACTTGTTCACGAATGAGGGAAAAAGGGAGCGGGAGATCGACAGGCGGATTGGGGCAGCGTCTGCCGTGAAGCGGGCGCTGTACCGGTCCGTCGTGGCGAAGAGAGAGCTGAGTCAAAAAGCGAAGCTCTCGATTTACCGGTCGATCTACGTTCCCACCCTCATCTATGGTCATGAGCTTTGGGTCATGACCGAAAGAACGAGACCACGGATACAAGCGGCCGAAATAGGTTTCCTCCGCAGGGTGGCCGGGTGGGAAGCTCGGTCATCCGGGAGGGACTCAAAGTAGAGCCGCTGCTCCTCCACGTCGAGAGGAGCCAGTTGAGGCTCGGGCATCTGGTCAGGATGTCTCCTGGACGCCTCCCTGGTGAGGTGTTCCGGGCACGTCCCACCGGGAGGAGGTCTCGGGGAAGACCCAGGACACCCTGGAGGGACTATGTCTCTCGGCTGGCCTGGGAACGCCTTGGGGTTCCCCCGGAGAAGCTGGAAGACGTGGCTGGGGAGAGGGAAGTCTGGGCCTCCCTTCTGAAGCTGCTGCCCCCGCGACCCGACCCCGGATAAGCGGAAGAAAATGGATGGATGGATGGATGGATATATGCATATGTTGCTTGTTTTGGTGGTTTGTCGGTTTTGTTGTTTTCTTTCTCTTTCTGCAGGTGTAGAGGCAGACTTCAGGGGTGTTGACTCGTAATCTCTCTCAGGTTGTTTCTTGTTTCTTTTCCCACCTTTGCTCCTTACTTTTCTGTTTCTGTGTCCACTGCCTTTGAAATGAACCCAGAAAATGAGAAATGGTCAAAATAACAAAAAAGATGCAAAGAAAACGAGTTCATATTCATTTAGAAACAACAGAACTAATGTTTTCACTCTGGAAGAGTTTACAAATCAAAAAAACCACAATGTCTTCAACGTGGTTCACTGCAGGTCTCTTCATTTTTCCAGAGCCGTTTGTGTGTGTGTGTGTGTGTGTGTTGGGCCTGACTTTGGCACTCAGACAACAACGTCCAAGTGCCATACTGCTATTAAAAAGTAAATAGAATAAAATAAATAAATAAAATGACACTTTTCAAAATCAGGTCTTGTCTAGAGCACTTTTAACCTGGCTAGTAATAAAAGTGAGGCTCAGTGCATTATTAAAAACATCTGTCAGGCTGTAGATATGATAACTGCTGCTTCAGAAACTCTGCCTCAAAATGCAGCTTTTCTATATCCTGAACAACACAGCAAATGTTTCTTCTGCAACTCCTTGCTTCAGAATTTATCATAGGCTGAAATGGATGCAATAGCAGAACCAGCTATGAAATGAACTGTGGCATAAGTGATGTGGCACAGCTGTGCTGAGAAATGTATTTCTAGGCTCTGAGACATGAAGGAGATAATGACAAAAATAAAATAAAAATAACAGAAAACATGGAAAAGGTGTTGAAAGCCTCGTTCTCAGTAACAGTGGAAGGCTGGATGTCTTTGCAGAAGGTTTTAGTGTCTGTGGTTTTCTTTATATGAGCAGAAAGAGGAAGAGCAGCATTAAAAATGTAGCTCAGTTCTTATAAAGCTTCTGTCTGGAGAGAAATCAAATTTCACTGTTTCATGGTGTAATATCTATCTGTGCTAATTTATACTTAGCTGGTGTGTTAGCTGGAGCTTTCCCCTCTGCCATCTTTACTTTGTTGTTATACATGACAACAAAGTAAAGAACCCCAGTGTGCCTTCCTGCTCCGTCCATCTCAGCAGTTCTGCTGTTGGGTCAAGATCACAGCCCAATAAGAAAATAAACAAACACTAAAACCAAAATAATTCACTAAAGACAGGCTATAGTTTCACAGAATCCTTGCTATATTAATAACTCTGTGGGTATATAACCATATGCTATCAAAATTGATCAATACAAACAAAAATGGATTTTATTCTGCAATGTTATGTCTTCTCACTTGAGTGGTAGTAGGCATGCCAGTCAAGCATTTATGAATGTTTGAATAACTGCAAACCAAACTTGTCATTTTATTTGATAAGTTTTACTGAGGGAACACACTGTGGTGATGGACAGCAGCCGTCAGTCATAATGACTAACAACCCTCAGCATAATCGCAGATTTGCAGCAAACACTTTAAACAAAATAAGAAGATTAAAGGTCATAAACTTTATAAGTTTGATTAGAAAGACCAAATATCGCTTTAGGACATCCGTCTTGGCACCTCAATATGATTAAGTGACGTAGTCGCAAACACTAAAAAAATAACTCTTTGGATTAACATAAAAAAATCATGGAAAGATTTTCCACATGATTGCTTTATTTCAGCACTATGTAATTCTGTTACTCCAATTTAAAGCAAATGTGTTGGCTCAACTTAATTTATTAAGCTTATTCCAATTTAAAGGAAATGTGTTGGCTCAACTTAATGTATTAAGGTTATTCCAATTTAAAGGAAATGTGTTGGCTCAACTTAACTTTTGTTGTTGATTCAATTTATTTACTTTAGTTGGACTCAATGTAATTTAATAGAGCCACCCCAACTAATTTTACAGTGATAACTTCACACTACTTAATTGTTGATCCAACTCATGAAAATTAAGTTAGCTGAACAAACATGCTTCATGCTGAAAGAAAGCTATATAATCGTGTGGAAAATCTTTCCATGATTGAATTATGTTAATTCAAAGACATTTTCTTAAATGCTATTAAATTAAGTGTTTTAAGGCCACACTGAAAGAAGAAAGAACACTCAACAATTAGAAAAAGTACAACATGAGCTGTATTTTCAAAATTGTTTTCCATTTTTTTACACAGCACAAAAAAAAGCTGAGTTGACAGTTTGAATAAACAACAAAAGGTCATTTTGTTTTTCCAGAAAAAAACTGGGCTGTATTGATCACTATTTAGCATAGATCAAATTCTTAACAACATAAAAGTGTCAGTAAATTCACTCAACTTTGCGAACTGTAACAATTAAAATTTAGTTTTTGACCGCGGTCTTTGGAAAAACATGTAAAGATACATTGCCCAAGCTGTTCATCACTTCCACCCCCTCCAGGACAATCCCAACATCTTCATTGGCATCGCCAGGCTCTGCACTCTCCGGTCGAATAACACAGATTCCACAGACAGTCTCAGCCATTTGTGCATCTTGATCAACATCCTATTGGAACAAGGTTTGGGTTTTTGGGGTGGGGGGGAAGAGATTTCACATCTTATTAAATAAAAAAATAACTTTACACTTATTTGGCTGACTCACCAACAACTAAGGTCCATGAAGGACCTGTCTGTGTTAATTGTGAGTCCAGTGGTAAGATTTTCCATTTAGGAAAGGTACCGTATCTTCTGCAACATAATCTGTACCTAAAAGCCTTACATTTTCACAAAAATCATCTTATAATCCGGTGTACCTTGTGGTGCAGAAAATATGGTATATTGTCTCATTACATGGAAAAACATGAAGAGTAGGGATGAATCCCAAATAGGCCCCATATTCCGTGGCCAGTTCTCCTCAATGGAAATGACAGTCTGAAGATCCACCACATAAACTGCCATTCCAAACCAGTCATACTTATGTGCAAGTACAAAGCCCTGACTGTACACAAACCAAACATCTTATACATGGAGAACCTGTCTTGTTTTCTGGATGGAAGAAATGCCACGACTATGTGTGGTAGTTATTTCCAAAAATATCACTACTAACATCTTAGATAAAGTTACTTAATATTTTTGTCTGCGTATGAAACAGTGCTGTTAGAAAAAAAGGCTCAGTAAACCAGCCAAAGATCTTATTATGGAGTTTAACTCACCTAAAAACCCTCATTTTAAACCCACTTAACCATAACTGTAATTATAACAATCTTACTAATGATTCTCCATTTGTGGAGAAATCTAAAAGCATATCAAAAGTCAAATTAAAATTGAATGTACCCAAGTGAAAAAAGAAGAGTTTTAATGATCTTTTCTTATTTTAAATTTATTAGTAATTCAGAGGAAGTCCAATTAACTATAATGATCTCTTTTGTAGACACAAAGATAAATTAACATACCATGTACTCTTTCACCAGCTTCTCTGGATCTTCATTCAGGATGAACTCTGTCTGACTTCAGCAGTGTTTTCCTAAATATGCAGATCAGAAAACAATGAGAACAATTGCCAAAATCCAGCAGTATACTATATGGTCACACACTTGAAAACTTAGCTAAATTCAAAGGAAGTCACAACAAAAGTGATCAGTTGCTCGCAGCCTATTTGAAAGATCTTTAAAATTGTTATTATCCTTTCATTATGCCATGACTAAAATTGATGGTTCCTGTAATGTTAGCATGTTAGGCACTGATTTGAGAACATCAATTACATAGAAACGTGACCGAACATAGAAAAAATGTTTTTTAAAAAGTCTGATGATTTAAATTTCCATCTTTTTATTTGGATTTTTATTTTGATTTAGACGGGTGAAAATAGATTGAATCTTACCTTTTTCAAATTAAGCAGACGCAAACCAGGAATCTTCCCGCTTCTCTTGAAAGAACCGTTTGAAATTTTCCCAGACACAAGACCTCGCGTAATCTCGCTAGCATCTCGCGTGATCTTCCGTAATTTTGCTTCAATCCCGCATGATCTCCGGTATTCTCGCTAGCATCTCGCGTGATCTGCCGTGATCTCGCTCGTCACCTCCAGCACAAGATCAGTCTGACTAGAATGAATCATGTTATCTCAACATGATTCAATTTCATAAACGTTAAGTTGTTGAATGTCTTGTTTATTCGACATGATTTTATTATGTTTTTGTTTAAAACATGAAATTAGTGTGTTAAAAGTAGATGATATTCTTTTGTTAATGTAATAACCCCCTAAGTTCAATTCTTTGAGTGAAAGGGTCAACAAAGCCCTGGGTGGAACACACAGCCTTGTGGGATGCCGGTGTTGATGGAAAGAGTGGAGGTAGTGTGACTGCCTCCTCTCACACTGTGCAAGTCCAGTTGCATAGAGCATTGATTGGTTTCTCCAGATTGTCCTTGGGAGTGACTCTGTGTGTGCGCACGTGTGTGTGCATGGTTATTTATTCTAAGCATCTCTGTGTTGTCGTGATTTGTCCTGATGTACCTCTGCGACCTTGCAAGGACAAATGGGTACAGATGATGGATGTATAGACTTTTCATTCTTATTTTTGTTGTTGTTCTTCTTCATCTTCTTCCTATTACTATGATTAATCAATAAATTAACATAAAGTTTAGTTACTTAGCAACACAGAAAGCATACATAACAACTTTGCAGCAGAATACCAAATAGTTTTGCATGTAAAATTTGTCTCAAATCTCTTGACCACTGGGACTCAGCCATTTGCTAGAAGTACACAGTTGCACTTTGCTGCACTGTGAGCAGTGAGTACTTTTCGCTTGAAATCCAGATGCTGAGTTTTAATTTTGATACTAAACGCCATGCGGCAGCCTCCTCTGAAGGCTTCTCAGCGGTCAGCATTCATTAACCTGCACAGTGTTCAGTCTTGCTCTGGTCTATATGGAGGCGGTTGTAGAGGATTCCCACAGTGAAAAACAACCAGCCTACTGAAACAGATTACCAGCTCGGCATGAGGAAGCTTCTAACTCAACCCATCCATCGCCTCATCCCTCCTGCACATTTTTCCTCCCTTTCTATCTTATATAAGTGTGCAGCCCATCACCCCTGACACACACAAACACACTAGCTCTCCCGTTCTCTCCAAAACAAAGTTTCATTATCATTAGGGTCACATTGTGTGTGACTGTCAGTGTGTGTGTGTGTGTGTGAGAGAGAGAGGGAGAAAGAGAGAGAGAGGTGAGCGGTAGGGAGAGAGGGAGGCTGCTTGTGACTGAGAATGTGAGAGAGGACACCAGAGGAGGACGGATTGGTGGCAGAGAGCAGGAGCCGCTGCTTGCAGTCAGGAGGATGCTCCTCTGACATGCGGACTTTCTCTTGACGCCACCAGCTCTACCTGACCGCCGACCAGCCCGCTCACACACCAGGGAGCTCGTGGTTTTATTTTGTCCTTCCCCACAGTCTTCCCCCCACCCCCCGCCGCCGCTCTCTCTTCCCCCGGACCGGCTTCTATTGCCATGCCGCCGGCCGGCCGCTCGGTCCGTCTCCGCGGCACCCTGCCTGCAGTGCTGTGGGTCTGGCTGCTGTGGAGCAGCGTGTCAGCAGGAGGTAAGGGTTTTTCCTTTGTCATCATTATTGTCGGATGCTGCTCTTTAATCCTGTTGTAGCGGCGTTTTTAAACTCCCATCATCTGTGTCTCGGATTGCGTCCAAGCAGATCGAGAGCAGCTTGAGTTCAGTTCTCGGCGCATCACCAACTCGCATTTTTTCCCCTTCTTTTCTTTTCTGGGCATCCCCGGCTTGTTTTCTAGTCAAATCGTGGGAGGTTTCGAGTGGATGGGGAGGTAGTCTGAAACAGCGCTTTGAAGTCTTGAAATAAATGCAGGCTATTTACAGCGAGAGCGGCTCAAACCACAGAGCGAATTTTATTTATTTTTTATTTTTTGGCACGAGCGGTCCGGGGATGTGCGCGCACGCTTCGCTTAAAACGAGGAGTGCGCGCGGAGCGGAGCCCACTCGTGTGCGTGGGAGCCTCGATCCGGCAGCAGCAGGGTGAATGCAGAGGAAGAGATCACCTGTCAACAGGCGCTGCAGTTAGACTGGCAGACTGAGCAGCAGCAGGAAAAAATAGCAAAATAAAAGAACGAAGTTAAACTTAATACCTGAGAAGAGAAAAATCTTTCCAAATACTTCTGTAGTTGAGTCTCCATTACAAACTGCGAATTTTGGGAAAAACAAAACAAAACAAAAAACTCTATTTCACATTTGCAGAAGAAACGCAATCGAAATCACAGGTGAATAAGTTTTCAAATGATAATTCAATGTGGTGAAAGAGATTTATGTACTGGAGAGACTATCGTTTTCCGTTAATGTGCAGAGAGACACTTTCTACAAGATATGGTCAAAGTGGACAGAATATGTCAAACCTGTTATGTCTGATTTTTTGTAAACCTTGCTGTCATTTAGATTGATGCTCTAATTTGATATGTGTTGTCAATTATTGGTTGGTACTCAAGCTGCCCCGCCGCTCACATTTAAGTCTTGATTGTTGATTTTTAAAAAAATTTTTTTTTGTTCTGTTGTGTTTTTTCTTTCTCTTGTCAAAATTAGTAAACAGAGAAAGCATGTACAAATGTGAACTAATCAGTATAGTTACATAATTGTATTGTAATGTGCTTTTTCAATAAAAACGTTAATATAAAAAAATATATATTTATATATGCTTTACCATGATCCTCCTACTTCCTGTTGTCCTCTTCTTTGTTGTTTGCGCCAGTGGCAACATCCGGTTGTTGATCCAGTGACTGGTGTGATGAGAAAAATGTGTTTCCATTGCAGTTTTGCGAAATTAGCCAATTTTTTTATATGGCCAATAAACCACCTCATCAAATTCAGCAGGCCCAGATTAACACTGTCAGATTTGATTTCAACACTTTTAAAGTGTCTATGTGGGTCCACACCAGAAAGTGTTGAACTAACTCTTTTTGGAGAGTTGGTACCTTAACTCTTATAAAGTGTCAGATATCAAATCAGCTGGAGTTAATAATTTAACACTTGCTAACACTAATTCAGTGTTAGATCTTAATATTAACTCTCACGAGTAATTTTTAACTTCATAAGAGTTATTTGTAATTAATATTAAATAGGTATTTTATTGTTTGAACTTTTAAAAATTCTTTGGAAAATAAACATTTAATAAAGAGGCAATGATTTTCTCAAATGCATTTATTTCAAAATATGCACCATAATTACAAAACATATTACAACGCGGAATAATGTGCCTGTTTCACATGTAGGAATACATTTTACTACAACTCTAACAACCTCCATTACAGAAATGTAAGGTTTCAGAGATATTAACACTTACATAATCATATTTGGAGCTTGAATCTTCGAAGGATCCATGAAGGGATCAGGAGGGAGAGGTTAGGCTGACGACTGGAGATTCATCCTCAACCAGACTGGTTCTAATATATACAAAAAGGCAATAAAAGGATTAAATCATGCTACAAAATGCATATAAGACACAACAGCAGTAATAATACTCTCAACGTGAAAAAACCTTTTACATTTTTTCAAAGGAAAAAATCGATCAGAAAGGTTGATAAATCTGACCAATATGCATGAAAACGTTCAACATCATGAATAAACATACTCCAGATTATTACGGATCTGTTCAAATTAGCCAATAAATTGATTAAATGTTCACCGACTTGATATTTTCCAACATTTACACCCCGCTAACATTCGGCATGCTAAGCTAAACATGCTAACACCGAGCCGTGTGGCGAACGTGACGTCTGTCATACAGGTTGAGCTCAACTCAAAATAATAGTTATAGAAAAAATGACTTACCAAGCGCAGTAAACACCTCAGACAGGTGTAAAGTAAATAGTCCTGAAATGTCTTGGCTTCTGTCACTTTGCTTTGGTGGGAATCTGTGATTCTGGGTGGAGTCAGTGAATTAACTCCTTCAGTGTTAGAGCCGCTGGTGGAGTTTAGAGTTCAGAAGTCAAGAGTTATTGATTCTATTTTAACACCTCTAGATTTGATACGAAAACACTTTGTTTTAACACTGGATTTTAAGTACTAATAATACACACCTCAGACATACATAAGCAGAATGTGACTCTATTAGAGTAAAATTAACTCTGCTTTTGGATGAAGTCTACTAACACCAAAACATTTAACACTTTTGAATTTGCTGTGTAGCTTTACAATTTTGTTTTATCAAAAAAGATTTTTTTTTAAATTGGCATCTCTGGTAATCAAATTTATTTCTGAAAAATAAAATTGCACGGTCCTATGATGAATGGAAATGCAGCTAGTGACATGGAGGATGTTTGTTTGACTCTCTTAGTATATAGTTCTTAATAACTTGGGAAAAATTTATAAACCAGCTAATATTTTTTTGCATTGAATTTCCACAACAGAATAGTACCAGCAACATGTGTTATGTCAGTTTTTCTTGTCATTGGATTAAAAAGCCTCTTCAGTATATTTTCCATTGAAAATCAACATCCAGCAGAAGAAAATGTATTCATCCTCTTTTCGTAAATGTTTTGTCTGTTCTGTATTTACATATTTAGGTTAAGACAAAGTAGTTATTTAAGATTGACAATGCATTTCCAGCAGAATTATCAGAATTATAAGTCGTCTTCTTTGGATTATAAAGGTTGCAGATTCTTTTTGGAATCCTACCTTGCTGGTGTGGAGGTGGATACATGACGTCCACGTTCACAGCTTTCCTTTTTGGATGCAACATTTCAGTAAGAAAAATGCAAACAAAAGCATGAAATGGTGATGCTTAGGAAAGTTTGCTCTCCTTTGCATTTCCTCCTCATCAGCTGAGGTGATCAAAATAACTTCGGTTGATACAGTTTTCTTCATCTCTAACTGGGGCATCCCTCCGGTCTGGAGCCAAACTCAGGCTCTGCAACTAACATGATAACAGCATGCTGGGGATGATGGTTGTGACACAGTTATGGAGAAAGTGTTTTATACAGAGGAGTCTTTTGCTGTAGCCTTATTAAAGATTTGTGGTGCATGATCATTGTGGTTCAAACTGTAATCACTGAGGACAGCAGCATATTCTACACAAACAGATCCGTTCTGCCTCTGATGAAAGAAACACTCAAACAGACGTTGGATTGTGATATTGTTGCTTGCAACTCTTTGAGACCTCTGCTACGATCATCTGCGTAAGGTGTAGTTATCCACTGCAACGGGTCTCGATATCTTGTCGGTATACCTTTTTTATATTCACGACAGTTGAAAACAAAGACAATTTTTTGCAATATTAACATGTGCAACAAATATTATGATGATGACATATGGTGACAGAAGTTCATCTATTGTTAAAAACTCTTAATATCCGTTTTTGGCATGAGCCAATATCTGTGTATGCAGCTAACCAAACAAAGGTGATAGCAGCTCCATCTAAAAACACAAGCAACATATTCATTTTTGCGTATGACATTAACGCTGAATTTATGTTGAATTTTGCATGCCTTATCTACCACGGTGGCCAGAGGTGGGCCAAGGTGCAGGCAATGCCCATTTGTGACCTACACTGAGGTCCAGCATTCACATATTTTTCAGTGGAACATCACTTCAAGTTATTTGGGGATGATGAGCCTATTTGCAGATTTTGTTTTATACATTATATCAAAACTATTTGAAACAAAATGCAGCTTATGAAGCTGATATATGTAGCTGTGATGGTGTTTGACATGCTATTGGCTGTTTGCAAAGCAGCAAATTCAGGTGTGCCATTCATTTAATTTTCCTTGGTGTTAATTGGCTGTTCTTCAGCACATATAAGGAAGACCATATGGATGTTAGGTTCTGTTGTTAGTACCAAGGTTTTTTTCCTCTGTCCTTATTAGTGCATATGTTATTGTATATTTGTTGTGTATTACAAGGAGTCAAGTATTCACTTTTCAACGACTTGTGTGTGGGTGTTGTCTCTAACATGGAGGTCAACTGCGTATACGATAACCAATAATTATGGCGTTATTTCAAAATCTCTGAGTTGGTAACAAAATGCCTGACTTTTCAAGTCAACATACTTATACTATCTGAATTGTCAGCTTTGTCATTTTTGAGGTGTGTAGTGTTGATTAAAGTCAGTACAGGTTGATGTGCTTTGCGGTCCAAAAAAAAAATAAAATAAACAAAAACAAAAAACGAATTCACCTTGTGGACTTATTGTGTTAAAGTCATCAAACTTTTTTATGTTGATCTAAATGTGTTCTAACATAAAAGCCTTCCTGTCTCCCTGGGGCATAAATATGATCTGACACAGAGGAACCTTTCCTCTTAGCCTCTTGGAAAGATGAAAAAAAAATATGGCTTTCAAATCAGACAGATGTACATTCATGTTAATAGGATGGTAAATTACTACTTTGTGTAAAACAATTGGGTCTGTGTGAGAGAAGACTGGCAAACAACCCAGGATTATATGGTTACCATGAAGAAAAAACCCAAAAGAAAACAATGACTTACCAACCAGTCAGTTTGTGAGGCATGTCCTACCACTGCAAATGCAGAACTGAGTTTACTGAGCCAGCCACACGCTTTGGTCGGATGGCTCCAAGGGCGTTGGGGGCGACGCATCAGAAACCTGACATATCAGTAAATAGCAAAGTAGAAAACATCTCATAAATTAGGACTTGGCAGTTTTAATTTCAATACAGCAGTTTGACCAACAAAAATAAATTCTAAAAACCAAGTTTTGTTCTTCTTGAACAACACTCTACATCAGTGCAACAGTTTGATCTGCAAAATAAATAAAAATGATACTTTTCACGTTTAACAGACGCTTAACTCCTCACTGTTAACTCAGTCTCACTTTCCAGCCCTGCATTCAGTAACTTACCAAAGAAGAGCCATGAAAAACACTGAGGCAAAAGCCTAAATGTTTTTTTTTATTATTTTTTTTGTTGTAATATTCAGCCACAAACATTTAACTAAAATATATGTTTCTGTCTCTACCGCCCTTTTGACTCTCTGCAGCCTGAAGTTCCTGCATGGATTCATGTATTTACAACAGACACTACAGTAATGTACAATGTCAGAATGATAAAGTATGTTTTTTTCATACAGAACTTAATTTTCAGATGTATATGTTGAAAATCACTTCAACTCTGTGTAGCAAAAAAATTCACTAATTATTCACTTATTTATTTTTAAACCTCTCCTCATGAACTTTTCTTATTGTCTAGTAACATTTACCCTTATAGTGTGGAAATAATGAAAAAAATATTGAAACGTTGAAAGAAATCAACCTGACATCAGTCTCCACCTGTTGTCCTTTCTGGTTTTATTGAAATCAATATATTTTGTTATATCTTCACACTCTGAAACTCCACCTGGCTCTCCTATGTCTTCCCTGACCTGCTCATCTCATAGTTTA
Organism: Poecilia picta; assembly: GCA_033032245.1. Taxonomy (NCBI): domain Eukaryota; kingdom Metazoa; phylum Chordata; class Actinopteri; order Cyprinodontiformes; family Poeciliidae; genus Poecilia; species Poecilia picta. Next base: position 28,498,108 of record CM065364.1, on the reverse strand, counting down.
GTTTATTTAAAAATTAAAAACAATTCATACATATTTCAATAACCTAAATGAAGATCCTCACCAGAGCTTCTTCATTTTTCTTCAACATCATTCTAGATATTCTCTTAAATATCAATATAATATAATATAATATAATATAATATAAAGACATGTTAAATGGTCAGTATGATCAGGTGTTGCTCACTTTAAATAATAAAAAGGCTCATTTTGCTGCCGTTTCAGTCTCATTCTAAATCATTGTGACTAGCCTAGCTAACTTTTAAACAAAGTTAGCAGTAACATTTTGACATGTGACTATTCCAGAATTAAAACGGCTTAACCAAAAAGATTTAGTTCTATATATGAAAGTAAACTGACAACAAGATGTTATAAACGAGCGATATTCATGGCAAAATTCAGATGGTTTACCTCGTTCGAACGGAGTTTCCCGCTGCTGCCGTTTTTACTCGGAGCTGATCAGTGGGGGAGGGGAAACAGGAAGCGCTCTGCTGAATGCGCTGAGGTGCGCCTTCAAAATAAAAGCATGCGAGTGGAAGATTTTAAAATTCTTCGCAACTGCGGTGAAATTACTGGGGGGGACGAACGTGACTCTCTCCAATATTGGGGGGGACATGTCCCCCCTTACCCCCCCGCCTCCTACGCCTATGCATGGCTCTAAGATTTAGTTAAAAGACGATATGTTGAAAAGACACATTATGTTAACCAGGGCTGTAACAGTTCATCGACTTATTTGAGTACCTTATTAAAATTCCTCAAGGAAAATCGATCTGCCTCTATGCTTCTCTAAATTATGTTTAACTATTTACCACACTGTGTCAATCAGTGAGCTAAAGTGTGCTAAGTGCTATTAGCACAACGTAGAGGGACCAAACATCATCGTTTTTCAGGGCGCCAATTCTTGAGAAACTTCCTTAACTTGTTCAATTACGAAATCAACTACAACTGATGTCTGACAAAGTAATGAAGTCCTCTTACGTCCTACAGAGTTCACATATACGAGCTTCCATGCTGCTCCAAATGAAACCAACAGCACAGGACATGTTGTCAGTAAGATGATAGAAATGATAGAAATGATTTTAATGAGATTGACTACTTTCTCTTAAAACTGCAATATTACATGTACGTTTAATATGTTGGTCATAACATCATGATTTTTATACATAGATATAGAAAATACATCATAATCAACTTGCTTTGCTTTTACTGAACAGAACTTTATTAAAGGTATTTAGCCTATTGATTATGATATGCAGCTCATTTGGTTTTATTTGTGTATTTAGGTGAAACATTCAATAGACAGAGGTAACATGCTCTCTCCATTTGCAACACGACTCAAAAATAGATCAGAGACCAATTAATAACTTTATGTATAAAATACATTTCATTTATTTCAAATTAAATTCAACTGTATTTGGACAAAATTATGGAAATGTAGGGGTGTGGTAATATAGGCTATTAAATCTTTAAGTGCTTCCTATGGCCACACACTGTACACTACAAACAACAAAAACAACAAGAGCATTTCAGAGTGGCACTTTCTTCTTGTCCAGAGGAAAATGGACAACAGTGTCTGTCTGTGCTCTGTGTCTCTGTTCAGAGCTGCATTGAACATGAATACACATAACTTTCAATTTCAGGGAATGTCATCATTCAGTTCTTTTGGTTTTAATTTCAACACCATGTGAGTGAGCTGTCACTTAGCCATCAGTCATAACTTTTCTCCTGCCTTTCAGTAATTCCCTCGTTGAACAAACGCTCCCATGTGAACCGGCCTCTGTGAAACTCAGCTCTTAAATCCTGTTGGCCTGGGAGGAGCTGCCTCTGTGTCCTGATGATGCACAAACGTGTCAAAGTTTCAGCCGAGAAATCATCGATATCTTCTCAGCCAGGCGTCGGCCTACTTGTTAATCCACGCCACTTCATTGTCGGCGCGCGGCGGTTCGATCTACACGCGCTCAGTCCCTGCGTCCTGCTCTGCATCGCTGGGTTCATCCCACCGCCGGCGTCTGGGCTTAATGAGCTCCTCCAGCAGAGACCCAATGTCATCCAGCCGGTTCGGGGAACATGTCTGCGTGTGTGTGTTGTGTGTGTGTGTGTGTGTGTGTGTGTGTGTGTGTGTGTGTGTGTGTGTGTGTGTGTGTGTGTTTGTGTGTTAACCTTGCACGCTGTTGACATGAGCGTGAAGTTGGGGCCCGATCGCTGCTTGCTCTGATTTCTCAGGGTTAGAGCGATAATGTCGTAGATGATGATGGGTGAGCGGAGAAGAGAAAGCAGATCTAGCTGCGGTTTGGATCCAGAGAGCAACATGCAACAACAAGCAGCAACATGCAGCAACGTGCAGCAGTGCTATTTGACCCAGGCTGCCCCTGGAACTGTTGCACATCCTCTCCAGCAAAAAGAAGCAAAAGCTCACCCTGCTCCTGATCCGCCATTCTCCTCTCATCTCATCACCTCCGCTCTTCTCTTCAGCTTCCTTCCTCTGGTTCTTCTTCATCCTCTGTGCTCATCTTCCATCTCCCCTCCGCTCCACCGCCTCCCGTTTCTTGTGAGCTGAGAGGAAAAATAGAACTGAAGGGAGATTGTCTCTTCTGCTTGACTAAGCCGAGCCTTATTACACAACCAGATCCTTAGGCTTCAAACTTTTGAGACTATATTGTGCCAAGTAAGCATCAGAAAGAGGCAAAGAAACTGAGTTGTAGAAGAAACATGAAGGCAGGTTTGAGGGAGGAAAGAAAGAAAACAGGGTAGAATATGAATCATAAACCTTCAGTCTGTCACTGCTGATGCTGCGTTGATCTCATGCACACAGCCAGTCACACGTACAACACAGTAGTGGCTCGTAGTTGTGAATTTTCAAAGTTCTTTACAAATTAGGATCTGTGGAACGTATTTGTATTTAGTCTCCCTTTATTAAATACAATCCTGTGCAAACATTGGCCTTCAGGAGTCAGCAAGTAACCGAGATGTTTAAAACAAAATCCCATTAGTCTGTCATCTGAAAACTAGACAAGAGCAAGGCACAACTGAAAATTACAACAGTTTATTAGGTCCACTGTAGATAGAAGGGAAAACTTCGGAAAATTCAGAGTTTAAAAAGTCAAAGATTTTGCTAGAAAAAAAACTGAAATATTGAGGCTAATCTCAGAAATTTTCTAGAAAAGACATGAATTTGTACGTTTCAGAAGAGAGCAGCCTCTCTTCAAAACCATTTCACAGTGGAAGCTTTTGTAGCTACAGACATTTTATTAAGGGTTTGTTGAACCGATTCTCCTCCAATATCCATTGTCCTCAGTGTCTTAACTGAGTCACCCACACATTGCAAATAATTCCATTTTGAAGTTCACCATATTGAACATTTTCATTTTTCAGCTTAAATGCAGTGGGATACGGTTTTGTTTCTGGATGTTTGGTCGGCATTAACAACCGAGTGGAAGCCAAAGTAATGTTTTGATTTCTTAAACTACTCATGTCTTCTGTAGAGCAGAACCAGGTGAGAACAGCTGCTGTAAATCACGTCTGATGTGACTGAGGTTCAGGAAGCAGAGTACTTGTGCTGAGTAGCAGGTTGGATGAGTGTGTTAATGGGAAACATTGTAAATAGACTGTGAAAAGCTTTTAAAAACACACACAATTGTTAAAAGTCAGATGAGCAAAGCTGTATTCTTAATGAGAACAAGTAAAAAGAAAAGGAAAAAAAACGGTTTTAGAGATAAATTTCCATATTGTGATTTTTTTTTGTTGCTAAAAATGGCTAAAGGGTCTATCAAGACAAAAGCAGGCAGCTGTGACAGAAACCATCAGGAAGTTGTTCTGACTCCTTTTTAATCAGCAGGCGCCTGGTCCTGCTGCAGGTGGGCTCAGAGGTTTTTAACCTTTCATTTCCCACAGAGCCCCCAAGAACAGAAGCTGCTCATTAGCATGCTCATTCAGGCCTCTGTGTTCCTAATGAAGAACTTATGCTGTGGTTTTAGATGAGGCATAAAGCGGCAGAGAACATTTAAACGACTGCCGCTGATGTTTGTCAGGTTTCCGCCTAATAACTAAAATCGATCTGCATGTTTTATTAGTGCATACAATATTTTCATTACTATTGTGTTCTGAAGGTTTGTGGACCTGCAGGCGTTAAGAATCTAACTGGAGACTCTAGAACAGGCTGAACTGAACAAAGCCATATCTTTTCAAAGTCCCATCATCCAAATGAAAACTTGGGCTTATTATAAAAAACTGATGTCAGGTGTTTCATTTTTTTTAGTTTATGCATTTATTTCTTTTTCAGCTTTAATTTGCTTGTTTATATCATCCTCTTAATTTACAATATTTATGGCTTGAACTATAATATTTATTTTTATATTTTTTTTATTTATAATTTAGTAATGCACATGTATGTAAGCTCCTGCATTAGGATGAGGGTTTTTTTTGGTCAAAATTGGTTTATTTCACAAAACTGCAACGGAAACACCTGATCAACAACCGGATGTTGCCACTGATGCAAACCGTGAAGGCAGCAGTTGGAGGATCAGAGTTCATGGTAACTTAAATGACTTATCGCATGAACCAATGTGTGTGTGCTCATGTGTGATTTTAATTGCGTCCCTTATTTAATGAAGGTTAATCCTGATGGTATTTTCCTCTAAATCGACACTAGCAAAATATTGTCAAAGTTTCGCACAGCTCGTGTGTGTGTGTGTGTGTGTGTGTGTGTGTGTGTGTGTGTGTGTGTGTGTGTGTGTGTGTGTGTGTGTGTGTGAGCTACCTGCAACTGTATGAGTGTTCAGATGTTTCTCACTCAGTCCCTGCACTCATTAGGATCAAAGTAATGGCTGCCGCCTCATCAGTCTGGCATATGGTCGGAACCAGTAACAAGCAGGTCGGTGGAGTGTCAGGGTCTTGATTTACACACTGCCTGGTTTGAGGTGTGGAAGTGAAGCTCTCTGGTGTTTAAGCAGTGTCTGCAGCTCTTCCTGGTGTGGATGGTGGATGTCTCCACCCTGGCGGCTCACCTTTGTGCAGCAGTAGCTCTGCTTATCTAAAGGGTCTGTGTGTGTGCGTGTGTGTGTGAGATGCTCAGCAGGAGTGCTGGCTGCATGTGTCAGTGCCTGGGATTATCCTCTCTAGGATGGCTGCTGGATTGTGCAGATGCTGCTGACACTTCGCTACAATAGAAGCAATTAACTGAAGCTTAACTTTGTTTATGTCTGTTTTAGACAATGGCTGTTTGTGTAACGCTGACCTCAGGTGCCAATAGACATTAAATTGTGATACCTATTGGCACCTTAGGTACAAATAAATATCAACTTAAGTTATTTGTACCTAAGGTGACAGGTATCACGTTTCTACTGTATCATTATGATTACAGAGCTATAATGTGTCATCTTGCATTTTCTGTAGCTTGCATCGATGTGAATGCCGAGGCCATTTGCTTCGTAAATGTCTGCTGAGTTTCAGAAACCTTCACCTTGAGCCGCCTCTGTTCTAAAACGACAATTAGAACAGTCGTCTGAATTTCACTGCAATTCCGAACTAACATGTCACCATAAACTTTGTAGTCATAGTTAACTGTAGTTGTCTTTGGAAGCAGTTTTTAGATCATAGCTGTGAAGCTGAGATTTCATTCTCCTCTGCATGTGTTCAAACAACTAAGCTAAGTTTACGTCTAACAGGTTATGTGTTCCCACTGCACTAACAGCTGAGACAAATCATGGTCTTTATTGATGTAATATATCATGTTGGTAGTTTGTATTGTTGTAGATTTCGAGGTGATGTTTGATACAAAGCAGATTGTAAATATAAATCCTCTGCATGTCCCTTGGAACCAGTAACCGGCCCAGGCCTTGGTGTCAGATAGACCCGCTGTGGCTCTTTGCCTTTTGTATAAAAGTAAAACTAATAGAGCTGCAAAACAGTAAAACGATTCTATAAAAGACAATATAGTTTAATGAGCGACATCGAGGTTTAGAGTCGGTCAGTGAGTCGAGCTGCATGTTTCATTCAGGCTGCGAATGACTGGAGCCTGGATGAAGTGATGACAAGACGTGAAGGAAGAGTTTCCTTCTTCAGTCGGGGGCAAAGTGTTGAAGGAGGCTTCGACTTCATTATGTGTTAATAATAGCATTAATACAGTGTATCTGGAAAGTATTCACAGTGCTTCACTTTTCCATATTTTTTGTTATCATTCCAAATTGAATTGAATCAATTTATTTCCTCAACATTCTCCACAGAAACGGCGTAGAGGAGCCATTATAGATGGAGGAGTACATTTCTGCCAAAACAAATCTCAGAAATTTTCTATTAAAAACCTGAAAATTTCCAAGTTTGAAAAATCTAAACTTTGCGAGAAATAATCTTAAATTTTGAGATCAATTGGAGATTTCCAATCCTTATCTAAAAATGTGAGTTTATTCTTTTTTCTCTATCTATGCTGCCATAGATATATGATTTTATTATTTCCCTAACATGGGATTCTCCTCTAAATTAATTCACCTTTTTATCCTCTGATCTTGTGAAATATCATAGAATGTTAAGTCTAATTACCTCAGAAGTTGCCATAGTTCTTAAGTTTCAGATACTACAGTGGCATTGTTTGTCTCCAACATATCCACCGTTTCTATCGCTCATTAGCTGATGGAGCCAGTAGTAAGACCTCGTCCCTGGTTCTCTGTCCACTCAGCTGTGATGCCTCTGTTATGTAAATGTTTTTAAAAAAATATTTTGTGATGATCATGCAGCTCTGTGTGGCGGGTGGTGCTGAACGCTTGCACCCACAGCAAGGGACAGAAAACCAGACAGCAAGGAGGCTTGTTTTCCAGAGACGCTGTGTGAGGAGATGTGATGTTTTTTTTTCTTTCACATTTGGACAATTTATCATAGAGGAGCACAATGGCAGAAAAAAAAGTGTCAAACTGTTGGTGAGAAATCGTTTTATTACATTTTGAATAATCAGTTGACAAACCAGCCAGTTATTACCAGTTATATGGCTGAAGTGTGAAACTTTGAGCTCAGACACTACAGATCCTCTCAAAGCAGCACTCTGGGTTTCTCAGGCTCTGGGCTTCTCTTCCTGTTGTTGTTCCTCATCTATGCTGCTCCCTCTGTGTCCTGACAAAAATATTTTTGCTTTCCATCGCTTCCTGTCAAATTTTCATATAAATCTTTGCTACTAAAAAACTTGTCGCTGCTCTCTTGTCCACAGGAAGCCATTCTGTTGGTACGTTTATCTCTGGTCTGTGTTTACCTCGCTCTATCACCCCCTGGCTTGGAAACCATAGGTGCTATTTAAGGGTATGGCTATTTAAACTATAAAATGTTTAGTTTAATTCAGACACTCACACTGGTAGCTTGAAACAGACATTTTGATGATGATGAGGATGAGGTTTGGTATTAAACCGTTTTCTTTGGCTTTTGTGACTTTATGCAGTTCTAAGTGTATTGTTGTTTGCTTGTAAATGTTTGCGTTTCAGTTCCAAATGTGCGCAAGACTTTGATATTTGACCAAAGTCGAAAAAACACAATTTCGCAATTGCAGTGTTTTACATTATAAAACAAATGCAACTAAAATCACACATGAGTACCTTGTTCATGTGACAAGTTGTTAAAAAACACTGCAAACACCACTTTCGGTCAGTCTCTTTGTCATCTCCACCAGTGGTAACATCCGGTTGTTTTTCACATGACTGGTTTCCATTGCAGTTTTGCGGAATACACTAATTTTGATACTGCAAAAAACAATCTGGCTCATCCTAGCCCCACAACTTTATATCGAAAAACAAAGTTGTTTTTTTTAATTGGTGCATTTCTATTATACAAATTTGTTTTTGAAATGTCAAATTGCTCACTTTAAGGTCAATGGAAACACAGCTAGAGATTGTGCTGTTGGTCATGGATGTCTCTGTCTTTGGGGATGATTGTCCAGCTTGTCTCTGATTGGCAGATGCCCTCAAATCTCTATGTAAGACTCATTACTTGTCAGATCTGCAACAAGCTGAAGGCAGGAAGCTGAAATAAATCCTATTTTTGCCTTATTCTTGTTGAGAACTGGTAACCCATTTACTAATCTCTGTTTGATTTTTTTTTTTAATTGGAGTTGTGTGTTTTATTATGAGCTATGTGGGAAGGAGAACACAGCAAATAAAGGAGTTTATGGGAAACCATAAATGTTTCTTGCTGAACAGAGACTTGAAAACTCTATGAAGACTCTGTGGCCGATCAAGAGAGAGAGTCCAAACCGCAGCCTGCGGTCATTTGTCTGACTGGCACACAAACACATCATCTTATTAAGTCCTTCACAGCACGAAGGCACAATCAAGTGTGTCAGATGCCAAGCCTTTTTGAGAAAAGGTTAATATTTCAGTTCCCGTTTGCTTCAAAGCTCACACTAAGCCACCGCTACCCATCTGCCTCTGATACCAGAACGGAGCTGGAGAAGCTCTGGAAGCTTTCCACAAACTGTGTCTGTGTGTGTGATAATCCACAGCGCTGGCAGAGACGCTGATAGCCGCGCCTGTCACGCCGTCGAGTCGGTACGTTTGTACCCCTGATGGAGCCGAAAGGAGCAGCGTGGAACGAAGATGGGGTGTGTGTGGTTTTCTGCCGGCCGGCCGGCCTCAGCCTGGGCTCCACGCTTCAGACATGCTGGGGAGGCTGGACGCTTCGCCGTTTGATTGATTGATTCCTGTCACGGGGGTTGGGGGAGTGCATGGGTTCTCACAAAAAACAAAGCCCTGTGGTGCTTTTGAAAATTTCTGGTCCAAATGTTTCGCGACGGGGATGAATATTAAGTGTGATGGAGAGAGAGAAAGAGCTGAATCCCCCCAGCAGGATGATGGCTGCCACTCAGGTTCTGCCTTAGTGGAATGTTGTTTATGTCAGATTAAGAAACTGTTGCAGTTACATAGAAGAACCCAGCAAAAAGCTTTGGTTTGTGTTTGACGGTTGATCTTTAGAAAATGTGAAATATGTTTTTGCTCCATGACTCTGAGGGCAAGCTCATGCCAGTGAGTCATATTCTGGGGAACAGGAGGCAAAGTAGGGCTTTCAATCAGAGTTGTCCATTTTTTTCATAAAGCACTTTGATGCTCAAGTAATTTCACTTGTATATATGTTTTTATTTCTTTAAAAATAGAATGTCAGAAAGTATTTGTACCCTTTCCAATGATCAATTAAAGAATCTTTACTGGCATTGCAACATTGCAAGTTTTCTTGAAATTGCTAAACAGCTTTTTAAACTTTACATTTGTATTTTGTAGATGAATCTTTGGTCATGAGCTCCAAAGCCTTTCTGGTTGGAACGCCTCCTTCCATCCATCCATCCATCCATCCATCCATTTTCTTCTGCTTATCCGGGATCGGGTCGCGGGGGCAGCAGCTTCAGAAGGGAGGCCCAGACTTCCCTCTCCCCAGCCACTTCTTCCAGCTCCTCCGGGGGAACCCCAAGGCGTTCCCAGGCCAGCCGAGAGACATAGTCCCTCCAGCGTGTCCTGGGTCTTCCTCGGGGCCTCCTCCCGGTGGGACGTGCCCGGAACACCTCACCAGGGAGGCGTCCAGGAGACATCCTGACCAGATGCCCGAGCCACCTCAACTGGCTCCTCTCGACGTGGAGGAGCAGTGGCTCTACTTTGAGTCTCTCCCGGATGACCGAGCTTCTCACCCTATCTCTAAGGGAGAGCCCGGCCACCCTGCGGAGGAAACCCATTTTGGCCGCTTGTATCCGTGGTCTCGTTCTTTCGGTCATGACCCAAAGCTCATGACCATAGATGAGGGTGGGAACGTAGATCGACCGGTAAATCGAGAGCTTCGCCTTTTGACTCAGCTCTCTCTTCACCACGACGGACCGGTACAGCGCCGCTTCACGGCAGACGCCGCCACAATCCGCCTGTCGATCTCCCGCTCCCTTCTTCCCTCATTCGTGAACAAGATCCCCAGATACTTAAACTCCTCCACTTGAGGCAGGACGACCCCCCTGATCCGGAGAAGGCACTCTACCCTTTTCCGGCTCAAGACCATGGCCTCGGATTTGGAGGCACTGAGCCTCATCCCGGCCACTTCACACTCGGCCGCAAACCGTTTCAGCGAGAGCCGCAGATCACGATCTGATGAAGCCATCAGGACCACATCATCCGCAAAAAAAGAGATGCGATCCTAAGGCCACCAAAATGGATCCCCTCAACACCTCTACGCCTAGAAATTCTGTCCATGAAAGTAATGAACAGAATCGGTGACAAAGGGCAGCCTTGGCGGAGTCCAACTCTCACTGGAAACGAGCCCGACTTACTGCCGGCAATGCGGACCAGACTCTGACACCGGTCATACAGGGACCTGACAGCCCGTATCAAAGGGCCCGGTACCCCATACTCCCGGAGAACCCCCCACAAGGCCCCCCGAGGGACACAGTCCAACGCCTTCTCCAAGTCCACAAAACACATGTAGACTGGTTGGGCGAACTCCCATGCACCCTCCAGGACCCTGCTGAGGGTGTAGAGCTGGTCCAGTGTTCCACGACCAGGACGAAAACCACACTGCTCTTCCTGAATCCGAGGTTCGACTATCCGACTGACCCTCCTCTACAGGACCCCTGAATAGACCTTTCCAGGGAGGCTTAAGAGTGTGACCCCTCTGTAATTGGAGCACACCCTCCGGTCCCCCTTTTTAAATAGGGGGACCACCACCCCGGTCTGCCAATCCAGAGGAACTGCCCCCGATGTCCATGCGATATTGCAGAGTCGCGTGAGCCAACACAACCCTACAACATCCAGAGCCTTAAGGAACTCCGGGCGGATCTCATCCACCCCCGGGGCCCTGAGGCCACCGAGTAGTTTTTTAACCACCTCAGCGACCTTGTCCCCAGAGATTGGAGAGCCCAACCCAGAGTCCACAGGCTCAGCTTCTTCAACAGAAGGCATGTTGGTGGGATTGAGGAGGTCTTCGAAATATTCCGCCCACCGACCCACAACGTCCCGAGTCGAGGTCAGCAGCACACCATCCCCACTGTAAACAGTGTTGGTGCTGCACTGCTTCCCCCTCCTGAGACGCCGGATGGCGGACCAGAATCGCCTCGAAGCCGTACGGAAGTCTTTCTCCATGGCCTCTCCAAACTCCTCCCACGCCCGAGTTTTGGCCTCAGCGACCACCCGAGCCGCATGCCGCTTCGCCCGCCGGTACCCATCAGCTGCTTCTGGAGTCCCACAGGCCAAAAAGACCCCATAGGACTCCTTCTTCAGCTTGACAGCATCCCTCACCGAAGGTGTCCACCAACGGGTTCGGGGGTTGCCGCCGCGACAGGCACCAACGACCTTGCGGCCACAGCTCCGATAAGCCGCCTCGGCGATGGAGGCACGGAACATGGTCCACTCAGACTCAATGTCCCCCACCTCCCCCGGAACGTGTTCGAAGTTCTGCCGGAGGTGAGAATTGAAGCTCCGTCTCACAGGGGACTCCGCCAGACGTTCCCAGCAGACCCTCACTACACGTTTGGGCCTGCCAGGTCTGACCGGTTTCCTCCCCCACCACCGGAGCCAACTCACCACCAGGTAGTGGTCAGTGGACAGCTCCGCCCCTCTCTTCACCCGAGTGTCGATCATCGAACTGCGGCCTAGGGTGTCCTGGTGCCAAGTGCACGTATGGACACCCTTATGCTTGAACCTGGTGTTCGAGATGGACAGACCGTGACGAGCACAGAAGTCCAGCAACAGAACACTACTCGAGTTCAGATCAAGGGGGCCGTTCCTCCCAACCACGCCCCTCCAGGTCTCACTGTCATCACCCACATGAGCGTTGAAGTCCCCCAGCAGAACAAGGGAGTCCCCAGGAGGGGCACTCTCCAGTACCCCCTCTAAGGACTCCAAGAAAGGTGGGTAATCTGAACTGTTGTTCGGCCCGTAAGCACAGAAAACAGTCAGAACCCGTCCCCCCACCCGTAGGCATGTCCATGAGGCTACCCTCTCGTTCACCGGGGTAAACCCCAACGTGCAGGTGCCAAGATGGGGGGCAACAAGTATGCCCACTCCTGCCCGGCGCCTCTCGCCGTGGGCAACTCCAGAGTGGAAGTACGTCCAGCCCCTCTCAAGGAGACTGGTTCCGGAACCAGAGCCATGCGTCGAGGTGAGGCCGACTATTTCTAGCCGAAACCTCTCAGCCTCGCACACTAGCTCCGGTTCCTTCCCCACCAGAGAGGTGACGTTCCACGTCCCAAGAGCCAGCTTCTGCAGCCGGGGATCAGACCGCCAGGGTCCCCTCCCTCGGCCGCCGCCCGTAACACACAGCACCTGACCCCTTTGGCCCCTCCGACAGGTGGTGAGCCCATTGGAAGCGGAATCCACGTCTCCTCTTTGGGCTGAGCCAGGCCAGGCTCCGTGGTTAAAAGCCCGGCCACCAGGCGCTCGCCATCGTGCCCCACCTCCAGGCCTGGCTCCAGAGTGGGACCCCGGTGACCCGCGTCCGGGCGAGGGAACGCCAAATTCAAAGTTTGTGTCCATCAGAAAGGGGTCTTCAGGCTGCGCTTTGTCTGGTTCCTCACCTAGGACCTGTCTGCCTTGGGTGACCCTACCAGGGGCATAAAGCCCCAGACAGCATAGCTCCCAGGATCATTGGGACACACAAACCCCTCCACCACAATAAGGTGGCAGCCCAAGGAGGAGCCTCCTTCCTATAACACTAATATTTAACATTTGTGATTGAAATATGGCAAAATGGGAAAATGTGTAAGTGGTCTGAAGACTTTTGTACCCGTTATAACCACCAACGTTTTCAGAGTGTTTTGCTAAAGAGGCAGTATCATGTAAAATTAACTTTACATTGTGTTATAATGTTTTTCCCTCATCAAAAACATACGTGGAGTGTTGCCTTGATTATTTCATGCATGTTTGAGAAATCCTTTAATCTCTATGGCAACCATTCAGCTGTGCAAAATGCCTTGGTGGACCTAGCTCCGCCTTTGGGGACGAAGCTCCTCCTCTGAGCTGCAGGTTCACAGAGCAGCCATCCTCTATGCCTCTCAGCTCCTTCAGACTAGCCAGCAGCAATTAGCTCAAACTCAGACCACCATGCCACAATTTGACAATCTGTTGTTTTAAGGAGATAATCATTCTTCATGTGAACTTCTGGTTTTAAATCTGTGACATATTCCTTCTCATTATTTCACCATTTAACCTCTTAATCCGCACCCGAACGCCCACATGCCGTTTTTCCATTGTATTTTCCGGGGCTGAGATTTAAGGGTTTAACCTCTGCCAGTGTCCATTATGACACTTTGATTGGGCAGCCTAGAGCCCCCTCCCCCCCCCACCCTCTTTTGATTGACACCGCATTCGACCAGTAGTTATATGAAATGGATTTTCCTGAGCCAATAATATCCAGAGAGCGACTTGACATGCCTGTATCCTTTCTGGAATATTTCTGACTCGTCAACTCGGAGACTAAGTCTAAAGCCACCGATGTGTAGCCAACACATGTCCTGTTATAAGTATATAAGGCATTTTAGGGTTTGTTTTGATTATTTTAGTAATTCTGACCTGAAACAAGACAAGTTTGGTTTGATTTAACTGTGGACAGTGAGAAAATGTCCCTCTTTCACCTTTTAGGCATGAATGACGCATCAGGGTTACACAGCTGTGAAACATGACAGCATAGTGCAGTAGGGACATTTCTGCCAAAAACGCTAAGAAATTTTGAAATTATTTTCATAAATGTTCTATAAAAACAAGAAAATCTAAGTGCTTGAAAAGTAAAAAAAAAAATCTATAAAACCTCAGATATTTTCTATGAAAAAAACTTGGAAGTGTCTGAGTTGGACAAGACAAAAATCTGACTTTTGGAGATTATCTGGAATTTACAAGTTTCATTCTAGAAGATTTCTGAGATTAATCTCAAAATTTCAGAGTTTTTTTTGGCAGAAATGTAATTTATTTCTTCTGTCTTCTGTCTCTAATATGCCATCGTAGTGACAGCACCTCGTTCCAAAACAAGTGACTTTTAAAGAACTTCACAGTAAACAGCAAATAAGCTAAACGTTTGTCAGGAGGCTACGCTTAGCGAAGAATGGGAGCCATGTTTGATCTACACATCCACACAACAAGCTGTTGATTGGACCGGATGGTTGAGTGAGTTGAATGCGCAGCGTAACATCAGAGCAGTGTTTGTTTTCTGTGACTTTAAAGCCAGCCAGTCAGCCCCGAGGTTGGCTGGTTAGTCCTGATTTACTTTCAAGAGTTTCCGAAGGGCCTCCGTTAGATGTGCTGCTGCCACGGAGGAAATAAATTTATAACAGCAGAAAACAAGGTCATCCAGTCTCTGGCTGTGTTCGTAGCTGAAATGAGGCGGGGAGGAAACCTGACACACACGATGAGCTCAAAAAGATGAAAATGCTAAATGTCAACGGAATTGATTCTGAAGCTCTTGAAGAACCTGACAGGATAAACTGCGAGTTGGTCGGAAACAAGAGCCACTAATGTGTGCCGCAGTTCTTTACTTTTCAGTCAGACGGCAGAAAAACCTTTGAAACACTCTGGGCTTTATTTCAGTAGAAAAAGGTTTTCACTAGGAATTGTTCCCAAGACTGAGCAGTTGTATTCTTGGGCTTTAATGTAATTGAAATCTGATCTTTATCAGTTTTGAAAATGCTGTAAAATCCAGAATCAACATCCTGGATTTTAGTTCCTACTTATAAATGCCCTGAATAAAGGTCCTAATGACACACCAAAAAAAAATACATAATGCAAAATAAAAGACAAAAACTAAAATCATGACAGTAAAAGCAACTTTTCTGCCAATCTGACCAATCACCTTAATGCTTCCCGTATTTCCTTCTCTTCTGACCAATCACTCGGCTGAATTTTGACCAATCCCGTTAGTCCTCCTCAAATTTAACTTCCTGTTTCATGACGTCTCTTAACAGTAAAACCTGCATGTGTGACGCTAAATGGAAACGTTTGTCTCAGCTCCAGTCTCTACTTGTTTTTAAGAGGAGGAAGCTGTGATCCATCTACTTTCAGCACCAGAATCAGTGCAACAGACGTAATGATGATACGTTACACCTTATGTGTCGCTTCAAAGTAAATATTTATTCAGACATTTATAAATGTAGTTCCCAATGAAATGTTTGAATCTTTTTTCACGCTAAGTATTTAGATCCAAGTTGAATATTTTGTTGGCTAAATATTTAGTTCCAAAGTAAATATATATTTAGTTGACAATTTAAAAATATAAAAATAAAAATACACATCACTGGAGCAACACCTGAAGTGGTTCAGGTGTTGCCAGTCTCAGGAGCTTCTATAGAACTCCTGCAAAACCCAGCTTTTATTTTGATGGTCCACTTCCTCTTTTCAGCATGCCAATTTGCATGTTAGCTAAATATTTAGCTTGGACTTAAATATTTAGCAAGCTATTTAGAAAGCTAAATATTTAACTTGATTTCTAAATATTTAGTTAGCAAGTCAATATTAAGGTCCGAGTTAAATATGTATTTTGGAAAATAAATATTTAGCTTAAAAATTACATGTTTAGCTGAAAAAATGAATGCCTAGTTTGGAAAATAACACAGTGAAAATATGACTTTGAAAAATGAACACCCTTTTTTATTCTTTTTCTCTAAGATAAGCTAAATAAGCCAAAAATATTGCTATAAAATTTTTACTGTGCAACTTTACAAATGGCAGCTCATAAGAATACCACTGCAGTGATTTATAAAATATACTAAAATGCAGTTTGAGCTGTTGCTTGCTGATGCTGAGAGCATCATCAATCTGTTTCTCTCTCGCCCTGCATATTGGTGTTTCTCTGTTGCTTCATTATTTATAACTAGATGTTCTTCTTGTTGACATCTGGGTCATGACCACGGCGAGGTTCACCCTAAAAGCTTTCCTCCGTTTTTCTCTGACCCCTCTCAGCTCGGCTTTCTTTCATGGTTCATGCAGCTGGTGAGGAAATCCAGAGCAGCTTTTTATTTATTCATGGATTAAAAGCACAGAGCCCACATACCTGTGACAGGGTGTCAGACACACACACACACACACACACACACACACACACACACACACACACCCTGATGACTGATAAATCATCTCCAATTCTTTTCCACATGTTTGATATTTAACTTGCAATATTCAACTGGCAAACAAACACACTTTCCATTAAACTTGAGATATTTGTTGGTTTTCTTTGGAAGAAAATTATTGTTGATTGCAACTTTACTTCTTAATCTATATTTATGGAAAATACATGAGATTTATAGAAATGTCTAGGATGGAAGCAGCGTTGCTGCAGCTTCTCTCATGTTGCTCTCAGCCTCTTCTCAGCATCACTTGACAGTTTCCATCAATTTTGGTCAAATGTGAAATATTTATATTCACATAGCAGCTTATGATTGCTGGTTTTAGATGGTGACCTTAATAGCAATATTTGTGAGCAGTTTCCAGTTATTTTCTGAAGGTTTTTGGCCCTGATGAGCACCGGTTGCTCTGCTGAAGGTCGAGCGGTAATGAACCATCCACGTTGTTTTGTGTGGCGCCACCAGACACATCCTTTAACTTGACATTTAGCTTATGAGGCAATCAACAAAATGGGAACTCATTACTGTGGATCAATAGGCTGGTGAAGGCATCACAAACCGCTCAGACGCAAATGTTTTACACGCTGGTCCCTGTAAATACCAGCATGTTCCGTGTTCACCTGACAAGTGGATTAATACAGGATTAGTTCAAATGTCAACCGAGGGAGAATTATTTTAATAAATCTGGGATGAAGAAATATTAATACTAATATAAATATTTCTTCTGTTAACAAAAGCTGCTGGTTGAATCGGATCTACTGATGTATCACTAAACTGAATTGCTTTCCTTGACTTTACTACTAAATAGTGCAGTTGAAAGGGTTGGGAAAGTTATTTTATTCATCTTTCTTGTGTGGAGTACTTATTAGCAGTCAGTATTTTACCTGCAGTACACAACAATTAGATTGATGTCAGGCTGGAGAATTTGAATTTTTAGGTGCAGAATTCAAAAAAGGAGGTTATGTATACATGGATTGGGTAGTGAATACTCAACAGAATATATGATCAAAAATATGTATTCAATTATTGTTCAATAACAGCTGAATGGAGTTTACTCCCAACTTATGCTGTCGCCATTTTGTGGACTAGCGTTAGCGCCACCAGGGGAAGCATGGAGAACTGTAATGTATTGACAGCTGATGTAAACTGATTGTGTGGGGAAAAAAATCTATTTCACATCAGTTCACAAAGCTAATAAATATATTCATGAATATGAAAACAAAGTAGGAAACAAATATCTATAATTTCATTATGTTTTAGTCTTATAAATGCAAGATATAGTTATAGATTTTCCCATTAATTGTCATTTTTATTTGTTTCAGTTAACAAAAATGTTTCCTCAATTTCAATTTCCATTTAAGTTGTTTTAGCTAATTGGAAATTAGCTAAAATGGTGATTAGCCGTAATGTTATGGCTGAATGGTATATTTTTAGCCAATAGAACCAGAGAGCAGTGCAGAGAGGTAGTCTGCTTCTCAACACCCCCACCCTCCCGACCTCCAGAGCCCCCAACCCGCAACCCTTCTTCCCAAACCACACACAGCACACGCAGTTGTCTTTTTGTGTCTTGTGGGGACTTCACATTGACTTCCGTTCATTTACAACCTAACCCGTACCCTCACACACCTAACCCCTAACCTAAAAACAGCATTTCTCCTCATGGGGACCTGGACTTGTCCCCATAACAAGCAGTGGTCCCCACAACCCCACAACATCGACAGAAATAGGTTCCCACAAGGATATAAAAACCTAGTTCACTCACACACGCACAAGCACACACACACACACACACACACACACACACACACACACACACACACACACACACACACACACGCACACACACACACACGCAGTCTGCTTGTGTGGCCGCTTTCTGAAGACACAGAGTGTGAGGAGGGTTTCAATGACTTCTGTCTGCAAGCGTACTCAAACAGCAGTGTTTTCACTGAGCAGAGTGCCCGGCAAACACTTCACCACAGACACACTTCCACACATAGGTTTGTATTCCCGCCGCGTGCTTGTCAAGAATTTCATTGACTGTATTCATTCCCTAAGCGTTCCCTCTCTGACATTTCCACCTAATCCCGCTCTAATCTCAGCCCTAAACCCCACATCCAAATCTGAAGTGCCCTGAAGAGAAGGAGACATATTCCGGCTGTGCCGTACTTGCCTCTCTCTTCGCTTTCTTTTCGAGGACATTTAATCCTCACGAGGATTAAATATTTTTGCATGAGAAGACACTTGGTGTCCCAAAGCCGCTGCAGTTTGGAACGCGCAACTGCCTGTATGTTCCTTCCTACAGCCTCATCTGTTACTGCAAACCAAACACTCTTAGCTGCTGTTAAATTGTCATTCTTTGTTCTGGCTTGTTTTGTTTTTGTCTCTTTCCCATGTCGACACAAAATCTGTGCAACCTTGGATTAATTAAAAAAAGCATCCTAAAGAAGTATCCTAACCCACATATGTTGAATTTTTGTTCTTTGTTTTGTCCTGTCTGCACTAATTGGTGAATAAAATAAAAGGATCATAGTATTGTTATGACATATATTCTGAAACATGAATCAGTCCAGAAGGTGTTAGTGTTTACCTGGAATATCAAATATCCCTCTGAATTTGGTCGTTTCAAGTCCACAAACTAAACTGTTGAAGATTTACATTTATCATATAAGGATTCATTTCTTTAGATGTCATTTTCACAGAAGTACACTGAGATATCTACGCTACCTTAAAAATATACCCAATTCAACCCAATTCGATTCTGTTCAAAAATACTTTATTAGTCCAAAAGGGAAATTACATGAGTGAGTTTATATTGTGTATTATATGGTGATGACTGTAGCGGTCTGTATTACAACTCCTAAAGAAGCTTCTGACTGAAGACTCTATTTATTTCTGCAACTTTAATAAGTGACAGAGTTATAAAGTCAGACACACTGCCATATCCGATGATTTCTACATGTGATTGAAAAGCTGTAACAGCTGATCACTTAATGATTTATAGATATTCATAGATTTTCTGGACTAAAAATACTCAGTTAACAGGTCTAACTGGAGTAGCAATAAAATGTAGCTGTGCAAAGTATTTGGATTGGACTGGAATTAACATATTTATAGATGATTTGGAGCTATAAAAGAATCAGTTTGATGTCCAGAGGAGAATCTGTTGCTCAGTGTAAAACCTGACTGTCCTTCTCTTTTTGGCTCAGTTTAATCTTCATATTTCTACATGAGCAGTAGATAAGTACGCTTCTATCTGCTGCTGCGTAGCAAAGGTTAATGAGAGCAAGGAGAGGTAATTATACACTGAACAAGCTTAACTGCTATATATGAAAAATAGTAATATAAATGTGTGCAATTACACATGTGGGTTAACATGAGTGGGCAGGAGCTCCATGACTCTGTGATGGTGATTTGATTTGTTGTTGATCTTAAAATGAACTAATAGAAGCATTTCAGTCAGTGAGCTAGTTCCATGGAGTAGATATGCTCACCGCTCTGAGAACATTCATGTATTCCTCTAAAGCTGGAATATGTCACTTTTATAAAAACATTTTTTTTAATACATATTTGTTAAAACTGTCTCTATATGCTGACAGTAAAACTCCTCTGACTCCTCCCTGCAGTTCTACTCTCATCTGCAGAAATGCACCGCTTGGTCAGAAACAACCAATCAGAGCCAGGAGGAGGGACTTAGTGCTGTCAATCATCCTCATTTTTGTGCTGTTCAATGTGCTAATGGCAGAGAAACAACGTACTGTTACAGGAAAACTGTTTCATGTTTCAGAATCCACCATCTTTGATGACTGTGGTAACTAGCTTTAGCATTTGTGGCAGGCTATGTTGTGGTGAGCCAGCCATAGCTTAGAGAGCAAGCGGGGGAGGGATGAGCACGAGAGTGATTGATAGCACTAAAACACTCCTCCTGGTTCTGATTGGTTGTTTTATTTTAATTTCCTTTACTTAACCTGTTAAAACCCCATTGAGACCCAGATCTCAGTTTCAACACAACCAATCAGTTCCATCTGGATAGAAATACACCACTCAGTTGTTTCTAACTGGTGTGTTTTTGCAGTTAGTACTGGGAGAATTGGGAGCGGGCAGAGGAACTAAAAATGGTCTGCTCTCACAACAAAATGTTAATTTTAGCAGTATGTAAAAAATGTATTTCTTATAAAAGTAACATACTGCAGCTTTAAGATTTGACTTTGGCTCAGGCTTTGAAAAATGAGGAAGACTAAATAAAAGGAAAGTTTAATGAAAGACACCAGGAAAAGAAAGTGTAATATGCTGTATATTGGGAGCATGACTCATTCAGGGAACTGAAGGGAATCCTTAGTCTCTGCTCTTCCTATTTTGACCCCTTCCTAACAAGAGTGGTTGTCTCCTAGGTGATATTTTTGGCTGAACATCCATCCATGCAGCAGAAAAATATTGAGCAATATCAAAGCAAAGGAGAAACAGACTTACCCAGTATTAAACTCCACTGTTGCGCTACAATCCATTACATGGCTGAGCAAAGTAATGCATTGTTGATTATTCTCACACTCTGCTCGGTCGAGAGGGAGAAACACAGAGGTCTGTCTTCTCAGAGCAAGAAGAGAAGAAAGAGTCACAGGTGCTGTTTTATATAGTTTTATATACACAGTCCAGTCACATTAATGTGACCACCACGTACTTTCCACTTCAGAGTTAAATAACCAATCACAGAAGGCAGGTGGCAGCACAGTGCAGTTGAGCGTATATAAAGGGTGTGTGTGGGCTTCGGAAAACATTTCAATCGTTGGCGTAATGCAGAAACGAAGCGATTTATCCGACGTCCAAAAGGGCATGATCATTGGCTTTCGGGCCAAGGGTGGAAGCATTTCCGAAACGGCTGAGTTTGTGAACTGTTCGCGTGCCGCCGTGGTAAAAGTGTACCGTGCATGGCAAAATGGGACTGTCCAAAATCAACGACGTGGCAAATGTGGTGCACCACGGGCCATAGATGACAGAGGCGAACGACGGTTGCGGAGATGCGTTCGGGCAGATAGACGGGCTACCGTTGAGCAACTGACCACTAAAATGAACCAAGGGGCAACCACAAGTGTCTCCCAAACCACTATTCAGCGAACATTGCTGCGTCTGGGCCTCCGAAGCGGACGCCTGGTTCGTGCACCTATGCTGACTGGTGTTCATCGACGACGAAGGCTAGAATTTGCACGCCAGTACAGCAGCTGGACGTCCACTGAGTGGCGACAGGTAGCGTTTTCAGATGAATCGCGTTTTATGCTCCATCGGACAGATGGACGTTGGCGTATAAGGCGTGAAACCTCTGAAAGGAACCACCCTGCAACCATTGCAGGAACGGTCCAAGCTGGAGGCGGGAGCATTATGGTCTGGGGAATGTTTTCCTGGCATTCTCTGGGTTCACTGATTATTGTGGAAGGCACGATGGATCAATACAAGTACGCATCTGTCCTTGCGGACCATGTCCACCCCTACATGCGCATTGTTTTTCCTCAGGATGATGGCATCTTCCAGCAGGACAATGCGAGGTGCCATACAGCTGCCAGTGTACGTGCGTGGTTCGAAGAGCACCAGGATGAGTTTACCGTCCTCCCCTGGCCAGCAAACTCACCTGACTTAAACCCAATCGAGCATCTGTGGGACCATCTCGATCGAGTTGTTCGCGCCATGGATCCTCAACCGCGTAATCTAGCGCAGCTGGCCACGGCATTAGAGTCGGCATGGCTCAACATCCCAGAGAAGACCTTCAGGGACCTAAGTGACTCTCTTCCTGCACGTCTCGTAGCAGTTCGCTCTGCGAAAGGTGGTTATTCTGGCTTTTGACAGATGGTCACATTAATGTGACTGGACTGTGTATGTTGGTGTTGTGAGCACAGCTGCACCACAGAAAGAAACCATGGATGAGGCCATCTGCTCATGGCTGGATGCTGAGGCACCTGCTGCAAACACACACACACACACACACACACACACACACACACACACACACACACACACACACACCCACACACACACCACACCCACACACACACACACACACACACACACACACACACAAAGAGGCATCTTTCTATCAGTTTAATTAACATTAGTGTACATTAACCTTAATGACCAAGCTAGCCTTTTCATTCAGACAGTGTTGCTGAGTGTCAACTGTTTCCAACGGGTACATTTCCATCAATAAACTCTGAAATTTTGAGATTATTCTCAGAATTATTTTAGAAGAATCTTGGAAATTTATAAACTTGAAAAGTAAAAAAAATCCCCCCCCCAAAAAAACTAAAAATTTTTTAGAGATTAATTAATTAATTACAAAGAAAAAAGTTAAAAAAAATTCTTGAGTTTCAGAATTACAAACCTTTTGACTTTTGAAACAAGAGAAATTCTGAGATTTTTTTTTTCCAGAAATATATTCCTCCTTTTTTTACGTTTCAATCTACAATTAGCCATCATAGATTTTTTTCGTCATGTTAGGTTAACATGACTCCTGGGATGGAACTAAAATATAGAATACTCTTAAAGAGTTCCAGCTGTATAAACAATGTGACATAGCACCGTCTGTGTGTGTGTGTTTGTGTGTGTGTGCGTGTGTGTGTAAATGTGTGAATGACTGATGAGGTTCTTTGGAGTCTCTTGGTAATTTTTTCTAAATCTGGCTGTTTTAGTTGGCATGATCGTTGCTGGAACTGACTGAATAACTTCTCACTTGTCAAAATTTAACTGATTGCTGTCTCAGACTTTTCAAACTCAGAAATTTCCTTTTTTTCTTGAATTTTCTGAGGTTAATCTCAAATTTTAGGGGGGTTTTTTTCTAACAAATTTTCAACTTTTCAAACTCCAGAAAATTCTCGAGAGTCCTTGGTGTAAATTTACCCCACCTTTTGTGTTTTATTTACAGTGGTCCTAATACGGCATAGTGATTTCTTCCCCTCGCTCCATATGTTGTTACTTTTCACGGGCTTCGTTCATATCGGCGAGGCAGAACGATATTCTTTGTTTTTATCAACAGGTGTGTGGGAGTCAGGCTTTGATCAAGGTCACTGTTGAATTAATGAAGTGCAGATGCTTCCTCTGTGTGGGGGCAGATTTCCCTTCAGCAGTGGCTTTACATCGCCTTACCGTGATTATCACCACAGAACCTGTGCAGGTCTGGAATGTTCCTTTCAAAATGTGACTATGTGTGAAACACCTGAAAGCTTTGAGTCAAAAATGACAGCACTGGAAAATGTTCTTTTTTCTGCATGGTGTGACAAAACCCTGAGGAGATTATTAAGCAATAGCAACTGTACTTCTTAGTAAGAGGATGCTCCGTTTTCTACTTACTTAGTCTCTCATATTTCTATTCCACC
Source organism: Poecilia picta (assembly GCA_033032245.1). Taxonomy (NCBI): domain Eukaryota; kingdom Metazoa; phylum Chordata; class Actinopteri; order Cyprinodontiformes; family Poeciliidae; genus Poecilia; species Poecilia picta. Next base: position 28,474,711 of record CM065364.1, on the reverse strand, counting down.
TCCTTTCCTCTCTTCCTTCCTTCCCTTCTTTCCCTCGTTTTGGTCTTTTTCCTCTCGTCCATTTTCTTCATTTTTGATCCTGAAGTATTTAAGGTAATGTTGCCAGATCTTGTGAGAGAAACAAGCAACCAGTTCAGTGGAAACGAACCTTAAACAAAAGTTCAAGTGGCAACCCATCACACTGTGTAAAACAGAGGCCGCTCGTAAACAGCATGAATTTATACATTTATTGTAAAAAAAAAAGGTGTAACTGATATCAAACACCCAAATACAGTATCCAGTATGCATTCAATAATAATAAATGTCTTTATTATTTATTTACATTAATAATAAATGCAAATAAATCTACATTTATTTTTTCACAATAAATGTAAACCTTGTACAATTATTGTAAACAAAAAGTTATAAGTGAGACTTAGCAGCCAAATAACCAGTATTTATCCCCTAATCTATTTTATAGAACTAATTATGGGCGATCAATGTTGATAAAAACTTACTGAACAGATGAAGTTTATGTATCCAGAGCAATATAAATACGCTGTTGAAAATATTTTATTTTTGATGTTCAATATTTTATTTTAGCTGCAGTAAGATTATGGTGGCTTTTCTGCTTTGAATGAAACTTTTTCATAATGTTATGCATGTTTGTGACCAATATTTGTGCATAACCATGAAGCCTTCATTTTTACTGTATTATTCTTACCGTGCAAAGATAATCACTCATACCCAGCAGCCACATTCGCAATAAACATACAGCATATTAGCAGTTTCGACTTAAAAGAAAAACTAAGTAAACAAAGTAATGCAAGTAAACAAAACTAATATATTAATTGGTGCATATTTTTATGTAGTCACTATTACTGAATATGTCAAAGAAATGTAGCTTTCCGATGTGGAGAATTTGTTTTACTGATGACTTTTGTTATGTCTGTTTACTAAAGGAACTGAATAAACTTTTTTTCTCCATTCCCAGAGACTAATACATGATGACAGTTCATTTAAAAGAAAACCGAGATTTTTCTTTTTTTTTGCATCTTCAGATAATAAAATGTGTTTTTTCATCCTTTAAACCATGTTTTCATCTTTCAGATAAAGTAACCTGACTTTTGTTAAAACTTTCTCTACTGATTCTCATTATCATCTGTAAGAAGTATGGTTCATAAACTCATATGGTAGTCAAACCTTACAAGCACCAGATATTAAGAGTCATTATCTTTTTACTTTGATGCTGGGAACTTTTCAAAATGTTCATCCAAACTTGAGAGGATCATTAACTTTAATGAGTTTGACATTTTTTTGCATACACAACAAGCTGAAACAACAGCGCTGCTAATGAGCTTGTGTGTGCGTGTGTGTGTGTGTATGTGTGTGTTGTGTCTGAGGTTGCAGGTTCAGTGTGTCAGAGGGAGCTGCATGCATGTGCGCCACTCGGCGGTCGGTTCGATCGCTGCTTTCAGTTTCAGGTCATTTCACCTGCTGACCCACTCTGCAATTCAAGCAACAATTTAAAGATAACATTGACCGGGGTGTGTGTGTGCGTGTGTGTGTGCGTGTGTGTGTGCGTGTGTGTGTGCGTGTGTGTGTGAGTGGAGTGGGGGTGTCAGCATAGAGTAAATCATTAAACCAGTGCAGTGTGCATTCCCAGCACCTCTATTTATGATTCTGCTGCATTTAATATCCCAAACGCTGGATTATTACTGCAGCTGAACAATCCTTCACTTTGTTTACAAAAAAACAATAACTACCTAAGAGTTATCAGTAATATTACTATATGCACACATGGACAAAATTGTTGGTGCTCCTCTGTTAAAGACCAAACAAAACATATAATAATAATACCTCAAAACTGACAAAAGTAATGAATAAGAAAAGATTTTATGAAAATTTACCAATAGAAATAAGAAATTGCTTTTAAATTGTGTTTCAACAGAATTATTTTAAAAAATAACCAATGAAACAAACCTGGTCAAAAAATGTCAATGTTAATTTATTACTATAGTACATAAAAACAGAAGCTGACCAAAGTCCTGTACAATTCAATGAAATAAAACAAGACAAGAGCAAGACAACTGTATTTTAAAGTACGATTAAAACAAAACACAAATATACTCACTAACTCAGTTTGTTCTTATATTTTGAGTCATTCTAGAGAAAGATATTTACTTCAATATGTCAACACATACAGAATACATACATGATCAATATAACGCAATATAGAAGTGAGACAAATTTTTCTGTGTAATTGTTTTTAAAGCTGTTTGAAATCTGTTCTTCTGACGAATCTCCAGTATATTTAAGATCTTCCATGTGAACAGAACTATATAAAACTCCCAACTTCAAATAATGTGGACTTTTGGAAGTATTATTCTACCTTCAACTGCATGTTTAGTTTGAAAATCATGAACATTAAAAAACCAAAAAAAAAAAACACTTTGGACTGTATAATATTTGACTGTTTTGAACTTGTGATGTTTCTTATGAGTAATATGAGACAAAACAAGAAATTTTATGACATTTATAACTATATTGTTTGCCAAAAATTTCAATAAACACTAAGCCATGATGTTTGTTACTTTTAGTTTTTTATTATTTGATTCTGTTGAACCATAATGTCTCATTTCATTGGTTGTCAGTAAATCATTTTCTGTTCTGAGTTGTTTCTGTAATATTCTTTTTTTCTGCCATAAGCAAGAGTACAGACAGTTTTGTCCACATGTATATGATTATCATGCCCTGATATTTAAAATCCTTTATTTTATATCCAAACAGTCTGTCTACTGTGGTCTGAAAAGTGTTAATGCTCCTTCAAGGTTTTTCAAATGTGACGTTAAAACTAAAAATATGAATGTATTTTAATGCATAAGTAATGCATAACTGACTTAAACAAATTTGCTAAAAAAAAAAAAAGCCCTTAAATTGTATTTTCTTTCAGGCCTGTTCTGTGCTTAATTCCATTCATTTGAATAAAAGAAATTCTAACATGATTAATAATTCTAATACTAAATTATTAATCTCAGAACTCAAAATGGCAGCTAAAATGAAATAAGTTTGGATTTAATCCAAATTACTGGACCAGAATTCTGTTTACTAGTAAAAGCTGTTATTATTCACACACCTGATATGATGCCTGACCTGCACATTACTGCAGCGAAAGCTACGATAGCCAGGCAGCATTCAGACAGCCAACCCCCCCATCACCCAGTATGTGTGTGTTTGTGTGTGTTTATCACTGTGTGCATCTCCATGGAGAACAGACTTGGTCGACAGAGAATGTGTTCCCGATACTGTTGCTGCCAGTCTCAGCTCTGATAAAACTCTTTAAACAGCCACCAGCTTTTAGAATACAAATTAAGGGAAGTAACAAAGCGAACAAAAAGATTGTGACTTTTCCGTGTTTAACAGAATCCCTGAAGACACACAGAACCAGAACCGTAGAGGAGTCCGTTTTCATCATCCCACTGAAATCTTTTTGTTCGTGTGGCTCGTTGTGTCGGAGTGGCAGAGAAATGAAGCCGACCCTGGAGTTGGATCTTCCCTTCCCGTCACAACTTCATCCTCTTGGTGAAGTAAACACGTTGCTTCAACAGTGGATGCTAAATGATCCAAACTCAAGCAGAGCCTTTGTAACCTCATGGTGCCAATTCAAAACACTGTAAGACGTTCTTCCTCAATGCGGCGCCTTGTCTAACACTGTTTACTCTTTATCTGCAGAGTTTTAACAACATATTTTTCATTAAGACTTTAAGCTTTTCAGAACTGACTACCATTGGAAAGTTTCACTCTTCAGCTGATTTTGGATAATAAATTCAATGGTCAATTAAGATAAATCAATGAATTAGGAGATAATTATTAATGTACAGATTTTCAACCTATGGAAGTGCCAGGCATTCAGAGGGGCTGACGGGGCAGTAGCCCAGGGCTTCAGATTTTGGGGGAGGGACGAAAGACTTTGAATGTTTTTGTAATAAATCCATGTTTTACATTGTACTTCATTTAAAGACTCCCAGGATCCGATTAAGTGTTGTTTTGTTACGATTGCTACATTTTGTTTAATGCTTACAAAACTCAAACATTTGAATATTCTGAACACATTTTGGGAGCCGTCCAGTTAAAAACCCTGTTAATGTTTTAACAGCACAGTTGAACCCAGAGTGAGCGTCCTGTCGTTGTTCTCGTCTCTGAATGGATGTTCTTCGGGTTGGGTTGTGTTCTTTTCAGGGCTCAAATGAAGCTGCACACACACGTTTTCATTGCTCAATTATTTTATTGTTACCAGCTCAGACTGTTTACATGTTTACATATGGTTGTTTGGAAGGTTCACAATGTCGATGCGATTTAAAAGGTTTAGTTTCAAACAACATAATCAGAGCCGCTGACAGAATGAGAAAAGCTGTGTGTCTTTTTGTTATTCTGCTTTGATTTAAAAAAAAAAAAAAACAAGAGTGGGAGATAAAGTGGGTGGTGAGATCTGTCTGACATGTAGTGATGTTCAGCTTTATTTCTATCACTGTGCATTGTGAGTCAGAACCAGTCAGGAAGTCCATAAAACTATACTCCAATAATACGCAAAAAAATCTCCTTATAGTTTGTTATTTGACAGAAATCAAGATGGAAATTTAACACAGTCGCCCAAATGGTCCAATAACCACTGAAAGATGTGATTAAGCTGCATGTACAGGTTGTGCGCTGCTGGAATAAGGCACTCCTGAATCAGAATAATAGAGAATAATGAACTTCAGGGACGTCATGATGCAAACAGGCCCAGTGGAAGAGGTTAGAAGCTGTAAAACCTCCACATCCAGACTGATCAAGATCAACTTCTGACCCAGTGTTCTTATGTTTCTAAGAGTTATAATTTGCTCCACTGAGAGAGAGAAATGTAGCTGCTATGCTATCATTCATCTGAGAAGGGAGTAGTAAGCTTCACAGAGATGCCCCGATAAGCTGAAAGAGAGATCTGAAATAGGTGAAGTTATCACCACATAATGCTGTCCTCAACAATAGATGCTGATTGTCACTTGCTGTTTTGGGAATATGTATTTTTATCTAATGGCATTTTTGTGAAACCAGACTGTCATGATTGCATTCTTGTTTTATTTAGTTGACAATCACAGTGAACCAGTTGAAACGTTTTGTGAACCTGTCTGGAAGTTCTGTGTTGCTGCTGCTTTTCTCTTTAAGACGAATCAAGGGAGGAAAGCTAGAATATATACAAATTCCAGCTACTGTTTTTTTCACTTTATTGCTTGCATCTCTTCTGCTTAAAGTTGTTGTGGATTTTCAACAAAATGCTGAAAAGTAATGCGTAATGCACTGTGTTCAGGAAAACGTCTGAGGAGTGTCTTAGGAGGGACATTATTCAAACACCCAGGACAATGTAGGACAGCATAGTGATGTGATGCAGATTTGTATCTAGTAGCAGCTATTGTAGTGACCTTTGACATTAGCATAGTTTCCACTGTACTTCAAACATGATGGATAAGAATTTCATTTATACAACAAATTGTCATTGTTGCTGTTGTGAGTTCAGCTTCTGAAGACAGCAGCTAAAATTGCACAAAATAGAATAAAAAATAAGTAAATTTGCTTAACGGCAACACAGCAACTGCAACAATACCAGACATTTTTTGTTCAATTTTTCACCAGGATGAGATGTTTTGTTTGTTTTTTTTGGCACTGACTCATTATCAGTACAGCAGATGTAGCTAAGTAGCTAATCAACCACCAGTCTGTTCAGATGATCACTTACTGTATTAATGATTACAAAATGAACATCAATCCTGAAAACATTAAACTGTAAAGGATTGAATGTCCTGCTCCTTGTGTGGGAAACATTTTTCGTGATTTTTGGTCTTTAACTCTGTTACACTAGTGGAGCTGTTGTCAGTCAGTTGCCATGGCAATGGCTCTATGTGGCTTTTATTTGTTCGATAACGTTTTCTCTGCATTGTTTGCTCCTCAACGTGGCTCACTGTGCTGAGTGAATAATTCCGACATTTCCAGGTTGCATTCTGTTAACTTGCTCTACTGCTGCAAGTAAAGGAATCCTCTTTTTGCCCTCTATGCGCTAAATTTCCGGATATAAACAGAATCATGCAACGTGTCTGCAGAAATCCTGGGATGCTTTGCACACCTTTTACCTGAGTAACATAATATTATGTTATGTTGTAGAACAGGCAAATGCTTTAGACCCTATCCTTACGTCTTATGACGATATCATATGATTTAGTTTTTTATTTCACCTACCATCTGAAATATATGCATGTTCCTTCTGACTTGTAGGGCGCTAGCAGAAAACCCATCTCTGATTGACCTGACATTCATCTCTGTCTGACCAACATGTGAAGCACTTTGGCTGCTGATAGATAAAAACAAAGCACCTTTCAATGCCAGGGGTGATTCACTGCTGCACATGTCATCTTAAGTTTCAAAATGGAAACTTAAGGGTTTCCATTTTGATGTGACAGCTCATAGGCTTGGAGCTTTGCATCTGTCAGAAGTGAGAAAGATGTAAGGCAAAATTATTTTTTTTCCCTCAATTTCACATCTTAACTGTGTTTTGTGTTTTGTAGCCTTTACGCACATTTAGAATTAGAAGCTAAAGTAGAAATGCGGCTCTTGTTGTTTTTCGACTAACAAGAAGAAGGTGGGCTGGTCAGGTGGAATCCTAATGAGAGGCTTTTGTTGTCCCTTCTTTTAGACTTCTTTCATTAGGGCCACACAACAAACTGAGCTGCCCTAATGATGCTGCACAGCAGTTGGGCATTTTGTTATTGCTGCCAGCATGCAGGCTGTTTTTGGACTTCCAGAATGAATTAAGTCGTCTTGAAATCCGACTGATGTCCTGAAATCAACTTGACCTTTCTGACTATAATCACAGGTACATGTTCCTTCTTTTTTTATCTACCTGCACCAATGGAAGAAAAACATAACATTGTATTTTTCAGAGGTAAAAAAAAAGACACCATCAAAGGTTTTTCTGAAGCTATGCTTATTGAACTGAAAACAAACATATTTACAATGGAGAAATAACATTTCTGATTATATTTTAACCTTCAGTTTTGGTTGGTGGATGATCTGCTCTGTCAGCTTCCCCTTTAGGACTTTTCCACTATTGGATTTAGTTCTGGACTCTGCATAGGTTGTCCTAAAACTTTAAAAACCTTACTGGTGTAGCAATTCTTTTCCTTTGATTTGGTTAATGGTTTTTTTTTGTCATTTTGCTGCTGTAAAATTAAATCCATCCTAATTTGAAGCATCTTAGCATACCTTTCTGTCTGGTATTTTGAACTGTTCATGGTTTTATTCATATCATTGCTAAACTTCCAGCTGTTAACTCAGAGCGTGATTCTACCACCACCGTACTCCTGTGTGTGAGGTTTTTATACCAAACATATATGCTACATATATACTTGCTCAATAAATTACGATATCATTGAAAATCTCATTATTTTCAGGGACTCAGTTCACTAAGTGAAACACATTTGATGTTTTCAGACTTTTATTTCCGTAAAATATGAAGATTTTCCACTGACAGATAATGAAAACATGACATTTTGATTTGAATATTACAACAGGTATATAAAGGTGGGCTTAATTAAAAGCATGCTTACAGGTTGCCCCTTAGGAAGGCATATTCAAATTTATTGAATATTAGAACAGTAGCTGGACCGTTTGTATTTGCACGTTTCTGGTACGCCCATAAATCTGATGCACAAGCGACATCCTCTAAAAGCAACGATGGACCTTGAAGCTGCTTCTCCAGGCTCACTAAGGGTTAATTTCTGCTCCAAAAAATAATCTGATTGGACACTGGAACAGATTGTTGTTGTGTTCAGGTTGTGCTAAAGGTAGAAAGCCTATCATTGAAGCTATTCAGGCCTAAAGTAGCAACTCAATGCTAAACATGTCAGCATCCACAGCCCACATTTCTAAGGAAGGATCAGGGTTTCCTGAAAACATTTTTTGATTAAAATGCAATTAATTGTGATTAATTACTTACAGACCCTGCAATTAACTCGATTTAAAAATTTCAATCAAGTCCCACCGCTAGGTTCAATAAAATGGATTTTAAAGGGAAACAGTGTCCAGATGTAATACGGATCTTAAAAGGAATAGCAGGTTTTCCACCATGGAGGATACAGACGTTGGTGCTGAAGGTCACACATCTGCTGTGTGACACGTCCAAACAGAGCGGCTGTAAATCATCCGTCCATGTCTGTGTGTCTGGGTTGAAACAGCATTATAGAAATAATGCTGTTCATGTGAATGACTTGTTCATGTAGTGCATCAGAAAGGAACTACAGGCTCCAGTTTGCTGATGCCTTCAGGATAATGAAGCATGAAATGGTGTTTGGTTTTCAAGTGTCTACCTGCGAACAGCTCTGAATAAACTCGTGGATGAAGCGTCCCAGAAGGGTTACCGCTCGTTCCTGATAGAGAGATGACTCAACAGCTAAGCAATAAAACGAAAATCTCCCCGGATCGGTTTCAGTCCAGAACCACCGACAGGGAATATCAGTGGAATCCGCTTCTCTGTTGCAGTTTGCTCACCGTATGTAGCTTTTCTTGGTTCTTGAGTTAAAATGCAGGTTGCTTGTTGCAGCTTTCACATAACGTGGCATAACAGCAGATAAACCTGTTGTTAAGCCCTGTGGGGGTTTCACTTTGTCAATGGGATTTAGCAGAAGAATAAATTAATAATCACCATCCGCTTCAAGAAACAAAATGCTGGAAGCAATGTTGTTTGGTTCCTGATGGACTGATGCGATTCTTCATTTTTATCCTCTGTCAATTTATATTTGCTAACTAAGTCAGATGTTTATTAGCTGTGTTTCCACTGACCATAAAATTGCTCAATTTGACATTTCAAAAATAAATTTGCTCAATGGAAACACGCCAATTTGTTTTTTGATAAAACGTTTTGCCACTGGGATGAGATGTTTCTATTTAACCATATCGCAATTGTTGTATTTCGCAAAACTGCAAATGAAAAACTTTTTTTTTCATTACACCAGTCACATGATCAACAGCCGGATGTTGCCACTGGCGCAAACCATGAAGAAAATAACAGAAAGTGGTAGGAAGATCACGGCACAGCATGTTTTTAATGACTTATGTGAACGGACTAATTCACATGTGATTTTAATTATGTTTCTTCTTTAATTCAAACAGCATAGTTGTGAAATTGTGTTTTTTTTCTCAACATTAGCAGAATATTAACAAAAATTTGATCTAATTTATGATGGAAATGTCACTGCTGTGAAACGTTTTCTGCCATCTTTTTATGCTGTTATTGCTTTAGTTTTAGAAATTAAGGGCCAATGTAACAAAAGGTCCTCTATCAATGGGTGGCATTTTGACAACATTCAAGTTCTGATCATATAGAGGTGCTTTTGATTAAAAAAAAAAGACATTCACTTCCTCACAAGATCAAACACAGATGTGATTTCTGCCTCTATCTTCACTATCTTTTACCAGGACAGTATAGGTAGCATCACAACAATAATCTTATCTTTGTAAAGCATCTCTGGTGTAACAGAAAGGAAGAATCTGCAGCATGCAGTGCAGAGAGTTTCTATTTTTCTCCCTCTTCTTGAACACCATTTGTAAGACAAGATGTCCTCAGTAGTTTGGGAGAATACCTCCCACCTCTCTGATACAATCTATGGTAAGTTAGTAAAGATGTTCAATCAAATCCAGTGCAACTAGAATGTGTGGTGCATCCTCAGTCTGCATGGTTGCTCATCTGGATGACAGAAGCATCTTTTTGTTTCCATAGAAATCTTAATATTAGTCGTGGGTAATTGCAGGGTTTGTAATTGATTAATTGTGTTTAAATTGAAAACTGTTTATGGACAAAATGAACAAGATTTTGAATTGAAAAATTCCTCTTCTGCAAAATTATTGAAGACATGAGCTCAACAGGAAAGATGTTTATAATCTGTTAATTATGCCATTAAACTATCAGACTGGTGCAAAGTGCTGCTCCATCCATTCAGCATCATTTAGAAATATAGACGCTGACATTAGTGTTAGGGACACTGGTTAGCACCGAGATGCTATTTTAGGCTAGAATAGCTTCGGTGCTATGCTAGCTCCTTTTAGTACAACTTGAACACAATGGTGTTTTCCAGCGTCCAATCAAATCGTTTCCTGAAGCTAAAATGAACCCCAGTGAGTCGACAGAAGCAGCTTTGTCATCCATCACTGTAGTTAGTGAATGTGCGTCACATTTACAGACGTACCAGGAACGTGAACACCAGAAACCTATGTGAAAAAACATTTTAAATTCATTAAGATTTATGTAATTAAGTGAAATAACTCTTCTTATTTTCTTAAAATGATTAAAAGTCAAACCTCTCAAATCATCTCCTCGCACTTCCTAATAAATAAATAATTAAATCTTATTGAACTTTATTATTTTCAAGCAGATCATAGTTTGGACTTGGACTACACTTCAATTCAATTTTCTGAATATTTTTTGTAAAATAAATAGCGTAGCAGTCATGGTACTAAACAACTTAATCAGCACTATGTAAATATAAGTTTTACATAATACAGATACACAGATGATCCTCTCGTTCTGCTGCGTCAGCATGTAACTTCCTTTCCACTCGGGTTCATCATGTGACCATGTGTACTGGCAGATGTTTTCAGAATAACAACAGTTATTCATGACATTTGCCATGTAGAAAATACATTTCTACATGGCAAACAATGCAGGTGTAGTAGAGTGAATGTAGTCCTTTCCTATCAAGCTGTCTGATGTAATTTGCTCCCAATCTCAAGTTATTAGCTTAATGTCTCTCGGTTGGGAAAGTGGATATTTCTGGTAATTCGTTTATAGGAAGAAAATTCTTTTTTTATTTTTTTTTATTTTTTGCTCTGCGTTTAAATCAGAGCTGCATTTGTCTTATCTTCTCATCTCAGATTTGTTGCTGCTCCTTTCTAATTCTGCAGCCTGAGCGGTTTGTTAGAAGGCGAGCAGAGAGTGAATTTCCTTCCAGCTTGATGGCTGCGATTGCTGCTATCAGTTCAACAAAGCAATTTTAATGAGATCCAAAGGTTTGAAATAAGATCTCAAACTCCTCTGATATTGTTTTTCTCTCTTTGCCTTTTAATTGGCAGACTTTTTGAGAGAGCAGAATGCTCCACAACTCTTCTCTTCTCTTTCACCACACTCCATCATTCCTCTGTTGTTTTTTCTTCCCACCACTAATTTGATCTCAGCTAAATGTTTGAAGACTCCAGCTAAAATCTAACTCCTAACTATCTGTGAGGCTGCTCAGCATCTGGGCGTCGATTATTCATCTGATGACTGAACCCAGTTAGTCGCGCGTCACAGAGGCTACGTGATTAATCGACACTTGCCTCGCCGTTGTTTGCATTGTGAAGTTATGTCCTGAAGCTCCTCAGCCTGAAGACAGAGAGACAGAGAGAGAGAGAGAAAAGAATCCTACATTCGGTAAACTTCATTTTTGCATCACGGGGAAAAGGCAGCAACATCCATCTTTTTTATTGTCTAATAATGTTGCAGCTTCATTTGTTTTGCACGCTACAATATTAAAACCACATTAAAAGCTCATTTTGATTCCTTCTAAACAAGCCCTCCATCCGGCGCTGTCTGTCTGCGTCTGTGTGTCCCTCTCATTAGACATCATTGTTAGCTCAGTTCAAAGGCAGAAATATGGCCATAAATAAGGTAATTGGGATGAGCGTAGCAACAAAACAAAGGCTCAGTAAATGCAAATGGACTCACACAGGAGACCAATTAAGGACAAAAGGATTGTCAACCAATGACTTCCTAGAAAATCCTGTCAGCACTGTAAAGCAAATGAGATCGCAGATGTAGAGTTCAGGCAACAAACTGACACCCCAGTCTGACAGGGTCGACTCACCCACAGAGGGAAAGGGAAGCGCTTTCTTATTACGTTTCTGGTTTTTATCACAATATCTTGGAAAGCTAACTACGACAGTGTAAGGGCTGGACTATAGGGGGTGTTTTAAAAAAAATTACAAGAAAAAGTGGTTTTAATGAGCAAAATGTCGATAGTTAACATCTGTCCTGAATGGCTCGTCTTTAAATAGACTCAGTTGTTCGCTTTAAAGTCCTGATATTGATGATAATTTGATGAAACTAAAGATTAAACATGTCCCATGAGTAAAAAAATACCAATCTGTAACTTTACAAGATGTTTAGCAGTCCACATTTTAATTATTTTAGTTACTAATTCATTCTACTGATACTGTGAATTTATTCTGGTAATATATTTAGTTTATTCTCATATTTTTAACTTTGGGGACATTATGAGTTTATTCTTGTGTTAGTCTGCTTTACTGTTTTATGACTTAATTCTTGTAATATTCTGACTTTCTGCTCATGATATTTGGACTATGAATTTATACTTATATTATTATGCCTTTTTTCCTCTTATTAATACTTTACTCATATTATGGGTTTTTTCAAATATTACGACTTTATCGTCATCAAACTTTTTTCTCATATTTTATTACTTTTTTTGTCTCATATTATGACTTTATTCCCATAACACTATGATGTTATCCTCCTTATTCGCTTTGTCTTTATTTTTGCAACATTTATTGTGATCTAATAATAATATGACATAATTCTGATGTGGCTTTTTTGTAATCTTATGACATTCTTCTCATAATTTAACTTTTCTCTTTCTTAGCCTGGCCGTAACAGTGTGTCACTAACACATGCAGGGTTGTATTGTAATGCAGAATTTTTTAAGAAAGTGACTTTTTGAGGCAATAATTCCTGGTCCAAACATCATTCATCACCAACACTGTAAAAGCACTAAATCTCAATGTTGTATTTGTCTAAAGTCATTAACATCAGCCATTGTTTAAGTCTAACATCCAGATTTAAAGCAACGAAGAGAAAAATGCTCACTGATTTGAGCGTTCTCTGACCTTAGAGGGATAAATCATGAAGAACATTAGATCTGCTTGTTAGTTACAATAAAAGGTGATCTGAGATCTCATTTTTCAGGAAGAAGGGAAAGCTGACAATAAAGATAAAAATGGATGAGATGGGCCCAGTCGAGCTTTTCTAAATTGCTTCTCTGTAGTCAGAATCAAACTGCTTAGCAAAGAGATTACAGCTCCAGTCAGCAGTTTGCTTAGCCTCCTTATGGGTCCAGTGATGTAGACATTTTGAATTTTTAATGGTTTGTTAAAACTGTTTTTATACTCTGTTGAGATTTATGCATAATATTGAGTCTAAACTGATAAAAGTCTAATTATTAGAGGAGGTTTGCTTATCAGCCTTTAAAACAGGCCGTCAAAACTCATTTTCATTTTGGGCCACATCAAAAATCTGAATGTCCTTAAAGGGCCGGTTGTGCCAGAATGTATTGATAAAACCCAGTAAGCTGTGAAAATATAATTAACAGCTGTTTGTTTCAGCATTCAATAATATTGAACATCTTTTCACATTAATCAGTCCATCCAGGGTTTTGTGATTGTTTTTTTTTTTGTTTTTTTGCAGTCAAAATCACAGATTTTTTGGTGCTAATTTCTAAATATTTGTAAGGAATTTTTCACGATATTTGCGCTAATGTGACTTTTTATTAATCACCTTATGAATCACTTGACATCAAGTAAGGCTGAGGCGGCAGTCACTTAAACCCAATGGTCTTGATCAATTTTCAGAAAAATTTGCAGTAAAATCAGAGAAAAAAATGAGGCAACTGTTGATTTTATGTTAATTTTATGTTAATTTTGTGGATTAAAAAAACTGGAGGAGCCTATTAATATATTTGGAGTCTAGAGGGCCACCTAAAACCCTATGGTGTGCCAGATTTGGCCCCTGGGCCTTGAGTTTGACACATGTGCTGCAGAGTGTCATTTAACTGCCAAAAGATTGTAGATTAAGGAATCACGTTCCAGGTTTTCTAGACTCAACTTTGTCTTGATCCAAGATTAATTGGAGACTGACAAACTAGTCTTAATATTAATAATAAAACATTATTTTTCCACATAATGTAACCGGTAGTGTTTATGATAGAAAAACAAAAAAAAATAATTATGTGATCGGTATCAGTGATCGGTATCGGTAGGAAAAACCTGATCGGCACACCTCTATAAAACATATATATTTTATGAAACTGGTTTCAGGATTGCTTTGGAATGAAGATCAGATGAGCACTTCAAATGTTTGCAGGAGTCAGAATGGTGTCACTCAGAGGAACTCTACATGTGAGTTGTGGATCTGTGAAAAAAGAGCAGAATCACAGATAAAGCTAAGCAATGAAGAGAACTCACAAAAAAGTGTCAGGACTTTTTCTGAAAATGTTCTGCCACCATAAAGCTGGGTAACAAAGTCGTGTAATCCGGCATTGTGTGGAAGTAGAGGACGAGTATTAATAGGTGCGCCTGTTCCTTGCCTCTGCACATCAGAGACACGCCGTGCGTTGAAAGAAAACCGCCATCACACTTTCATTAATCGGCCTAACGTTTCATAGGCGTAGGGAAATAAGCTGCTTTGGTAAATAATGCTCCTGCATCTCCCTCTCTCACAACTGATTCTGTAACATGCACCATTTGATCTGAAGCTAAGTGAACTGGTTAGTGGGTTTTTTTTTTTTTGGTTGTTAAAGGAATGTCAAAGAATTCCACATCAGAAGCATCACAACTCACAAACAGCATATGTGAGGCACATGTGGTGCAAGATTTATGCTAGAGCTACTCAGATGTTGCAGGATTGACCCAATAATGACATCACTTATCTGTCAGACTCTCTGTCCACAATGATTAGGCTTCACTCATCAGACAGACCTACTTTCTGATGATCAGCTCGAGTTGGTAACTCCATTCTTAAAATGGAGTAAAAAGTCAATAAAATGATAGCGGCAAAGTATCCCATCCTGACTCTGGTGGAACACCAGCTGCTTTTCCATTGATCATTGGAATTGTGCAAATTGGAATTATGAAAATACATTTGCTTAATGGAAACGGAAATTTTTTTATGTTAAGATAAGGTGGATTTCAGCTGTATTTTTTTTGCAAAACTGCAATGGAAACACTTTTTTTCTGCATCACACGAGTCACGTGATCAACAGCCAGATTTTACTACTGGCTCAAACCATGAAGACGACAGGAAGTAGTAAGAGGATGATGGATTTAAAATATATATATATTTTTTGGTCAGTATGCAGGGTAGCTCTCACAGTTATCATCGTTCATAAAAATTTGTGTATTGAATCTACAGCTCTTCTTGTAAAATGGCCGACTATAATTCCCCCAAAATGCCCTATGTTGCTCCCAAGTAGGCGGGGCTTGTCGCTCTAACGCCAAATAAGACACCGATTTCTCCTGATTGGCTGATAGATGATGAGCATTGCCATCATGTCTGAATTATGATACAACAGTAGGTCTTTAAGGTATTGTGATGCTAAGCTGTTCAGTGGTTAAAATAATTTTGATCATTTATAAAAGTCTAATTTGGGCGTGACTCTGGTAATGGATGTAGTGTTGATGTGCATATTAACCCTCTGATTTTTAAAAGGTTTTCTCTGCAAAAATGTTGGCAAATTCATGTCAGGTTTGACTGCAGGTGGTTCAGTCACTGGAGAGTTTGTGAGCCGGTCGACTGCTGCAGATAAAACTCAAGTTGTTAATGTTTTTGTTCATGATTTCTGCAAAGAACGATTCGCTTGCATGTTTTCGTGTGGTTAGCTGCGCAGTCTTTCTTTATAAAGTTCATAATAAATGTGAAGTTGAGTTTTAGTTCAGCTAAAAGTCGTCTTGCTGATCTATTTACACATATCTCCATGGAGATTTGTTCCTAACAGACAGAACCTTCACATCAATGGGAGAAATGATACTTTAAATTTTAGAATGGATGTTATCTACCAACTCATCTAAATGGTTACAGTATCAGCGTGAGGAGGAAGAATATAGCTGATTAAAAGTTTCTGCTGAAATAGACAAAGATTTGTAATGGACACATTTGTAATGGAAAGAAACTCAAGGCAGAAAATTAGTTATTAGAATCACCAGAATTAATTCACACTAATGGGTCTGAGAGGATCTAGTTTAGGATGCTGATGTTTCCTCTATAGAAATTTCTTGTAGCTGTGTTTTTGTTTTTGCTTCTGTGGTTCTTTAAACGATTGGAAGTTGAAGCGGCAAAGAGAACTCATTGGGCTTTACATACCTTGCTTTTCTTTTCTTACATTAACGAACAGGTCCAAAGTTGTTGTTTTTTTTATATATATTTCCAGATGTAAAGGGACAGAAAAAGCTCTTCTTGACATTTCAAAAACATTTCACTGCATCTATTTTAAAGCGACTTCTGGAGGTCTTAATGGAGTTTATGAATTGCGTAAAACTCGACGACTCCAACCTTTTAAAAGCCTTCCTCCAGTTTAAGGAAGCCTGCTGTTTGTTATTATAGGGGTGAGAGGAAAGATGCTGGGTGTGTGTGAATGCGTACATACAGGAGGCTTGTGTGTGTGTGTGTAAATGCTGCTGTGTGCTGTTTTGAACCAAGCTGCTGGAGATGGCATTTTAGAATGCACGGCAGAGCGGTTTCCCTGTCTATGCTTTTCTTTTTCGCTTTTTTTTTTTTTACACCTTCTTCCTCCCACACGTGGGGTTGACTCCTGTCATGCTCTACTGCCTGGTTTCCATGCTGCGCTGTGTGTGTGCGTGTGTGTTTGTGTGTCTGTGTGTATAATCAGCGTTTTGTGTGTGTTGAATGTGGAGTTAAGCTCATCTAGGCTCTGGCTGCTCTGTCTATATATACATGGAATCCTTTATGCAAAGTTTTCAACCAGCTTAAACCTTTTGACTTTTTTTGCATGATTACAGCCACAAACTGCAGTGTGTTTTATTAGATGTTTGTGAAACACCAACACAAATTGGTATATATTTAGGAAATTAATGGAAATGGTACAATGATTGCCCAGTTCTTTTAAAACCTGCTTTTGTTACTATTATGCATCCTCTGAGGTATTTCTCTACCAGCTTTGCACAGACGGACATTTTAGCCCCTTCTTCTTTGCAACATTGCTCCATCTTCCTTAGATTGGATGCTTCTGTTAACGTGTTTTTAAGTTTGTGCCACAGGTTCTTAATTGGATAGAGGTCTGGACTTTAACTGGGCCACCCTGATAAAATTGCTGTGATCTAAACTACTCTTTTGTTGTAACCCTGGATGTGTGTTCTGTTGCCGTCCTGTCCTCTGACTCGAGTATTTTCCTCCTCTTATAGGTTTTATATCAGAGAATGCTTTGTATTTGGCTCTATCCATCTTCATATCACCTGGATTAGATTTCCTTGTCTCTGCCAAGAAAAGCGTTCCCACTACATCATGTTCTTACTGTGGGAATGGGAGTGTTCAGTGTTATGTGTCATGTTAGATTTATGCCTTCTTTAAAGTTTTGATTGTTGAACAAAAGGTTTACTTTTACGTCTGATTTGATTCCAGCACTTTCTGTGACTTCCATTTAGAAGCAGGCTTTCTAATGGCTTCCCTTCTGTTGAGGGACAGCCTGGGATGATTCATCTGCTTAAAGACAAACTAAAATATGATTATTCTAGAACATGTTTAACCCTTTTCTAGGCTAAACAATGTTCTAACATTCCTTAGCCATCTATAGCTTTCTTTGGTCTTCTAAACCTCTTTAGCATTGTAGATCTAGATTTACTTTTCTAGAACATTCTTTAGCATTGAGCACTTTGTTGCATGTTCTTGAATGTTCCACTGATTACTAATTGCATACATTCCTTAATTTCCCATAATCCAGATGGGTGCCAGCAACTTTGAGCAGCTAGCTGGACGCGCTGCTCTGTTTCGTCTCCACCAGGAGAGCCAGCACATGTTAGTGCTGCTCAAACTGATCCTCTTGGTGTCGCATACAGAGCAGTTTAACGTGAAATCAGTTTGTCAGAGCTGTTTCCTGTGTGAAACAATATGTGGTTGTAAAATTTTACCTTTGCACAAACGTTTACAGATTTATTCATTTTCTTTCACGGTTATGCACTGGCCTACCATCCAAAATGCTATGAAAACACATTGAAGTTTGTGGTTTTCACAGTCCAATAATGTGGCTAATATCCAGATGCTGTAATGGAGGACAGAGGCACAACCACCTAGACCTTACTCTTTAAGACATTTTAGTTATTTCCTGTCTTGCCACATGTAGTGACTCATCCTTTGATTTCCTTTTCTTCTCAGATAAAGAAGTCCCCACAGTCCCTCTCTCAATTCAGTCTCCAGTGTTGACATCAGCCGGCACAAGGGAAGACGGATCTAAAGGTAAAACTTCCAGCCTCACAGCAGGAGGTTTCCTGCACTCTGTGCTGGCCCAAAGAGGACGCCTCGTCTCCAAGAAAGGAGAGGTCATCCCCTCTGCGCTGCCCCAGAATCTGCTTCCTCTCCTGGGCAGAGGACTCAGTGTCAACTCCTTCCATGGAAGCAACCCCAGGAGCATCAAAGCGAGGGATTACCGACGAGGGCAAAGTCCCCAGCATCAGCTGCGGCGTCGGGCCAGGGCAGCCGTCCAAGCCAACCGCCGTCCACAGACACACACTCTCAGCTGCCTCACACAAGGACACACACACCTGAGCCGGAGGCGGAAATAACCACTGTACCAGACGTGGACACTGAAACGCCTTTATCAGGTATGTGTCACAGTTAAACTGACATTCTGTCTGAAATACTTAAATGAAATTGTATTATTTTTTCTTTCTAGTTTTGGAAAATGTTGCGTCTGAATGTTTGTGTTGCAGCAATTTGTGCGCTCTTTATTAGCCCAGCAAACCTTAAGAACATGGAAGAGACTCAGGACAAAAGACACTGTAGTTAAATGATATTTTTGCCACAATAAATACCGTGGGTATCTGAAAATGTTTTTGAACACAATTTTCTTTCATTCTTTCAATGTTGGTTTTCCTATGAAGTTTGAATTTCCTTTTGAAAGAAACACAATAATATCTCCAGTGCCTTTCTAAACCTAAAAGCTGTTTTATGCTGTTATTATCATCTTAGCATAGCTAACTTTTACTATTTACTTGAAGAGATTCGCTATTTAAATCTTGTGTTTTTAATATGGCGTTTTGGTTCAGTTTGTAGAGAAATATGACTTTTTTTTAAACATGAAAGCAAACTATCAGTCACTTTCTTCTTGGATTATTTGCTTTCAAACCAAAATTTGCTTTTTTATAGTACAAAAAATATCTAAAATGTGCTAGTTTAAGTGCTACAATAAGCTATACTACCAAACATTAAAAATCAGTGACATAATCAGTATTAAAATCTGTCTAAATTCAGTCCAAAGGATAATTTTCCCCCTATCCTGTTGTCAGTGGTGGGAAGTAACGAAGTACAAGTACTTCGTTATTGTACTTAAGTACAATTTTCGTGTATTTGTATTTCACTTAAGTAGATTTAATAATGGATACTTTCTACTTTTACTCCACTACATTTTACAGTAAGTATCTGTACTTTCTACTTCACTACATTTCTACAAAAGTGTCGCGTTACTCGTTACATCCATGTCGCTTTGAGCTTTTTTCCCGTTAAAATGTGAAGTTCAGTGACTTAAGGTGGTGCCGTAAAATCCAAGCAATAACGTGACTTGCGTGTCTGTTGTTACCCATCGCTTCCACCTTTACTCGCACGCCGAGCTCCAGACATGCGCAGTGGTTTCCTCTGAGCAAGAAAAAATGTCTATCTAATCAATAATAGCTGCATAAATCATAGATATGACAACATGTAAAATCAGCAGCGCTTCGCTTTCACAGACGGTGGAGCTTCGTCCAACTTTTAGCGTCACTTGGAAGGAAAGATTAAAGAAAGGTGAGATCTGTGGATGTGATGTGCACAGCTAAGTTAGCTGTACTGACTGAGACACATGTTGCATCTGCGATGAAAAAACATTGTCACTCATACCTGAATTATTGTGTGTTGACTGAGGTGTCGCATATATGGGACAACGCTGTGACCAAAGTCTGCAGTGTTTTAACATTCAGGAACGATCCGATTCTTCTGGACGGATCTTTACTAAGTCCTAAGGACTGAAGCCTCACTGAGAGCCTCTTTGTTTTTGTGTTCACTGCAGTAGCTACACATACACACATTTATTTAATCACAGAATAAGTAAAAGTTGAATGTATGAACACAGAGCAGCTCATTGATGGATTTTGTCTTCTGTCATGGTGGCAAACATCGCAGTGGGAGGGAGGTGAGAACAGTCACAAACGTTATTTAAGGTTAATTGAAATATTTCATTTGTGGTTCCTGACATGGGCAATATGGGCAACCGCCCAGGGTGTTATTTTTCTAGGGTAGCAGGAGCGTCTCTGTGGATTGTAGAACAGTGATGAAAGCAAAACAGAATGAAATGAGTTTTAATTGATAGTGGTTAAATATATTTTAGCTCTAAGTATTTAATATTAGGTGGTTTTATGGGAATATGGATCTTTCAGATCAACATGAGAACCAATTTTGATAGGTAAACCTAATTTTATTGTGTCATGTTGCACAGGGCTGGTCTTGGTCTCGGGTTCGGTGGTCTTGACTACAACTCTGCTACGTGGCTCCTTGGTTGCATGTCCTCCACCCCACATCTTCTCTCCATCCCCTTTCAGTTGGATTTCTTTCTAAATAAATGTCACTAATGAAGTTTATGCTATTAGGACAGGAGACAAGGTGTTTCCGTCCCTGACATTATGATTTATAGAATCACATATCTAAGTGTAAACTGTTACAGAGAATAAACACAATAAGAACATGTTTAATCTGTGGCATTGCTCATTAAAATGGCACATTTCTGATGTATTAAAATTAAATACTTTTGGCACACTTAATGATATTAGTGATTAGGTTATGTATTCATCAAGTACTATTACTTTTAATACTTAAGTATTTTTAAAAGCCAGTACTTTTTTTCTTTTACTTAAGTAAAATGTTAATGTGATACTTTGACTTTTACTTGAGTACATTTTTGACTGTGTATTTGTACTTTTACTTAAGTAAATTTTTCGAGTACTTTCTCCATCACTGCCTGTTGTATATTTTTGTTAGATGTTTAAAGAAACCAGAAAATTTTGCATAGTTAGTATGCAAAATGAATAGTTACTTATTGTCTATCAGATTAAAGCCTCAAATTCTGATATGTCAAATTGATCATCAAACTGAGAGGAAAGCTCACCAAAACACACTAAGTTCAGTGTTTTTCTTTAAACACAGGGAGCATCAAACCCAGTGTAGTTTCATAATTTGAATCTTTTATTGTTTAAACCTAAATGATGAAACTGAACCACATTTATCCTCATACAATAATGCATGATGGGAAAACCTCAGTTGGAGGAAAATACTAAATTTCCTCAGTTTTCATGACATGTAAATGTCAGTGTGCATTACTCTGTGCACTGATCCACATGAAATGCATGTAAACTATCTGAAGGGGAACTTTCATTAATTATCACTGAAAAAGAAAACAAGGTTCAACCAGAACCATTTGTTGCAACCTCATCTGACCCAGTGATTGTGGTCAGTCCCTGAACTCAGCACTTTGAGCCGACAGCTTCTGGAGAAGGAGTTGTCATGAGGGGCCTATCAGCCAATCAGAAGTGCTTAGAGAAATGTATGGTCTTCTCCATATTAAATATGGTCTTAAAGTCCATATTTCAAAGCTTTAAGTAGACCAATCATTGGTGATTCTATTTTAAGCTTTCAAAATTTCTAAATTAGCAAATCATCAGGTCACTCAACTAAGAGATACTTTGACACATACAGAGATTCTTCAACATTGTGTTAAGACATCATTACATCATCAGATCATCAACTTCCTAAAATAGTAAAAGAAAAATTGCCAAAAAGAAAACAGTGTTGATTTTTATTTATTTATTTATTCATTTATTATTTTCAAAAATCACTTTTGAAAAAAATGACTTTTAGGAAGGTGATGATTAAGAATGCACTGATTGAAGTTTTCTGCTGATTACCGATCTTTAAAAAGCCTGACCTGCCGATTGTGATTTGGCCTTTTGTTTTGATAAAAATCTTTAACAAAATCCATTTACATTGGTGAATAATCTGACAAAAAGCAAAACTATTTAGCTTCTGACAAATACTGTATCAGTATGAAATAGAATGGAATTTTTTTAGAAATGAATGTTCCAGCTTAACTAGAAACAAATACAACTTTAGGTATCTAAAATAAGAAAGGTTTAAAATTAATATTAAACTGAATTGTGATTGTAATGTAATAATGAAGTGAAGTGCAAGAATCCTACTGAGGAGAGGCTTATGTCACTCAGTCCAGCATGGAGCTTCCTAAAAGCCTGGGAGAGAAGAAGAAGAGTGGCTATTTACCCTGAGCCTGTTAACGCCCTGGAGACCTGGCTGCACCTTTTTCCTGCATACTGCTTAAAATCCTTGTAATTTCTGTCTTTAATTACACACAGCAGGGATTTCCAGAGTGGTTCCAGTTAGAATGCCATTAAAAGGGATTACAAGCGAATTCAACAAGGGGGGAAATAATCTGAACTCTCTGCTCTCTCCTCCAGCTGCATCCAGCTGCATGGTGAATTTCTCCGACCCAGAGGGATACATAGACTCCTCTGACAACCCGCCTCTGCCCGACGGCCTCTTCCTGCACTGCACCTACACCGTGACCGTGTACACCGGCTACGGCGTGGAACTGCAGGTGTGTGCGAGCCCCTCAGGGAAATCCCACGGCGGCGGAACTGCAGCCAGGCTGGGACAGCCCGCAACCGCATCTGGTTATCACAGCTAGAGAGACTTTAATGGAGGATACTGCAGTGTTTGTGCTCTGGTCGTTATGTTGGATGCCTTTAGTCTGGAGGCTGACTTCTGCCTCCTGGTGGCGGCTTGCGGTTTCTGAATCAGCCAAGCAAGTCGGGCAGAAACTGGAATTGCTCAAATGGAAACATTTGATGAAGGGATTCTGTAGATCCAGTTTGAATGTCACAAACATGAGGCATTTCTGACCATTTGTAAATTAGGTTTCCTATTTGGGAAAGGTTGAGTGTGTTAAAGGGGCAGTATTGTGCAAAATCTTTTTTTTTTTTTTTTAGCTTTATAGCATATTATTATGTTATTTCCTGTTGCCATGATTCTTCTGTGCATGTTTGAGAAATCCATGAGTTTCTCATAGAAACCATTCATGGAGCTGAGCTCATCATATGAACTAGGTCTGAGTCTAACACTGCTAAGAAGGTTATAAACTGACTGGAACGGCATTATTGCTATAGCAAGCAGAAGGCGGAGGGTCAGAAAGAGCAGAAGCTTTTTAAAGAGACAGAGTCCCAATTTCAAGATGTCAAAATCAATTTTGTTTTAATGTACAGCATTTTGGTAACAACTGAACATAATTCTTCCCCTTTAAATAAAAATAAACCAAAACACTTTCTGTGTTGTTTTTTTCCCCCCCAACTCCAATCATCTCTTCTTGCTGCGGTGTCTTGACGGCCTCCCTGTTAACTTCCTGCATTTCCAGGTAAAGAACGTGAACCTGTCGGACAGCGAGCAGCTGTCCATCAGGGGCGTGGACGACCAAGGCGCCACCCTGGTTCTGGCCAACCACACGCTGCTGGTGGAAGGTCAGGTGATCCGCAGTCCCACCAACTCTCTGTCCGTCTACTACCGCTCGGCCCCAGAGGGCAGCATGGGCCTCTTCCAGCTGCACTACCAGAGTAAGTCACCAAACGCAGCAAAAACATAATCATGTGTTCATACAAACCGGTCATGGAATTATCCGACAGCCCTTTCATCGGGAGCCAAGAGGCTGTCTGTGCTCTCTAAAGTGTTCGTGTTAATTGCATAATCAAATACCTTCTCATTGAGTCACTCAGCACGGTGATTGAATCTGTCATGTGAATTAGCTGATTAGCGCTCTGATTAATCGTCTCTCGTCTCATTAGGAGGCTGAGGACACGTTGTGTGTGTGTGTGTTTGTGTGTGTGTGTGAGTGTGTGTGTGTGTTTGTTTGTGTGTGTTCATGTTTGTTTTCACGTGTGTCTGATGATGCGGTTCTAACATGCGACGAGCAGCGGAGGGGCCATCAGAGCGCCGGGCCCACCTGTGCCGTTAATCACAGCCGTCTCGTCGTTTTGCGTCGCTCCTGCGATGGAGCTGACTCGGATCAAGCCACTGCATGCAGAGGAGGATTTGTGCGAGATCAAATAAGACGTGAGAAACAACAAAACCGAAATTAACAGGCGAGGAATATTAATCCCATCCAGCCTGAAAAGCTTATTAAGGCTTTTTCAGATGATAATGTACCTACAGGTGAATGGGAACTCTGTGTATTAATGATCCTGTCGGTGATAAATAACAGGAAAATCATTTAAAGCATGAAGAAGTTAACAATTTTGAAGAGAGAAAGCAACATAGGAAGCTATATAAAAAAATCCAAATCCATCTTTGGGATTTTGCTTTTTACATACAAAACCAATACAAAACCAGTATTTACATTCAGCATTTTTTGCATTGATTTATTTGAATATGCGGTAATTGTCAAAATTGTCAAAAGAAGAAAAAAAGGTAAATGTACCGTATTTGATGGAGCTTTTCATTGAGACTTTTAGCAAGTTTTTTTCCTGTATTTTCTACTTCAAGTTTACTGCTGCGTTTCCACTGACCATGAAATTGAATTGCACAACTTGACGTTTCAAAAATAATTCACTTAAAGAAATGTGCAAATTTAGAAACAAATCTTGTTTTTCCATAAAATATTTTGACACTGTAGGTTGGATGGTTTTATTAGCTGTTTCTAAATTGGTTTATATCGATAAATAATCCAATTTATTTGTTTTAAATAAATTTTTAACTTTTTTTTTAACATGCCACATATTGAGAATGTGGTATATGTTGTATATGTACATTTCCTAACAAACAAACCGTCACAAAGTTTATATTTCACATACGGAGAAAAGATGTGCAGAGGATTGCTATTTTGTGAAGTGAATGCAGCAAAAGAAGCTAAGAGGAAAAAAAAAATCTTTTTGGCTTTACGTTTGGTTTCTCTGGTAACCACAACACAGATCTGGTCAAATGTCAACAGTGAATCTTTTTCTGTGTCAGTCTTCAGGCTGAGTTGCTCACTTCCGAAGAGACCTCACTTCGGGGAAGTGTCGGTGCTGGACCTGCTCCCTGGAGGCGTAGCCAGCTTTCACTGCCACATGGGCTATCACCTGCAGGGGGAGCCGCAGCTCACCTGCATCAACGCCTCGCTGCCGGTCTGGAGCGGCAAGGAGCCGACTTGCAGGGGTGAGTACGTATGTGTGTGTAGATTCACAGCATTGACTCGATCCCAGTGACGGTTTAAGGCGTTGAGTTAGTGTCCCATACTCCAGTGTGTCTAAAGCTTGCCCTCCTCCCTGTAGCTCTTTGTGGAGGGACAGTGAAGAATGCAACAGTGGGGCGGGTGCTGTCGCCGTCCCCCCACCACGGACCAAATGCCACTTTGGACCGTTCCTGCTCCTGGTCCCTGGAGGCACCGAAAGACCAAAGACTACACCTGCACCTGGAGAGGCTGGCCCTGGGGCCGACCGACAGGTAGGGGCCAAACAGGGCCGTTTATCCAAAGTTCATGTCGAGTTTTGCGTTGTCTAAGACCATGTTGTATCCATTTACAAACACCCTCTGCTCCTTTAAATGTCTGTTTTAAACAAGATGTGTTTACTTCACCTCACACCTGGTAGTGTGGTGGACTTGGTTTGATTGGGGACCAAAGGTGCAACATTTATTACAGTTTCAGTAGGTGCCTTTCTCTTTCACATTGCACTGTTAAACAATCCAAACTATTAGGAACACCTTGTTCCTCTCCTCACCTGTGATGGCGCTGCACCAAGAACCACTGAAGGAAACGACACAAAAACCTTTGAGGAAGACACTGAACACAATTTCCTTATTCACAAAATAGAAACAAGATGGAGATTTTAGTGGTTGTAGGATTTCTCTTTTGTCTTTGATACCAGACAATGACCTATTTCTCCTGCTGGTGTTGGACTCATGCTTCTGTTTTATTGCGATTTACCCAGAATTCCCTGCGCCGTCGTCTGCTTCCTGCTTGTGGAGCAGTTTCTGGTCCACTTGGCCTTCACATATGCATTCCAACCATACCAGAGGTCACTTCAATCGAGACATAGACCGAGGTTTTTGGGCAGGCCAGAGTTTACTGTTTTGGTCAACATCAGAGTTCAATTATCCATTCACACTTCCACAAACAAACCAGGTCAAACGGGTTTCTAGGCAAACTGACTGGAGTTTGATTAAAGAGGACAAACCATGGCTGGTGTGAATGCAGCCTTAAGTTCTCCAACGGATGAGTCTGAAATATTGTGCTGATCTGTTGTGCTTGCCTCCCTTCAGGCTGGTGTTGTGGAGCGGCCTGGACGCTGGCTCTGTGGTGCTGTTTGATTCAGGGCGGGGGGGTCAGATACCCTTTGAGGGGGTGATCAGCGAAGGTCCGGCTGTGAGGGTCCAGTTCATCACCGATCAGCCCAACCATGAGACCGGGTTTAACATCCGCTACGAAGGTAGAGGGTCAGAGGTTACAGATAAAACACACACCACACACACAACAGGCAGGAACGCTATTGGGCCCCGGGCACAAACGTGGCCCACCAGCGTAGGTGGTTGATGCAAATGGAGGAGAGTTTCCAAAGGCATTCCTAGTAGCCGCTCTGATCTACATCAGGAATTTTCCCCGACTGGGAGCTTAACGCTGAATGTGACAGGCAGCCAATCAGAAAGCGCGGATTCTCCTCCTGCTTTCTGATGGGAAATTACCTAGGGGAATCCCAAACAGCTGAAACGGCGCATTTCAGCACTTATCGCATAAGTTAAGATAAGTTTTTTTATCGCACGATTAATCGATTTATCGTTTATCGCGACAGGCCTAAGTACAACACAAAGTCTTCTCCATCTTTTACTAACCAAGCTTCCTGCTTTCCCTTTATTTTCATGGTAGACTGGATCACGTCTGTCCATTGACTTCTACACTAAAGCAGATTTTGGTGCCTCCAAATCAGCTTTTAATTTCAAATAAGCATTGAGCTAAATCATGTAGTTACTGCTGAGAATGCACTAAATCTGTTTCAGGTTTCCTTAACTGACCCCAACATAAATGAATCAATTCTTTTGTAAAACTCTCTTGACATTTTGGATCTACACTGATTTACACATTCCTTTCTGACAAAAAAAAAATCAGGCTATTTTCTTTGAATAAATAATTTCATGCCTAGTTTATTGTTGAGCAGGAAATAAATTCTCAGTACAACATTTTACTGAATTAGTTTTTTAAAAATGTTTTTTTTCTCTTTTGGCCCTTGAGTACTCTTGAGTTGACGATTTTTGGCTCGTGCTGTGGAATGTTTGGACACCCCTGGCTTAACGTGATGTTCTGCCAAGCTGCTTTCTGACGGACTGCCAGGGAGGGAGCTGCTGATCTGCAGAGGAGAAGATAAAGTTTCTGTTTTCTGGCAGCTTGATGTTGCCAAAGCATGATGACGTTTCCTCTACAATTTTAATCCAATCACTGGTCATTAAATGACTAATTAACTAAGACTCGTATTTCCAGTAAATCAGCAGAGACATTTTTTCAGAATCACTCACACACGCACACAGTGTTCCTGACATCCTTCTTTCTTTTTGCTGTTTCAGCTTTTGAGCGTGGCCACTGCTACGAGCCGTACCTCCAGAATGGAAACTTCACCACGTCGGACCCCTTGTACGGCGTGGGAACGGTGGTTCAGTTCACTTGTGACCCCGGTCACTCTTTAGAGCAGGGTCCTCCGGTGATCGAGTGCATAAGCGCCAGGGACCCGTACTGGAACGACACGGAGCCGCTCTGCAAAGGTAAAAGAATGACCTTCATGTTGAAGGTTTTCATCTTTTTACCCTAAATTATAGTCTAAAACTCATTAGTCTGATGTAGGGGTGAATTGTTTGGTGTCAAACGTTGTGATTCCAGGCAACAATAGAAAGAAGGAACTCAAAAAGCTTGAGAAAAAGAAAAAAGCAAATAAAGATTGAAACTTGAGATTGTGTTTTCATCTGAACTATGATGTCTGTTAATGCTGATATTATTCAGTAATGGTGGATACCACCCCTAAGTGTTTTATTTCAGCAGTTTTGTTTCAACTTAATCACTTAAGATAAGTCAAAGTGGCAAGCTAGTGTATCAGACAGAACTAGCAATCAGTACGTCTGTAGTTGACACTGAGGACTGTCCTGTTACTAAATTGTCCTCATCTTCCTGTCCTCCGTCTGTCCCGCTGCAGCCCAGTGCGGTGGGGACCTGACGGGTCCAGGCGGAGTCATCCTGTCCCCAAACTGGCCAGAGTGGTATGGAGAAGGAGAGGACTGCAGCTGGAGGATACATGTCGGCGAAGACAAACGAGTGCTGCTGGATGTTCAGCTGTAAGGAAAAAACATCGTTTACTTGACAGAGTCAAATGGGGGCGTTAGTTAATTACTTTAGAAAAGAAATTAACTGTCAGTCGGAGTTTAATTTCCAGATAAACTTAAACTCATCTTATCTATTTTACTTGGCTTTTAACACCAGTGGGATCTAGTTTTAAATTGTATGTTTTTGTTCTTTAAACTGTAAATTTTTATTGTTTATTTTTTATTATGTTGTGTTTTTAATGTACAGCACTTTGTATCAGTTGTGGTTGTTTTAAAGTGCTTTATAAATGAAGTTGGTTGGGTAAGAGAGGGTGTAGTTGTTCAGTTGTTAAGTACTAACGATATTATACCTGCTAAAGAGGTTTTACTAAACTAAGGCAACAAAACCGAACAACAATACCATCTCTATTAACCCTTTAAACAATGTTTTTACAAGTGTTTCTCTGAGAAGTAGCTCCTATAATGAGCTGAGTTGATGCTCAGTTCCACCAGGTGTTTGCTGATTGCTGCTGGCTAGTCTGAAGGAGCTGAGTGGAGGAGTCGTTGGGGAGGGAAGCAGAAGGTTGGAAACTTCAACTCTGAGGAGGAGCTTCATCCTTGAAGGCGGTGCTAGGTCTCACGAAGTGTTTTACACAGCTGAATGGTTGCCACAGGAGATTAAAGAAATAACATTACAACGTTATAACATGATGCAAACCTAAAAAGGAGTCAGTGATACATAATACTGATCCTTTCAGTGAAGCACATCCTTTATTTCTCTACTATTGGACTGTAAAGGACATTTTGGGAAGGTTGAATCTTTTATAAATCACAATATAATTCTTTAGATGGAGAGTTCACGTTCAAACTGTTTGAATTGCTTCTTTACACAATTCAAACAAAACCCCATTTAAACCTTTCAGCAAATGCAAAGTTATTTTTTGGCAGAAATATGTCATAAAGCATTTTATTTTCCCTTTCTAACCTCGGCTCTCGACGCCCTCTGGGGGTGCTAAACATGTCAGATGCACCCACAACATATTTCCAGACTATTTAGCATTTCCCCGTTAGCGTTTAGCCCAGGGCGTTTCTGGTCTGCAGTGCATTCAGTTGTCAACATCTGCTCCCCGAGTCCTCCTGACCAGCTGTGCTGTTTTCTCACTTGTGGTGATTCTTCTTCCTCTCTCCTCGCCATCCTCAGACTAAACATCAGCGACAGCGACATGCTGACCTTCACGGACGGTGACGAGGTCACGACCCGGATCCTGGGGCGCTACGTTGGAGGCAGCAGCCCCTTCAAGCTCTCGTCCAGCACGCCGGACCTGACCGTCACCTTCCACTCTGACCCTGCCGGCCTCGTCTTCGGGAAGGGGGAGGGGTTCATTATCAATTACATCGGTGAGTGTTTAGCAACCGTTAGACCTGGACCCAGATCTGATGGAGGAAGAACTTTTACAATTCTTATCCATTATAAACATTTGAGTTTTATGTGTTTACTTAGACATGCTGATTTGTTTGCCAGTTTTTGAGTATTTTAAAGAATTCCGTTGCACAAAACATATCAAATCAACTTCTAATACATTTTACTGCTGATTGTTATTTATTAGTCTCAGCTCTGTAGTTTTGGGTTATCAGGTTTGTGTCTGAGCCTGAAGGAAGAGAAGATGTTTCCTCCTGCTGCTTCAGAAACAGCAGGACTGAACTGCTTCTTGGAATGATTTTATTACAGGGTTTGGTATAAAGGTTTCTGCCATTATTTATACGAATTCAGACAGATTAGAAAAGAGCAAACTAATAAGTCCTTACAGGACAAAATAGCTATGATCATAATAAAGGAGCAAAGGTATTAAATGTAAAATATCTTATCTTTTAAACTCTTTCTTAGAAGGAAATGAAAGTCTTACAAAGTTCTTCTTTGGCCTTTAAAAACAGGAGAAACATGATTAAGTGGATGGGTAATTACAATATAAATATATCTACAATTTAAGTCAATAAAGGCTACATATAAAATATTAAAAAGCCCAAAACTTTGACCTCAGAAGATTGCAAAATCTGACTCCTTCACGTTCTGGCTGCCCTATGATTGATTACATAAAGTTACTTCAAGATTATTCTATTGTATGAAAATGTAACATTCTAAGTTCTCCATATAAGTGAATAATGGTGCTGGTGATTTTGGTGAATTCTCCATGACTCTAATTGCGTTTCCATTACAAATGTGTGCAAAATCTTTGTCTCTATTCAGCTGACGTCAAAAAACCATAATTTCACTATTGCTGTGTTTATATTAAATATGAAATTAAATTAAAAATCACATGTGAATTAAGCTTGTTCCTGCCATACAAGCTTATATCATTGCCACAATTGATGGCAATGATATAATTGATAATTCAATCATGGTGCTGGTGCCCGTCTTCTATCATCCAATCAGAGGAGACATCAGTGTTGTATTCAACAGTGACAAACTTTTTCGCATTTCATCAAAATCCACTAAACAAATGTATATTCGGAATTTCTATTTGCGCAATGTTCTTAGTGGAAGAGCAGCTGTTGCTTCATCCTTAAAAAGGGCCAGGAGGTAAGATATTTTCTTCCACAAATACATTTAGTAATTAATTTGTATATTCAGGAGAAAAAATACAATTTAAGCAACAATCTAAAATGTTTAGGTTTCTTCAAAAAAAATACAAAAAGTGCAGAAAAAAAGTCCTCACTGGAACACATTCAGAAATTGTTTAGTTATCTTTCAATTCATTTCAATTTTTCCTCGAGCCGCCTCTTCCTCTTCCTCTGTTTTTCCATTTTCCCTTTTTGTCCCTCTCACATTCTCATTTGGCTTTTCTTCCACTTTCCCTCTGCCCTTATTCAATCACATCCTATTTGTTTCACCGATCGCACAATGACACTCGTTCACATACAAGTGTGAGCTTTCAGAGGCGGTGGCTTCCTCCGCTCACTCGCCTGGCGTGATCGGCGCCGCGTCCCAGATCCAACACCTGACACCAATTTAGGCGCGCACTGAGACACACGGTTTAATTTACTTGTCACCCTCTCGACACCACAAACTCCCATGCCTTTCCTGGAGGAGTAAATTATGTAGCCACAACAACACGAGGCCGCGCTCCTTGAATAAAAAGCGAGTGTGTGTGTGGGTGTGTGTGTGTGCGTGCGCTCCAATAATAAATGACACACCGTAAAACGTTCAGGTTGCATAGCAGAGGAAGACCAAGTCAATAGAAGAAAAAAAAGCTAAATTGATCCCGGAGCTTCAACTTCCAAATCCCCGCGGCCCCGTTAGGCTGAACGGAGTTCTGCAACACTGTTAAGTCAACAGTTCAACCATCTGATGTACGGCGTGAACAACGAGATGATTCTAGACCAAGTGTCCATGTTGGCAATGGAAATGGAAAGATCAGGGATGCAACATATTGGACATATATTGGCATATCGATATCCGATATGCCAATATATTAAGACTCATTTGGCTAATAACCGATACCAATACTGATATTTTTTGCTCATACCTACTTACTGAAACTATATGGCTTTCTTTACTGTGGTAACTAAAATACTGCATTATCTTTGTCAATGTACCCTGCTACCAAATGCAAAGGAGGAGGCTGAAAACGATGCAGCACTTTCAACTTGTATTATGTTTAATGTCAGATTTATTCATGACATCTGTTCTCTCTAAAACAATGACAACACTCAAACAGTGCAAATGTGTAAATCTACACAAACCAAAACTGAGCATCTTAACAAGCAACAAGTGAAAAGCACATCAGTGCATTAATACCTAAGAGTTTCTTATGATGCTGTGCTGTGCTGCAGGCATCATGGTTTGCTATCAGAACAAAACCTTTTATATCGGAGAATTATTTTGTCGGAGCAGCCGATGTTTGATATAAGATTTTACAGCTAATATCGGCCAATACCGATACCATTCCGATAGTATTATGCATCCCTAGAAAAGATTATGCAAAATATACAATGTAAGCTACACAGTCCAGTCACATTAATGTGACCACCACGTACTTTCCACTTCAGAGTTAAATAACCAATCACAGAAGGCAGGTGGCAGCACAGTGCAGTTGAGCGTATATAAAGGGTGTGTGTGGGCTTCGGAAAACATTTCAATCGTTGGCGTAATGCAGAAACGAAGCGATTTATCCGACGTCCAAAAGGGCATGATCATTGGCTTTCGGGCCAAGGGTGGAAGCATTTCCGAAACGGCTGAGTTTGTGAACTGTTCGCGTGCCGCCGTGGTAAAAGTGTACCGTGCATGGCAAAATGGGACTGTCCAAAATCAACGACGTGGCAAATGTGGTGCACCACGGGCCATAGATGACAGAGGCGAACGACGGTTGCGGAGATGCGTTCGGGCAGATAGACGGGCTACCGTTGAGCAACTGACCACTAAAATGAACCAAGGGGCTACCACAAGTGTCTCCCAAACCACTATTCAGCGAACATTGCTGCGTCTGGGCCTCCGAAGCGGACGCCTGGTTCGTGCACCTATGCTGACTGGTGTTCATCGACGACGAAGGCTAGAATTTGCACGCCAGTACAGCAGCTGGACGTCCACTGAGTGGCGACAGGTAGCGTTTTCAGATGAATCGCGTTTTATGCTCCATCGGACAGATGGACGTTGGCGTATAAGGCGTGAAACCTTTGAAAGGAACCACCCTGCAACCATTGCAGGAACGGTCCAAGCTGGAGGCGGGAGCATTATGGTCTGGGGAATGTTTTCCTGGCATTCTCTGGGTTCACTGATTATTGTGGAAGGCACGATGGATCAATACAAGTACGCATCTGTCCTTGCGGACCATGTCCACCCCTACATGCGCATTGTTTTTCCTCAGGATGATGGCATATTCCAGCAGGACAATGCGAGGTGCCATACAGCTGCCAGTGTACGTGCGTGGTTCGAAGAGCACCAGGATGAGTTTACCGTCCTCCCCTGGCCAGCAAACTCACCTGACTTAAACCCAATCGAGCATCTGTGGGACCATCTCGATCGAGTTGTTCGCGTCATGGATCCTCAACCGCGTAATCTAGCGCAGCTGGCCACGGCATTAGAGTCGGCATGGCTCAACATCCCAGAGAAGACCTTCAGGGACCTAAGTGACTCTCTTCCTGCACGTCTCGTAGCAGTTCGCTCTGCGAAAGGTGGTTATTCTGGCTTTTGACAGATGGTCACATTAATGTGACTGGACTGTGTATATAGTCTATAGAATAAATATAAAATTATAGATAAAATTAAATATGATTAAAGCATTTTACACTTTTTCTCTTCAGTTTTCTAGGGTCAGCAGAGAAACATTTAGCACTGCTACAACTGGAAGACTTTTTAAATATCCAAAATAAATTTGGGATATTTATTTAATCATTATTTAATATTTAATCAATCAGAAAAACAACTGAATGATTGAGCTCGTTTTAATTTATCACGTTATTAGTTGATTATATATTATTTCCACAGGCTCAACTCTTCAAAGCTCTCCACACAGAAGAGCAGCTTCAAAAAATCATGTGACTTAAAAAAAAATCTATTACAATTAATTGAAGATGGTTTTCAAACAGAACTTGGTATAAACTTGGTATAAACAAAAAAATTTTTCATCTATAAGATAAAATCCTGTCTTTGTAGATGAATGATAAAGCTCTGTGTCTGCAAAGAGGGCTTCACGTTTTATTTATTTATTTTACTGGGCAGTGAAAACATCTTTGAAGGAGCGGACTTTGTAGTTGATGGAAGTTTTTTGCCATAAGAATATGAACTGAGACAAATATTTCATTCTGTTTAAGGTTAATTGGTGTAATTTGCGAGTTGAGGCAGTGGATGAACAGAGGGACTAAAACTCATCTCGGTGTTTCTCCTTGTGGCCTTAATCTACTTCACACCTGGGGGTTAATGGATCCCAGATGCTGCTGACAATTTTCAAGGGCACCTTTAGAATCGAAGTAAAAACAAAAGCTAACATTTGGGTCATGATTCATGTTTATATAATTTATTTATCAAGGTTTGATTTTCAGACTGAAGTAAAATCATATACATCGTGGCCTAAATTACGTAGTAGATAATTATGCAGTTCTTTATACACTGTAAAACATAAGTAGTTCTGCTTACTTTTAAGATAAACTTGTGGCCTTAGAATTGTTTGTTTAGTTTTCATCAAATTAACTGATTAACATTAATTTGTGCCATTCTAGTGAGCATAACTGCATAACTTAACTTAATAAATCTATGCTCCCAAGTCTTATTTTATGTCTGTGTAAATAAACACCAAAGCTTTCTAAAGATACTGTTCTTTTTAACTTTAAGCTACTTATATCAAATGAAAATCCCTAGACTGAAACAGTTCCTGCTTGTTATTTCTCTACTCTAACTTTGACAGAAAACATGGAAAGCTGTGATAATTTCTCCTTAATTTATTTAACTGAAGTAATTACTGTAACTAAAGTTAAATGCACCCAATTTACTTGATTAAAGTCGACATTGCAATTCACTGTACTTTGTTTCACAGCAAAACCTTGACCAAAGTCAAGTTAGACTCATTAATCTTTTTCAATTAAATGCAATATTACGATTGACAGTGTGTGGAGTAACACAAGCTGGCAGCTTTTATTGGTCTTTCAAAAACTATAGTGTAATTACTACAGTGGAGCCCTGCCTACTTCTAGATTTTTTTTCTTTGAACAAATCAAAAGATTTAAAAACAAAATGTAGTTGTGGAAGTTGAAATACATAGGATCCATGCTACATGCCACGCTATTGGCTGTCGTTTACAAAGCAGCCAATCTAGAAGTGCTATTTATATTCCTTGGCACTGATTGGCTAGTCCCCCCAGAGGAAGACCGCAGCTCTTCCTTAGATATCAGCTAGATATTAGCTTCTGCTAATGGTTTGCACTAGGTGGGGAGGGGGTGTTGAGTGAATGGAAGAGTATAACAGGGAGTCTCTAAGAATCTCCCGAGAACACCCCTCCCCCCATACCTCCCTCGGCTCACACACATCATTCAACTGGAAAGTGAGAGTCTAACTCTGCCGATTTGTAATCCATGGGGGTGGGGAGCTGAAAATGTTTGGAAACCACTGGGGGGACCCAGGAGAAAAAGTTTGGGAACCACTGGTTTACGCCAATTTGGTGACTTTGGCCTTGAAATGTTCTGCCTTCCTAGTAATAGAAAAACACATTGAGATCCTAATCTTGATAAACATACAAAAAAACCTGTCAGCTACTCTCTATGAGGCCGTCCTGATGTGAGATCAACACACAGGTGATATTCAAAGACGGCCTGGCTCAGATGAAATCCATCAATCTGATTCGTGGTGAAGTAATTGCCTGATGAATCCATCCGTCTTCTCACCGCATCGTGTCATAATCAGCTTTAGCACTTCTGATCACATTGACTTTTTGACCCGCGTTAAGATTGGCGGAGATGGAAACGTCTCATTACAGCCAATCATGGACCTCGGCGGCTGACACAGTCAGAGAGGAGAGACAGTTAATCAGGCTGTTGTCTCTGATCTCTCTTCTCAGAGGTTTCCCGGAACGACTCCTGTCCCGACCTCCCCGAGATCCAGAACGGCTGGAAGACGACGTCGCACGTGGCGCTGGTGCGAGGAGCTCGGATCACCTACCAGTGTGACCCCGGGTACGACCTGGTGGGACGGGAGACCCTCACCTGCCAGCTGGACCTCTCCTGGAGCTCTCAGCCCCCTTTCTGTGAAAAGAGTCAGTTCTTTTCAGTGTTCAACCTTCTGAATTTAGAATAACTTTACTAATTCTATTAAAAAAAGTATATGTAGGAAATTGACTGATTTAATGTCAGACATTGATGAAAAAGTATTGTCTTTTTGTACATTCTAACCTAATATCTACCCGAGTGAAGTTGGACCCCCACCTTCTTCAAATTGGGCAAAATTGGTGTCAAAAGTTTGTGCTACGTTTGTGCAGCAAAAATTGTTGTTTGTGCTGCTTTGGGATTGAAGATATTAATGAAAGCTTAAAGGTCCACCAGGCCCCCTCACTTTCACTAAATCAAAATTACCTATGAACTTCAAAGATAGCAGCACAAACAAAAGGTTTTGCTGCACAAACTCAATTGAGTTGATTGGCACTGATTTTGCCTGATTTGAAGAAGGTAGGAGGGATTGGATGACCTTTCGTGACCTCTAGAAACATTTCTTAACGTCTTTAAAACGATAGCGGCACAAACATAGCACAAACTTTTGCCACCAATTTTGTCTGATTGGAAGAAGGTGGGGTTTTCTTCCCCACTTGAAAATGACACTACGTCCATTTACTGCTGATCAAGTCATTGCTCAGACGTTAATGTGGTTTTATTTCCTCCTCTCAGTCATGTACTGCTCCGACCCGGGCCATGTGGAGCACTCCACCAGAACCCTGTCCGACCCCAAACTGCTGGTCGGCACCACCATCCAGTACAGCTGCAGCCCCGGCTTCGTCATGCAGGGCGGCGCCACCATCACCTGCTACGGCCGCGAGCCGGGGACGCCCGTGTGGACGTCTCGACTCCCTCACTGCGTGTGTGAGTATCTGACTCAGAGCGCCCGGGGCCGAACGGTTGGAGAGAAACGGTTAAACACGTAGAAACAAAACAGTCTGACCAGTGGAAGCCTGGACTGGACCGGAGAACAGAGGAGCTTTGGTTTCCTGCTGCAGAGCCATCTGACACGACTGGGTCTGTTTGGGTCCTTCTCTCTCTCTCTGTGTTTTTCTC
Source organism: Poecilia picta (assembly GCA_033032245.1). NCBI lineage: Eukaryota > Metazoa > Chordata > Actinopteri > Cyprinodontiformes > Poeciliidae > Poecilia > Poecilia picta. The sequence continues at coordinate 28,437,567 of CM065364.1, read as the reverse complement.
TCTCTCTCTCTCGTTATTTTGCAGCATTAATGCGAGCCATAGTCGGTGCTGCTTTTACACTTCACCCTGGGCCTGATAATGTGTGGACTGTGTGTATTTTTCAGGGCTATTAATGTAGTTGTCAAGTGTTTGATATGTAAATGAAATGCTAATAGAGCGTACCAATCAGCCCTCAGCCACCTGGAGGAGGGGGTGGAGATTATCCATGACTCATGTCACCTTAGTCAGAGGCTGTCACATCTGTCTGTGCTGCTACGACACACACACACACACACACACACACACACACACATGCATACACAAGGAAAATTCCTAATTTGGGGTTGAGAAACATCAAAATCCCTCCTGCTGGGGTTTGTCGTGTTTTTCTCCTCCAGCTGAGGATTCTGTTTCCTGTGAGAACCCCGGTCTCCCTGACAACGGCTACCAGATCCTGTCCAAGAGGTTGTACTTGCCCGGCGAGTCACTCACGTTCGTTTGTTACCAAGGTTATGAGCTCATAGGAGAGATGGCCATTAAGTGCATAATCGGGAACCCTTCGTTTTGGAGCGGCCCTCTTCCACTCTGCCAGGGTGAGATTTGCTTTTCAGTTTGGTCTTTTTGATTTTATCGTAATCTGTAGGTTTAAAGATGTGAGGGCCATTTCCAGTTGTTACGGAACATGCCCTTCACATTTCCTGTATAAACTAATTTAGGGATTAACTGATCCACTTTTTTCACTGATACAGTTATCTGAGGTTTAGTATCAGATTGGACTGAGGTCATCTGTTCACCTTTAGGTTTTGTCACTTTTCTACAGGACTATTCTGTCACATGAATCCAGTTAAATCTTATTTAAATTAAACTTATGTTTATTTTTTTTACTTTCTTTTTGTCACACCTGAAAGTTTCATCAAATAACAGATTAAAAACAATAATTGTCTTTGTTGTTGAGCTCATATGTCAATTTATTTACGAATTTAGCAAGAAGAAAGAGTTTTGAATTGAAATTTTTTATTTTTTTATTAGACCCTCCAATTAACTCAATTAAGCATTTTAATCCAGTCCCATCACAACTACATAATGTGGGGCGGTTAAATCGTAATGAGTACGGTAACTGATCATGTGTGGAAAAGTGAGATTGTCAGCTGCTTCCCTTCACTATCAAACAGTTTAATATCAGGCATAAAACAGTTTTCAAATGATCTAAGAGGGCAGGAGATGAAGATAAGTGACGAAGAAAATGTATCAGTAAAAAATATGTTTAGGAAGCACATTGCGTGGATGTTTCCTCTATTTTTGACATAAATTTTTAACTGACTATGCAAATCAGAAGATTTGACAGGCATAGTACAAAAAAAGAAGACCGAATGTGAGCCTGGAGAAGAGGCTTTGTTGAAAATACAGACTATAAAAAAGAAACAGTCTGTGTGATGTCAGTTTTCATATGCACTGACTGACAGAATGATGTTTTTCAGCTAACCGTGACTGCTTTGGAAACCATGCTTTGGAAGGTGAGTGTCTGTCTGTGTGGTGAGAAGTGAACACTTTTTCTTAGCAGACAGATAAATCAAAAGTCACAAAGAAAGGGGGTGAAAAAGTGTTTCAGAAAACCAGCATTCCTCCCTCTGTGTATGTTTCATCTACATCTACCAAGTTCATTTGCCATCTGTGTGTTTATCCCACTACCAGCATTTATCCATTTCATTCACCTGCATTTCCTGAACCCCTCAGCCTGACACCTTATTTTCTGGAAGATGATCTCTTATTAATCCTGCATCATTCATTTGTTGGGTGTCAGTTGCAGAGGCAACGGCAGGCTCCCCTCTGGATGGAGGAAACGTAGCGCTAGCCATCTTCATCCTGGTTCTGCTGCTGTCTGTGCTGCTGGGAGGCGCCTATGTCTACGTCACCAGGTGAGTCCAAAACCTCCTGGACTGAGAATCACTGTGACGACACGGCTCAGATAAACACAGGAAGGCTCCGGGTTCAGGTTTCCCTTTTTTATCACCCAGGGCTAAAGTAAGACTGAGACTAAAGTTTGACCTTCTTATCGTTTATATTTCTATTGATACTTTTTATTATTTTAACTAGTTTTCATGTTTGTATTTATTATTTTGTTTATCTATTATTGCTGGAGACTTGCAATGAAACATTTTTTCTGTATATACATTTGCAGTCTATATATAAATGTGCAGTTGAAAAAGGAGCTACATTTTTATACAATTCATTTCTAATATATTTCACAACAAGCATGACCCAAAGTAACTCCATAAACACGTCCAGTCAGATAGATTGCCCTGCAGAAGTATTCACCTCCCTTGAACTTTTCACATTTTGTCACATTACAACAAAGTACTTTTTATTTTCATGTGATAATTGTGAAGTGGAAGGAAATAGTTTGAAATTTGGTCTTCCAGACCTGAAAAATGTGCCACACTAAAGTTCACACACATTTTGACAAGCTGCTGTGAAACTGCAGATGTCCCAGGATGACTTGATTGGGTGTAATTTAAAAAAAAAAAAAAAAAAAAAAAAAATATATATATATATATATATATATATATATATATTATATATTTTTTTTTTTTTTTTCGTTTTTTAATTGCTGCCTTTAACATGTGGATTTCCTCCTTTGGCCCAACAGGTGCAGATATCACACCAACCTAAGGTTGCCGCTGATCTACCCTCACCCTTACCGACAGATCACTGTGGAGACAGAATTTGACAACCCGCTTTATGAGACAGGAGGAGTAAGTGTGCAAATGTGGAAATTATTATAAGTTAGAGGCAGAAAACATAAAAACCTTTTGTTTTTGTTTTTTATGTTCAGTTTTAATATTAAAACAAGAGTCATTATTTTTCTCAAAGCACGTAGGTCAATTTTTAAAATATCTCACATGAATAACATCTTTGGAACCCTTACCTTACCTATGATAATCAGCTGCAGTGAGTCTGCTAAGCCTTCTTGCTAAATGTGTAGCATTAGCTTAAAGTGGCTTTTCAAATGACATGTTGAGAAAGCTAACTTACAGAGCTTAAGCTGTGTGATGAATAGCGCCCTTGGGCCAGAACTGTAACACATTTTTTTATAAGCAAAAGCCCAAGATGGAACCTTTATATTCACAGTTTCCTGATGCGTCAGTAAAATTTGACGCTCAAGCAACATCTGTGAACAACAGGTCTGGAGACCAAACCAAAACACTTTCTTGGTGTGAAGCTAAAGCTAATAGCCTACAACCCCAAACACGACTGAAAAAGAAAAGTTGTAAAAATGACGACAAAATAACGTTGAACTGTCTCTATCACTCTGCTTCACTTTCAGCAGGACACTCGTGAATATGAAGTATCAATATGAGACATTTGTAAAGACACTTCTGAAGCAACCACCCGGCGCTGACACCTCATCATCCCTCCCTGACCCTTTCTACCCAGGAGGAGGCCATGTAAATACAAATAATGATGTCCAGCCCCTCCCTGTTACAAGACACAGTCACTCATCTCCCCCCCTCCTCCCTTTGATGTGATAGCTTTTGTAGACATAATGGGAAACTGAAGAGGAACCTGTGAAGCAAAGAGATATTAACACGAGTCGGTGACACATCGGCGGGAGGCGATATGGACGGTAGTAAAGGAAGACATTCGGGGACAGGACGCCGTGGGAGGAATGTGAAATTAGAGGGTCAAAACATGTTCTTTTTGGGAGAAACTAGATTTCTAATCATTTTGTTTTACTTGTAACACAGCTGCTGTCTGACTTTTTTCTGTAGAAACCAAGTTAATGTATTTTGTAGTTACCTTTGTTACTGGAGGAGTTCAACATTTCTGTGCTAAATTTAAAACGTTTACATGCAGGAAATCAACAGAAAACAGTAATAATTTATTTCACATTTAAAATCTCGGTGAGAATTTTTTTTTTTTTTTTTTTTTTTTTTTTGAAAGATCAAATTGAAATGTAAATATTAGTTGAGAGACATAATGCCGCTGCAGTCTATTGCACCATAACTGTCAGACTATAGGGGGCTCTGTTGTGCTGTCAGATGTAAATAATAGATTTAAAGGGGCAGTACTATGTAAAATCAACCTTTTTTGAACTTCATGTCATGCCATAATGTTATTCCCTCATCAGAACCATACCTGGAGTATTGCTTTGATTATTTCATGCATGTTTCAGAAATCCTTTAATCTCCCATGGCAACCATTCAGCTGTGCAAAGCTCTGCTTTACTTATACTGAATCAGCTGATGGGACCAAACTGATAGAAATAATACACTTTAAGGCACTCTGTTTTATCGCCAGTCAAAACATTTTGGATTGTTTCAAAAAGGAGAAATGAACTAAATCCCATTACTGTGGAAAAAGTTATTTTTGAATAACATTGCCAAAAAATGTTCCACAAGTACATTCAATATACACCAAAAAACAGGCAAATATGAATAAATTATAGAAGATTTTACAATGGTATGAAAAAATACTTCCTACCCCTTAAATTTATTTTTTTCACATGGAAAGAAAATGTCCTGCCATAACCTCAAGGGTAAATCCACTGCAGGTCGTCTGCTGCATGAGCCACTTAGCTGAATGAATCATCGTCGGTGAATAATGGACTAAGTAGGACTAGTCATTACTACAACATTAGCATAGCATTTACAGGCTGTAGCAGGGGAACGTACATGATGTGTCTCATGTCTGGAAATGTGTGCAGCCTGCTTCAGCTACAGCTCACATTCCAGTAGATGGTCAGGGAAGTGATACTAGTTATTTGTCAAGCTGCAGTAGGTAACTTCTATAAAACCAATGTTTTGTACTTACTTCTTAAACTGTGTCAGGACAGTATAACGGACAGACAAACTGGAAAAAATTTGCTCCTTTGTCTCAAAAATGCACAGGTCAGAAGTAACCAATGAGAGCCTGGGGGCGGGTCTTAGAGCTGTCAGTCATCCTCGTGTAGTCGTTTCTCAACATGCTAATGGTGGAAAAACAATTTACCTTTCCAGGAAAACTGTTTATCCGTCGTCATCGGTGGTCCTCCTAATTTACCGTTAGCATTCATGACAGGATCCTTTGCACAGAAGAAACAGTGATGCAGCAGTGGGAAAGGGGAGGGTGCAAGCAACACATACATGAGCCTGATTGACAATGCTAAGACCCTCCTCCTATCTCTGATTGGTGGTTTCTGACTGAGCTGCGTATTTGTTCAGATGTAAGGAGGAACACCGAAAGCAGGCAGAGGAGGTGGATTTAACATTGAACTGTCTGGGATTTTGTTACTTCAACATAAATCCCAGACAGTTCAGTGTCTGGGATTTATGAGATGATTTATGAGAAAATGTTCTCATATTTTCTCATACAAGACAAATATGATCAAATTTGTCTCATATTATACTGTCACAACATGGTAATAGCTTTAACAAGTACCTAAAATATATGTATATTTTATAAAAGGTACATACTGCTGTGAATTCCTGAAACGGAAAACAGACCAACAGTAATGAGCTTGGGTTACTAAAATCCAGACACAAAACAAACAAGAACAAATCTCCTGTCCATCCGATTCCACTGGAACTTTAACATCCACATTTGAACATGGGCCTCTCTTTCAATGACTTCATTTATGCAGGTGCTGCTAACGCTAACTATCAAAGCTCACTGACAGTTCATGAGAACGGTGGGGGAATTTCTCTGTCCACATTGACGAGTCCTGTTCTCTTCCCAATAACTGACAATACTAAGAAGGAAAATGTAGCGTCTTTTATTTTTTTAACCCAGTCGGCCTAACACAGAAAGCCTCCTGTCCCCAGGTGTCCACTGAGGGCCAATGCAGAACTCTTGTCTTCTTCCTTTCGCATGCAGCTGGATTGACAGACACGCCAGGAGAGGCTGGTGTCAGAGAGAGAGGTCATGACCAGGCTTCACTGCGAGACGTGAAATGCGTAGCTGTAGTTAATTGATCAGTATTAAAGTGCAACTCAAGCGATCCCAGAAGAAGACGTATTTATTTTGATGTACTGTAAATGTGACGTTTTATGCAGAATAATAAATGTACATTTTCATTATGATTGGACAAATATGATCAGTTTACTTAAACAAGAAGTAAAACTTGAATAAAAAAATGTGAAAACGTTTGTAAAGACTGGAGTGTTTTAAGATGTGTGTGTGTGTGTGTGTGTGTGTCATGTTTTATATAGTAGGTTAGCTCTTTCAGAGACATACCTAGAAAAAATATGAAAAATATAATTTCTGAAATAAATGCATTCCCATCTCCTCTCTTGACCAGCCTTCTGTTGTCCCTAAAATGCATTAGATTCCAGTAAGTCTATCTACACTGAACATATGTCTTAGGGGAAGTTGGGAAGTTGGATTTCTGCATAATCTAACTGAGGAGAATTATGGAGAGGTAGGATAAAAGATTTTTTTTAGATTAAATTTCCTTTCCGTCCATCACTCCACCCATCTCTCAGTGTTTTTTTTGTTTGTTTTTTTATACAGACTCCATGTTTAGAATTTGACCTCCAAGAAATCGGGCTTCAGAATTAGCAACAAATTCAAGACAGTCTATGATTTTGACATTAAAAATTATATTTAAAAAATGAACAACCCCACTCTTTAAAGGGAAGTGAACTATAACTAAATGTTAACATTACCACAAAATAATGTTCTTAAGGGTAAAAATGGACTTGAGTTGAAAATGTTTAAAGTGAGTAGATAAGTCAGAATTAGACAGGGCAGCATTTCTCTGAGGTTTGAAATCAGTCTGATACAAAATCTAACCACAGTTTCTATTCAAAATCACCAATCAGATTTGAGCTGAGGTTATTGGACAAGCACATGAGCGAACCCAGGACCAAGATCCGCCCCAAGAAGCCCAACCAGATGGCCAGTCTGGGCGGACACACTGAGATAATGATGGACCAGAGAAACCTGTGGGCTGCTGTCATTAGCAGGATCCACTCAGTATTTATTTATTTATTTTATTACTTTTAAGGATCCACTCAGTATGACTGGCACAATGTGACACATTATCTAGTAAACATTCACATTCTTTTTTTCTTTTTTTTTACACAAGCAATGGTAGGTCTCATTAACTGTGTTTTCTTTATAGATGTGTGTAAATCTTTGTCTATATTATGCTAATGTCGGACAAATACAATTTCGTAATTGCGAAATTCAACTTAATTAATTTTATTTTCTTAAATAAGAAAATTAAATTAAAATCACATGAACAATCTTGTTCATGTGATGAGTCCCAAAAAAGTCATGGCAGCGGATGTAACCAGTTTAATTATTCAAAATTCAGCCATGGAGTTTGATCATCTATAATTGGGAGATTGGTCTTATTCAAGCATTGGAGCATCAACTCACTTATACTTGGGCGTGGAGAGTATGTATGCAGAGTTTTGGAGAAATTATAGTCTGTGATTTTACAGAAGAGTTATGGATTCAATACAAAATGACACACAAGTGTTCATGAACTGTGCAAAACTGTGAGTTCTGGTGGAGCCAGCTGTAGACTGTAGGGGGAACACACATCATCCTCCTACTACTTCCTGTCGTCTTTGTCGTAATTTCCAGCAGTAGTAACATCTGGCTGTTGATCATGTGACTGGTGTGATATGATCAACAGCTGATGGTTCAGAGATGGTAAGTTACTGGCAGGCTGTGGTGGTTCTGACACAAATGTTAAGCATTCTGCAACTTCAAAGAAAAAGCATAAACAGAACAGAATAAAGGTTCATCTCTCAATAATCCTCCTCATTTTTATCTGTCACCATCATCCCTTCCTGGATCTCGCCTCCTACTAGCTCCCTGTTGTTCCAGGTTCCATCTGGCAGACTCAAGAAAGGATATGTCCTGATGACCAAACCCCCACACAGAGGATGGTCAGAGTTGTCTACAATTTTCTGTATTTTATGAGGAATCCTTCTTTGCATCATCTTCTCCAGAGGTTTCATAGTCGTACCCAGAACAAATCCAGCCTTCTTTATCAGGCCTTTGAGCCTTTTTATGTCCCTGGCTCTGATGCTGCTGCCCCAACAGATGACAGTAAAGGAGATGATGCTCTCAACTACAGACTGACAGAAGATCTGCAGATCTTAGCTTCATCAAGAAGTCCAGTCTGTTAATTCCATTCTTATATAACAGCTTCACTGTTGCGTCTCCAGTCCAGTCTGTTGTCAAGGTGAACACTGAGGTATTTATATTCCTCAACTACCTCCACTTCTTTTCCTATCATGTAAACAAGGTTTGACCTAACCTTGTTTCTCCTGAAATCAACAATCATCTAATCTGTTTTGTTTACATCCAAGATGAGGTCATTGTCCCCACAAAGTGGTCCACCAGCTCTCTGTTCTCAGCCTCTTGTCCATTTCAGAAACACCCAACAACTGCGGAGTCATCTGAGTATTTCTGTAGATAATCTGAAGTGTAGATAGTGAAAAGGAATGGTGAGAGTACAGTCCCCTGTGGTGCTCTGTGCTGCTGACCACCTGGTTAGACACTCAGTCCTTCAGTCTCACAAACTGTGAGGCTGAATATGAACATCAGTTTTTAGAAGCACAATGTCCAAAACAAGACTCATCACCATCCTGATGTGATTTGACAGCAAAGCAACCAGAGCTGTCATACAGGCTTGTGATGGAGACCAGGGGTTCCATCCCATATTGATCATTGACATGTTATTTATTTACTGTTTAAATGTGTTTTGTGTTCTTTATTTCAGTTACATTGTGACATTTAGAAAATATTCTTTTGGGTAGGGAGACTGGCCATCTTGCCTGTTCAGAGAATTGTGGGAGGGGGAAAATGTCAGTTTGTTTCTGATTGGTTTAATTTGAGTTGATTGATTGATTGTTTGAGTTCTTGCCTTTCTGGGTGTGTCTCAGCCAGGTGGAGCGGAAAGGGAGACGAATGCTCTTGTAGCAAACCATCTTCCACTGAGAGGGGTAACACTCTTAGGATTTATATTTAGTTGCAGTTACTTTTTGATTGACCTTGGATAAGTTTAGTTGTAATCATTTGCATGCATGTAAATATTTGTTGGATCATTTATTGTCTGTTTGGGTTATGTAAATGGTGTTTGTTGTTTGTCTAGTTTTTGATCACCCCTTACCGGTGTAAGTGTTGTAACTTGCCTCAGGTACATCTGTAAGCTGTTTTGGCTCACTAAAAAAGAGAGGAAGGTGTTGGTGTTCACCAGGAGTATGAGATAAACCCACCTCAAAAGACATCTTGCTGCCTCACTTCTTTCATCAATGCAGAGCCTCCGCTGGTCAAAAGTGACAAGGCTACATAGAAAACTGTCTAATATCATAAAGTGAACTCAACATTTCCACATTGTGATGGTTAAACTAATGGTAAAATTCCTTTGAAGGACTGTTTGAAGCTTTGACTTCCATTCTGCTTGATGAATGACTTCTCTCTATCCTAATGTTGTCGTCTTGCAAATATATAATGACTTTGAGGCAAATTCTCCCATGCGGATTTTCCCTACCTCCAGCCTCCTTTAATGTCCTAATGACTCTCTGTAGCCAGCAGGAATTCTAATCGGAGTACAAGGTTTCCTGCATGGTAACAGTTTCTAGTGGCTTCCCTGCTGCGTTTAATTCATCTCTTGAGAAGCTTTTAACCAGATGCTTGAAAATATCCGGCTCTCTGAGAAACCCACACACAGGTTTAATGAACCAAAAGACACTCACAGAACCAGAATTACCACCTGCAGTTACTGTGTATAGCTGGTGGTACCATTATCCAGAGACACTCGGGAGCGCAGCGACAGAAAAAGATTTTTAATACTAAAAAGAACTCACAGCGCTGAAGAAAAACATGCAGTAAGAATCCATCAGTAATATTTGAAAAGATGCAAAAGAGGTATTTGGTCACTCTTCAAAGTTATTACATTAAGGTGTAGATTACTTCTGCAAATCTTTGTGTATTAAAGGGCCACCCTCAGTGAATTCCAGCATTAGCACTGTGATAGCAAGCCTTCTGAGTGTAAGTCCAGTTTGGTGGAATGCATGACTGCTAAAGTAGCCATCTTTCTTCAGCGTCACCATCCATGCTTCCAATAACCATATGCAGAAAGTGTGCAATTTGAAATTTTGGGAAAAAAAAAAAAATTATATATATATATAATAAATTCCCAGGTTTTCCCTATTTAACACTCATGGAACCTCTTCAATCCACCACGATCCGCCTGCATGAGAAAAATGCTTCAATCTTGGAAACATTGTAATTGTTCAGTTTGACTGATAAAGCTGGTGACATTTCTCATTGTCTTGCATATGCACGTACTATGATCCTTCAAAGCATTCACATTCTCCAGTGACATTGTGAAGCTGAAAGTTCATCAGTTTTTGACTTCATTCTTGTGATGCTGCTTTAGAATTAGCTCAAGTAGAAGCATCTGTGTTGCTGTATTTCCATTAACCCTAAAATTGTGCAATTTGACATTTCAAAAATAAATGTGTTATTTTCTGTTAATGCAATAGTTTTAAAAATGTTTATAGCAATGCAACAACAAAAGTACTACATTTTTCAAGTGCTTCTATCTAGAAAGACACTTGAAGAATGTATTGTAATAGTGTGACGATCCCAGAAATAATCTGCGTTTAGTTCCTCAGTTTTCTGAATGGGATCCAGACACCTTGTTCTCTCTGTTTGAGCGTGTTGCTGATGGTCGAGGTTGGTCTGAGTTGGACTGGACACTGATTTTACAGTGTGTGTTCACAGGCAAAGCACAAGAAGCATACTCTGCCCTCACAGGGGATCAAAGTAAAGTTTATACCACTGTGAAGAACGCTGTGTTAACAGCTTATGAGTTGGTACCAGAGGTTTACCGACAGGTTTCTGACATGGGAGAAGGCTGGGAAACAAACCCATGTTGAGTTTGCCAGAGAGCTGGGAATCCATTTCAATAGGTGATGTGCTTCCTTAAAAATGAGCACTTTTGTTGACCTCTGTAATTTGGTTGTCACATTGCTGTATATATCAGTGAACATAACGTGAAGACGGCTGCTGAAGCTGCTAAGCTGGCAGATGAATATGTTCTACACAGGGGTGGCTGTGAGTATCAACCTTGCAGTGATTTTGGTTACAGGAGTGGCAGTCAATCTTTTGTGAGAAGTCATGCAAAGGAGGAAGGCATTGGTTCTGATATGAACAGTAGGTCAGAACGGCTTTCCAGTGGGTATGTGGATCCATCTGATGTATGTCATTGCAAAGCCAGAGGCCATTGGAAGCAGGAATGCACTAAATGAGGTGCTCAAGTGAAATCTGTTGCTTTTGCTGTCTCTGAAAAACAAGATGGTTTTGTTTCCTCTAAACAGGTGGACGTAGGACGGAAGTACACTTTGGACCAGGGGGATTTTTCACCTTTTGTTTCTGACGGCCATGTCTCCATGGTGGGGAGTGATGCTACGGTACCGGTAAAAGTTTTGAGGGATATTGGGGCTTTTAATTCATATATTGTGAGCTCTGTATTACCCTTTTCTGAGGAAAGCAATACTGGAGACCATGTTTTGATGCGGGGAATGGGATTTATGGTGGAACCAGTTCTGCTGCATAGGTTGACATTGACTTGTGGATTGGTTATCATTGGGGTGCGCCCTGCACTTCCTCTGGAGGGAGTGAATGTCATCCTGGGCAATGATCTTGCTGGTGGCCAGGTGTGGCCTGATTGTCCACTACCTGCTCCCATAGTAACTTCTTTCCCTGTTCTAGGGAAGTTGGACGAGAGTGCTCAGTTTCCCTGGGGTTTTTATAACTTGTGCGGTAACACGAGCTATTTGCCGTGCTGAGTCTGCACCTGTCCCTGACCATGAAGGTGGAGGTGCAGAAGATGGTGATTTTTCTTCTTTATGTCCCTGATTCTCTTGTCTGTTTCTCACAGTGACCTGATGGCGGAGCAGAGGGCAGATTCTTCTCTTAGTCATCTTTTTGATCAGGTTGTCACTGATGGAGAGTGTGGCCTGTGGGTATGTGTCGAAGGATGCGGAAATGGTTGGTACATGGGGAGGATTTTGTTGGGGGTTCACTTTGTCAGACTGTTCCCTCTAAATTTTGCAGTGAAGTGTTGCGGGCTTCCCATAATCAATCAGGTCATTTGGGGGTCCACAAGACTTATAATTATATCCTGCGTTATTTTTTTTTTGGCCTCAGTTAAAAAGGGATGTGTCTGAATATATCAGAACCTGCCATACATGTCAGATGGCAGGGAAGCCAAACCAGAGCATCAAGCCGGTTCCCTTGTATCCAATTCCGGTGGTTATGCAACCCTTTGAACGCCTCATTATTGATTGTGTCGGTCCTTTACCTCGTTCTAAGGCTGGGAATAATTTTTTGTTGACGGTAATGTGTCAGACAACAAGATATCCAGCTGCGTATCCACTGTGTACTATTACTGCTAGTTCTGTGGTGAAGGCTCTGACCCAGTTTATTTCTATTGTTGGTATTCCAAAAGTTATCCAGTCTGATCAAGGTTCAAATTTTTCTTGTTTGCTCAAGTTTTGAAACTGTTGCAGGTCAAACATAATCGGGCTTCTGCATATCATGCTCAGTCAAGGTGCTCTGGAGAGGTTCCACCAGACCCTCAAGTCCTTGTTGCTTACTTACTGTGTGGAGTCAAATCAGGATTGGGAGGATGGTTTACCATGGCTTCTGTTAGCTGCTCTCGAGATGGTGTAAGTTTTAGTGCTGGTCCAGCACTAAAACCAGTCCAGCTCGTTTGGACTGGTTTTAGTCCAAACGAGCTTGTTTTTGGACATGCAGTGCATGGGCCGCTTAAACTGTTGCATGATGCTGTGAGTCCTTCAGAACCTCAGAGTAAGTTAATTGACTGTCAAAGGGTTTAGACATCGTTTGTATGTGGGGGTGGAAATAGCTAGGGAGAAGTTGACCTCTTCTCAGAAGAAGATGAAGCGCATCTATGACCGTAAGGTGGAAGGTTTTAGTCCTGGTGATCAGGTACTTGCATTATTGCCAGTTGTCAGCTCCCCCTTTCAGGCTAGATTTACAGGCCCATTTACAGTCCAGCGCAAACTGTCAGATAAAAATTATCTGCTGTCAACGCCGAGGCGTAGGAAGTCAACACAGCTTTGCCATGCGAATTTGTTAAAACCCTATTGCACTCGGGAGTCACAAATATCTATCAAAGATGAAGAGGTGCAGGTTGATAAGATTCTCTGTAGTGAGTGGTTTGGGTTTCTTATCTGCACTTGATTCTTTATTTGTCACACCCTATTATAATGGGCAATTTTCTGTCTCTTGTATTATGATGTTTAAAAAATTATTTGTCAATTTCACTTCAATGGTTGAAGAATTTGGCATTTTTATAATTGACTTCCATTTTCACCAGATGTTGAGTTCAGATTAGATTTTTGAAAATTCTATAATCAATAATCTATTAATACCATGACTGGAAAATCCGTGTATGGTTCGTTCTTTGGTTTTTTCATTTCAAAATAAAATTGGAAAAAACAAAACAAGATGATTCTGGAACATAATTAAGTTAGGTTTTATGTCATTCTCAGACACTATATTTTTGTCTGACTGTAACTTCACAGTTATAATGCACAAGTACTTGTTGCCTAATAATACAGACTTTTGAGAAAATGTTAATTTATAAGCTGTGTCCTGTTTAAAGGGATTTTAATTGCCCATTGTCATAATAAATGTAATATGTGTGTGTGGCTAATTGTAGTAAGTTATTACTTCTGTGGTTGTACACGACCTTGTTACATGGTGCCTCTTGGTTGAGCTGCGGAAGGATATAGGTTGTTGGGTATAAATCCGCCTGTGCGGCGAGTTGCTATGACAATTTCCAGCCATATTCTGCCGGAGTTGAACCAAGTTAATAGGCGAGACAAGTTCCGTTTAAATTGGTGTGTATGGCTAATTGTAGTAAGTTATTACTTCTGTGGTTGTACACGACCTTGTTATATAGTGCCTCTTGGGTGAGCGGTGGAAGGATATAGGTTGTTGGGTATAAATCCCGCCTGTGCGAGAGTTGCCATGACAATTTGCAGCTACATTCTTGCCGGAGTAGAACGAAGTTAACGGGTGAGAAAAGTTGCCTTTAAATTATTAACTCGTACAAACCTGGTCGTTTATCTATATCTCACTATTTTAAATAAGTGATTTAAATTTGGATTGAATATATGTTCGGGTTAAGTGAAGTTATTAACGCAAACTGGCTTGACGTGACCAAACCGCCAAATTACCGCCTTTACTTTTCTCTGGTTTATCAGCACGAAGTTAACTTAAAGTCAAAACGAGTGAAATCATGTCGGATTGTACAACCGGTTAACTGATTATGAAGAGCAAAGGAACTCGCACCAGCAGGTTAAATGTAGCTGGTTAGCTTCGAACCAGCCACAACCGTTAGTCACTACAGCGCTGACAGTGTAACGAACGTTATACTGTAACGTTCGTTACACTGTCAGCGCTGTAGTGACTAACGGCTGTGGCTGGTTCGAAGCTGGAGCAGCCATTTTCTGTGATTTATCAAAATTTGACTCTTAGTAAAGTTGCTTTTCAAGGAAGGTGAAAAGCAGTTATAGCTATCAAACTCTGTTTCTTGATTGAAATGGTAAAAATGATTGTGTTGATGACGTCATTTGTCAAATGACTTCTATCATATATCCTCTAGTGTGAAGATGCAGATTTTCGTGAAAACCCTCACTGGGAAGACCATCACCCTGGAAGTGGAGCCCAACGATACTATTGCGACCGTGAAGGCAAAGATTCAGGATGAAGGTGGCATTCCCCCTGACCAGCAAAGGTTGATCTATGCTGGCAAACAGCTGGATGATGACCGCACCCTGTCCGACTACAACATCCGGAAGGAGTGCACCCTCCACCTGGTGCTCCGCCTCAAGGGAGGCATGCAGATTTTTGTGAAAACCCTCACTGGGAAGACCATCACCCTGGAAGTTGAGCCCAACGATAGAATTGACCACGTGAAGATGAAGATTCATGATAAAGAAGGAATAGCTCCTGACCAGCAGAGGCTGATCTTTGCTGGCAAACACCTGGAAGATGGCCGCACCCTGTCCGACTACAACATCCGGAAGGAGTGCACCCTCCACCTGGTGCTCCGCCTCAAGGGAGGCATGCAGATTTTTGTGAAAACCCTCACTGGGAAGACCATCACCCTGGAAGTTGAGCCCAACGATAGAATTGACCACGTGAAGGTGAAGATTCAGGATAAAGAAGGAATACCTCCTGACCAGCAGAGGCTGATCTTTGCTGGCAAACACCTGGAAGATGGCCGCACCCTGTCCGGCTACAACGTCCGGAAGGAGTGCACCCTCCACCTGGTGCTCCGCCTGAGAGGAGGACACTGAACACCTGCTCACAAAGATGTCAGGGTTCATTTTAAAGAGATGTGATCCTTGTCCACAGTTTTCCTTTAACATATAAATAAAGTTGAAACATTCCTGACTTGAGTGAGTTATTTAATTTGGAAAACTAGGTTCATTAAAGAAATATTCATAATGCAGTAAAAACTGTATTATCTCTTGGAGCAGGCCAGATAGTCTGTTAAAAATCCAAATGTGCCTCAACTATGCAACTATGTAGCTGGATTTTTTTCAAAGTCCAATTGAACATTAGTCTTAAGCCATTTCACCCACCGGTCACAATAGTGACCAAGAATTTTTTTCACTTTCAAGGACTCAAAATCTTCCTGATTAAATTTTCAGTTAATGTTCAGTAAATATTGAAAGTTTAGAGTGTTTGGATAATACTTGTGCAGTATCGCATGTTTGGAGTAAATTATTACATGACCAGAGCTGTTTATATCTTGGCGCCTTGGCGAGAAGAAGACTGCCCAGGGCTTAAAGAGCTCCGACCAGGGGCCAGACTTTGAAGCAAAGCCTCAACTAAGTAAATAGACAAATATGTCTGCCAATCAGAATTCCAGCTCCCGTGATCTTGATCAATGACAGTAAAACGGTTTGTACAAAAGAAGGGCATGCGTTCGGTTCAGCGGTTAAATCAAATGCGATATGAAAGAAGATGGAGTTTGTCTCACCCGGTAAAGAATTTATTTTATTTTTGTCATAGTACCCCAAGAATTTAAAACTACTTTCACCCCTGGATTTGATATATTTATTTCTTCAATATTTTTCATGTCAGTGTTAATGTCATGAGGCTGATGACTCCATGACACTTTCAATTTGACTCATTAGGATTTGATTAAGAACCAATTTCTGTCCAGTAAAACTATTAATCTATAATCAATAGACAGGTCAATATAAAGATATAATACATGTTTCTGGCTCATATTTCTATGGCATTAAAAGGACCTGGAACTTTTGTTTTTCCACTGAAAGCTCTGATTTGCACAATAAATGCCATGTGGGTGAAATTTTATGGTTATGCTCTGATGTCCCATTCTGCTGAAGGCAGCACAGAGCTGCACCAACTGACAAACACTGAAGAGAAGAAGAGTTATGATTAATGTAGTTACAGTTCTATCCATGTTTCAATGTTGCTGAGCTCAGTCGTTTTGCAAATAGTTCAAAGTTTAAACTGGCATGTTGAACATATTTTTTCTGGTCATTTTGTGGAATATTTAACAACTAGAAAATGGAAAAAAAAAATCCATTCTGACTTGCTGCTGTTAGTCCAACCAATTTTAAGTTGAATGTTCATTAAATTTTTCATAGACACTTGTGAAAATAATTTCTATTCCCATGGCTTTTTTTGTTCGCTGGGAAATTATTTTTGATGATAAATACAGAAACAAGCATAAAAATCAAAACATCTACAATAGTGATAGTAATATTAATAATAAAATAATAGTCATTCAAAGTAGCCTACAAATTCTTTGTTGGGGGCGATGAGGGACCTGGATAAAGGCTAGGGGGGCGCTGGGTTAAATTACTTGCAAAAACATTGAATGAAAGGAATCTTATTTAAGTTTGAGTGTTTAGCTTGTTAATTGTATTGTTAGAAGCAATTATGATATGCAAGTTATGATATGCATATTTGCATTTACAAAAATTAGTTTGGTGTGTGAGCAGGATGTGTAAACATGTTGACGGTCACAATAGTGACCGGTGGGATAAAATGTTTTACCTAGGTGCGCTTATTTAAATACATACCATATTCTTCCAATTCCTAACTTCTTCCTTTTTAAGATTAATTTTGAGTGTGGTTCTTGATCTGTTGGACTTAGTGATGGCCAGACAAAGTATATAACAATGTAGTTGTGAGAAAAATGGAATCTTTACTGATTTTGATAGTGGTGGCTTAGACATGGACTATATGTGGAAGATGGGTCATTTTCCATGCCTGAATTTGAATGCATATGATCAGTTCATGGGAAAAGAGGATGATCTGACCCTCCTCCAATCATGTGGCACTTTGTTACCACCTGCAAAAGTTTATTATGAAGGTTCAACTGTCTCTCTGATGTACCCTTTAAAAGTAAACAGGATCCTAATGAGGTTCCAACACAAGTTGAGAAACTGCTGGTCCACTAGAAAAACAATATTTTCACAGTAGAAACAAAAATGAGAAAGAACTAAACAGAGACTGATGTCAATAGATCAATGAGCACGAGAGGTATAGACCTAAATCCCTCAAGGTACGAAGTCATGGTCAGGTTCAATAAGTGGTGGTGGCCCATCTCAAAAGCGCACTTGTAAACAGGGTGATGCTAGTTTAGGAGGTTGGAGTTTATCAGGTACCTGGTGGGTTGCCTGCCGGAACCCCCACTTTGTCTGTGAAGTGATCATAATACTTGATCTTGATCAAGAGGACAATTCACCCACCATGCCAGCCAGTCAGAGGACCTGGTGGTGCCAGTGAATGACTGCCTTACTTGTGTCAAACTGTGCCAGGGAAGCTGTATTACAATCTAGTTGCTTACTGCTATCAGTGTGTGAATGGGTGAATGACTAAATGTGGTAAAAGGCATTTTCAGGACATTTGGACTTGATAAAGAACTATACAAGTACAGGCCATTTACCTTTCAGATATTAATTTACAAATGTGCCGTAGGAGGAACGACCGATTTGCTCATCATGGCTTGTGGCTTATTATCTTATGCAAAGGTTTGTTCTCCAGAGTCCTGCTAATCACCTGATTCAGGTGTGTTGAAGCAGAGACGGATGGAAAAGATGCATGTCACCGGCCCTCAATCCCTGGAGTTGGAGACCCCTGGACTAAGTCTATTGAGTCTTACTGTATGACATTGTGACAAATGTTCATAATTTTCAGAAATATAAATGAAAGCCTCTACTGTAGATGTTATCTTTATGATCTATGTTACTGTGATGACACTACAACTGACTGAAGTTCAATATAATTATGCATAAACACTCAAGCACTAAAATTTACCTTGGTTTAGAATATACAGATAGTTAAATTTGTACTTTACGGAGCAAATATTGCTCCGTAAAGTAATATTTACGGAGCAAATATTACTTTACTTTGCGGTGGCATTACTCTTGCCACCGCAAAGTAATGAGGTGGCAAGATATATTCTAATAAAGAAACAATGTTCACATATTATGATCATGTCTACTTGGAAAAAGCACTTCCATCTCATCTCAGTATAAGAACACCATATTATCCCACCGGTCACCATAGTGACCGATCATAAAACACACTTTTTCATATATTTTTCCACAATTTTCAAAATTATTTCCCCTTGATTGGTTCAAAGGGCAATCAATGACATCTGATTTTAATATTTTCATGTGTGGGAAAAATTTGGGATTAAATGGGTTAAGAATGGGTAAAAACCAGTTTTGTGTTTTAATCAAAATTAAAACCAAAACCTGCTTCTATTAGTGAACTTTAAACTTTAAATCAGGTTTTAAGTTTGTTGTGTTTCAATAATGACCTTTATGTTGACCTCAGTATGTCTGACTGGTAGATGCTCGACTGACACAGGAGCTAGTCTTATCCCACTGAGTAGACCTCACCTTGAATTTATTCATGTTTTCTAAAACAATCATATGGTCAGAGAGCATTGTTAAAAGTCCAAATTGAAATGCTTCAAATACTTCAGTCCATTTTAGATGACTGAACAAAACCTGGGTGTAAGTTTTGACTTTGGTCCAGAACCAAAAGATTTTGAATGTTTACCTAACAGTTGGTTCAACTGTTCATACAAGGTGGTTATACTTCTAGATATTTGGGGTCATGACTGAAATCAAAACTAAAGCTAGCATCTCTCTCTGAAAAAAGCGTCCAGTGTTTTTAATAAATCAATCTGCTTAACTTTGTCCTGGATGTGACATTCTGACAGAACTTAATTTAACAATCTGTTCAGATAAAACTAACTCTTTTGAACTAAAAAAACAAAACTATGCAGACTTAGAATTATTGCAGAGGAAACAAATTTAGATTTTTTCTGGAAAGGAATGTTGTGATGCCTCCTAGAGGGAAGAAGTGGAAAAACAGTATCCTGGTGACAGTGGATTGAGCTTTAAACTAAACCAATGATTTTGCTGGCCTGGTTGATTCTGGGTAGTTTTGCTTTCATTGTAATGAAACTGCAGCAGGAGGGGATATAAAATGGATGATGTGTAAAACATTTCTTGGATGGAAAACATTGGCTTCTCAGCAGGTGAAGGCGATGGTGAACCTTTTTGGTAATGTGGTTCACATGCTGGGAAGAAATTCCATGCAGAAGTTTTAAAGGGGCAGTATTATGTTTTCCAACTCCAGTATCATTTTATAGCATAATTAGTTGCCTTCACTTATAAAAATGCTATAAATGAAATGTGAATATGTGAAATATATACATTACGTTTGTAACTTAGCGCCTTGAAACTGGGCCTCTGTCTCTCTAAGAAGTCCTCTTTCCAACTCTCTACCTTCAGGAAGTCATCACGTTGCTGTTCACCCTTTAATATTCATAGTGTTTTTCTGAGAAGTAGATCATATAGTGAGCTCAGGTGATGTGCAGTTCCACCAAGTGTTTGCTAATTGCTGCTGGCTAGTCTGAAGGAACCAAGCAAGGGAGGGCTGCTCCGTGAAGCAGATGCTTGGAAACTGCAAACAGGCATGTTTGTGAGGAAATAACATGATGTAAAGCTCAAAAAGCTGATTTTACATAATACTGCCCCTTTAAAATATCATGGTCCTCAATCGTGTCAGTAGTTTGTGAAATAAATTTTAATCATGCCTAATGCATGTGGTTCAAGAATTACACTAAATTAGCTGCTCCTGTTCTACATTTATTATATTTGATCTCATTTAAAATGTTAAAAATTCAGCTTTAATTCCTGATGGTTTCTCATAATGGCATAATCATGTTTCAAGATGTCACCAGATTCATTTGAAACTAAATGTGAGGTGCACGAGATGGAGTTATTAAACAGACCCTAGTGAATGACAATGTGATTTTAGACAGTACTATGTAATTATAAATTCAAGGTAAGATTAGGCAAAGAACCTCCCTGATCAAATTTGCATTTGAACAAATAGAATTTAATTGCATTTTATACAATTGCTGGGATGTGCTTTGCACTTTACATTAACTCAGCATAATTCACATTTTGCTTACTCCTCAAAAATAATCAGTGTTCTTGGGGTGGGAGAGTTCATGCATTATGTTTTCAGTTCACCTCTGGATCAACGGATTAATTCACTTGGACAGAAAAGTGTTAAAGACGTATTTTGTTTTCACGTTCAGCTGAGTTATACATGACGTGTTTAAATTCACACACAAAGGAAGATCACAAGGTGCAATTTGCTTAGTTTGTTCATAGAATGGTTTCTGTGCAGGAGTCTCTGAAGTGAGCGTGCTGTTTCCGGCGACAACCCCTGGGCGTTACGGGCAGCGGCAAGCTGTGGGCGGCACACGGGCTGCACCGCTGCTGTTTGGAGAAGAAGCCTGAATCTTCGCGGTCGCAGTCTGAATCCACGCGGATGCTGACCTGGGGCACATGTTGGTGCGCCGGGCGCTGAGGCTGATTGTCCCCGGAGGTGAGGCTCGTCAGGGAGAGGGGAGGTGATGGGGGGCAGGAGATCTTCAGGTGCAGAGTGATGCTGGGGAGCAGCGGGGACACTTTTACTCTTCATCATTCACTTTCTATTCTCAAAGGTCAACAGTCTGGCAGCAAATCCTTTTTTTATTTTATAAAAATGTTTTTTCTGAACATGTTGGAAACTGAAGCTACTGAATGTTTAAACTATATTCATAAAACACAAGAACTTCAAAAATTAAGTAAACCAGGGGTTTGTAGCCTTTACAATCCAAAGAGCAATTTTTCCTCTCAGTCCAGCAATAACCAAATTAGAGCCACAAAACAATTTTAATTTTTTGATTAATAACTATGAAATTATTTTTTTCATTCTTTTAAAGAAGCACCATTTCATTTCTGTTAAGTCCACTCATAATTATCCATCATGCAGAGCTGAGATTGGTTTTCTACAGAAGATGATAAAAAAGAATTCTAAATTTTGTTTCAAAATTGAGATTTAAATCTGAATCCTTTTTCTTTTTCACTGGCCCTAATCCTTTCCTTCTTCCCCTTCCTGTTCTGTACGTACCATGGATTTAAGAGATTTTTTTTACATGGCCGAATAAAGTCAGAGTTCTAAGAAAAAGTCATTTTTTCCAGTGGCCTTAATCCTCTTCTGTACTTTTTCCTTAATGCTGCAAAGAACTAAGGATGTCACCAGTTTAAGAACTATTAACAATATTCAGGCAAACAGATGAAGTTTCAGTCATGATTAAATCCCCATGGGAATGCTAATAAGACACTTGTTCAAAGAATGTATTTATACAAATTAAAATTTTATAAATTAAAATTTTTGTACTATACTATAGAGGAAGTGGGATTA
The DNA here is from genome assembly GCA_033032245.1 of Poecilia picta. Taxonomy (NCBI): domain Eukaryota; kingdom Metazoa; phylum Chordata; class Actinopteri; order Cyprinodontiformes; family Poeciliidae; genus Poecilia; species Poecilia picta. Next base: position 28,415,781 of record CM065364.1, on the reverse strand, counting down.
GATTAATTGGTGTAAAGCAGAGGTTCTTAAAGATTAGCTGCATTTCCACTGTCCAATTGTGCAATTTGACATTTCGAAATACATTTTCTTAATAGACACATGGCAGTTTTGAAAACTGCAATGGAAACTCTTATCAAATCAAATCAAATCAAATTGCGCAAACCATGAAGAAAAAGATGATCAGAAGTAGTTGGAGGATGTTTTTTAATGACTTATCTTGTGAACAAACCTATTCACATGAGATTTTAATTGTGTTTCCTATTTAATGGAAACGCTGCAATTGTGAAATTTTGTTTTCTGACATTAGTGGAATACTGACAAAGATTTGTGCACATTTATGATGGAAAAGCAGCTTGTGACTCATATGAAATGTATAACACCATCAGCTAAGTTAGTCAAGCTGAAGGTTCAAACCATCTGTAGACACTTGATTTGCTTCCACCAGGTGTTAGTGACTTAGTGCTTTACGTCTCTTAGTCATTCCAAAATTTTGCCCGTTTTAAAAACTCCAGTTGGCGCACTGATGCTTGATTACACTGACTGATCATGGTGGCGTCCCACGGCTACCCAAAGGATATATGGGGCCCTGGGCAGAATGTGATAACGGTCCCTCTTCTATCTGATCCAAACTCATCACAGCATCATGTGTCTTTTATTGTGAAAAATGAAAGCTATCAAAATTCTCTCAATAATTAAAATCTTTACTCTGAAAAGGATTTCAATTCAACATCCATATATGAACACATGGCATAAGTGGTACAGCAGCTTTGTGTGTGTCTATGTTTCAGCTATGTGTGTGTGTGTGTGTGTGTGTGTGTGTGCGCGTGTCAGCTCTCTAAATTAGGTGGGCGGTTTCAGCACACAGTACCTGCGGTCTAGTTCATTTTGATCCGACGTGACTGTTGAGTAAGGGTTCATCTCCTGTAATGAACCACATGTACGTAACACCAGCAGAGAGAACGCGCACGAAACGACACAAAGCAAGCGTACACAGGCATGTACATGAAAACACAACACAAAGACATGAAGGCAGAGTTAGAAAAACGATTCCCAATAGGTAACAAATATTTTAGGTCTATTGGCTTGACGATGATTTCTTATTTATATCCAAAACACAACAAAATCTAGTGTGAGCAATATGTTCTCAGTTACATCAGTGTTACACTTTGTCTACACTGATGAAGTATAACAGTTGCATCCGTTACATCAAAGCTCTGTTAACACTCTATGAACAGTCCATCAATGATACAAACACTTAACACTTACAACACTTAAATTATAATGATAAGGTAACATATTCTGTTAAGGAAGAGGAAGTGGTTGGCTTACTCACTCAGAGGTTTGATTTTTAATGCAGGGGTTAACCTGGGTGGGGTCTGACTCTGTGTGGGGGCCTACAGCCTCCATGTGAATCTTCACTGAGGATGGACTGGTGGACTGAGGGAAACAGGAAGCAGTTGGCATGCAGGAAGAACTCAAGTCTTTAAGGAGCATTAGACAGTTTTTCAACCTTGGATCTATACTACTTTATGCACAGGTATAAAATCCTTCGTACGTCAACAGAACAAAGATGTACAGTAAAAAGTGCAGACATCCTCTGTGAGGGTGATGTTAAAATAAGGTTCTATTTAAAATCAAACTATGAGTAGAAAAACACACACCACATATTGTACAATGCCATTATTTATTAAACATAAAACCAAAAAGGATTGGTTTGTTAAAAGTTAAAGTGTAGCCTCAAAACAGCCAATATCAAACACAGAATACCCTGAAAATTAGAACCACTTGGCCAGACCTCGGTTGAATTAGGTCAGTCATGAGTATCTATGCACTCACTTATGTCATGTAATAATATATTTCTATTTAATTGTTTTAATTTTGTATAAATTTGCCAGATTCCGTTCATGATGATTGATTTGTAAATGCAGTAAAAAAAGAGGAAATCATCCATGAGTGTAAATACTTTTCCAAAGTTGTGTAGATACATTTTATCCTAGTTGCAACAGGTTGATCTGTTGCTGATGCTCAGCTCAGAGATGATTTGGCAATTATCCCCAATAATGAAATATAGAGCCAGGTTAAAAGAAAAATCTGTCAGTGACTTCCTTCTGAAAGAAAAGCAAGATGTACTCCACATTGGTGTTACTGTCAATGAATGTTAGTGTTGTGTCAGACCTTTGATTTCTGTCAACAATGTTGCACCAAATACCCAATAAATGTTGGTTTTACCTGTCAGAAGTTATTTTCTTATGTCAATAACATATTTAATGTATGTAAGAAAGTAAAACAATTTTTGCATAAGACATATTTAGCTATTTTCTATCTTCACCATTAACTGGAGGCTTTTTGAACGTAGACACAAGACAAACTTTAGTCCCAGTGATGCTATGAAAGTCCAAAGCTATGGTTTTTTTTATGTGATTTTAGATTTTTGAGGAATCCCTTCAAACTCATTCCTGAACAAATGTCTGTGAGCTACATTAGCAGTAACAAGATGCAGAGTACCATCAGCCTCTTCTAAGTCAAAGCAAAGACAAAATGGGCCTGATGAAGCAAACAGACGGTGCAGGAAAGTGTGAAAGGAGATAAATCCTCTAAGATTAGGACGGACAGACAAGAAGACTGTAGTAAGTGTTATACAGTGCCTTTTCAGCAACACTGTGGGAAAGAGAGGAGAAACATACAGTATTAGTCAGAAAAAAACAAAGCCAGAAGCAACACACCCGCAGCAGATGGAGTGACGCACGCGACTTCAATTTCAAGAAAAACACACTCAGTTTTGGACATTAGAGTAAGAGTGGGTTTATCAGAGAAGATGCTGCCATAACGGCTCCGTTTTCTCACCTCCTCGTCGCTCTCCGGCTCAACGCTCTTTTTCTCTTTCTTTTTCTTCTTGTCATCCTCTTTCTTCTTCTTGTCTTTGTCCGGCAGGATGTCGTCCAGCCAGGCCAGGTCATGTTGTGAAAACATCAGGTCCAGAAGCTTTCGTACAACCATCAGACCCAGGATCTACTCACAACGCAAGACAAATGAATAAAATAACAGAGGGCAGTAGATTAAGTCTGCTGTCACACTGCTGTTACCAGCTGCGCTGATAAAAATGTGTTTTACTTTGACTTGTAAAGTCAGAAAAGACTTGAGCTTGTGCCGACTAGGTTTGGCACAACACAGTCAGTTAGTCCAGAGGTCCATTTGCGTGTTAAAAAGCAAAATAGTTGCAACCCATGATCTGGTATGGTGGACCCCTGCTATTATGGAGGTTTAGGCCAACAGTTGCCCATAAATGTTTAATGCATATTCAGATATGGAGTATGAGCTGCTACAAAAGGCAGTTCTAAGTGATTTTAGAGGGAATCTCAAGCATTCATGGACTTTAATCTGTCCCTCAAGGATTTCACGAATAGGATTTATTTGCTACTAAAATCAATAAATTCTCGCTGCCAATTTAGAGATATTTGCAAGGAACTTTGCAATGTTTGCACTTGTGTATGATGGTAAATGTGATTTTTTTTTATTTTGTAACTCACCATTGATAAGACTATAATATGACACCAAGTAAACCTGAGTAGAGGTAAGAAACACTGCCACCTGCAGGTGAGAACTAGCAGTCACTAAAACTCAATGTTTTTGAGAACTGCAGAAAATTTACAATAAACTCTCAATCATGCATCAAGGTGAAAAAATGCGAGGATCTGTGAATTTTCTGTGAATTTTTCTCAATCGCAGAATTGCGTAAAAGTGGATGGAGTGACTAATGTGTAAATTGACAACTGTGTTAGCAATGTCACCCAAGCTAATGTGAACAGTCTCCACTCCGGGGGGTTCAGCCAATCAGCAGCAAGGAAAATGAATGCTGCTTTCCATAGATGACTGGTTATAGTGATGTGTGTAAGAAATTAGCATCTGACTCCCCTGTCTACCATATATTGTCAGCCATGCAACTCAACTGACAGAAGTTAACTTGAAAAACACAGCTGTCAAGCAGACAAAAACTGCAGACATGAAACCCACCATGACTGGGAAGATTATGGCCAGGAAGGTGGACTTGAGGATCCAGAGGACGGCAAGACAGAGAATCTGGACAAGTGTGAAAAGATGGACGCGTCTCAGGGGGACGTGGCGTAGGAAGGAAAAGTCCGGCTGGTGTTTGGGCGGCATCAGATACAACTTGATGCGTTCCCAGAACTGGAACATAAAGATGGATGACAAGTTGCTACATGATCGGATACAGAGTCTTTACACCCAGGACACCCAGTCGGGTGTCCTGGGTGTAAAGACTAAATGTCATTGTTTTTAATTGACTCACATTTTTAGAATGAATGTTTATATTGTTTTTTTTATTTTTATTTTTTTTTTATTACAGCATTAAATAAAGTTTTAATATAAAGTAAAGAAAAAAATAGCCTTTTCACGTACCTGAATACCACTCAGTGATGCCACTCCCATGTAAAGGAAGACTCCGTACAGGACTGGCATTGGGATATACTGTACAGAACAGCAACAGAGTCAAAGAAAAAGAAGTGTTGTAATGGAAGTAAGTTTCTTCATAATGTTTCCACTGACCTGAAGGATGGGAGCAAGGAAGACTGAGAGTCCAGTCAGCACAAACACCAGAATGCCTGTCAGCCGCTGCTCCCTACAAATAACCAGACATTCTTGTAATGCCATCAGACACAAGTAGAATCAGCTTTCCTTCAGTTTTTGAAACATTGTATTTGCAGAGTTTTGGGAAGAAACGTACAAATTAGAAATACAATCTCAGAAAGAGACCATTTTCACCATGAAGGCGATTGGCGTCAGTGAACTCTTTTCCTTCCAGGCAGCATTTTGAAACAGTGATCCAATCTTTTATTTCATCTCGATTGTATTACTGTAACTCACTTTATCTGGGAGTCAGTCGGTCGCTGCTCTCACGTCTGCAGCTAGTTCAGAATGCCGCTGCACGACTTTTAACAGGAACTCGAAAGAGGGAACATGTGACCCCCGTCCTGGCCTCACTTCACTGGCTACCTGTATATTCTAGGATTCATTTTAAAATTCTTAATCTTGCCCCGGCTTACCTCTCTGAGCTTCTTCACCCCTATGTACCTTATCGGTCTCTCAGGTCAGCAGATCAGCTGCTCTTGGAGGTACCGAGATCCAGGAGGAAGTTCCAAGGGGACAGGGCTTCTCTGTCATAGGTCCTAAGTTATGGAATGACTTGCCTTTGCAGGTCAGAGAGGCCCCTTCACTGTCCACTTTTAAAGTTCGTCTTAAAACCCATTTATTTTACTTGGGGATCTACTGTAGTTTTAAATTGTATGTTTTTATTGTCTATTTTTTTATGTTGTGTTTTAATGTACAGCACTTTGTATCAGCTGTGGTTGTTTTAAAGTGCTTTATAAATAAAGTTGGTTTGGTTTGGTTTGGTTTATGAAAACTCTGGGATTCTGTGTTTTACCTGACTCCCAGGAACTGCGGCTGCTCTCCGGGGGCGCTGCATTCGCTCTCCATCTTCAGAGAGTCGATGTGGGCGATGGAGATGACGGTGGCAGCAACATACCAGGGTAGGCCCATGAAGGAACACACAGCCATCAGCACACCCACCCAGAACAGGTCCAAGTGGTACCCACAGCCTTTCTGCAGCCGCATGCAAACACATGGAGTTAGAAAAAATACATTATTTTAATGGGGCTCAACATATCTGGCTCGTGCTGCTCCATTAAATAAATTGTCACTGTTCTCACTTTAATTTTGTTTTGACAATAACTGCAAAAATTATCAATACAAAAACGTTTTATATCAACATTTCAGAAATGTGAGGCTACAACCGCAGAATACAGTCTGTGAAAATCAGGAAAATCATGTAAAATTATACAGTTGCTCTGGGTAACTTTAGCAAAAGTATGATTTTTACATAAACATTTTACATAGACATCCAGCTCCTCTGTCTACTGTCTGTGGTACAGTGCTCAGTCAGAAACAACCAGTCAGAGCCAGGGGGAGGGTCTTAGCACTGTCAATCATACTCTTGCACGAACTGCTCACAGCCTCCACCTTACTGCTACAGCTCTTCCTCCGATAGAACAGCTGCAGCATGTTTATGAGCATGACTGATAGCGCTAAGACCCTCCTCCTGCCTCTGATTGGCTGTTTCTGACCAGCAGCAACACATTTCCACAGATGGCAGTAGAACCACAGAGGAGCTCAATTTTTCCACAGATAATCTGTCTCCTATTGTAGTGTTGGGTCATGGCGACAGTTTAAAAAAAGTAACAACTCTTTTATCATGTGACTGTGTGATGCAAAAAAAAGTGTTTCCATTGCAATTTTGTGAAATAAACAAATTTTGATACAAAAAAAACCTCAGCAGCAAAACTGTCATTTAAAAATGTGAGTTTTTTCAAAATGAGTTTGTTTCCATTGAGTAAAACTATTTTTGAAATGTCAAATCGCACAATTATATGGTTAATGGAAATGCAGTTATTGTTTCCAATTATTCCATGCATGTAGTCAGAATGAATAACATCTACTACACAAGTGTAAGCATGAAAAAATGAAGGTTTTTGGGGGAGGAAAAAATCCAGTTACATCTTTGCATTGTGATACACTTTCACTTTGAGGAGTGTGTGTATGTTGGGACCAAGAACGCTGAATCCAGAGTTAATTACCTCACAATCTTGTTACCAGACAGCATGAAACTGAGAAATGTTTCACCATGTCTCACATATCTGGAATATCAAACTTTTAATGTTAGAAAATTCGACAAAATGGCATGCTTTGCTATCCACTGTCCATTACTTTCATTTGCATGGCCACCAGGAGTCATGCCAGAGCAAAGTAATGCAAAAATAATGATCCAAATCTAATCCATTAAAAAAGCATCACATGCTGTTTTCCCCGTCCTTCCACAAACATTCAGCTGCAGAACCAGTCCGATCAGATTTTAGCTCAGGCTTATGTTTGACACCAGGAAACTCCATGGACAGAGAAGCTAAGCTCCTTTCAGTATTTAGGTTTTGTTTTTTCACATTTACAATCTCACTACCACTTCCTGCAGTTCAAACAGTGTGCTAGCGTTCACAGTTTTTTAAAAATGCTTTTATTGGTGAGTGTTAGGATTTATCTTACATTCCAAAATAATTTTGGAGTTTTCAAATTCTTAAAAGTCACAGATTCTCTCTCTGTTCTCTATAAACGTCTGGTAGTCTTACTGACAGTTAAATATTTTCTAGGACTATTATTTATGTTCACATAAGGACTTTATATCACTTTGTAACACTAATTTTATTCATTATACTAAACAAAACAATAAAAAATGAATTGTTTGGCGACTGACAGGCAAGAGAAGCAAAGATGCTAAATAGAAATGATTTTTTGTAATCTAATTTGCACATTAGCAGTAATTAAGAGAATAAAATGAAAACAAGAACAAAACTAAAGACAGCAACATACTGAGGCGCAGAACAGAGTTTAGCCAGAAGGTGGCAAATTCATCCATGGGACAGACCACCAGCACACCAGAGAGCATGAAAAGGCACATTTGAAAAAGAAGCTCAAGTATCGGTTAGGAGCAAACCTGTTATGTAACCATTCATAATGTTTTCCGTTATACCAGATCCTTATTGCAGAGGCTTTGGTATGTTTTCTTTGTTTTAGTTTTCTTTAGTTTTCTGTCCTGTAAATTGTATAAGAAATTGTTAACTTGGTTTTTGCTCACTTGTCTTAGGAGAAAGTATTAAAAGTAGCTATTGTGCTGTGTCCTGCATATTTACACTGCTACAACCTGCAGTAATGTTGCACTGTCTTAATCAAATCAAAATAAATGTATTTCCAAATGACAGATCCTTTTTGCTAGCTCAGTCATGACTGAAATGCTGTTGGGATTTCAGACCTTCAGCTTGTTTTCCTTGCGGTTGACGATGACGGCGCTGATCTGCTGGTCCATGAAGATCAGGATGGTGACGAGGAGAGCCGGAACAAAGCTGGCCAGGTACCACCACCACGGGTTCTTACCGAACGGAAGCACGAACCAACCACGGTCCGAACGCGTGGGCTGCGTCACACAAATACATCCAAGAATGAAACTGATGGGAAGATAATTTGCAAACACACACATGCACACATGCAAAGAATCCTTTATTCCCTATCTGTAAGATGAAATCATATTAAGATAAAATTTGCTTTGAAATAAAAGGATACATAATCTTTTTTATTCTGTTTTTCACTGTCTGGAGTTCATTATTTTAAATCAGTTAGGAATACCAAAAATAATTTCTATTACCTAAAAGTCACAATAATGAGAGTAATAATATCCAGTTGCATCCAGTTGCCTTTTAAACTGGATGTCTTGGGTTAATGTAGACGGTCTTTCCAATACCTTTATGCAATAGTTTGCTGGAATTTGGCCCATTTGTCCTGACAGAACTTGTGTAATAACTGGGTCAGCTTTGTAAGCAGCTTGTTCACACATACCTTCTCAGATCTGCTTACTGATTTTCTTTCAGACTGAGTTCAGGGTTTGTAAAGGCCACCATAGAACAAGGACTTTGTTTTCCTTCCGCTACTTTTTAAATAACTTGGTGTTATACTTAATCTCATGATCCTTTTGGAAGAACTTTTTATGTTGAGGTTTAACTTCCTGGCCAATCCTCTTGTGCCAGATCTATAAAAACACATCTATCCAATTTAATTCTATGTTTTGTGCTCTGAGGGACGTCATGTTTTATTATTTATTTTACATCATATTTAGAATTCCTAATTGCACTTTCTGAACAATTTGAAAGAAGGTTTGTTCCACTTTATTTTTTACATGTTTGACCAAGCTTATGACATTATTGGTGTGTTTAAGTGAGCTGTACTGGTGCAAAGTTAACATATAAGATTGTAATTCAGTGTAATTATGTCTGTTTAAAAATAGAAACTCTTTTAGTCAATTCAGTACTGTTTTTCTGTATCGGACCGGCATCGGTCGATAACTCATATCTGTATCAGAAGTGAAAAAAGTGGATGATTGCAGATCACTTCTTCTACGAGCCACCTCTCTACTAAACACTATATTTGCTGGGCATTGCCTTGGCGTGCATCAACAGTTTCTTTCCTGATGTCACTGATTTCTGTTGGTCTTCCTAAGTATTGAGGTGTCGCCATAAATAAATCCACAAGTATCAGAAGCTTACAACACTGACATCATCCCTTTGGTTTTCCAAATGGTGTAGCTGTGTAGTACCTAGGCACGGAACAAGATCTTGTCATACAAGATCTCATGAGACGGAAACATGAGATCGGTCACCTCAAACATTTCTGGTTGAGGTGACTGCTAACTCTCACGCACTGGTCAGTTACGGTCGACATGATTCATCCTGATGACGTTCTAATATAAGATTTCCCAACTTTTTTTTAATCGTCTGCTTGGCAATGATTTGGGATTCCAGTAGGAACGATAAATTAGCTACAGAGTGAAACATGAGGCACAAAGAATATGTAAGCACTGCAAGTTATTCAGACGTTGAAAGAGGCAGAAAGCATCATTATGACAACCGATGGTTAGAAGTCTAGCGGTATGTTGTGCTACGTCACAATCACAGCGAACTCTAACAATAACAACTGAAAAACGGACCATCTATAAATGAAGCACTGATCTAAGGACTGGAGAGATAAAAAGAAAGACATCAGTTTGGTGAACTTGCATTCATTTAAAAAGTAATATTTACAATCACTTCTGTCTCATCTTGTGAGTTTTTGATATTGCTAATAGTAGCTGATGTTATTGTAGAGCAACAACTGATTTTGAGGAAAGTAACACAAAGATTTAGCTTTTAGAGACGGTAAAGCTAATAACTACCGTAATCCTAACTGATCAAAAACAGAAAAAAACATGCCCGATTTTCAGCATATCAAAATATCTGTTTGAAACACAGAGAAAAGTAATAAAACAGCAAGAAGGGTGGAAATATGTGCATCAACATTTTTACATGAACCAGAACTTGACAGAAGTTGATAGGTGGAAAACTGTGACATCATAAATGACAATGCTAGATGTTGATCCAGTCATTTTGAGAATGTATCCAGTATAGGAACGTCCACCTTCCGAACGCTACAAACATGCACATATTTCAACTTTTAATTGAGCGAGAAAGAAATACCTTGAACTCTGTTGGAACGATTAGTTTGGGTGTGTCTAAGCCCATCAACATATCCAGACCCACAAAGGACATGATTGACATGAAGATGGCAAAATCACTGATGAGCTTCCTCATCTAGCAGTCCACCCGCATGAGAACACACAAACACACAGACCGGGGCAAGAGGAAGACAGAGACGGGTCGGTAGCATTGAGGATGGGCGATATGTGCCCAGAAAAATGGGAATGGGAGAATTCAGACAAAGAAAAGGAAGATAAGAAGTGACACAACATGTTCAAGAATTCTTCTAATGATGAATTAACATGAAAACAACTGATTAGAATTCTTCAAATCATTCATTATTAGGGAAGGAGATGCAACCACCATTCACAAAGATAACGGACAATGGAAGAGGAATTGCTTGGAGGATGATCGGACCTTTATCTGGGTCGGTACGTGCAGTTTGGGAGTGTCCATCTCCAGGAGACAGTCCAAGCCACAGAAAAACATGATGGCGAGGATGATGGCAAAATCACTTATCAGGCAGCGGAGCTAGAGGGCATGCAGGGAGAAGATGGATGAGGGAATAAAGAAGACATTGTGTTGTATGGGGTTCCTAGCACTGGGACTCATGGACAAGGAATGCATCAACTCTAAATAGTGATCTGTTTCTTTAAGGATTAAAAGCTGGTGATATTTTTCATCAGAATTTTTGAAATGTGCATATTTTCATGTTTTTCTCGTTGCACACCCCTGTTAAAAGTAAGACCTGTGAAGAATGAGACGGTGATAAATTGCTTCCGAATGTTTTTGATGTTTAACATTTTATATATATATATATCAAAGGAAAAACAAATTAATCTTTGAGTGGAATTGTTACATGCATAAAGCTGAAATAACCAGTTTGTATGTGTGCACACCCTTCACCTAACAGTGTTCAGTCCTCTTCAGTTCAGGTATCATTTATTGGTATTTTATTTGCAACCTTTATTTAAATATGCAGAGAGGTTTTAATGGATCAAAGCAAATGGCTACAGTCAGGAGAAGGGTAGCAAACAAATCTAATGCATTGTACTGGACATGCATTACTACTCTTCATATCTCTAGACTATGTTACAACATAAAAATATCTTATGCAGATGTTATTCAAATTTATTTTGAATATGAACTGTTTTTGTTGCACTTTTAATATTTTTTTTTTTACTTTGTATTCAGTAAATTGTCGAGCACTTTAGTTGATTGAGTGATTGTTGTTGTTTGGATCACTTAACTTCACTTCTAAGACCAGCTTTTGATCTTTTCTGTCAAATAACCATGGCTAACTATTAGCTCCCTTCAACAGTGAATGATTTGGCTTTAAACAATCATTTCTTTATCACTGGCAGTCCAAACTGCAACAGCACATCTATTAAGAGGTGCTGGGACTCTTCTCTAGTTTACAATTATTTTAATTGACTGCTTAATAAAAGTTGTATCAAAGGTGGAAGAGATCCTTTTCTCATTCTCATTTAAATAAAGAGATGGGTGTACAGTTTATATTCACTAGTTGCGTTTACATTACAAATGTGCAAAAAACTTTAATATTTTACATATTCTTCAGTATTGCAATTGTGGTGTTTCTATTAAATAAGAACCACAATTAAAATCACGTGAATAAGTTTGTCCATGTGATAAAGCATTAACAAACAAACTGATATTAACAAATATCAACAGCTTTATCCTTCAAACTGAACAACTACATGGTTTCCAGGATTGAAGCATTTTTCTCATGCAGGTGCATCTTATTGGCATAAAGACGTTCCATGAGTGTTAAAAAGGAAAAAGCTGGGAATTTCTCCAGAAGTCTTACCTTTGTTGGGAAGTAGCGGCTGAACTTGAACTTTTTCAGAGAAACAGTCATGGAGTAGGTGCCGATGAAGAGGATGAAGGACATCAGGGCCAGGTCAGGGACATACTTACAGGAGCTCCCCACCAACGCACCACCATACTTCACACACTCTTTCTTACTCAACTGGCTCCAGTCCAGGTCTGTCAAGTTAAACTAGGAGGCGAGAAGGAGAGCAGGCAAAAGGAGAGATGGGGAGATGTAGATGTAGGATAGGGAGGATCAGGGATTCAGAGGAAACCAGAGGGAAGGACAGAGGAGGAGGAAAAGGCAAACAGAAGATAGAAGAAAAAAAACAGCGATAACAAAAGAAAAAACAGCAAAAAAGTAGCCAACCTTCTATTCACAAATAAGATGGCAAACCACAAGTGATGGAAAACGTTTGTGCTGTTGGTCACTTACCAGCAGAGTCATGTTATCATCTGACATAGGAGCTGAAACATTTAAACCCACAGCAGACGCTGGAGAGGACAGACAGACAGAATTCCTGTCAGTTTTTTTGATTTATGTTTTTCATTATCAGATTGTTAGAGCTCTTCATTGGTTCTCATCACATGGCCTGACATGTGATGAGGTGTGCTACTTACTCACATTTCCACACAGTGTCCAAAAATGAGGCAAAAAATAAAGACAACACAAAAAATATACATACTGAGTAAAAAATAAAGATTTCATATCAACCACATTAAATGTCTACAGAAGACTTGTGTCTTGAATTCTGACTTTACTCTCAGAATTGACTCTAATCTTTTGAAATCAAAAGTCAAAATTCTTTTTTTGTTCCTTAAGTGGCTCTAATCCTCTTCTTTTGCTTCCCTTAAATTGTAATTTTCAACTTGGTTTTCAGTTGACCCCAGAGTTTACAAACACTGTTTCAGTTATGTATAACCTTCTCCTCTCAGAATAAACCTTCCCATTTGTTTAGAATCCAGAGGTTTAGATATATTTAATAGGTTTTTATTAGAAATTCCTTTCTTTCACTTTTTGACTTGTCAGCTGTTTTAGGTATTTTTCCATAGACTTGTTGGGATTTCGCTCCACTTACTGTAGTAGCACTTTGTCCTGCACACTTTTTCAATTCTACTCTATAATTTTCTTTGGGACTGAAATCAGAGCTTTTGTGATGATTATTCCAAAACATTGCCACTTTCTAACTAATCTGGCAGTAATTTTGCGTTGTTGTCATTCCTGACAACAACGCAAATTTATCAGACATAAATTTAAAAAGGAGTGGGGAAAAAAGTAGATGCTTTTTTCTAATGCTCGTCAGCAGCAGATGGTGCCACCTGAGCCAAACTGTCTCATGCTTTACATTCCTCTCGTTGCGCTCTAGTCAAAAGAACAAACTGTGGACAGTTTGAAGTCTTACCCTGGTCCGGGGCCACACATTCACACTTGTAGGATGTAACGTAATCTGGCTTGAAGCTGCGATTGATTGGGTAGTACTTAAAGGCTGCGACCTGTGGGAAACAGGACATGTTTGTGTGTTCATAATGAGGATGTCTACAAATCTTCCATCATGTTGCCCACCATCTTCTTAATGGCGTCCGAGATGAAGATGAAGGAGATGAGGCTGGAGAAGCCCTCCTCTGTGAAGCGGGTCATGTACTTGATGATGTAGCTGGCGTCCGAAACGACAGCAGAAAACACTGCAGACACGAGTGCAGACCGATCCACAGCCGCAGCTCCATGTAGTCTATGCTATTGTTCCTGTTAGGGCAGCCAATCAGAGCAAGAGTAAGAGGAGATGCCGTCAGTCACAATCCACCATCTTATGTTCATTATTTAGCAATACTACAGGTGATTTATTAAACTCCCTGGAACGGGGTAGGATAGGTCTCATTACAATTTTTGAACAAAATCCTTCTTAGATAATGAAATCTTAGTTGCTTAAATGGCAGACGTGCAAATATGCAACATCACATCTTTGAAAAACAAAAGTGGAGCCTCCTGCACAACATACAAGCCTGAGCAAGTCAACAGGAGGTAAGTCAACAAAACACTTGGTTTCCAGCAGCCACGTTACAGCACAGACAGCAGTAAAACCAGCTGGGCAAATGGACTGGAGCTCCTCTTGGGTTGCTAGTGTTACGTCAAAACTTTGTTTTATTTCAATCAACCAATTTTATCTATAAAGCACCCTGCATGATTTTGTGAATTATGATAATTTAATGCAAAGTTGGCACTTTTATTGGACTTGTAATGTAACTTTTAGAGCAACTTTGCACTAAAGGTGTCATTATTTACCGAATGACACTTTATGACAACTGTCATAAACATTCATGAAGACTTTTTTATGTTCATGACAGGTGTTATGTCAGTCTTATGCACACCCCTTCAAATAAAGTGTTACCCTTATTTCCTTAACACTAGGTAACGGGAATGGGTTGGGGTTGCTAGGTGAGGGTCACTGCCTGCTGATTTGTGATGTTATGTTCAGAAGGGTTTTGAAACAGCTCATTTTCCAGACACCAAAAACGTTAACTTGTTGCCAAAAAATGACTAGGTGTTTTTTTGGTTTGTTTTTTAGAATTTAGTTTAAATTCAGTAGACAAGCTATTTTTAACCCAATAACATTGTATCTTGCAAAAAAAAAACATTTGTTCCGACCCTAAGGTTTCTTTTTATTCAATGTCACATGCTGTTTTTATTTTGTCTTTAATTATGTAAAGCACCTTGAAATGCAGTGCTGCTGAAATTTTCTATACAAATAAAATTTGATTGATTGATTGAATACAAAAAATAAAAATTGGCATGCTAAAGCTACTACTGATAGACTCCTGCTTAGTTATTACCTTGTTCTGTTACAGTATTCCTTTCAGTTTCAATACAATCCCAAGAGAATATTTTGAACAAATAAACTCAATGAAGCAAATGAAATATTTTCCATCTGTCTCACTTGCTGAACTCATAAAGCAGTTTTTCGAAGATGAGGATGGGTCCAGTTGAACTGAGGATGATGAGAGGCTGTCCGCCGAACAAACAGAAGACGGTTCCTGCTAGAGCAGTGCCAAGAAAACTCTCCATTACTCCCTGGAAGAGCGAGACAAGGAGGACGGGTAGATCATCAAACGTATGCTGCAGTCAGTTAAATCTACTGCTCTGTTACTTTCAGCATTAAGTAGACATTACTCTTGTTTACTAAGACCTGGTAATTGTCCGTAGCGTCTCCCAGCAGTCCGCCGAAGGTGATTGCGTTGGTAATGCAGCCCAGGTAGATGAAGAGCACTGCAGAGATGGATTGGATATGGAAGCCATCGTAGATATCACTACAGTAAAAGGGGATCTTCCTTTTGATGTCCAGCCACAGGCCACCGCAAAATCTGGAAAACATACAGGACTAAGTTCAACACAAGTTCAATCAATCAATCAATCAATCAATCAATCAATCAATCAATCAATCAAGTTTATTTATAAAGCACAGTTCGGCAATAAGTTAATTCAAAGTGCTTTTCATCATGAAAACATCCTGAACTAAACAGCTGTGAAACCAGAAACAGACATTATATTTTGTCAAGTGTCATCGTTAAAATCAACACACATAAAATATGTTGATCAACGTTCTATTTATTATGGGGCAAAAGCAACTCTGAACAGGTCTAGATTCAAAGGAACTCGGTGTTTCAGCTGTTTTCCAGTTTTCTGGATGTTTGTTATAGATTTGTGGTGCATAGAAGCTGAATGCTGCTTCTCCATGTTTGGTTCTGGTTCTGGATGCAGAGCAGCGCCAGAAGACCTGAGAGGTCTGGAAGGTTGATACAACAACAGCAGATCTTTAATGTACAGTACAGTGCTGCTAAGCCATTCAGTGATTTATAAACCAACAGCAGTATTTTAAAGTCTATTCTCTCAGTGGAAGGACTGTAGAACTACGTGATTGTGCTGTATCTTCCTGGTTTTAAATAATAATAAAAAAAAAATAAATCACATGTACATAAGCATTACGTCTTGCTCTTTATGTGTTTGGAGCGCCATTGATAGCACTTTACAGCCTTCTAGTTGGACGATGGCGCTACATATGTCTCTACAAGATTGGCACACCAGTCTGAGTATGCTGTCTCATTCTTCTCAGTAGTTCCTTTCAGTCTCAGCCAAGTTGGATAGGAAGCTTTGGTAGGCGACCATTTCTAGGTTCAGAGATGTTCTGCTCTAATCCAGGTCAAATACATATTGCTCCTGATTCCACTGATTTATTGTCTTGGCTGCATGCTTTGGGTTGTTGTCAATTTGAAAGATGAATTAGCCTGGTGTCCAGGGCACTCTGAAGCAGTTTCGCTCAAATAATCGGTTTGTTTTTGGCTGTTAAACCTCAATACAAACTATAGTCACTCAGTTCCTGCCACAGAAATAAATGATCACATTGGAGCTCAGTGTGAAAGCATAGGCTATAAAACCTTATGTAAATACCTCCCAAAGGCAATAGCTGCATTTTATAATTACGTAATTTGACATTTCGAAAATAAATTTGCTTTGGGAACACGCCAATTTAAAAAATACTCTCAGTTGTCTATAAAACATTTTGCAGCTAGAATGAGGTGGGATTTTTTTCATGGCTGTATTGAAATTGGTTTATCTTGCAAACTGTGATAGAATCACTTTTTTTCCATCACACAAGTCACATGATAAACAACCAAATATTGCAACTGGTGCAAACCACAAAGAAGACGACGACCAGAAGTAGTAGGATGATGGTGCTGCATGTCTTTCCAGCAGATATTGCTGCATGCTTACACCCACACTGTTTAGAATATCCTACAGATTGTCTGTGACTATTTGTTGCAGACATTCCTTTTCAAGTTTTCTGCTTACCTCCCAGTGAACTTCAGCTCTTCTCCCAATTCATGCTGAACAGGAAGCTCATCATCTTCTCCACCGGCGGCCCCACCAGCCGAGCCGTTCATCTGACCCAGCTCGTTCAGGTTGAGGACTGACTTCCTGTAACACCAGTGGTCAGTACAATTTGGTCTTATTCACCCCAACAGATTCTTAGCCATTATGAGATACTCAGACTGCAAGACCTTTTAACTACAACTGTAAAACTATAATGATACATGCTGTAAGTGAATTATACTGTATAAAATGGTCATGACCTACTTTATACAATACAACAAAAATAGCCAAATCTTACTGTATCTAAACACCATAGAGTCTAGCTCAGTGTTTCTCAACCTTTTTCAGCCCAGCGCCCCCCTAGCCTTTATCCAGGTCCCTCACCGCCCCCCACCAAAGAATTTGTAGGCTACTTTGCCCTGGCCATTATTTTATCATTAATATTACTATCACTATTGTACACAGTCCAGTCACATTAATGTGACCATCTGTCAAAAGCCAGAATAACCACCTTTCGCAGAGCGAACTGCTACGAGACGTGCAGGAAGAGAGTCACTTAGGTCCCTGAAGGTCTTCTCTGGGATGTTGAGCCATGCCGACTCTAATGCCGTGGCCAGCTGCGCTAGATTACGCGGTTGAGGATCCATGGCGCGAACAACTCGATCGAGATGGTCCCACAGATGCTCGATTGGGTTAAAGTCAGGTGAGTTTGCTGGCCAGGGGAGGACGGTAAACTCATCCTGGTGCTCTTCGAACCACGCACGTACACTGGCAGCTGTATGGCACCTCGCATTGTCCTGCTGGAAGATGCCATCATCCTGAGGAAAAACAATGCGCATGTAGGGGTGGACATGGTCCGCAAGGACAGATGCGTACTTGTATTGATCCATCGTGCCTTCCACAATAATCAGTGAACCCAGAGAATGCCAGGAAAACATTCCCCAGACCATAATGCTCCCGCCTCCAGCTTGGACCGTTCCTGCAATGGTTGCAGGGTGGTTCCTTTCAGAGGTTTCACGCCTTATACGCCAACGTCCATCTGTCCGATGGAGCATAAAACGCGATTCATCTGAAAACGCTACCTGTCGCCACTCAGTGGACGTCCAGCTGCTGTACTGGCGTGCAAATTCTAGCCTTCGTCGTCGATGAACACCAGTCAGCATAGGTGCACGAACCAGGCGTCCGCTTCGGAGGCCCAGACGCAGCAATGTTCGCTGAATAGTGGTTTGGGAGACACTTGTGGTAGCCCCTTGGTTCATTTTAGTGGTCAGTTGCTCAACGGTAGCCCGTCTATCTGCCCGAACGCATCTCCGCAACCGTCGTTCGCCTCTGTCATCTATGGCCCGTGGTGCACCACATTTGCCACGTCGTTGATTTTGGACAGTCCCATTTTGCCATGCACGGTACACTTTTACCACGGCGGCACGCGAACAGTTCACAAACTCAGCCGTTTCGGAAATGCTTCCACCCTTGGCCCGAAAGCCAATGATCATGCCCTTTTGGACGTCGGATAAATCGCTTCGTTTCTGCATTACGCCAACGATTGAAATGTTTTCCGAAGCCCACACACACCCTTTATATACGCTCAACTGCACTGTGCTGCCACCTGCCTTCTGTGATTGGTTATTTAACTCTGAAGTGGAAAGTACGTGGTGGTCACATTAATGTGACTGGACTGTGTAGATGTTTAGATTTTTATGCTTGTTTCTGTATTTATCATCAAAAATAATTCCCCAGAGGATAAAAAAGTCATGGGAATAGAAATTATTTTCACAGGCGTCTACAAAAAAATGCAATGAACATTCAAGTTAAAATTGGTAGGCCTAACAGCAGCCAATCAGAGTGGACAAAAAATCTTATTCTTTGCCATTTTCTAGTTGTTAAATATTCCACAAAATGACCAGATAAAGGATGCACACCAATGCCAGTTTAAACTTTGAACTATTTGCAAAACGACTGAGCTCAGCAACATTAAAACATGGATAGAACTGTAACTACATTAATCATAGTTCTTCTTATCGTCAATGTTTCTGTGTTACTGGTGGTGCAGCTCTGTGCTGCCTTCAGGAGAATGGGACATCAGAGTATCATTCATAAAATTTCACCCACATGGCATTTATTGTGCAAACCAGAGCTTTCAGTGGAAAAACTAAAGTTCCAGATCCTTTTAATGCCATACAGATATGAGACAGAAACATGGATAATATCTTTATATAGACCTGTCTATTGATTTCTAGATTAATAGTTTTACTGAGCAGAAATTACAAAGAACAAATCTGGTTCTTAATCAAATCCTAATGAGTCAAATTGAAAGTGTCATGGAGTCATCAGCCTCATGACATTAACACTGACATGAAAAATAATATTGAAGAAATAAATATATCAAATCTAATTAAAAACATGAATAAGTGATCAGTTCTTTAATGGTCTGCAAGATATATTTATTCTCAGTACTAGATATGGTCTCCACAAACCCATGACATTTCAACAATATTATTTTATTATTTTTATCAAAAATAGTGTGTTTATTCTTGCCATACAGTCCTCTGTATTAATTATTTCTCAAAAGGTCTTGCCATACAAGTTTATTACTCTGTATTTACTTTAGTTTCTTATTCTTGCATTTTGTTCTTCATTCATTTCCATTTAGTGTCCTTTGATTAGTATTATCATCTCTTGGTTTATTGCTATGTCCACTTTAGTCTCTTTTCCTGTTGCTACATTTATTTGATCATTTATTGACCCTCACTCATCACCTGCTGCACCACCTAATCATCATGTGTTTCACATCATGTGTTGATTTTTTCACTGTTCAGCTCGGATTCTCTGTTTTTATGCCATAATTCACATCTAGTTCGTCGCTCCGTTTTATGTCCCACTTCTCCCATTTCAGAGTTTTGCGCAATGTGCGTCTTTTTTTTTTTAACCCCCTAAGGTGCAGGGCGGTCGGGAAGCGTGATGGGAAAAGGCAGACTGACATAAACCTTTTAAAACAACAGAAACAATTTCTGCATTCTGATTATTGAAATTTAAAAGTGCTGTGTTGTTCTATCACCCCCGTTTCATATCGGACCACTTACAGCTCCGGTGTTAACTCTATAAAATGAACGCTCTCTATCGTTGGTATCACCCATGGAGGGAGGGATTTCTTTATTTAAATGGGTTCATTTTTCAGAGGGATACACAGTAAGGGTATCGTGATTCGACCCAAAATGTAAATGAACTTGACACCCCTGCCCCAGACCAGCGGATTGAAGTCAAAGGTCTACTACCTGCAGCGGCTGAAACAGGTGTTATACTCACAAGGACATTACATTCTTATAGAAACAATCTTCCCAGGACTTACCTCATTTCTGCTGATGGAACCTTCTTTGGGGGTTCAATACGTATTTTGGGGTCCCATTCCCCTGGGGGAAGGACAATCACCTCATCCAGGAACTCATCAACTCCTGCAATCAGGTCATCACGGTCCCGCGCTTTGTAGGCAACGTCACTGAACAGCTGATGGCAACAAGAGGCTGCAGTTACACCAATGATCAAATGCTATTACTAGAGAACATCTAACTGAGTTGGCTTCTTACATCGTCCACCATCAGAGTCGCGATGGCTCGTCCGATTTCATTGTAAGACTTAGTTTTTCCTTGAGGGCCCAGCAGGATGAAGAGGAACCTGAAGAACAGAGTGTTTGATAAACCCAGAACATTTGTCAGAGTGATGATGGAGGGAAGATCCTACCTGGTTGGCACAGGAACCTCAGTGAGGCCTCCCAGAGTGGTGGCTTGAGCCAAGCGTACAAAGGAGACAAATGGCTTGTCCAGAAAGTCCACGTCACCAATCAGCACGTTGGAAGCTTCTGCATCGCGAGGAATCTTCTTCATGAACTTATTCTTCAGCTGTAAGAAGGGAGGCATGCTCTCAAAAGAGTGATGTGATCCCCCCCCGCCCTCAAATTCCAGTAAATCTCAAAGAATTTGAAGTAAAAGTGCAATTTTTCTTGCCAGTCATCTGAAAAAGTAAAACATGTGTTTTGTTCAGAATTATCATAAGTAGCGTTAAAATTTTCCAAGCCTTTGCATTTTGTACTTCTGATGATTACGGCTTACATCCACACACATACTCTGTTTAGAACAGTGGTTCTTAACCTGGGTTCGATCGAACCCCAGGGGTTCGGCGGAGCCTCTGCCGTGGAGGTAAATACACACTTGTGTAAAATCGTGATGACGTCCCGCTTTGCCATCACTTGCTGCAGAGGATCACGTTACATTGCTTAGCCAATCATAGGATCACGTTACATTGCTTAGCCAATCAGAGCTGTGGAGGAGCTCTGATTGAAGGAGCTCCACTCTCAGCATGGATTTGAACTTGTGTCTTTATTTACTTCAGCAAAGCTCAGTTTTTACCAAATTCTGCAGCTTTCGGTGTACTTCTAAATCTGCTCCTTAGTCGCATCTTTTCGGGGTTGCTACTGCCTCTAGTGGTGTGGGGGTGGTAACACAACTAATTTAATTACATAACTAAATCAGAATACCGCAAAGTGTTTATTATTTATTATTAGTTTTTAATTATCTTAAGAATATAGAGCTAATTAAATGATATAAATAAGACCTTAAAGTGGTTCCAGTTTCTCTCGATGGCCAACCTGTTGAAACTGTGGCAAATTTTAAATACCTTGGGTTGTTCCTGGACAGTCAGCTCAACTTTGCTGAAAACACTGACTATATTTTGAAGAACTGTTCTCAGAGACTCGACCTTTTAAGAATAATTAATGATCTTGCAGTGACCCAACTCTAGTTGGGTCACCCCTATGTCTTGAATTTGGGAAGCAAATTATTTATCACTACAGAAGGGTTCAGTAAATGCGCATATGAAACTGGTGGGTTCGGTACCTCAAAAAAGGTTAAGAACCACTGGTTTAGAATATCCTACAAAGTCACAGATAATGGAAAAACCAAAATTCAGCGTCTCAGAAAATGAGAATGCTTCCTTTACACCTACACAGTGACACGGGCTGATCTCATCCATGCCACAGTGCATTGATGCAGAAATTCATGTAAAAAAAGCCCCAACAGTACTGAGTACATAGAAATGAACATACTTTTCAAAAATCTGATATTTGTAGTTAAATATTTGGTCTAATGTGACATTTTCATTTTCTGACACACTGAACGTTGGGTTTTCTTTACCTGACACTCATCATCAAGAATATTTTAAAAAGTAAAATCTTGAAATATCTTACTGCATGCGTAATGGATCTCTATAAAATGACCGCTTCACTTTCTTTGATGAATGGCAACAAATTTTGCACTAAATAATATACACAATATTGTTATTCTTGAAGACATACTAGTAAGTTCTTCTGACACTACAACACATTTTTGATCACTGGGAAGTAATTACTCTCAATAGTAGCAGTACTAAGCATACTGAAGTACACAACCAGCTGCTCAGTTGTAAAGTGACTGTAACTCTTGTGTTTGCATTACTAAATGGGCTTTATGCCTCTACATTCCAACTGGGCTTTGTCTGTTTTGTTATTTCACAATTGATACATAGATACAGTAAAAAAAATATCATGTAACATTGTGACACAGCTTTGTTGTTGTGCACCCCTGTTTCTCTGCCAAACAGCACGTGGCAGTGGAGCGGTGGGCGCTTAAATCAAAATCTTTTCATAATCTGTTAATGCTGCTTTCAGAGTCAATACACCAGCTGGTCCTCTTTCACTGCCCGCCTTTGCACTTTGATCCTAAACCAAAACCAAACCAAACCAACTTTATTTATAAAGCACTTTAAAACAACCACAGCTGATACAAAGTGCTGTACATTAAAATACAACATAATAAAAAAATAAACAATAAAAACTTACAGTTTAAAAACAAAAACATACAATTTAAAACTAGATCCCGCTGGTATTAAAAGCCAAGTTAAATAGATGGGTTTTAAGACAACTTTAAAAGTGGACAGTGAAGGGGCCTCTCTGACCTGCAAAGGCAAGTCATTCCATAACTTAGGACCTATGACAGAGAAGCCCTGTCCCCTCGGAACTTCCTCCTGGATCTCGGTACCTCCAAGAGCAGCTGATCTGCTGACCTGAGAGACCGATAAGGTACATAGGGGTGAAGAAGCTCAGAGAGGTAAGCCGGGGCAAGATTATGTAGTGATTTAAAAACAAACATAAGAATTTAAAATGAATCCTAAAATATACAGGCAGCCAGTGAAGTGAGGCCAGGACAGGGGTCACATGTTCCCTCTTTCGAGTTCCTGTCAAAAGTTGTGCAGCAGCATTTTGAACCAGCTGCAGATGTGAGAGCAGCGACTGACTGACTCCCAGATAAAGTGCGTTACAGTAATCCAATCGAGTTGAAATAAAAGATTGGATCACTGTTTCAAAATGCTGCCTGGAAGGAAAAATTTCACTGATGCCAATCGCCTTAAATGATAAAAGCTGGCTCTGATTTGCCTGTCCCATTTAAAATTACTGTCCACCTTAAAACCAAGATATGTAATAACAGGTTTAAAATATAAACAAACAGTACAACATACGCACACACACATACACTTGGCCATAGTTGTTTTTTTTTTCTTCTATCTGCATTTATTCTTTTGGATATTTATTTGCAATGATTTGAAATGTTGTTGCAAATATTTGATAGCACGTCCGCTACTTTATCCCGTAATTATGCAAAATATCAAGAACAAAGAAAACTCGGAGGTACAAAGCCAGCTTTTCTGAACAAATGCTTACCTCCTCTCAGTCGGTCACATGCGAATGTTTCGTTATCGCTGGCTTTGAAGTGTGTCCACATATTTCCCCAGTGTAGCACACAAACACCACATGATTTCTGCCGCTAATGTAACAACCAATTCTTGTGAACTTTGAAAATCCTCAAAGAACTGTTTTGTTTTTGTTGTTATTTTTATTGCCACATATTAAAAACTGACGGAAGTAGCAGTTATTTGAAGCTACAGTTCATGGTCACATCATAGTCTCAAATCTTTATAGTGAGAAAAGAACTGATCAGATTCAAAAACATCCAGGGAAGGGTTTCAATGGTTTGCAAATTGTTTAAATGTGCACCTGCTTTGTAAGAGGACTGCACATTTTATAATCTGCTCTAGATGTTTTAAATTACAGCTATTTCTTTAAATGTTCTGAAGAAGTCAGAGCTTTTCTAGTAGAGCACCATCTCCATTTTAATCTAGTTTCTGTCAGTTTTAATCAAACTCCAGTTCATTTGCCTATGAAGGTTCATTTAGTTGGTTGTGAAGGCATAAAGACCAAAAACCAAACTCAAACCTAGGTCTCGGTTTGGAGTGAACTCTGGTTTGGTTCAAATGCTTATGTGGACACCAGCAGGAAACAGACTTTAACGTGGGGCATTCTGGGTAAATTCAACCAAAGCAAATGTGCAAGGCCAGCACTAGACGGAGAAAATGTCTTGTGGTCTTTTACCAACGACAAGAAAGAAACCCCACAACCACTAAAATCTGACACCACTCCAGTTTTATGTGTGTTCTACAGAGGTTTTCATATTGTTTCCTTCAGTTGTTCTTGGTGCAGTGCCCCCACAGGCGAGGAGGATGAAAAAGTCTTTCAAAGCGTTTGGTTCGTTTGACACAGTGCAGTGTAAAATAGAACCACAGCAGCTGAAAATGGAACAAATGTTGCAATTCTGGTCCCCAATCAAACCGAGTCTACAGGACTGTAAGGTATGAAAACACCCATAGAGTCCAAAAATTTAAAAGGGACTCAGAATTGGAATTTCAAGGATGAGATACAAGAAGTAATGATCCAAAACGAACACTGAAATTATACATGCTCATCAAATAAAGGCAATAAAAAAATGGCAAAAATAAACACACTAATTCCTTTTACACAAAATACAATAAAACAACATTCACCTGGTCGGTACTCGGCGTGTCTGAAATATCATTCATGCTTCGGCTCTGGGCAGGATCTGTGGAGAAAGAGCACAATTGTTCTGGCATCACAGAGATGTTCAAACGTAGTTAACAGATCAACATTATCAACATTTTGAAACGTGCCGAGTCATTACATCAAGGTACAGGTAGGCCACCAAGGTTCTCAACAAAACAGATCAACAAATTATCAAGCAAAGGCTGTGAATACTTGCATAAATGTGATTTCTGTAACATGAAGTGTGTAACGTAAAATGTGGGAAAAAGTTAATACTTTCCGGATGCACCGTAAATTATGTGAAGCACACACAGATCTTTCCATGCGTGCAAATAGAAAGCATTAAGTGTCGCAATCATGCAGTGGCCAGAGGTGGAATTTGTGGAAAATTGTGTCGATTAAATCAAAGAATAACACATTCAACTTAAGAAACTGAGAGGTTTAAAAGACTGCGAAGTAGTTCAATGTGTGTGTTATTGCATTAACATAATCTTGCCTTGAATATTTTAGAAAAATCCAACCTTTCATTTGAGTACAGGTTTGTCAGATAGCTGGAAAATTACAATTCTTTCAAAGTAAATGTAAACTTACTCCAATGAAACTTTACTTTTTAGAGTTTCTATGAACTTTGAATTTGAAACCCGTGACTTTTATTTGAATGATGTATAAAGCAGAAATGATACAGAAGTCACTCGGGGGATATATTTATGCATCCCAGCATGCTCAGTGGGCAGGATAATAATAAGGGAGCTTTCTGCTGAAGAACAGTAGCAGAGTGCAGCATCGTATCGCCATCCCTCCTAACTGCTGTTAGACTCCATCTACATGGCAATTAGCTGATTTTCAGGCCTGCCAGGAAAAGCCTCTGCTGTTCTCTTGGTTGAATGGTCAACAGTGGCTACAATCAAATAGAACGTTGGAATTTCTATTTTATTTTAAATGCGATATGTTAGCAATCAGAAGTTAATTTATCTCAACTGCTTTGTTGCTGAAATGTGCTATCCAAACAAACCTTAGTTAAAGCTGCAATGTATAACTTTCATAAAAGAATTTGTTTTTTAACATATTTGTTAAAATTTTCATTATGTTGTGACAGTATGGTGTCCCTGTGCTAGCTACAGATACACACAGCCCAGTCAGAAAGACCCAATCAGAGCCAATCAGTCAATGTCTTAGTTAGAGCTGCTCAAGCTCTCCCCCATGCTGTCTGCAATACCACTGCTTCTTCTGGATGAACGCTAAAGATAGTTAAGTGGAGCTAGGCACCACTAGCTCCACTTAATAAACACACCACAGTTTGTTTGCAGTCGGATAGCAGATATCATTGGACATAGCTGTTACACCCCTAATTATTTCATTTTCTTTCATATATGGCTAGAGCATAGGCGTCATATATGCGTGTGTACGTGTGTGTGTGTGGTTGAGACTCACGCAGGTGGCCAAGGCTGCTTGACTGCCGAGAGCGTAGGTCTTCAGTGGAGCGATGGATCCCGGAAGCTGAGCTAGTACTACGAGTCAGATTGACCTGAGGACTACGGTCTGACAGACCAACAGCAGAAATGGAAACAATAAACAGAGAAGAGCTGATTTCACAAGGAGAGAGGGGCAACTGGTGATCATCATGATGGCAGAATACAAGGGAAGCAACATGATTGGAAATTATCAAGAACTTACAGACTTCTTTTTGTTGATTTGTAAATGAAAATGTAAACGCTTACTGGAGGGCGTGTTGGAAGACTTTCCTATGTCTGCCAGCGAGCGATGAATTGGTTTCTTGGTCTGGTGACGATGCTTTCTGAGCAACACGAAGATAATCTTCTCCTTCAGATCCGGAGGAACGAGACTGTCGGCTATTTGACGATCCACAATCTCCTCTGAAGCAAAATGTTTATGCATTCAGATAATTTAGCAATATTCCCCCTAGAGAACATGAACTCTTCGTCTCCTTATGTGAATATTTGGAGTTTTTACTCCACAGAATCTTAAACTAAGGTAACCCAAACAATGGCACTGGGTTGAACCTTTTGCCTAATCAGTAAATATCAACAACAACTTCTACCATTTGTACCAGTGAGTGTGAACAGGACTTATTGTCTGTCCCTTTTGTTCTGCAAATGTTCTAATCCACTTCTTAAGTTAGCTGAATCATTTCTGTAAAATAGAGCCTCACAATATATTGAATATTAATATCTGAAATATTTGTAGTTTCAAGTGCCATGTCATAAATAGTCCATGAGCCAGACCATGTTTTTGTCCATTTCAGGGTGGTAAAGTCTATCAATATTTTTTGAAAAGATAGATGTCTCTAGTTAATATTTTGGTATGATAGTCCTTCCAAAATGGTAGCCGAGTCATAGTTATCATCTCATGAAATAAACAACCCCTTTGGAAAAATTCTGTTTTTTGAGACTGGTGTATCTCTGGTTTAGGATCATGGTATGAGCATTTGTCAAAGGTCTATAATGCAATATTTGGTATCATCTTAAAGGGGACACTCTTGGATTTCATTTAAGCCATGTTTTGAGTTTCTCTGACCAACACAGAGGTCATTAGAGGTCATTAAACCAAAATTATTACAGATTTTTCCACACCTTTTGACCAAACTAGATGCATTTCTTTCATCCCAGTGGTATCCAGAGACATCAGGGACACAAGAGTTAATGACTAAGATACTCAACAGACTCTAAGGAATCAGAAAATGTATGATATGCCTACATTGTCTGCCTATGGGAGGCGATAATGAGCTGTTATTTGAAGTTATAGACTTGGGTTATAATCTTGACTGGTGTATATGTTGGAGGGTTAGAGGGGGTTTGTTTAGCGTGTCACTTGTGCCTAGTTTGTTAGTTATTTAAAAGTTAATCAGTAATAGTAGAAATGTACACTTACATAGACTTTAGGATGCTGTATTGGCCTATTTATCAGATTTTGTGAGCTTTTCCATCATGGGCTACACAATATTAGCCCATAATGGCCACATAGAGACACAGCAGAATGAGGGCGGAGACCACCCTCATTAAATGACTAATTCTGAGGTAAAAGTAAAAAAATATATTATTTTCAGATGCTTAGGCTACTATTCACAGCATAATTCAGATCATGGTATTACATTTCTGCCAACAGATGATAACCTTATTCATATCGCTACCATCTACATTATGCTTGCTGAGAATGTTGATTTCAATCAGGCCCACAAATTAGTTTGTTAAAAAATAAAATCAGTAAGATGTATCCATTTAGGTTCAGCATGTAACTTTTATTTAAAAATGTATGTATTTATTAAAACTATCACTATGTTGTCCTGAGACTCTCCTCCTGGCTCTGATTGGTTGTTTCAATTTTGCACTGTGAGAAGGCAGAGGGGCTTGATTTTTCTTCACAGATTATTTGTCTCAGCATACTGTGACAACATGGTGACAGTTTCAACAAATATATAACAATTTTTTTTCTCCTAAAATCTACATACTGCAGCATTGAACTGCCTTTGTTTGGATGCTGTTCCTACCCTCTGATAGCTACATGATTTAGCTGAATAGCCTTACCCTGTACTTTCAATTTCTACTTATCTGGAGCAAAGTTTAGTGCTGGTTTACAGTTACAGACCTTGAAATAGTGTTGACTTTCTGTATTTATTTTTTCAGATGACACACAGCGATTAACAGTAAATTAGGTTCTTCACCATTTGAGTATCAATCTATTTTGAAATAATCCAGTGTGTGTCTGTAAATAAGGATAATAAGACACCTGCAGGAACCAAATGTTTCATTTTAAAAGCCAGAGTTGCTACCAGAACTATCTCCTCACTAGAAACAAACTTCAGTATTTAAGGTAACTTAAGGTGTTTTTCTACTGGCAAGTCACGCACTGACCGGTTAGTGTGTGGTTCGGTTCTACCCCTGGTAGTGAGTTTTTCCATTACCAGCTCTGTTCCTCACTATTGTGGGATGGCCTTTAGCGCAGCAATTGATCAATTCTCCGCTGAGGTTTGCAGTAACACTCAGCCATAGAGAACCTCAAGGTTAAGGTTCAGATGGACTCAAAGATATTTAATTTTGTTTTATAGAAATTCATTGCTGGCCCAAATGATAAAGGCTTCAATCAGCTGATTATTTTGCGATATATGAAATTGCTTTGGTCCCTACCCTGATCGGTCCGACTAGTACTACCCTTGAAGTAGATACAGAAATCTGAGAACAGCCAACCAGAGCCGCGCTGGATCTGCTAAAAGAAAATGAATCTGGCCGAGGCAGACTGAGGCCAAACCAGTTCGAGGCAGGCTAGTGGAAAAGCACCTTTAGGAACATGACAGACAATGAGCCCACAGAAAGTGTGGTACATTATGGCCTACAGAAACCTGGGATAGAGACGGACAGATATTTCTTTGTAGAACTTATGGAGAAAAACTGCATAAACCCTCTAAGTCGGCATCAGTCAGACATAGTCAGTCTTTTCACCAGATTCATTGTATCACTAAACATAGTCAAGGATTTGCTGTAAGCTCATCATGCTGGGGAGGAAGTCTATAAAAAGTTCAGAACAGGTCATTTAGAAAAATACTTACCAACAACCACATTCCATGACACAATAAAAACATTCCTAAGCTTAAAAAATAGTGGGGTAACTCTTTTACGCCACTGTTTTAGCTATCTAACAAAAGGAAAGAAGGCAGATTGAAGTCTTTGGTCATCCATTAGATCCACTGCCTTGACTCATGTTCATAACTCTAGCAAGTTTCTTCTTGCAAGAGAGTTGGAAGAATCAGTTGATGTTGAATAATAGTCTTCATGGATCATTGGTGGAATGAAAGTTGTTCAAAAATTAAAAGGTGATGGCAATACTTATTATAATAAGCATACTGATATTACTTTATACCTAGGTAAGGATGCTGGATGTGGATTACAGCTCAGCTTTTAACTCCATCAACTCCTGACATGTTGGTGGAGAGGCTAGAGTCCCTGGTTCTAGGAGCAGGACTGCACTGGTGGATCAGGGATTTTTAAACCAACAAACTCCAGCAGGTCCAAATCAACTCCCTTACCTTCTCCACAGTCACACTCAGCACAGGTATGCCCCAAGGCTGTGTCCTCAGCCCTGTCCTTTACTTCCAATTTACCCATGACTGCAAAGCCACCCAGAATAATATTGCCTTGTTCAAAAATACGGATTACATACAGAAGAGGTTCAAAGGATAATAACATGGTAAACCAATGGTGAAGGGATAATTCCCTTACCTTGAATACCAAGAAGACAAAAAAACATAATCCTCAACTTCAGGACAAAGAGGACAATCCATCCAGGGCTGAGCATAGATGGTGAGCAAGTAGAAAGAGTCAGTAGTTTCAAATTTCTGGGAGTCTACATCTCAAAGGATTTCAACTAGACCTTTAAAACCAAATACCTCTTTAAAAAAAGCTCAGCAGAGCCTCATTTTTTCTGAGAACCCTCAGGCGGTTGTCTGTCCAAGAAGCTGATGACCAGATTCTGTTACTGACTCACTGCTGTACAGTGTAGATACTCCAACTGTACAGCAGCAGACAAAGTCACTGCTCTACTCCAGTTTTCCTGGGACATTATGTTGCTTCTCCACCATTAGCATATATAGAAGCACGAACATTAGGTTGATTTACAGTGCTAAGAGGACAACCAGTCAAAAACACCCAGTCAGGAGGAGGTTCTTAGCACTTTCAATCAACTCATGTTCATGCTTCTAAATATGCTAATGGTGGAGCAGCAACTTAATGTTCCAGGAAAACCGGGGTAGAGCAGCGCGTATATGAGGATGACTGACAGCGCTAAGACCCTCTTCCCGCTCTGATTGGTTGTGTCTGACAGAGCAGAATATTTGTTCAGATGACAACAGGTCCACAGGCACAGGGAGAAGGTAGAGGAGCTAATTCTTTTCACAGATTATCCATCTTATATTTTCAGGACATAGTGATCATTTTAATTAAGTAGTCATGTTGAAGATCCTAAGGGAGTTTTTATATATTAAAAACTGAACTGACTGGACACAAATTAATTGACTTAAAGTTAGACATTTACATACTTTCCTTGTAAATATTTTTATTTGACTATAAACATTTATACTTTGAGCAACTTTTCACTTTTTTATTGGCAATTCTTTTACTTGAGGCAATAAATTTTAATGTCAGCATATTACACATTAAGTTCTCTGTCTTTCTGTCTGCCTATGGTCTGTCTGTCCATACAGGCAGCTTGCTGGTAGAGGTTTATGTCCTTACATCTAATAGTCTAATAGCCTACTATCTTGCTATGAATTTCTCCATCTATTAGACTATATGTGAGGACCTCCAGCATCAGGAACAGTTGGGTAACATGCAAGCTACCTGATGTGCAAACAGGCTGAAGAGCTCAGATATGTGCAAGCTCTAATGTTGCACCAAGACTGCTTTGAAATATAAGACTACATGCTGGTAAGGAAGTTTAGCCAATGAATTTAGGTGTGTATAACAAGGGACACATCTAAAAGTTGCAGGACTCTGGCCCTTGAGGAATGCAGTTTGAGACCACTGCCTTAGTCTGTTGAGTATTGCAGTTGTTAACGTCCTCTCAGGTACAGCTGGGTTAAAAGAAATGTGGTAGTAAATGAATAACAAAGGCTGTTCAATGCTGCTGGTCACCTGAAGCTTTCTGTAGCTTTCGGTGTACTTCTAAATCTGCTCCTTAGTTACATCTTTTCGGGCCTGCTACTACCTCTAGTGGCGTGGGGGTGGTAACACAACTAATATAATTACATTACTAAATCAGAATGCTGCGAAGTCTTTATTATTTATTATCAATTTTTCATTCTCTTAAGAATGTAGAGCTAATTAAGTGTCCTAAACAAAACCTTAAAGTGGTTCCAGTTTCTCTCGATGGCCAACCTGTTGAAACTGTGGCAAATTTTAAATACCTTGGGTCGTTCCTGGACAGTCAGCTCAGCTTTGCTGAAAACATTGACTATATTTTTAAGAACTGTTCTCAGAGACTCTACCTTTAAGAAGACTTAGTTATCTTGGGTTGAATTTGGAAAAAAATCATTTGATTTATCGCAAAAGAAGGGTTCGATGAATGCGGATATGAATCTGATGGGTTCGGTACCTCAAAAAAGGTTAAGAACCACTGGCCTAAGGTTATCATCTGTTGGCAGAAATTTTATACAATAATCTGAATTATGCTGTGAATAGTAGCCTAAGCATCTGAAAATAATATATTTTTTTACTTTTAACTCAGAATTAGTCATTTAATGAGGTTGTTTTCCTCCCTCATTCTGCTGTGTCTACTATTGTGTAGCCCATGATGGAAAAGCTCACAAAATCTGATAAATAGGCCAATACAGCATCCTAAAGTCTATGTAAGTGGACATTTCTACTATTACTGATTAACTTTTAAATAACTAACAAACTAGACATGAGTGACACGCTAAACAAACCCCCACTAAACCCCGAACATATACACCAGTTAAGATTATAACCCAAGTCTATAACTTCAAATTATAGCTCATTATCGCCTCCCATAGGCAGACAGTGTAGGTATATCATAGATGTTCTGATTCCTTAGAGTCTGTTGAGTATTTTAGTCATTAACTCTTGTGTTCCTGATGTCTCTGGATACCACTGGGATGAAAGAAATGCATCTAGTTTGGTCAAAAGGTGTGGGAAAATGTGTAATAATTTTGGTTTAACGACCTCTAATGACCTCTGTGTTGGTCAGAGAAACTCAAAACATGGCTTAAATGAAAGTCAAGACTGTCCCCTTTAAGATGATACCAAATATTGTATTATAGACCTTTGACAAATCCCCATACCATGATCCTAAACCAGAGATGCACCAGTCTCAAAAAACAGAATTTTTCCAAAGGGGTTGTTTTACTTCATGAGATGATAACTATGACTCAGCTACCATTTTGGAAGGGCTATCATACCAAAATATTAACTACAGACATCTATCTTTTCAAAAAATATTGATAGACTTTGCCACCCTGAAATGGACAAAAATGTCAAATTTTGGCCTCTGGCTCATGGACTAAAAATTCTACTTTCTGGCCGCAGTCAGAGATGGGTAGTGACTAGTTTCTTTTACTCAGTTACAATTAAATGAGTAACTTTAAAAAAAGAAAAAAAGACTTTTAATGGTATTTTTACTACGCTGTACTTTTTACTTTTACTTGAACAATTTCAGTATGAAGTATTTCTACTCTTACTTGACTAAAACTTCTGGATTCTTTACCCACTGAATGAGAAACAAACATGTTTGTTTCTCATTCATTCAATATTCACCAGACACAGACACAGACCTGTGTCTGCACTTATTGCTAAAATTTTGTAGGTTTTATATCAAAACAAACTGATTTGGAAACCTTTTTTTTGCCTGACTTTTTTGTTACTTGTATGAGTTATTGTCATTTTGATCCTTAAAATACCACAATTCCCTCTTAACTTTATATTTTGGTCCATCGGATGATGTAATTTTTAAGTATTAAACGATTGATAATTTGATCAGTTACTCACTCAGCAGTTGAGTAGACTTTTTATCAAATAATGTTTTACTCTTAATTGAGCAATTTCTTAACTACTTTATACTGTATACTTGACTAAAGATTTTCTGAAGTAGTGCTCTACACACCTCTGGTAAGTCTGGTAAAAACCCTTATACCATCTTCTCCTTGGCAGAAACCTAAACTATCCTTTAAAGATTGAAACAACATATCTTGTGAGACTCACCCACTATCTGTGGCAGTGAGTAGCCCTCCAGGTCCAGCAGAATGCTTCCTGTCTGCAGGCAGGTCCGGAGTTCAAACAGGCTATGGAGGGTCAGCGTGGAGACATGAGGCTTGCTCCATCTTTCTCCACCCTCCTCCACCTTCTCCTCAAACTTCACCCATCTGAAGAAGACCAGCTCAACTCAGTAAATAACGTTCAAGTTTTTTCTTCCAAGAGAGAGTCAGAGAGATGGATATTTCTAGCCAAGGGTGAGTGATTGGTGTTTCAGATAGCAAGGCTGATTTTCCCTTTGCTTTAGTTACATGAAGTGTTGGGTTGCTTTTACTCACTGGCCTCAAGGAACCAAGTGGAACCTCTAGACCAGTGGTCCCCAAACTATGGCCCGCGGGCCGGATCCGGCCCGCCTCCACATTTGGTCCGGCCCCCTTAACAATACCGGAGAGCATTCAGAGTTTTTTTTTTCATTTACCATATTTTCCGGACTATAAGCTATATATAGATTTTTCTTCAACCAACAGGGGGCTCTTTAGCAGGAAGTGAATCATTGGAAGTCTCGGTTACTTGCACGCCAACATTGAGCCCACAAGCAGCAAAATGAGTAGCAAACAGATCAGATGTCTTTGGAAAGTTTCTTTTTCAAAGGGGAAAAGGCCCAGAGAAGAGACAGGAAAATGGATTTATCCCAGAGGTAGGTGAGTCCCACATTACAAGAAGCTCTGAGTAACATGCGGCGACCAAGCTTCAAGCTGCTTTACCACATAGAGACCAAACAGGCTGTGCTCAAGCAACACAGCTCGGGTGTCATTGTCTCTCATCACTTTCAGATGGAACCGTCTCGTTGCAGAGAAACAAGCTCAGAGCTCCCGTTAGTCATTATCGTGAGTTAAAATTTTCAGGAAAGTAAAATGTTCGTTTTTGTGGCGCTTCTAATTTGAAGGGATATATATGTTACCATAGCGACCAGAGTCAGAGCGTTTGGGCAGTGGTCAAGAGGAGATGAGTGGAGCTTGTGAGTCTTAAGTCTGGTTTAGACGGAAAGATTAAAGAATCGTCAGCCGATTCTCCAAACCTCTGTGACCACAGAGCTGATAGAAGTATAACAGGTTCGATCGGTTTGTGTTCAGCCACAAGGCAGGAACCGATTCCAGTCATGAACATCCCGATTTCAGAGGATAATCAAGTAAAACCCCCCCAACATAGCGGGAATTTAGAGTAACCAAACACGGATGACGATGTAGAAGAAATATCAGGATGCGGACTCATTTTAAGAGATAAAAGATGTAATAAAAAGAAAAGGCGGTGGATAAAAGATGACGGGAGCAGCCGCTCTGTTTGCTGCATTATGATTTGGAGGTGAATATGTTTCTTCATAGTTAACATTTTTAACTGAATAAACATAATAATGACTTTTAAATTTAATAATAAACATTCCCACATATCATCTCCGATATCCACCAGACTCTCAGTTGCACGATATGTCAGATGTTTGGGATTCCCTTCTGTTCTTACGTCACCGCGCTTTCTGATTGGCTACCCGTCACATTCAACAGGCTGTACTCTCGTTCACAGTCAGGGAAAAACCCCACAGGCTGCGATAAAAGGGCCAAGACAACCAAATAGGGCATAATCAGTATTTAGTGGGAACACCAACATGCAGAAGCCTCATCTGACTGTTCATTCCTTCGTCCCGGGCCGCAACAAAATGTCCACGTCTTGACGGTCCGCAGTAATAAAAAGGTTGGGAACCACTGATTTAGCACATGCTAGTAGCAACACGAAGGATCAGCACTTTTACTGTTACAGTTATCGTCTGGAAACTCCCGTAATAAGTTTGTTAAATCTAAACTAGGCAACTTTTTCTTTTTCAACCGTAATAAATGATATTTAATTGACCTGTTATGACTCAAATGTTGGCTGTCCGCCCCCCTCTGCTGCTCCTGCATCGTTGTGGAAAACCTAGAGCGGCAGAGATATCTGCGGCTTATATGTGTATGTTTACTGGTTTAAAAAAAACTGTGGGGTTGTGGCTTATAGTCCAGTGCGGCTCATAGTTCAGAAAATACAGACTATAATCCTTCCTGGATTTTTCTGTGAAGAACCCATAGGATGTTATTTAATTGTGCTTTCTGGAAAACAATATATTTTTACATTTAGGCACTCCTGCAATCGTCACACTTTTTCTGTTACAAACTGACTCCGACCCCCTCCAGAGAAGGAAAAAGTTATGTGGCCCTCACAGAAAAAAGTTTGGGGACCCCTGCTCTAGACCCTACCCTATAAAAAGCGACCTGAAATCCTAAAGCAACAGCCACCTTGGTACTTTGGTACTGTGATAAATGTACCTGGCAGACTCTTTCCATTCCAGCTCTTCTCCATCATGCTGCAGTGTGTCCATCTCAGTGAAGATGGTTGGTGTTGGGGTGGTGTCATCCTCACCTAGGATGTGGCGAAGACGCTCCGCAGCTGGAGAAACTACAGATACACACAATCAGTCTCCGGTTTTATTTGCAGTCCTGACAGATTCGGTACAAAACTCATCCAAACCTAAATGGTGGATGGTAATTATTGCATTAAGTTTATAAATCACCTTATTTAATCGATTCCAATTTTAATTTAGATAATTTAATTTAGATAAATAAGGAGGTAAGTAATACCTCCTTACTTACCTCAGGAAGTAAGTAAGGAGGTAAGACCACTTGACTAAAGGCTCTCACATACTTCATCCAAAGTGCTGAAATTGGTTCATATGGACATGAGACAAAAATTGCGTCGTTTTGTTTGCAAAACTTTTGCCTTCACTTCTTGACTCCAGCCCTCAGTTGAACTGTTAATTGAATGCTGCTTGAATGGTCACTGGTATCTGGATAGCCTTCGAGGACAAAGCTCCTCCTCTGAGCTGCAGTTTCCAAGTTTCCCAGCTTGCCCCTCACAGAGCAGCTCTATCCCTAGACTCCCCCATGCAGCTCCTACAGACTAGTCAGCATCAATTAGCAAGCAGCTGGTGGAACTGCTCATATGAGCTCATTATACGAACTATACAGAGCAACGCTGGTAAAAACGTTGTTAAAGGTTAACAGAGGAGCCATGTTGTGAGTGACTGAAGCCAATCACTCCTATAATAATTGCTAGGCAACAGACCAACAATGATCCAAATCAAAACCAAAATGTAAGCAAAACACAATTTTGCTTAATTTCTCAAACATGCAGGACAAAAATCAAGGCAACACCCCAGTTATGTTTTTGATGAGAGAATAACATAATGATCTGATGTCATTATGTTAGAAAAGTTAATTTTGCATAATACTGCCCTTTTGAAACACATTATTCATCCTTACCAAACAAACTTTAGTGTTTGTACTGATTATCTGGTGACCATGTGAGATCCATCACCCGACACCTCTTGCTAATTTTATTTTAGACAGATCAATCTCCATTACCATCCTGAGCCAGGAGGCTGCAGTTCACTCGCACGCCAGAGTACACAACGTCCCTGAACATCAGTTTGTTCCTCTTGAAGGAAGTTACTGATGAAAATGTTGAAACATTAGAATTCATTTTTATTTACGAAGGGTTTGTGTTGCGTGTAACAATTACAGTATTTAGCAGTATTTAGTTCAAAACAATGTCCCCAAGAATAATCACTGTTTCAGATACTTGGCCAGCTCAGAGTTTGGGTACCTATTTATGGCTGAACTCTGAGCAGCCACCGTAATCCCACAGGAAGAGGGGGTAGGACTTTGGCATGTGTTGTTTTTGCAACATTTTGGGTAATTTTTTCCGGCCAGTGGAAAGAAAACATCATTCTACTTTATTGACCTCGCTGCAGAACTAAGCTATCAGTTCTAAAGAAGGAAAAGTAAAGTCCTTCTTTCGTCCTTCCTGCCTCAGCAGGATGATCAGTACCATGTAACCACTTGATCAAATGATGATAGGTTTCATAGGGGCATCAATTATACCACAAGCATGGCTGAAAGTGTACAACAGGACTATTTTAGATTATGATACTAAATTATTCAGCAAATATCTGGTATTGATAGGTTTTGTATGATTAAAACAATACAGCAATATGTATTGTGTTCATCTGATCTGTAGTCTTCCTTCACTAACAGAGCCCAGTGTTGTGGTACGCGCGATCGGTCTTGGTCTCGAGACCGTTTCTTGATGGTCTCGGTCTCGTCTCGGACTCCACCACATTTGGTCTCGGACTCGGTCGCTGAGGACTCGGCATTTTATTTCAAGACCGGTCGAGACGCAACTGTGAAAATATCACTAAACATGCAGCAGACTGTCTAGTTTATATGTTAACATCTTTGTTTTCATTGGATGCAAATCGCACTGATTAAAATCCAAGCAATAACTTAACTTGCCAATTAGGTGTTTATGTTTCTCCCTCCCTCACCTTTCACTCGCACGCGGCGCTCTGAGACATGCGCAGTGGTTTCCTATGAGCGGCAGAAGATCTAATAGTCAGTAATAGAATAAAGCTGCATAAATTATAATAAACCCGATGGCCACATCTAACTCAGCAGCGCTTCGCTTTCACAGACGGTGGGGAAAACGTCTAACTTTTTTCGTCACTTAGAAAAGTATCTCAAAGAAGGTTAAGCTCCTTTGATGTGATGTTAGCAAAGCTAGTTGTATAGAGACACATAAGCATTGTGATGAAAAAAAGTTGTCACTCACTGCGCTGAATTATTGTGCGGAGGTTTTGACCGACTTGTTGCACATATGAGACAAGCTGTGTCTAAAAGTCTGCAATGTTGTGATGCGACATTCAGCAGCAGTACGAATCTTCTGCACAGGTCTTTACTTATTAGACAGGACTGGAGTGTCACTGAGAGCCAGTGATGGAGAAAGTACTCAAAAAATGTACTTAAGTAAAAGTACAAATACACAGTCAAAAATGTACTCAAGTAAAAGCCAAAGTACCACATTAACTTTTTACTTAAGTAAAAGTTAAAAAGTACTGGCTTTTAAAAATACTTAAGTATTAAAAGTAACAGTACTTGATGAATACATAACCTAATCACTAATATCATTAAGTGTGCCAAAAGTATTTAATTTTAATACATCAGAAATGTGCCATTTTAATGAGCAATGCCACAGATTAAACATGTTCTTATTGTGTTTATTCTCTATAATATAGTTAAGACTTAGATATGTGATTCTATGAATCATAATTTCAGGGATTGAAACATCTTGTCTCCTGTCTTAACATAGCATAAACTTCATTAGTGACGTTTATTTAGAAAGAAATCCAACTGAAAGGGGATGGAAAGAAGGTGTTGAGGGGAGGACATGCAACCAAGGAGCCACGTAGCAGAGTTGTAGTCAAGACCACCGAACCCGAGACCAAGACCAGCCCTGTGCAACATGACACAATAAAATTAAGTTTACCTATCAAAATTGGTTCTCATGTTGATCTGAAAGATCCATATTCCCATAAAAACACCTAGATATTAAATACTTAGAGCTGAAATATATTTAACCACTATCAATTAAAACTCATTTCATTCTGTTTTGCTTTCATCACTGTTCTACAATCCACAGAGACTCTCCTGCTACCCTAGAAAAATAACACCCTGGGCTGTTGCCCATATTGCCCATGTCAGGAACCACAAATGAAACATTTCAATTAACAATAAATAACGTTCAACTATGAACACTGTCCAATGGCACAACAAGTAACCAAGCAGGAGAACCATGACTGTTCTCACCTCCCTCCCACTGCGATGTTTGCCACCATGACAGGAGACAAAATCCATCAATGAGCTGCTCTGTGTTCATATGTTCAACTTTTACTTATTCTGTGATTAAATAAATGTGTGTATGTGTAGCTACTGCAGTGAACACAAAAACAAAGAGGCTCTCAGTGAGGCTTCAGTCCTTAGGACTTAGTAAAGATCCGTCCAGAAGAATCGGATCGTTCCTGAATGTTAAAACACTGCAGACTTTGGTCACAGCGTTGTCCCATATATGCGACACATGTCCCATATAGTCAACACACAATAATTCAGGACTAGTGACAACTTTTTTTCATTGCAGATGCAACATGTGTCTCTGTGCAGCTAGCTTTGCTAACATCACGTCCACAGATCTTACCTTTCTTTAAGCTTTGCTTCCAAGTGACGCTAAAAGTTCAACAAAGTCCCACCGTCTGTGAAAGCGAAGCGCTGCTGATTTTACATGTCGCCATATCTTATGATTTATGCAGCTATTATCGATTAGACAGACATCTTCTCCCGCTCAGAGGAAACCACTGCGCATGTCTGGAGCTCCACGTGCGAGTAAAGGTGGAGGGATATGTGACAACAAACACGTAAGTGACGTTATTGCTTGGATTTTATGGCGCCACCTTAAGTCCCCGAACTTCACATTTTAAAGGACAAATAAACTCAATGCGACTTGGATGTAATGAGTAACGCGACAGTTTTGTAGAAATGTAGTGAAGTAGAAAGTACAGATACTTACTGTAAAATGTAGTGGAGTAAAAGTAGAAAGTATCCATTATTAAATCTACTTAAGTAAAGTACAGATACACGAAAATTGTACTTAAGTACAGTAACTTCCCACCACTGCTGAGAGCCTATCAGATTACCATACGCTGTCAGAATAGCATATATCAGAGGTTCCCTAACTGTGGGGCGCGCCCCCCAGAGGGGGCGCCGTGCCATTGCAGGGTTTGGGCACGGGAAGCCATCTGGATGAAAAAGAAAAACAAAAAAACATGAACGCTGTATGCACTGGGGTTTTACTTTAGAACGGCCAACTCTCTGTTATTCCTTTGTCAATTTGATACAGTAGGAGCTTCTACACTTCCCATATCCGTGTCCTCTGTAACTTTTATCAGCAGTTAAAACTGTTTAATATGTTGTTAACATGTGGTAACCTGCTTTTCCGAGCCACCTTTAAACGCAACATGAGCGCTATGATGCTGGGTTTACACCAGTGAAGGAGACCAGCTGCTGCTGCTGGGCGGAGCTGCACAGGTGTGTTAGAATCATGGCAACAAACCAGCAACACGCAAAGAACTTTTCACAGTTTCCCCCCAAACATACAGACTGTTTAGTGAAGCTGTTTGATGCAGGTAAAGTTAGCTAAAAGATGACTAGCTAGCTAATATCAATACATCACCTTAAGCTTGTTAACAAGTAGCTTATAGGCTAAGTTGTTGTCTATGGTCAGCTGCATAGATTCATTCTTGCTTGTTGCTCCTTGGTCAGTGTTCATAGTTGAGCGTCAGCTTTGCCTCTATTGCTATGTTTAATGGTGCAGATAGTGGTGGTTTCTGACATGAGCAACATGGGTAAACACCCAGGGCGTTATCTTTTTAGGGAGGCACGAGACCACCGCTGATCGAAGCACGGAGATGGAAGCAAAGCAGAACAAAGAGTTTGTTCAATTTAATATTGGTTAAATTT
This sequence comes from Poecilia picta, assembly GCA_033032245.1. Classification (NCBI taxonomy): domain Eukaryota; kingdom Metazoa; phylum Chordata; class Actinopteri; order Cyprinodontiformes; family Poeciliidae; genus Poecilia; species Poecilia picta. Next base: position 28,374,901 of record CM065364.1, on the reverse strand, counting down.
ATGAAGCATTTAATATCTATGTGTTTTTATGGGAATATGGATCTTTGAGATCAATTTGAGAAGTAATTTTGATCATATTTCACATTTTATCATATCATGTAAAGCGTGGCGCTGGACTTGGTCTTGGCTCGGTCTCGACTTCCCTCAGTCTTGGTCTTGACTTGGTCTCGGACCCTAAAAGTCTTGGTCTTGTCTCGATCTCGATACACTCTGGTCTTGGTCTTGTCTCGGTCTCGGGTTAGGTGGTCTTGAACACAACACTGACAGAGCCATTGTTTTAGTTATTCTGTTGATGAAGAACAGTGGCTGTGCACCTATTAGCCTTAAAATGACGCAAATTGGAATTAAAAACATAAATTTGCTCAATGAAAACACGATAATTATGAAAAAAAACTTGCATTTTTTGATTAAAAGGTTTTTTTGTGCTGGCATGAGGTGATTTTATGACTATTGAAATTAGTGCATTTCACAAATCTGGAGTAGAATCACTTTTTGCATCATGAGTTATGTGATTAGCAACCGGATGCTAGCACTGGTGGAAAAGATGAAGAAGACGGTATCAAGTAGTAGTAGGAGTATGATGACATGGCATATTTTATAATGAATTATCACATTAACTAACTTATTCAGATACATACATTTTAGTCTAAACATAGAGAACCACACTGTTTGGTTTGGTCTCAAACTGGATTAAATATCAAAATCAGAGCTACATCTACATTTAACAGTGACTCAGATGTCACTGACATACATTTAGCCTCTGCATAGAAATCTGTTGAAGTCTAAGTCTAGAATTTCATGCTAACCTTGTCAAGTAGCTATAAGGAGATCCATGGTAATACTTTGCATGAATGCTTCCTTTCAAACTTTGAGCTGTTTGGAAACTTACAGACCGATTCATTAAAGCACTGAATGTTTGTCACAAAAACAATGTGTACAAACTTTAAAAAAGTGAAGTTATAATTGACGTTACACCAAAATGAAATCTGCATCCTTATCTGTGCTGTTAAACAAATGGCCTTTCTCTGTGTGGTGTGTTTGCATAAAAAGAAGTCATTGTTCATGCAGACTGGGCAGACAGCAGGTGTTAAATCATGACCTGAGAATTTAAAATGCTGGAGCTTAACAACAGGATTCTCTGTTTCTGTGCAAAATATTCCCAATATGGACAGCTTATGCTTTATTATTATCAAAACTACAGCTAACACTTACCATTACCAATTACTTGCCAAAATGGAACCAAACAAACATTGATGTGTCCTTCAAATCTGCCCATCTGAAATTATTATGTGGCCCCAAAAAATCAGCTTAAGCCACTAAATGTGGCAACAGAGTGTATTGAATAGCTCTGGCTTTCCAAGGTAATGAGCTCATTCTGCTATATTGATCTTGGTGACATGACAGTTTTTCCATGCAGCATAAGCAGTGGGTTTTAGTTTTAGTTATGTGGCCGACAATCTCTGATGTTGTCTTAGAACACAAAATGTTTGTAGTCCTGTCGGTGCTAAGGTCTGAGTGCCTAACAAACAAGCTACCAGGCAATTTAAGCAAAGCTATTATTGGTGCCACTTTGACCTCACAGTCAAGACAAATGTCTGCACATTATACTTTGGACATTATTAGTCCAAAGACATGCAACCTTTCTTTCTCACTCGCAGCGTTTCCATTAAACTTTGAATTGCACAAACTGAAATTAAATGTCGATGTCTAACAAATTCACATTTTTTGATAAAACAAAAGGTTTTTGCACTATGATGCCATGTCAAAATAGATTAATTTCACAAAACTGGCATGGAAACACTTTTTTCGCATCACACAAATCACATGATCAACAGCTGGATGTTACTACTGGCAAAAACAACAAAGAAGAAGACAGGAAGTAGTATCAGGATGATGGTTTGTTTTTGTTTTTTTCAGACATTGTGCAGCTGGCTCCTCCAGGGCTCTCACAGCATCACAGTTCATAACATGTTAAATCCACAGCTCTTCTGCAAAATCACAGACTACAATTTTCTCAAGATGCCACATATGTGGCCGCTCCCAAGTAGTCTTGTCTCTCAAACACCTGAATGAGGCGCCGGGATCAGACTCCTCTGATTGGCTGATAAGATGATGAGTGCTTGCACCATGACTGAATTATGACTATTTTTTAGGTAAATGTTTAAATCCTTCACTGCCATAATTTTTAACGACGCACTGCACGAACAAACTTGTTCTCATGTGATCTTAATTTCATTTTTCATTTCATAGAAGCAACACAATTCCAAAATTTCGAAATCAGCAGAATAGTGACAAAGATTTTATGCACATTTGTAATGAAACGCGGCAACTTCTACATTGTTCCTTTTACTGGAATCTTTACCTGTTCTGGAGCCCGGTAAGGTCAGGTGAAAGGTCATATTTGATGCTCACTGGATCCAAACAAGATCCAAACGAAGAGAGACATCCACTGGGTCTGATTCAGGATAAATGCGTCTTTAGCTTCCTGTCCGCCTGGTAAGACAGAGTCCTCAGCTCACGTCTCATTAAGTGGCTCAAAACGACTCACTTTCACACCTTCTCTCGTACGTCCTTTAATGTCTTCCTCCTCAGGGATTACTTCCAGCTTTGTAGTATCAGCTAGCAATGAATAGTTTGTTGTGCGGCTGTTCCGCCTTTCAGTCGATCAGGAAAGCAACAAAAGTCTCCAAAGCAACAAGCAGCCAGAGGCTTTGAAGAGGGTTGATACACACCACAGGGCTCTGGAGGACTCTCCGCCCATACACTGACTGTTGTCACAAAAACACAAACTTCACCAATGTAACTTGTACATGAGGCATTTGGAGATACACAACACACCTTTAATGCTGTACACATTTGGTGTTCATCCCTAACAGACCAAAAATATTTAAAAAGTTGCAAAGCAGGTCACTCATAAGCACTCAGTAACTTTGGCTTCCAGGTACAAGCACATACTGTACTCCCTCACACACACACACACACACACCACACACACACACACACAGACTCAGCTTGGAGTTCCTCAGCTCTAATCAGCTTACAACTTTCAGACTTTATGGCCTCTTACTGCAAAATATTCATACATAAAGGCGCTCCTACTCACATACTGCGAAAGCAGATCAGTGCAGATTAACGTCCGAACAGCAAAAGTCAGACCAGGTCATATGCCTCCTGCTACGGCAGGAACAGACAGCAGGAAGGTTTGATTGTTGGTTTTGGTCATTCTGAACTGATGATCAGACACATACAAAACAAGCAAAATGAAAAAGAAAATAAGTCTTTCTGAAATTAAGCAGACTGATAGCATCACTTGACTCTTTTACTATAGTTTGTAGCGTACTGGTACAGTGATGAACCACACTCTATGCTTGTCTAGATCCGGCAACGTTGCATTACAGAATGAGCAAAAGTATTCACAGACCTTGAATATTTTCACAAGTTCTTCCTTTTGCTCCCTGGAGCTCAGAGGAAAAACACTATTGTCAGCTGATAAATCACTGAACGGTTTAAACATCTGCTGCTGTTGTACCAACCTTCCAGACGCCTCAGGTCTTCTGGTTCTAGTTCTGCTCTGCATCCAGAACCAGAACCAAACGAGGAGAAGCAGCATTCAGTTTCTATGCACCACAAATCTGGAAAAAACTTCCAGAAAACTGGAAAAAACCGAAACACTGAGTCCCTTTAAATCTAGACTAGAACCCAGCAGTTCATTTCTGCCTTTGATCAGCAGCAGCTGCAACAATGATGGACATATTTGATGTGTATTTCCTTAATCATTTTGATTATGGATTTTGACAAAATGTTTCATTATCGATAAATGTATGATGCTTTTATGATGTAAAGCACTTTGAACTGCCTTGCCACTGAAATGTGCTTGACAAATAAATTTGAGTTGACTCAACATTTCTTTGGATAGCAGCCTAAATCTACTGTGTTGGTAACCCAACAAAGAGTATAGAGAAGTGGAAGGAAATTATATTAGGTTTACAAAATTCCAAAATGATGGATTATTCTTTTTTTGTTCTTTGTGGAGTTCAAAGCAGGCAGGCTCCATGAACAACTCATGGAGGCCTGATCAACCCACTATGAGACAACAGAATGAGAAAGGTAAAACTCCACATTGTTATGATTAGAGGAACAGCCCAGAGATCTACGGCGACCCAGGAGGAGATGTAGCTCACGTTTGACTAGAGTTCTAAAAGCTTAAACAAAGCTCTTGGATTTTATTCAGATTTCATGAAGTGATAGAACAAGTCTGGCACAGCTCTCTCGCTTTACTCTACCGTATGAAATAGTGAACTTCAGCTACGTTTCCATTGACCATGTGATTGCGCAAACTGGAATTATTAAAATAAACTTACCTGATGGAAACATGGCAATTTTTTTATTGAAAAACATGAGTTTTTTTAATAAATAGGATTAGGATGAGGTGGTTTTTTTTGGTGGTACCAAAATTTGTATATTTCACAAAAATAGTTGCACTTTTTTCGCATCACGATTCACGTGATCAACCATCGGATGTTACTACTGCCTAGCAGAAAAGAGGAAGGAGATTACAGGAAGTGGAAGGAGGACGATGGCGTGGCGTGTTTTTAATGACCGATCAAATGAACAAACTTATTCACGTTTGAATTTCTTGTTCAATGGAAACACCATAAATGCAAAATTGTGTTTTTTTTTACATTAGCAGAATATCAACAAAAGTACATTTGCAATGGAAATGAAGCTGATTAGAAGATTTGGACACAGCTCAGGTTTTCAAAACGGAATACTTCTGCTTCTGCAGTTTTTACTGCTGACTACAGCTAATTATTTAGACAGCTGAAATTGTAACATTGTGTACAAATATAATTCTCTGCTTTTCTATGCAACTCCAGGGGTAAAATGTCTCATCTTAGGAGATTTTTCTTGGCATCTTTCATTGCTTTTTGGCAACAGAATACAACGTTACAGTAGAATGTGTAATGAAACATTCAGGATCTGCTGATCTGTGGTGACTGACCTGTGGGGTCGAGGTGCTCCTGCTGCTCTGTGCTGCCTCCGTCCTCATTGTAGCTCTCCTCCTTGTCATGGTAATACTGTCTGTGTGAGTGTTCATGGTGCGCGTGGTGGTCGTAGTGTAGGTGTCGTGAGTCGCGATCAGTGTCGCCGGTGTTGGAGCGGTGCCTGCGTCTTTTCCGTCTGTGGAAACGGGAACACCAATGTAGAACGGCTGGGATTCTGAAAGGGAACAGACAAAATATGTGAGCCGATGCTCTACTCACAGTACCGTATTTTCCGCACTATAAGCCGCACCTAAAAACCTTAAATTTCCGACAGTGCACCTTATAACCCGGTGCGCCTAATATATGAACCAATATTGAGCCACAACAGGTCTAGCAACTACGGTAACAGCTGCCGACTTCATTTTCCCCCGTAGAAGAAGCAGGCAATGCATGCTGGGATAATTGTCAAAAAACTGGCTTGTTAATAAAGTTTGACTGACCTATTTACTCATAGACGATGTCTCCTCGCAACCGGAATCGGACTGTTTTGTTGACATTCTTTATATCAACAAAGTAGCTTTAGACATTTATCCGGGAGCTTCGGCTAGAGTTACCAAGGGACCAGCAGCTATACATTTAAAGCCGTGGGGGTCGGTGGAAGAGAGACAGAGGCTGCGGCGGCAGCGTGTCGGTTGGTCTGTGCTAACCAGAAACCAGTTGGGCACAATATCGCAACACCAAAACCGTGAGTGAAACAATGACTAGTGCAGATGCTATATATAGAACTCAGGACCAACTTTTGATTATTAGACATCTATATTTGTAGTGAACGGAACAAATCATGTCCCGTTCAATACCTGACGGGTGGCAACATAACTGTGGCGTCTATTCTATGCGCCTTATAATGCGGTGCGCCTTATATATGAAAAAGTTTTTAAAATAGGCCCTTCATTGAAGGTGCGCCTTATAATCCGGTGCGCCTTGTATTGCGGAAAATACTGTATGTTAGCTTTCACTGTGAGCTGCCATGTAAGTTCCAGACACATGGAACCATTAAACAGCACAAGTAACAATGTTACCTTAATGCCTTATATGTAAAATATGACTTATAATATCTTTAATTAATCCCTGCTCTTTCTGACTCGCCCCCTTCAGCACACCATCATAACATTCCTCTTTCAAGCATTTTGCAATGTTTAGTTACGCGCCTCACTGAGAAGTAGTTTGCTAATTGCTACTGGCTAGTCTGTATGAGCAGAGTGGAAGCTCAGCTTGGAGACTTCAGCTACAAGGGGGGGAACTTTGTCGCATCTCTGAACCCGGAATGGTTGCCACAGGAGATTACAAGATTTCTCTATCATGCATGAACGAATCAAGGCAACATTCCAGGTGTGTTTTGATGAGGGAATAACACCATAGCATGACTTGAAGCTCAAAAAAGTAAATGTTTCAGCAAGTTTTGTCTTGACGTGTCTTACAATCCAAAATTTCAACAAGTCACAAAATTAAGAGTTAACATGCTAATATTAGCTTTGCATTGTAGCAAGCTGCATGAATATATTGCCAGCAACAAAAACAAACAACAAAAAGCAACAGTATGTTCTGTAGCAGCTGATTAAACAAAGTGACAGCCTGTATCAGGTGACCTTCCTGTATCAGGAGCTGGACACCGGCCTCACAGCTTCATCTTGTCTCACCATCATCATCATCATAGTGCCTGTGGCCTCTACTTCTTCCCCGCTGCCAGTCATGGTGGTCCATCCTGAAAATCACATTAAAGATCACAATGGAGGATTACGATGAAGAAAACAATGAGATGATGTCCCTGTCTTAACTCTGACTCATTGCTACAGCAAACCTCAAATACACACTTTACTTTTTTTTTTTTTTTTTTTTTTTTTTTTTTACCTAAATCATCTTTTGGCCAAAATGTTGGGATGATTTTTTTTTTCCAAAAGTACTTTTAGCAAAAAATTACTCTGGCCATTATTTTGTCCTTGTTGCTTCCTCTGAGTTATTTCTGTAGGGATGAATTTGGTCAGGGAATCCTCCTGGCTTTACAGTAGCTCTGACCGCATCACATGACCTGCAGGCCCACACGGCACCACATGTGCCATCACGACACCGACATGTCAATGGATGACAAAAGGGAAAAGTCAATGGAAAAAACCCCCAACAACACTTTAGCACCATAATCCTGTCAGAATGTAGCATTAAAATCAGACAAGTCAGCCGGAGTTCCCAGCATCATTAACAGACTCTTTAAAAGTTATTATAGTTGAGTCATAACTATAAACCTTGACAACAGTTATAGAAACAGAAATCAGTTTGTTACAAGGTTATTCCTGTAAACGTAAATGAACTGTTGATGTATTGTAGAGATTAACTTTAAACCTTAAATTTATAAATGTACAAATATCTAAGGATCTCTTAAGAGTTTGAGTTTTAACTTTGGTTTACGGTTATGTGTATTCTTATGTTTTGTAGTCAGATTTCTGTCTTGTAATTTTATTACTTTTCATTTTGTCAGGAGTTTTATTTTGCAGCCAGTCTTCTCAGTTCCCTCTGTCTCTGCACACCCAGTCCAGTGGTCACCACCGGAGCCCAGATGCCTCTGACTTCGGTCACCTCTTTGTCAGATCCGCATGTCAGTTTCTGCCCCAGATGTATAAAGTGTTGCTGTCTGTTCCTCTGGTTACGTCTCTTTTTAACTTTGTCTTTTATTTTTCTAACTCAGTTTTTAGACATGACATTGTCTACATCCCTCTGTGTTTAGGTTCTCCACCACCATTACTCATGACAACAGTTTATATAGTGTTTATATAGAGTGTATAAAAATGGGCTTTATTCTTGATTTTAACGGATGTAAGCAATTTGCTCATCTTTGAAATAAATGAACAAATAGATAAATAATAGCGCTAGACATTTTATCCTGCTTGCATTCACACCTGACTTTACGTAATAGACTGTTCATTGAGTAATAAGATGAAATATCTACCTGCAAAAACTTTGATCAGTATTTAAGATTTGTAATGTTCCTTTGAGTCAGGCGGTTCAAGCAGACATCAGAACCAAAATAATTGGAAATAGACCTTAAAAATGAAAAACACACACAGTCAGATTCCATATGTGTGAGTTTCTGATTGTTTTCCTCCATAATTTCACACAAATTATTAACTACCTAGAAAACCAAACTGACTTGCAGTGGCTGCTCGGGTACAACGCTGTTTATTTATTTGTATGAAATGCAATTAGACAACTTGTGAATACATATTATTGCTGCAATTTGGCAAAGGAGCAAATTGATGTCAAACAGCCTGAAATTCTGAGCCGTGTAGTTGTTGGAAAACTGAACGCTCTCGTTGCCTGATGACGTCGGCTTCTCTTCCTGAAGCCTGTTTGGGTTTCTTTTCTAGGCTGATCAATACGTGTCATTTCCTATTGGTTCCTGCTTCCTGAAGCCTGATCAGTGACTGTGAAGGACAGTCACATGGTGCAGCCATGAGCCTCTGCACACACAGTAATGAGAATCCATCCATTGTGACTGCAACACTCCAGTCCTGTCAAAATCGTGAACGAACTGCCTTGTTGAAATGAGTGATGCAAACAAACTGGATTTGTCAAAACCGTCTTTTTAAATGATGCTTATCTAGCCTGTCCTTTCATTGGATCTCTGTCTCTCTGTGTCAGAACACTGTAAGTATCTAACACCACACCACCAACACTGTTGCATTTATTTTGAGGACCATGATAATATAATCCTTTATTTATACAAGTAAACCTCCTGAGACTCACTGTCTGATTTACAATAGAGGCCACCACAACAAGTAACATAAAAGCAATAACAACACAAGTCAACACATTTAAAAATCAATACTGATAACAAAACCAAAGCCTCCAGACACATTCCATGGTTTCCCTCAGTGTATTATAAGTCTGGCGGCCCACCATGCTTTACTAGCGCCACTGCCAGGCTAAGCATTTCTTGATTTTTTTTTTTTAGGAAAATAAAATAAAACATTTTAAAAATCGCCCTTTTTTTAACCCAGATTGCAAGTGTTTCTGTTGCTCCCAGCGTTTCACTATCGGAGCAGATTTATTCCTAAAAGATATGTTTATAGAAGATGTGTTTATAGTTTATGCATTTAAAGCCGGACCAATCACACCACTGGGCCTCTGCGTTGCCTCACGCTGCAGCAGCTGGATGCCTAAAGTTAACCTCAGCGCGGATCAAACTCCTCCTTTCACTCGAACTGGACACAGGCTGACCGCTATGGATATTTACATCAACCCCCTGTGAGGAATTATGATCAGTTATGAGGAGTTATTGATTAAGGGAAGAGTTTAAACTCGTTAGCTCTGGTTGCGCAACTCTACCTGAACCGCAGGAATAACTTATAGTCCCGCTTTCAAAGGTGCTTAGAGGAGTGGAGAGAATGATGTATATTTGTGAACAAAACATGCAGAGTTTACATCTCAACACGCTGCCCAGCGTTTGGCCCTGTCTACCCTGTAAAGTTTAGGTCTGTGATTCTGGTTAGCCGGTGCGTTAGCGGTCACTCATCATGCAGGTTCAACCCGGTGAGGATCTTTCTCGCTCTCCTTCCAGTTACGGATCACGCTGATTTTATATTATTTTATTATTATTACTAGTATATTTTTCCAGTTACACTAAGCACCAAACCGTATCAAATGTTTTTCCCACTTAGTCAGACAGAGTTAATGCGCGCGGCCACCGGACATCTGAAAAACTCGTCCAGAAACTCGACCAACCAAAATAGTTTCTGTGTTAAAAACTCAACAGACACTAAATGAAAGAGCTTCTAAAGCCACATTAGCAGCTTTGAATTAAATCTCCTATTTGTTGCGCATCTCTGCATAGTGCAGCAGGTTTAACTCATAATACAGGGCCGGTCTAAGGGTGTATGAGGTCTGGAACAGAATATGACTTAGGGGCCCCTTTTGTTGCTATAACATCAGCACCTCTAACAGCTTCTGTGTTGGATTTAGTGAAATCTAGAACAAGGGGAGTAGGTTAACTGGCAAACCTAAAAAGCAATAAATTTAACTGCAGTTTACTAATTTGTATTTGTGAACAAACACAGTTGAAACTCAAATATTAAACTCAGCATCAGATTGTAGCTGTGGTAACAAACCAATCTGACTATGAATATTGTTCTTTGAACTTCTACAAAGTAAACTTGTCAGCTCCTTAAAATCTTACATATAAATGTCAAATAATTTAAAGTCTTTTAATTTATATCTGCTGAAACCATTATGTCAAATTTAGCAGCAATGATAATCTCAATAAACAAATGCTACATTTATATGTCTGTGTTAAAATATTAGCATTTATGGGGGCCCTGAAGCTCTGGGGGGCCTGAAGGAGCCGCTGACTTAATTTGGATTTAACAGAAGTGGAAATAATTTATATTTATTTTAATTGTATTTTTTGATTAGTTGTTTTAAGACTAGTTGTGGGTTTATATAGCAGTTCACTGACTATGTTTTCCCATAACATATAATTACCCAGTGATATTTTTACTTTTATTGTCTACTTAACATCTTTTAATACAAAAACACGGTGGACTGACTCGGTGCCCTGACCACCGGGCTTAGCAAGTTTTCTGGGGGAAACCCTGCATTCTGAAATCCCTTTATTAAAATGTTGAACTCCTCCAGTGGGACCAGATCACAGAGATTCTGAATGATTTGGTTTGTTTGTGTCAGTTTCCTTTAAATTTTAGATTCAGTTGACCAGAAACAACATTTTAAGTGTTTAATTAATTATCCTCCATAACCTCGGAACTGACATCTCTTTTTAAGCCGGTTGACATTCAAAGCTGATTCCACTCTTTTTTGTTTGTTTGTTTGTTTCCTGATGTATTATAGAAATGAAATTGTTTTCTGTGTTCTCAGGTGCTGTCTTGTGCCAGATTGTTTTTACAGATGATAAGATTGAAAGTATCCCACAGCAGCTGCAAAGCTTTGGACGGCTGCCACTGGTGATGCTACAACATTTTATGAAAACACCTAAAACTCATTTGACATATTTCATGTTTTGTCATATTACAACCACAAACTTCCGAGTATGCAAAATCCTATCTGTGATAAAAACTAAACAAAAACAATTCTGCATGCTACCTGTTTGCCACCTATTTTGTTGTTTTTCAGCACGTTCTACACACCGATGAAAGAAGCATCATACATCTGATGATATTACATCTTCCAGCTTATGACTATGCACCTTGATGGAAAAATCCAAATGCTTCATGAAAACGCATCTTAAAATAGAAAATATTCTCAACAAACTATAATTAAATTACAGGCCTTGAAAGTAGATTTCTTACCTGATGTGAGCAGCAAAGTCAAGGAAACCTCAAGTCCAAACTGTCAGCAGGATCTTCAGACGTCAGCGCTGCCAGACGTAGAGAAGTGATGTAGATTTCTCTCTGTGTGCGAGAAACAAAAAGAAAATCGTGCAGTTGGACACAGACAGAGCCAAAGTGACTGCCCAGAAAATCTGTGTATTGAGTTCTGGATGTTCCTGCAGGGGATGTTTGTGTGTTTGTGTTTGTCATTGGAGAACCAGTGTGTGGATTCCAATCGATTCACTCAGCTGGCTTTCCATTCACATTTTCTTCCCTTTTCATAATGAGGAAACTATTGATCCTGGAGGTAACTTTGCAAACTTTGATGCCTGAATTTGCTAAACAATAGAATAGAATAGAATAGAATATGCTTTATTTGTTCCTCAATGGGGCAAATGCGAAGCACGAAGATACACATGAAAATAGGAAAAAATTCCTGAAAATAAATTATAGATATTAATGTTTAAATAACAGATTTTTCAGTTATTTGGAGATTCTTCCTACTGCAGTATTCGCCTGTGATTACAGACTAGATTGGTTATTCAGCTGAGGATCTGCACCCTTTAGTTCTAAAGCGGATTTTCAGAACTTTGGTCAAAAATGTTTAAGACCTGATTTTTTTTTTTTTTAAAGAAAATCAAAGTTTAGTTCTAGCATTTTTTTGTGTGTATTTCTTTTGTTTTAATTTCAACTGCAGATATATTCTTTATTTCCATAAGCACATAAATTATTTTGCTGTCTTTTTGTAGAAGTTTAACATTTTTCTTTGTTCCAAAACCTAAAATTCAACAGTTTTTTGTTTTGTTTTTTTTTTATGAAACATGAACAATTTATACACTAGGTGATCATAAAACTAAAACTACGACCGTGCAGGTTTTATGGACACATAATATTTAATAGAAATATGAGCAAAAATGGGTGTTTGGATTGTGAATGTTGCTGACTCATGTTTTTTCCAAATAATGTTGATGAAGACTCATAAATCTGTAAATCCGAAAATACGAGTGGATAAATAATGGTGCCACTATGTTGTAGTTTGTGCTCATGCCTTGCAAAAAGAAGGTTAATGTTAGTTAACTGGTCGCTCTAATTTACTTTGTGATGCATGTGTGTGTGCATGTGTGTGTGCGTGTGTGTATGTGTGTGTGTGTGGCTCTGTGTTATGGACTGGCAATCTATTCAGGATGTGCCCTGCTACAGGACATGCAGTTGAGACCAGAACTTTACATACGCTACAAGACACATACACTTTTTTTAACAGTGTCTGATGTGAAGTCAGAATAAACGTCCTGTTTTAGGTCAATTAGATAAAAAAAAATCTATTTGCTAGAAGCCAGAATAACAAGAGATTTTTAAGACAATTTTTATTACTTCTATGCTAATTTAATTTCTTTGACAGCACACATTAATCAACATGACCACAATTCCTGCAGTGTTAGCTAAATCAGCAAGAATTAGCAGAATAGCTAAATTTCATCTAACTTGTCCTAAGAGTAGTTTGGACAAATTAATTTATCATAACAATCTACTCCAAGATAGATTATACTAGAATTATTTCTGTTAACTAATATTAAACAGTTTTTGATTAGGAAACATGTCTTCACTCTTACAAGAGAAGAAAACGAACTTCAGTTTTTGTTAAATGTGGAAGTTGAATTATTTCTCACAACTTCAGAGAAATTTACAACTTGCATGTTTGCAAGAGATAAGTATAAACTATATAGTCTTAATACCACTTGCGCAACATTTAGGAGACCAGAACTTTACATTAGATAATAAATATAATGAAGGCTGTGTTACCTGCAAAGAATCATTTGTAATAATCATTTGTTTCTTCATTGCATGCCAAAGTTTGGAGTTTTGCTTTAGCATCTTTATAAATTACTTCTCATCTCTGCAAAAAGACTCACACTGATTATCTGTCTGATAATTTGGCATCATAACGTTTTCCTGTTGTACCTTGTCTGTCCACTAGATGGCTCCTCTGCCCTGTTGTTTTTGAGCAGATGGAGCTGAAAAGTCAAACTGCTAATCTTGTCTTTACAACACATAGAACTCTGCTAACCTTTTTCTGTGAAGTCAGACCATGGCCAAAAAAAGCAATCATAAATGATTCAACAAAAGTATTATTTTAGGCCAACTGAGATAAAGTGACAGGAAATCAGAGTCAATGTTGTGTAATGTACTTAAAATGTGTAAGCCACATTAGAAACGTGCAGACATTACCTCCATCCATCAAATGCAGTTCAGTTTTTCAGTTTTGCTGCTAATGCAGATTTTTATTTGTTTGTTCTTCTATTAAGATAAACAGAATTTTATGAAGTGGACATTGGTACAAATAGTTCATCTTAAAATGTGTGCAGGCCCCCCACCCCTAAATGTTTTATAATAGACTTTATTAAATTAACATTTTTAAATGTTTTTATTTTATCATTTTTTCATCCGACTTTCTTCACTTTTTTCACTATGAACCAACTATGAACCAACTTGTATGTCCTGGTGATGGGTAATTGACGCTGTCAGCAACTAACTAACTAACTAAATCAAGCAACTAACTTGATTTAGGAAAAAAACTCACCGTTTTAGCTAAAAGCTTTTAGCGATAGGATGAGGTGGTTGTTCTGCTGTTTCAAAATTATTTTTGCAAAACTGAAACGGAAATTGTTAGGTTCAGGGGTTTTCTTTTAGCTTGTTCCTTTGGGGTCCTTTGAGTTATCTGCCACTAGATGGAGTCCATGAGGCGGCGGGCTGCGGGTCCCCTGACGTCATCCTCACACCGGAGGCTGATTGACGGCAGCATAAGAGGGGTGATACGCCAGTACTTCGACGCCAGAGTGTCAACCTTGATGGATTCAACTGGATCTGGACCTGGTTTCCAGTTTTTGGTGCTCACTCCTCGCAACGGTCACGGGAAATCACCCCGTTGGTGTCTGAGCTCCAAGACTCACCCGCATCCGTTGTTTCGGCCTGCCTCTCTGGAATCGTTCCACTGGTTATCTGCTGCCTTCAACATAGCCTACCGGTCTGTCCTCCCAACACCGCTCCGCTCCCCTCTGCCAGCCGCTATGCCCCACTGATCAGATCACCAAGCTGGACGGAGAAGGGATCCCCGAGTCGTTTTAGGAACCCCAGGACCAGCATAGCCTTTCCCACGCCATTAATGCACTCTACCCAAGTAAGTCAGAAGACTCGCCGCCAATCTATTCATCTAAACTCCGACAACCTTGAACTCACCGTCTTTCCCCATTTTCTCCTCAGTGTGTGCTGTGCAGCCGTTCAGTCGCAGCGCACGATCTACGTCTGATTGTTTGTCCGTTGTAAATAAACTTCATATTACTGTTCATTTGCCTCCGGTGGTGTTCTTGCATGTGGGCAAAATCAGTAAAGCCCATCATGACAGAACACTCTGGCCAAAACATTAGCCCCGCAGACACCATTAGGCGAGCCCTCGCTGATCAACAAGGCGTCTTGGAGACCCATGAATCCATGTTGAGAAAATTAAGTTCTATTCAGTCAGAGACTAACAAACGCCTGGATGAAATAGCTAACTTTTTGCAAACATCTACTTCACAGCCTCCTGCTCCAGCTCCCGCACTTGCTCCGGATCCAATCCCTGAGGCCCGATCCATGTTTTCCGAGATCCGTTTTCCTACTCCGGAGAGGTTTGACGGAGAGCCTAGCAAATGTCGGGGCTTTATCATGCAGTGTTCCTTGGCATTTAACAGTTCCCCACGGAGCTTTTCCCATGACGGGGCGAAGATAGCGTTTGTGCTCTCACACTTGTCAGGGAAAGACTTAGACTGGGCTGAAGCCAAGTTTCCAGATCCCACCAACTTTGGGATCACGTTTCAGGACTTTTTGAAGGAGTTTAAACAGATTTTCTGCTTTGACCCGGACAAGACCTCTAATTCTCGAGATTTATGGAGCTTGAAACAGGGGCAACGATCAGTAGCTGAATTTGCTATAGATTTCCGCATTAAAGCGGCAGCCTCTAGTTGGAACGCTCCGGCTTTAAAGAGCGCCTACTTTCATGCTTTAAGTGAGTCAATTAAGGATGAATTAACCACGCTAGATGAGCCCGAGACCCTGGAGGATCTTATTAAACTGACTGTACGAATTGACAACAGGATTCGTTCAAGAAATAAGGAGAGAAATCGAAGGTCTGGGTTGGTTAGTGCCGTTTCTCCTGTTTTACCTTCGCCGTCGCAGTCCCCCCGGTCCGAGCCAGAGCCTATGCAGATCGGTAACGCTCGGCTCTCACCAGAGGAACGCCGCAAGCGCATGACGAATCGGCTCTGTCTGTATTGTGGAGGTTCTGGTCATTTCGTCGCTAATTGCCCTAAGAAGTCAAACTTCAGGACCCATCAGTAAAGGTGAGGAACCTGATGGGTCAGAAGGGTGAAGACAATATTCCTCGCCTACAACTTCCTGCTGATCTATGTTACGGTACTGAACATTTTTCCCTGTCCGTCATGATAGATTCTGGCTGCGAACGAACCCTGATTGATTCTGAATTGGTTAAACAACTAGGTGTTGAGACCATCCCCTTACCTTCTCCTATTCGTGTTTCCGCACTGGATGGTAAATCCCTGCCAAGTATCTCTCACAAGACCAAGCCATTACCCTTAGTTATCTCCGGAAACCACAGTGAACATATATCATTTTTTGTTTTTCCTTCTACCAATGCTCCTGTGGTTCTGGGTTTTGACTGGTTAACACTCCATGATCCACGAATCTGCTGGTCTAAGAGACATATTGAATCCTGGTCTAACCACTGTCATTCCTCTTGTCTCCGTTCTGCCGTTCCTCCAGGCCCCTCTCTGGTAACCAGTCAAGATGCAGACCCTCCTGATCTCTCATCCGTTCCCGCTGACTATCATGATCTCGCACAGGTATTCAGTAAAACCAAAGCCTGTTCACTCCCTCCACACCGCCCTTATGATTGCTCCATTGAATTACTGCCCGGAGCTCCTTTACCGTCGAGCCATTTGTACAACATCTCTCGTCCGGAGCGTGAAGCGATGGAGAAATACATTAAGGAGTCATGGGCTGCAGGTATTATTCGTCCGTCCTCTTCCCCAATGGGGGCGGGGGGTTTTTTTGTGGGGAAGAAGGATGGGACGCTCAGGCCCTGCATAGATTACAGAGGTTTAAATCAGATCACGGTCAAGAACAAGTATCCCCTACCTCTGTTATCCTCTGCTTTTGAACCTGTTCATGGGGCTACGGTTTTTTCTAAGCTGGATCTGCGCAATGCCTATCACCTCCTGCGAATCAAGGAGGGTGATGAATGGAAGACAGCATTTAAGACTCCTATTGGTCATTTCGAGTACCTGGTTATGCCTTTTGGTTTGTGTAATGCTCCAGCCTGTTTCCAAGCACTAATCAATGACGTTCTCCGTGATTTTCTTAACATTTTTGTTTTTGTTTATTTAGATGACATCCTCATTTACTCAAAGTCCCTGGCCGAGCACAAACAGCATGTCCGACTGGTGCTGCAGAGGCTTCTGGAGAATAAACTTTATGTTAAGGCAGAGAAGTGCGAGTTTCATAAGTCATCAGTTTCTTTTCTGGGGTTCATCCTTGAAGGCGGACAGATAAGGCCAACGGAGGAGAAGATTAAAGCAGTCATGGACTGGCCCACTCCTCAGACCCGAAACAGTTACAGAGATTTTTGGGCTTTGCAAACTTTTACCGGAGATTCATTCGTAACTACAGTCAGACGGCCGCGCCGTTAACCGCCCTTACCTCCACAAAGACTCCCTTCCACTGGTCTCCTGCTGCTGAAGCAGCATTTTGTAAACTTAAGTCTTTGTTTTCCCAGGCTCCGATCCTCATTCAGCCAGACCCAGCCAAGCAGTTTATTGTGGAGGTGGATGCCTCTGACTCAGGGGTTGGAGCGGTCCTGTCACAGATTGCTGACTCGGATCAGAAGACTCACCCGTGTGCCTTTTTTTCCCGTCGATTATCTCCTTCTGAACGCAACTATGACGTAGGAGACCGAGAACTACTTGCTATAAAGCTGGCATTAGAGGAATGGCGGCACTGGCTAGAGGGGGCTGAGCATCCAGTTTTAGTTTGGACAGACCATAAGAACCTTTCTTATCTTCGCTCAGCAAAAAGAACCAACCCACGCCAATCCCGCTGGTCCCTTTTCTTTTCAAGATTTAACCTTTTCATTTCTTACCGCCCAGGTTCTCGCAACATTAAGCCTGATGCACTGTCTCGTCTGTATGCACCTAATGACTCTGAAAGTACCCCGGCGAGTATTCTGCCTCCCAACTGCACAGTGGCGGCAGTTGCTTGGGAGATGGAGGACATCATTAGGCAGGCTCAGCAGTCAGAACCCACTCCGGAGAATTGCCCCCCTGGGAGGATCTATGTTCCTTCGTCCGTCCGAGCCCGTTTTCTGCAATGGATTCACGCTTCAAAGTTTTCTGCACACCCAGGTACAAGCCGAACCATTGCTCTTGTTAGTCGCAGATTCTGGTGGGCATCTCTCCATAAGGATGTCAAGGAGTTTGTTCAAGCATGTACAGTTTGTGCTAGAAATAAACCCACCCACCAACCCCCTGCTGGCCTACTCCAACCTCTGTCCATCCCGAGACGTCCGTGGTCTCATATTGCCATTGATTTCGTCACCGGCCTCCCTCCCTCCAGAGTATGACAACTATTCTCTCTATTATTGACCGTTTTTCCAAGGCTTGTCATCTGGTTGCCCTCAGAAAACTCCCCACGGCCTACCAAACCGCTCAGCTCCTGGTGAAACATGTGTTCCGTCTTCATGGTTCTCCAGTGGAGGTTTTATCCGACAGAGGCCCGCAGTTTGTCTCTCTCGTTTGGAAACAGTTTTGTGCCGCACTCAATGCTAAGGTCACATTAACATCTGGCTATCACCCTCAGACTAATGGTCAAGTGGAGAGGCTGAACCAGGAACTCGAGTCTGCTCTTCGCTGTTTCACCTCTACCAACCCATCAGATTGGAGTCAGTTCCTGCCATGGGTGGAGTATGCACACAACTGTCACGTTTCTGTTGCCACTGGTCTGTCTCCATTTGAAGCCTCCATAGGTTATCAGCCACCACTACTCACCTCTGACGAGTCCCTCATCTCTGTAACGTCCGTCCAACATCACATTCGCCGCTGTAAAAACATCTGGAGAATCACCACGGATGCCCTCAACAATGCTTCCCTCCGCAACAAGAGGTTTGCTGACCGCAGGCGGCTCCCCGCTCCCACCTACAGCCTCGGACAGAAGGTTTGGCTGTCGACTCGTGGTATTTCACTCAAGTCCATGTCAAAGAAACTTTCCCCCAGGTTTATTGGTCCTTTTGAGGTGGAGTCAGTTATCAGTCCATCTGCCGTTCGTCTCCATCTTCCAGCCACACTCCGCATCCATCCACTTTTCATGTCTCTCAGTTGAAGCCCGTCCAGACCAGCGACCTTTGCCTCCTTCCGAGTCCCTCCACCCCCCGGGACATCGACGGCCATCCCGCCTACACTGTCCGCCGGATCGTGGACTCCCGTCGGCGAGGTCGGGGTTGGCAGTATCTTGTTGATTGGGAGGGCTACGGTCCGGAGGATCGTATGTGGGTTCCAGGCTCCTTTATTTTGGATCCGACCGTGATTTCGGACTATCGGGCCTCCCTCCCCTCTTGCTCTTCTCGGCCGCCAGGTGGCGACCGTTGAGGGGGGGGTACTGTTAGGTTCTGGGGTTTTCTTTTAGCTTGTTCCTTTGGGGTCCTTTGAGTTATCTGCCACTAGATGGAGTCCATGAGGCGGCGGGCTGCGGGTCCCCTGACGTCATCCTCACACCGGAGGCTGATTGACGGCAGCATAAGAGGGGTGATACGCCAGTACTTCGACGCCAGAGTGTCAACCTTGATGGATTCAACTGGATCTGGACCTGGTTTCCAGTTTTTGGTGCTCACTCCTCGCAACGGTCACGGGAAATCACCCCGTTGGTGTCTGAGCTCCAAGACTCACCCGCATCCGTTGTTTCGGCCTGCCTCTCTGGAATCGTTCCACTGGTTATCTGCTGCCTTCAACATAGCCTACCGGTCTGTCCTCCCAACGCCGCTCCGCTCCCCTCTGCCAGCCGCTACGCCCCACTGATCAGATCACCAAGCTGGACGGAGAAGGGATCCCCGAGTCGTTTTAGGAACCCCAGGACCAGCATAGCCTTTCCCACGCCATTAATGCACTCTACCCAAGTAAGTCAGAAGACTCGCCGCCAATCTATTCATCTAAACTCCGACAACCTTGAACTCACCGTCTTTCCCCATTTTCTCCTCAGTGTGTGCTGTGCAGCCGTTCAGTCGCAGCGCACGATCTACGTCTGATTGTTTGTCCGTTGTAAATAAACTTCATATTACTGTTCATTTGCCTCCGGTGGTGTTCTTGCATGTGGGCAAAATCAGTAAAGCCCATCATGACAGAAATACTTTTTTCGCATCATGTGATCAACAACTGGGTGTTTCCTGTGGCGGAAACGACGAAGACACGAGAGGAAGTGGTAGGAGGATGACAGCGGTGCGTTTTATTTCTTAATGACTTGTCGTGTGAACGAGCTCAGTCACGTGGGATTTTAATTGCATTTCTTATTGAATGAAAACACAGCAATTGTGAAATTGTGCTTTTTTGACATTAGCAGAATATTGAAAAAGTTTGGCTAATGTAAACAAAGCTGTGCACAAAGCCTTAGTCTTGTATGGTTCGTTTGTTGACAGTCTTGTTTTCTTTTCTCTTACTTGTTTTCTTTTAAAGACAATCACAGTCACAAAGGCAATAATACTCACAATTATTATCACAGGTGTCACACAGAGATGTGTTTTCACCTTTGCAAGGAAGAAGACAGAGAGCTTTCTCAGCCCAAAACAAAGACACGTTTTATCTCGGTGCTTTATTCTGATGCCTTTAGGCTTCTGTCAGGGCCTTCAAAAACAAACCCTCCGTCATCCATCCATCGCCTCTTCCTGCTTATCCTTGCAGGGTTGCGGGGGGGAGGGGAGGGTCTGGTGCTTATCTCCATTGTCAGTCCATCACAGGGCCAAAAATAAATTGCTTTTCTAAATCATTCATTTCATCTGCAACTAGCAGCTCCTCCATTGTGTTTATTGCTTGTATTGTTATATTTTCTTCTGTTTGGGTTTTACTCTGTGAGCTAGGCGGACTCAGAGTTTACGCACAATGTCCATTGACGGTTGAGATTTCATAATGGAGTCTGCAGATTGCAGACATTTTCTGTGACAAATTTCCTCATTTCCATCAGTCCAAATGGACATTACAAGTTGGATGAGTTAGTTTGGTGGCAGTGGTGCTTTTCCTCAGACGGCAGTAGCAGCTCAGGGAGGAGATGGAGGAGCTCAGGCTTTTCACAGATTACCTGTCAGGTCATAATGATCATTTTAACAAACGTGTAAAAACGTCATTTTGTGAAAGTCATACTGTGACTTTACATTGTCTATGGACTATGTAACTTTGTGCACAGAAATAATTACATATTTTTGCCACGTATTTGTCTTAAATACATGTAAAACTGAAAAGCACACTGTCCATACAAAGCAGGAAAAATATCTTCACTTTTTCTCAATTTACATGGATACATAACAGTGCTGCATTGGATGATCTCAAAAGCAAAGTTTATACAAAACAAAGTTTGTTCAGTTTCATATAACATCTCCTAGAGATAATCAAAGAAAGAAAGGATAAATCAGATATACAAACAAAATGTAAAACGGAATTTTAAGAGTCACAACAGCAGCTCTCCTCCATCTCTTTGTGTTTCAGGGTGTTTTTTATTTTCATGTTTTTTTTTATTTTAATTTATTTATTTTTTTAAATTTTCATGTTTTTTAATTTCCATGTTTCATGTTTGTTTTATTCCCTAAACAGAAGTGTGAAAGGTGTATCCATCTAAATACTTAAATAAAAGGCTTTTAAATGTGATTCTGAGGAGGAACAGGGAAATAATACAACCAAAGTAAAAATAAAACTCTATAAATATTATTAGAATTAAGTTGCTATCCCATTCAAATGCTTTAATTGCTCTCCAGTAAACAGTAGACAATATCCAGAAAAGAGTCACCTTCCACGAGATACATGGAATAACTAAACTATAACTAAATTAGAAGTTTAATGTGTCCTATGATCTTCAACACACCAAGTAAACCCTTGTTCTGATTTCTGCTGCTGAGCTTAATGAGTCTGCTGATCTGCATATCAGACATGGAAGGCATGACTCTCTGTTTGAAGAGTCCTGTGTGGATTAATCCAATGTGACTGTGTCAGTTTGGCTTCGCTCACACAGCTTTTCCTCTGTGATGTGAGGCGGCGACACCTCAGGGCGAAAGCCGCTGATTTTTCTTGTTTATCTCCTCCCTGATCTGAGCCGTAAAGAAAGACACAATGAGATGCTGTTCCAATGAATTCTACCCAAAGGCAGTGGATTTTGAAAAAAAAACTTATGTATCATCTACTGTTAGATATCCTACAATAAATATTTTAAATATTGATGCAGCCTTGTACCTCAAGGAAAATCTACTATTGGCCTGTACTGTGTGGCACATAAGTGCCTGTAATGACATTTATGATTTATGTCTGAACTGAAACATGAAGAAGTGGAGCAGAGCTACTGTTGTGACTCTTAAAATTACATTTTACGTTCTACTTGTATCTTATTTGTCCCTCTTCTTTCTTTCTTTATTTCTTTCTTTCTTTCCTCTCTTCTTTCTTTCTTTCTTTTTAGTGTTTGAGTTGTATTGTTTAGATCGTTCAGGCTAAAAAGTCAGTTGTAAAGCCAGGACAGCTGACCTTGGACTTCTGCCTACAAGGACTGGCTTCAAGCCCAAAGGACACATAACCTTTGTGTTAGTGAAGGAGGAGAGCCGCTGTAGGCTGGAGCTTTAAATGTCTGTCCTTAATGTCTGTTCTGAGCTTCTCACACATCCATCTTTAAGAGGCGGTGTTATGTAAAATAAATGATTTTTGAGCTTCACATCATGTTATAATGTTATTCCCTCATCAAAAACATACCTGGTGTGTTGCCGTCATTCTTTCATGTGGGTTTGAGGAAACCTTTAATCTCCATGGCAAAAATTCAGCTGTGCAAAACACCTGAGTGGCCCTAGCTCTGCTTGTGAGACTCAGGCCCTCCTCGGAGCTGCAGTTTCCAAGTGTCCGCCTCAGGGCAGCCCTCCTCTGTGACTCTCTCACTCAGCTCCTTCAGACTAGCCAGCAGCAATTGGCAAACACCTGGCAGAGCCAGGAGGAGCCATGTTGTGATGACTTCCTAAAGTTGGAGTTTCATAAAGAGACAGAGGCCCAATTTCAAAATGCTGTCTTATGAAGTTAACTTTCTTTTAAGTCATATTTGACATGTTTTTACAACAACTGAAGGCAACATAGTTACTTGACTGTGCTATAAAATGGCACAATGTGGCTGGAAAACACATCATATTGCTCCTTTGATGTACTTTTCAAAGTTAATTCAAAAGCTAAATGAATATAGACAAATAATGAGTTGACCAATTAGAATAATAACAATAGTGTCTTTTAAGCAGCCATCTGTGATGGAAATCCTACAAGTTCCCATGTCCCCAGAATCCTTCAGGAAATTGTAGAAACTCTCTCTGAGCTGTGAGGTGATCTCCAGAAGGGGTTCCTCTACCAGACTCTCACAGTTCACCTTTTCTACTGGCTCAAATTGGCTGCATAGACAGATTGGCAGCATGTAGTAAATCTGCTCCTGGACTGTTGTGGTGAAAGGAAGAGCTGAAGCTGTTCATTTACCAGACTGTGTGCGTTCTCCATCTCTTGTTCTACGCTTCGTTTTGTCCAGAGTGTCTGGACCCTCGGCTATTGAGAAGTGATTGCTTCATGGAGGGGTGGAATGTGCTGTGGTTTTGAATTTTACCCAATTGCTAACGTTTGGCCATGATGTGTATAAAGTGCCAATTTAACACTAAGAAGTTCACAGCAAATTGCCTGCACTGTAAACAACCGTGAGAGTGGAGGACAAATTCACATATTGAACTAATGTATTCAATATGTTTGGTCAAAATTCGGAAGTTTGGCTAAAGCTGACTGAAGGACTTTGTTAAATTCTTCCACTGCCATAAAACTGCAGGCGGACTACAATGGACCTTACCACAGCGTGCGCATTTCATTGGCTATAGCCCATTTTACATCACAGCGCAGCTATCAGTGGGTTACCGTTTCACAAACTCATGCTAATATACATTGTGGACTAGCAGACCGACAGAAAGTTTTTGCGTCAGGACTAGAAAAACAATGGTTCTCCGTCAGTGGGGTATCTGTACAGCCGATGTCAGGTATCCTGATCGTATTTATGGAACTAAAATTCACATATTTCCAAAATCTGAAACGGAAAGCCTTGCTTGGATTAAACTTATGCATGATGCATTTGCAGCTCAACCATCGTAGGATCAATAAGAACAAAGAATTGTCTGCTGGTGTAAGTATTATTGCTTTGCTTTCTTTGTGTTTAGTGAATGAAAAAGAGAAAGTCAATAATAAACACATCCATTATGAAAACCTTTTAGCCAAGTACAGCATAATGGCAGCACCGATACAATTTCTACACCTTGAAGCCTGTCGTTACAGTCTTACGTTAGCTGAACAGATCAATATGCAATGTGTACTGTATCTGACATACATTAAAGATTTTATTTTACCTGAAAAGGCTTTTTACTAAACTGTAATCATGTTAGCCACCGAGTACCGTGTATCAGGCCTAGGCACATTCGAACATTTGCCAACAGAAATCATCCTCAAAACCATGAATGCCCGACTTACCCAGCCTTATAAGAACAATAGGCGTCAGTGATCTTGTCCACAGCTATATTTATGCTGAGGGTGTGAGGATCTGCTGTGTTCCTCATCGACCGTTAGCTTTTCGCTGTGACGCGCACAATGTTGGAGGCATCGCGTGGCTCAAACACCTTGATGTCATCCAAAAAATATGACATGAACTTGTTGGTTCCCCTGTCCATTGTTTTGGCTGATATTTTGTGATAATCCAGCAGAAATGCTAAACTAATCCACTCAGAAATACTCTGTAGAGAGTCAGTGGACTCCATGTTAATTAAGCCCGGCAAGGCTTTGCTTGTGAGACATTCAGTGATGTGGGACTGCCGAGGGTTGTTTCTGGGCGGAGCTTGGTAAGGTCCATAGTTAAACGGCAAAGAAAATTGATGTCATCATTCACAACTTCTTCTCTCAGATTGGCTCATAAGAAAATTTACCAGAGGGAATCTGTGTCAATGGGAGAAGTCCCAGATGGCGCTCTGAATGGAAATGAGAATTAAACTGAATTGAGTAGAAAAGGCAACGGTCAGGCTAATGCTAGTGCTACAACAACACAAAGTAGTTGTTCTAGTAGTTGTTTCAATTTTTTCCACAGCTCGAAGTCTCAAACTTTATTCATAGAACCATTTTGATATAGTGACAATATGAAATGTTCTGTGAACTCACTTGTCCTTCAAATAACTCAACAGCTTCAGAAAATAAATAACATCAAAGCGCTAACGTCTGAAAACATATAAAAAGTTCCCTGTAACAGACTGTATGTGTGTTTGTTGCTTTATATCAGGGCTGCTCAAACTTTTTGAGACCAAGAACTACTTTTTTTCTCACCAGCCGCCTAAGATCTACCTCATGACACAAAGACATAAAAATTGCAAATTAAACTCTTTTGACTTATTTTATATACGAATATGCATCAGTTATAGCAGAAATAATAAACAGAGAACTTCCTGCAGTTTCTTCCCAGTGAGATTCTGACTCTGGGAGCAGCTTACTGGTTTCTCAGTAAGTAGCTGGTTGCAAACCAGCAGGTGTCAGTCAGACATGGTGGATCTAAAATTTGGTTTGATGACCTCAATATGAGAAACTACAGATTGATAGGAGAAATCAAAGAGCCCAGAAAAGGTAAAGGAAAATCTTCTGAAGTCAGGATATCATTCATTTAATTTTACATAATTATTGTGGTAAAATTTGTTAAAACTTAATGAAATATATTTGTCCCATTTGATGTTTGTTGTGACGTGATACTCACAAACAAACGAGTTAATTAGTCCAAGTTTGTCGTTTATTGAACGTTCAGAAACTACAGCAGGTGTGATGAGCCACAGCAAAGGTAAACAAAGGTACAACAACCCGAACAGACGATCAACTCAAAACCTCTCCTACCTTTTTACTTTCTGTCTTTTTGCCATTTAAACACACCCGTTGCCGTGGTAACCGCTGCGCTCGCAAGCCGAGCAGAGATTGTTGTTTAAAACACAACAGTCAGTCCGTTAAGATATCAGGTTTCCAGGCTTGATATTTATTCCTCGATTATTAATAAGCCTCTCATGAACACAGCGATGGTTGAGTAGTTAATTTAAACTCCTGCTCTGCTCGTCAGACGCTCTTTGAGTCGCCTTTTGTTTTTGTTTTTGTTTTTTTTTTTTGCTAATAGGACCGAAACGCACTCAATTGCGCAACACCTTGTTCAAACAATAATTACTGAGATTATTAATTTTAACACGTTTTGTTGATTTTTAAAAATAATTATTCTTTTTTAATGAAGCTAAAAACGTTTAGGATCTTGGTGAATATTTTTGATAAGCTCATCAGAAGAGGAAGTTCTGGTCTCAGGGTCATGGCGGAGTTCAGATTGTCATCTGCCGAGATCGACTCAAAACCTTCCGCGATCGACGTAATGAGCAGCCCTGCTTTATATTATATATCACTAGTAGCAGTGAAAAGTTCAGGTAACTTCAAAAATTAACTGAAGTAAATTTAATTATGACTCACCTTTGAATATGATCTTAAATTCCTATATGGTTCCCTATACAAAATGAAAACTTTTTCATAGATAATGTTGATAGCTACTTTATATATTTTTTTTCTTTTAACATAAATGATACATTTTTACAAATAAAGTCCGAGCCTTTTTCTTACTCAACATTTATTTTGCTCAGCCCTTCTCCTCTCTTCATCAACCATCTGATGTAATTGTGTGTTGTTGTTTTTTTTGCTTTTGTGAAGAACACAGATCTGACCCCCCGCCGCGTCAACACGTCCCCATTACCGACTTCACACTTTTCTTTTCTTTTTTTTATTTGAGGTTATTTCTGTGACAGCAGGTGCTCTGATAGATAAACAGACAAATTAAGGAGACTCTCAGTCCCTCTCAGGTGAATTGTGCCTCTTTATTTTATTCCACATCATTTCTCCTCTTGTTCAAACACGACCCTGCGCCGCGGCGTTGGGTTCGGCAGCTGAGAGGGGAGCAGGTGAGGAATGAGATTGAATTCCGGTTTTCTTGCTGTGGAGTTTAATGGCTTAGATGAGATGCGACAGACAGACATGGAGTTGTGGAGGAGCAGAGGACCTAAACCTCCTCATCCAAGAGCCGCTCCACGCATCTGTTTTGCGCCTCTGCGCAGCTGACGTGCTGTTCGGCCTGATTGGCTGATGAGGGGCTTAAAGAGCTGGACTGCGGCTTCCCGCCAGCACTGATCACATGATGGACAGCAGCACATCTTGATTGGAACATGGGCTTCCTGGCCGATCACTGATCTGTTCACAGATTTACCTCATTCTGGTTTTGACCAAAAAAATTTTTTTTTTTGTCTGAAAAGTTGCCTGTTATATTGACAAAGTTGCTAAGTTGTAAGCTGTTGTTAACTCCCCACATGTAGGTATTACCTGATGGGTGGGACTGTCACTCTCACACAGCAGACAAATGGGAACAGTTGGTGATTTTCAGATATCGGTTTCACATGTAAGTATCGGCAGATCGTCAATCTCTCAAAATTAAGGAAAACTGGTCTGATTTATCGGCTGATTGATGGGCTCCTGCTATCAATTGTTTCACCTACTAGGGACAAAAGAAATGATAAAACAGCGTCATCATTTCAGACACTGAGCCATTTGCTTATCCTCCAATGGTAAGGATCTGGTTCTATAGCATGATATTCATCCTGGGTACATTTTTTGTTCTGCACCTGTGGAAAAGTTTCAAAACGGAAAAATCTTTGACTTTTGGAAATTTTCAAATTTAGAATCTCTCATTTCCATGTTTTCTTTTTCTATAAAACTTTTGAGATTAATCTCAACACTACTAATGATTAGTTAATTATGCATTATTAGCGGAAATTAACACCTTCGTTTCTCTTCTACAGTGACCTTTTTATGCAGTCTTATACTTAAAGTATTTATATAGACTTTTACATCTTCAGTGTTTTGTATCCACACAACCTTGTTCTCTAATGTATTATGTATTCGCACATTTTCAGGTTGTGTTTATTTCCTTTGCTTGAAAAGCAACATCATCAAATTGACCCAGATTAATCCTGCAGAGATTATAGCTGTCCATATAAATTAAGTTGGCTCACACGGTCATATATTAATAATTCGCCTGGAATGTGACTCTGCACATAAAGAGCCAACAATAATCATGATTGGTGAGTGGGGGTACAGCAGCTGGTGTGTGGAGATGAGGCAGACCAGAAGTGCGTAAGTAGTTGGTTGGTGTGCCGCTGCGTTTTGCGCTTTGGCATCGTTTTTATTTATTTATTTTCCATCAGCGCAGCGCTGCGTGCGCGGTGCGTAAAACGAGTGAAGACGCGCCGAGCTACTTCTACTCTCCAGGATTCCGGTGAGAAGACTAAAGCCTGTATATATATATATATATTTAGAGTGTGGGATCCGGGTTGAGCCCAGAAGATGGACGCGCTCTACAACTCCACCGAATGCAGCGGCGAAAACGGGACGAACGTCTCCGCGAACTGCAGCGGCGCCTTCAACAAGTTCATCCAGCCCGTGTGGCAGATCACGCTGTGGGCCGTCGCTTATTTCGGCATCGTGGTGGTGTCTGTGGTCGGCAACGTGGTGGTCATCTGGATCATTCTGGCGCACAGACGCATGAGGACGGTCACCAACTACTTTCTAGTGAGTTGTGCGTAAAAAACAGGGCGTTTTGATACGGGAGTGAGGAAACTTTCAGAAATGAGGCTTTTTATTGTAATAAATAGACATAAATGTGTCTACTTATACAGCGACGCAAATATCTGTGCGTATGACAGGGACTGTAGGAGCTGCGGTCATATAAAGAAATCAGTCATGAAAGACAAATCTCAATGTACTGAGTTTGAGATTGACTTCTAGTCTCTGTAAATTAACGAATAATCTGCTAATTTGAAGGGAACTTTATCTGATTAAGTATTTGGTTGATAGATTATAAATAACAATAAAAATAATAATAATACAAAAACATAAAATATGATACAGATAAATTAAATCTACAGGTTTTTAAAGAAAAAACAATCAAAGAACAAACATCTTTCATTGAGCAAAATTGTAAAATCAACTGATGTCTCAAACTCCAGCTGAGCTTCATTCTTGTTCTCCTTCAGTCTAAACCTTTGATTTGTCTGCTGTTTGTTCCTCTGAGGCCTTCAGCCACAGCCTCTGCATTCATGCTCAGATTAAGTTACACTCAGGTGAACTATGTTCACTCATTAGGTGACATCTGAAGGCACCTGGTTGATTATTGTTTTAAAAAAATAATAATTCAGTTCCCACGTTTTAGATTTTTCCTTTGTGAAAACCTTTGAAAGCCGTTGTCAGTTTTCCTCTACTATAACGATGCTGCCGAATTGTGTTGATCTACCGCACATTTCCAATAAGACACATGGAAGTTTATGTCATAAATGTGGAAGGCTCCCAGGGATGATTTTCCTCAATGAGCATAAATCCTGAGATCTACTCTGATAAAGGAAGTGTTGGATTATTATGGAAGATGAAAGGTGATTTTCAGTTCCCAATCAGATCCGTCTCTGCCTCTGAATATAACCCTCAACTAATAAGTTGCATTTTGAAAGATTGTGACCTTTAAATTTGACTTATTTAGTCAGATTTAAAATAAGGATATGCAAAATCATGTTAGGTTTACGAGTTGCATTAAAGTGAATTTTGTCTTTCCTCTGCAGGTAAACCTCGCTTTCGCTGAGGCCGCCATGTCGGCATTCAACACGGTGATCAACTTTGCCTACGCCGTTCACAATGAGTGGTACTTTGGTTTGGTCTACTGCCGATTCCACAACTTCTTCCCCATCGCCGCCATATTTGCCAGCATTTACTCCATGACAGCCATCGCTCTGGACAGGTGTGTCTCCCTCTACCAGGTGTTTGTGTCTGAATTATGATCTGTCACGACACGAGAGTCGTCCTTTAAAACAGCAGAGGTCACATTTCTGGTGCCACATCTAGCAGATCTGGACAACAGGATGAGGACAAAGAAACGAGACTGGAGGAATGAGAGCAGGGATGCACCGATGTGAATATTTTGAGCCAATATCAATGCCCGATGTCAGAATTGCTGATAACTAGCCTTAGCATTCACAGCATTCTCTGCGGCAGGAAGCTATAGTAAAGCAGAAAGCATGGGGGTGGGGCTAAGACCCTCCTCCTGGCTGTGATTGGTTGTTTCTGATCAAGGCAGAGGAGCATAATTTTTTCACATGCCAAACTGTCAAATCATAGTGACCATATTAATGAATATATAAAGGAAAAAATAAATACTGTTGTGATCCATGTTTTTCTGTGTTTATTTTTGAGTTTTCTCTGTTATCCTGTTCTCTGTGAGTCCTGTCTCTGCGGCTTCCCTGTTGATTGTCTCTTGTCTCCCAGGTGTGTCTCATTCCCTTGATTACCTCGTGTGTATTTAGTCTCCCCTGTTGCCTGTATTCCTCGTCGGGTCCTTGTCGTATGTATGTCTGTTGTTTGTTTTTGTCAGCGCCAGTAGAACTGTTTAAGTCCTGGTTAGCCCCAGCTCCGTTTCAGTCATATGATCAGTTGGTACCGGTATTAGCTGCGTGCTACTCTCTGTTGTGCTGCCTGTTTGGACTGAAGAGCATCTTTTATTAAATCATCATCACCATAACCTGGGTCTCAGCGTCTCTCCTCACCACTACCACACACTTCATGACAAATACAAGTTGAATAAACCAACTAAATGCTAGGACAAAAAGAAAAAGTCATTTATCAACTTTATTTTATTAAACACACAAACGTGGATGTAAAATATGTTACAACAATCACAAAAGATACATTTTGCACTAAAAATATTTAGAATAACCAAACCAGTTTTAAGGTTGTTCAAACTAGAGTTATTGCACCTTTTACAATTTTAGCCTAACTCAATTCATCTTTTCATTTCCTTTAAAATGCCTTGCTGCTGAAATGTGCTATACAAATAAAATTTGATTTATTGATTACACAGGTTGTTGGTTAAAAGTTACACAAAGTTTCTGTCTCTGTTGAGCCACAAGCATTAGCAATTATCCCACTTTGTTGAAAGCGATGACCCCAGACACAGTTGTTGTTGGGCGGTACTTGAAAGGTCAATGCAGTTTGTTTTCTGGTAGATACAGTCTTCCAGTATCCTTCAAGTGCAGAACAGTGCACACAGGTCCATGTAACCTGGTTATAAAACTCTGAGAATGTCAAGTGCTATTAAATTAGAGGCAATAATTGTCTATTTAACTCTAAATGAGTCTCAAATCATTGTCTGAGTTGGTTAATTTTCATTCTGTGAGATTAATAGAAATCAGAGGCCACCCAGGAGGAAAATCATGCTCTTAGCAACCGTTGGAAATAAGAAATTGCAATTTATAGTTGATTATCATGGAAAATCCATTTCGGTGAATTTGCTCCATAAATCCTTTTGTGTGTGTGTGTGTTTGCAGATACATGGCCATCATCCACCCTCTGAAGCAGAGGTTGTCGTCCACTCAGACTCGGTTGGTGATCGGTGTGATCTGGCTGCTGGCTCTGCTGCTGGCCTTTCCTCAGTATCTCTACTCGTCCACCGCAGCGCTGCCCGGACGCACGGTCTGCTTCATAGACTGGCCTGAATACAACACTGTTGACTTCAAAAAGATGTGAGTAGCTGAGCTGGTGTTTCCTCCTGACCACAGTGTTGTCTTACAACTTGTGAGAAACAAGTTGAAATTATGTAATGATCAAGTTATTCCCATGTGTCTTTTTTTAATTCAGTGTTTAGAGGACATTATCCTGAGAGGAAACTGGTTGTTAAATTATTAGTGGACAATTAATAAAACATCCTTGGGCTTATTAGGCATTTTTGTTGTTTTTGGAAGTGTAACAAAACCTTTAGATTTTGAATTTATGATGGTCAAATCAAACATTTGACTTTGTTTGGTTTCAAAGTGAAAGCTGTCACCAACAGACATCTAAATGTGGTTCATTAGCCAAGAGTTAGCAGGAATCATTTCTTGATGGTGGGACTGCAAATTTTACTCTACAGATGTGACAAGTTACTATGATACAAAATGGTGACTCAGGATGGATTCCTTCTAACGTTTAGTCCGTTTTAATCCAACTCCACTCTGTTTACCTAGAAAATCCAGTTTGTCTGGGAAGGTGTGAATGCGCTCTCAGACTCTGATCCACTTACAAACGTAGGTGTTGGTTCAGTTGAAATGAACTCTAGTTCGGTTTGATTGCATATATGAATGCTCTAAAATCTGATGCCACTCCATTTTTGTTTACATTTTGTGAAGTAGTAAGTTGTGCTCTGTGACTTCGTCAGAGTTTCTTGTGACATTTCCTTCAGTGAATCTAGGTGCGGCGCCCCCACAGGCGAGGAGGGGAACAGATTTTTTTAAAGTGTTTGGTTAATTTGACACAGTGCACTGCGAAAGCAAACCGTCACCACCTGAACATTTAACAGATATTGCAATTTTGGTCCCTAATTGAACTGAGTCTAATGGACTAATAGGTCTGAAAACACTCTGAGTGTGTCAACAAATGAAATACACATGATATCCCTGAGCATATGATGTCATCTGGATATAAATTCCACTTATGTCTTGAGGGAATGGTCTGCAAAGAAATGTTGGTTCTTTTACACAGGACCATACTTTTAAAGTACCATTAAGACTACTGTCATAGTCAATAAATTAAAATATGATGAGGCTCGTGCCAGATTAAAACCCCCTTTTTGAAAATGACAAACTTTAAGCACACATTACCCATACTTTTCATTAAGCACACATTTTTTATTGATCTGACGTAATATTTTATTCCTAAATATGTTTTTATTAGCTGCAAGTGGAAAATCATCATCGTTAACAATAATAAAGTCTCGAAAACATCAATCTGATCAGTCAACTTAATGTGTATTATGGTTTTCACTTACTGAAATAAATAGATTTTGGCTTTACATATTTATTTGCTAAATTTTTGCCTCAGTGCAGTAGAGGATTACTCCAATCCTTTCTGACGCTCTTCACCATTTTTTATTCATAGCCAGAAGCGTTCCAGGTTTAAATTTTTCCTTTTTCCGTTTTCTCCTCATCTTCCAAAATTATCACCAACTTCCAGCCGACAGGGTTCTGTCATGCAATCTGCATGTCACAGCGCCGCTGGCCTTTGAGAATCCTGCAGGCTGTAAAATATTCATAAATAAGGGTGACCTGTCCCCAACACGTATAACTTCTACAGAGCTGTGGAAAAGCTTTTTGGTCCCTCACAGATGTCTTCTGTTTATTCTTAAAATTGTATTATTATTATTTTAAGCATTCAAATGCTGCTTTAATTTATTCAGGAGTAACACAACCCAAACCAACCAGGTCCTGTGTGAAAAGGTCAACTTACTAACTGCAATCAGTTGTGATAATAACAAGTAACGACTGTGGAATTTTGGACCAATCTCTATTTTTTTTTACAGAAATGTTTAATTCAGCTACAGTGGAGCTGAACTGTTTCCAGCACATTTTATAAAAAGTCTTTAGATTTGAGTTACTTTACCCCCACTTCACTCTATCAGTCAGGTTCTATTTAAGTTCTTTCATTCTGGTAAAGGTCAGGCAGTGACCAGGTCAGTGAAACTTAACTCAGCTAATCACAGTAAATTCATGATTCACCAGGTTAATTACTTTTTCACATGGAGCCAGTATTGGTTGGCTATTTGTCCCTTTGGAAAATGAAATCATCATTCCAAATCTGCATTTTGTTTTCACTTAGGATACGGTTGTGATGATAATAACACGTGATGTGAAAAACCAAAACAGTGTAAACTGAAGACATTTGGAAGGGGGTGAATACTTTTCTCAGCACTGCAGGCAAACTGGGTCAGTGCAGAAAGATGGAATTTGGTGTGAAAGGAGTGAAGTAAAGCAGATGTTCAAGTGTCTTTCTTAATATCATAGCAGTCCATGTTGGAGCATTTTAGTTTTGATTGAGTCATTCTGAAATCTCTGAACAACTATGATTTTTCCTTTTTTTTTTTTTTTACAAATTTTCCTCTGTGTGCAGCATGACTAGAATAAACCTAAATGGCTTATTAGGGCCAAATGAGGTCTAAATATAGAAGTTAGTCTTAAGTTGCAAATTAGGACTTCAAATAGAGATTAGATTTTGTTCATTTCTTTAAAACTGAAATCATGTCACTCGAGAAGCTTTAGTATTTTTCTTCTACAGTCGCAGTTGACACTGCAACATTACGAAACAGTTTTTGCTGTTCAGCACTTCTCTTGTAATCTTCAGCATATTTCAGAATTTGTGAGAATAATTCATAGTGCAATTATTGATGACAGTAGCTCAGTTTCTATTGACCTGAAAATTGGGCAAATTGGAGTTCTGAAAATAAATTGGATTAGCGATTTTATTCCGCTGCGGAAACTGCAGTTTTCCCCCCTTTTATGCTTCTTTAAAATCAACCAAGTTCAATATAAAAAATAAACCATTCCCTCCCACTCAACCTCCATCATTAACAATGGTTTGTTAGTCATAAACTAATAAGTAACTTGTAGTACAGTAAAATGTGAAGCAATGCACATTCACCTCGTCTCAGTCATGGTTGGAGTTTGTGAATAAACAACAACAAAGAGAGACAAAATGGCCGCCATGTGAAAGTTCCACAGCCAGAACTACTGCTGAGCATAAATAAAAGAACATAAAAGCACATCTCTCATTGGCCAAAACAGCATCTTAATGCTCTCCAAGAGTTCTGGAGAGCATTAATGTTCTGTGGCAAAATTGGAACTTTTTGGAAGCATTGTATCTTATTAATTCATTTCAGTATTTTAGAAAAATTAATCCAAGAGTCAAACATGGTGGTGGTAGCAGCTGACCTGGTACTACAGCATGATCTACTGTAATTGATGGAAACATGAATTCTGCAAAAAGAAGTCCACCTCTGAATAGTTTTTTTTTAAATGAAGGTTTAGGAGTTTCCTTGGTAAAGTCCAGACTCTTATGTTTCACTTCAAACATATTTTGAGATTAAAGTGTGTAGAAAAAGTAGAGGGCAGATAGCATTTGGTCGTGTTGAGACGATTCTCCTGCACTGAACTGAACTTCTTTATTAATCAAAAACTTCTCGTTCATCCTAAACCATCTGATTGATATATCTAGCCGCTGCCATCACTCACTGTAAATCTGCATCATAAGGACTTTTGCATCATTACTAAGTAACCTTTCAGTCCAAACCCTGGGGCACAAAAGTCATAATGTTAGATTGATGTAAAACAGCCTTCAAAACAGGTTTGGATCCAAAATAAACAGAACATGATGAAAGCCGTCTCACAGGTCCAGTGGGTGTTCGTGATGAATGAGCCCGAGCATTTATCACAGTCAGGTGGATTAATATTGTGGTCACCTCAGGCCTCAGTGGACGCCTTGTCAATATGATCCAGCTGGTGCTACAAGAAACAATGTCATATAAAACGGCCCATGTTTCAGAAAATCTGTAAATTCTAACCTTTTTTCCCTCCTAATCCTTGGCCACCCCACATATAAAAGTGACTCTTCCTTTAATAGTTTAATTCTGGACACATCTTGAGCTTTCTGTCTCATTTGACACTTGAAGCTGCAGTATGTGTGTAATCCTTCTATTTTGGGTCAAACTCCTAAAGTTGGAGTCAATTTGGACATTTCATTAATTTCCTGTTTGTATGTCAGAACTGGTCGTGTCATATCACGCCATTTTTTTAATGTATTTTCTATAAATACCATTACCACCCAGGAAGAGTTAATGTAAGGAAATGGTGCCGAGATGGTGGACTAACTCTGAGTACTTTAGGCATGTGTGAAATGGCAGCAGGCTGATACACATCTGATGTGATTTCCTGTTGGATGTAACACACCCTTCTTTATCATTTCACACATCAAAACATCAGCCGCTAAGGGATTTGGGTTCCATGATCTGTATGAAAACAGAAGAATAGTTACCGTCCTGTTTGTTTACGACTGGAGAGTTGTTTTTTGTGAGTCTGTCAGGAACTGGCGGTGTGTTTCAGCAGATCTGCTTCCAGGTTCCATAAACTGTGGATCCACAGATTGCGTTCCACCATGACACTGACATGTTCCTACAGTGTAAAGATGGAACAGGATATGAACAAGGATGTTTTGTTCACTTACTGTACTGGTTCTGGTATGAGTTCACCACGTTTTGACCCGTCGTGTTCTTGGTATTAAATGCCACCTCACATTTCAGTTGAAACAAAAACGGAATAAAAACTTTACCAAAGCTGCTGTGTGTAACTTTTAGAAAACATAAGTCTTTTACATATTTGTTAAATATGTTAAATGATCCTGTCACCATGTTGTGACATGATAATAATATGAGACAGATGATTTTTGAAAAGATCGATCATCTCCTCTTCCTCCTTGAGCTACTATCACCATCTTTAGAAATTCACCACTTCCAGTCAAAAACAAACAATCAGAGTCGGGGAGGAGGGTCTCAGTGCTGCCAATCATCCTCATGTGCTCACTGCTAAAGGTGCTAATGGTGGAGAAACAGTTATCATTATAGGAAAACCATTTGTCATTGGAGTCCATGCTAATTAGCTTGTGAACAAGGAGAGTAATCAGAGGGGAATGAGCAACACCACACAAGATTGTGATTGACAGCGCTAAGACGTGCCTCTTGGCTCTGATTGGTTGTTTCTAGTTACTGGGAGAAGGCAAAAGCGCTAGATTTTTTTTCACAAATTTCCTCATACTGTCACAATACAGTGACATTTAAAAAAAAATGTAAACAAATAAATTTTTTTTAAAAGTTCCATACTGTAATTTTGACTGCTCCATAACAGATTACATGCTGGCGTTTTTGTTGCCACAGCTACTATGTGTGCGTGACCGTATTGATCTACTTCCTGCCCCTTTGCATCATGGGATGGGCGTACATGACGGTGGCCGTCACCCTGTGGGCAAGCGAGATTCCAGGAGACTCATCTGAACACTACGCAGAGCAACTCATCGCCAAACGCAAGGTTACCCAGACAACAACACCCGAACCCGTCATTTAACCTGATGATTTTTTAAATCCCTAACATGTAAAGCAGCCGGAGAGATTATGCAGACATCACCACCGTACCTCCTCTGGCAGGTGGTAAAGATGATGATCGTGGTGGTGTGCACCTTCGCCGTGTGCTGGCTGCCGTACCA
This sequence comes from Poecilia picta, assembly GCA_033032245.1. Taxonomy (NCBI): domain Eukaryota; kingdom Metazoa; phylum Chordata; class Actinopteri; order Cyprinodontiformes; family Poeciliidae; genus Poecilia; species Poecilia picta. The sequence continues at coordinate 28,338,055 of CM065364.1, read as the reverse complement.
CGTCTACTTCCTGCTGCACCAGTTCTTCCCCGAACTGTTTGAGGAGCGCTACATCCAGCAGGTCTACCTGGCCGTCATGTGGCTGGCCATGAGCTCCACCATGTACAACCCAGTCATCTACTACTGCTTGAACAGCAGGTGAGCTGCTTAGCATGAAATATTAAAAAAAAAAGGCGAGTTGTCTGTCAGCGTGGGTGTTTTGCCATGAGTTGGGCTCTAATCTGGGTTTGTCTGCACAATCCTTTCCACTTACTAATCCTTTCCCACTGTGTGCCACCCACCCCTCCTCTGCCGGCAGGTTCAGAGCAGGCTTCCAGCAGGTGTTTTGCTGCTGTGCTCCCACCGTCACCAAAGAGGAGCTGCTGGAACTCAAATCTCCTCGTTACCTGCAAACCCAGGTCTGTGTGAAAAGGACGAGTCACAACAACAAGCGTGTGTTCATTCATTCAGTCATCTGCTGCTTTTACCGGCCATGTGTACCGACATACAGAGAACGCATCACAGAGTAGCTGTGTTTCCACTATAAATGTGTGCAGAAATTTTGCCTGTATTCTGCTAATGTTGAAAAAAAAACACAAAACACAAGTGAAATTAAAACTTGTTAATTAAGTAATTAAAAATCATGTAAGTGACCGATGAAAACAGGTACATTAGATATATTCATAATTCAGTGATGGTGCTAGAGCTCATCATCTGTCAGCCAATCAGAGGAGATCAGGTCTCATTCAGGCTTTGGAGGGACAAGCCCCGCCTACTTGGGAGCGGCTTCATATGCAGCGTTTGGGAAATATGGTTCAACATGTTTAAATGACACAACATTTTGAGTTGTGTGTCATTCAAATATGAATGACACAGAGCTGGGGATGATAATGCTCTGATTTATTGTATTGTGATGCTGTGAGAGCTCTGGAGGAGCCAGCTGCAGACTGTCCAAAAAAACCCCAAAGGCAAACCATCATCCTGCTACTACTTCCTGTCACCTTCTTCAACATTTCTCCCAGTAGTAACATTGTACTGTTGATCAATTTACATGCAGTTTTGTGAAATAGATGTATTTCGGTGCAGCCTGAAAACCACCACATCATATAGCGCTAAAAACTTTTTATCAAAAAACATGAGTTTTATTTTAAATTGCCGTGTTTCGGTTAAGCAAACTGATTTTCGTAATTTCAATTTGCGCAATTTTATGGTTAATGGAAACACAGCTACTGTAACTGTAAGGACTTAACACACTTTCCTTGTCCATTTATTACAGTCACTTAGTGTTAATGGAGAAACTTTTGCTCCTTCTCCTACTGTTTTTAACCCAGCTGAACCTTTACACAGTGAAACCCCAACTGTTTGCTGTTTAGTTTTCACGGATTCACTCGTTCACAGAATTTTTTGAGGAGCATTATTCAATAGAAAATTTGGTTTGGAATTACTTGACGCACTATTGGCTGGTTTTGCAAAGCAGCTGAATCCTGGGGGTCAGTTCCACAGATATAGAGTTTTTATCAAACCTCATGGAGGCTGGGGATGAAAATGCTCTGATTTATATTTATATCTACTAAAAGGAGGAATAGAACCAAAAAGAAAGAATGAAGTATAAGAAAATCAGTTCAGGTTTTGTTGTCTTTGAGGATACATTATCAGTATATCAGAATCTGTTGTATTTCTTTAAAACAAAACTCCTCCTTGTTTTCATCTCCTACCTGGGTCTGTCCTGCTCTATTGGTATCTGACTGAATATTTTTCTCCCTGCTGGTGTGCACAGCCAGTCCGGTCACAAAAATCTTGATGTCTGCAGAGATCTGGATGTCTGCAGAGAGTCTAGTGAGTGGGTATGACGCTGTGGTTGAGTGGACGTTAGAGCGGACTGGAAGGTATCAGCTCGGCTTAAGACAGATCATTATAAACTTGTAGGTACAAAGACACAAAGGGGAGATATTGTTTTATAAATCCTGACGAAGAAAGAATTTTAAGCCAAACAGTGACTGATATAGCAGGTTTTATAGAGAATTAACGCTTGAGTTGAATCTGTCCTATAAAACTGTTTTAAATTGTTTTTCTCCTAGCTTTTTGTTGCAGGGTAAATAATGCATAAGAGAGACTCTGTAAGAATACTGTGGCTGCCTAACCTTTGGTTGCTAACAATGCTAATTTTGCCATGAGTTTCGTTACGTCACCTCGACGCATCTTTTTAGCGTTCTAATAAGTCTACACCAACCGGTGTTTATGGTTGGTGTACCAAGCATCTTTAGATCTTTATGGAGTCAACAAGGCATCTGAGATGTTTCTGACATTTTTATTTTCATTGACATGATTGATTCAAGGAGCTGCTCCAAATTTGTTGGTAGGATGATCAATGGTTTCTATGGTTGTTCTATCTGACATGCTATTGGCTGTCGTTTGTAAAACAGACAATCCAGGTGCAACATCCGTTTTCCTTGGTAGTTGCTGTACCCACTAAGAGTAAAGATAAGGAAAACCAAGAGTATTCCTTACTGAACTGTGCACTTTAATGCATATTTGGTTATATTTTGGTGTTTAAACTATTAAAATGAGAAGATATAAGCATTTTAGAGGGGACTGAAGTATTTGCTCATTTCTGTTGTTGTACCCTAAATGCAGCAAATACTGAGGAGCCAGTGCAGTCACACCTGAAGTGTTTACCCTTTTATTCCCCATTCCCCTCAATTCCAGCATCAACTGGCAGATGCTGTCTTTTTTTTTGTGTCTGAACTTTGTCTTAGGTGTTGCATCTGTCCCGTTGTGTCCCTGGTTCCACATACTAAAATATGCATGAACATTTCACATGTTGTGTTTGTGGTGTGTTTAATCAAAAATGAGCTTCAAGTCATTTTTAAACCATTGCACTTTGGTTTTGTTTATATTTCACACAAAAACCCAACGTTTTAGGGAACATGGTTGTTTGGGAAGTGTTTGGGTAGAATAGAGGTAATTCTGAGTGTAATTGAGCTGAAGATGAACTCTGCCATCTGTCACCAGCCCATGGTAAATAACACAACTCTCTCAGCTAGGACATGCATCAACAACTGTCTGGACTTTATCTGCTCACCGAACTGTTGACGCTCTCTGCTTTCAGGTCAGCATATACCCTGCAAGCCGAACGGAGACCGTTGTTCCCGCTGCAGCAACAGAGGCACCACCTGCCGAATCGCATGTTTATCCTCACGTGGAGGTCGCAACGAACGGCTCAGTCTCTGACACGCTGCCCTAAAGCTCTCATGTTTCCACCTATAGGGGTAAAGAGTGGAGAGGCCCGGATGCTAACGCTGCTAACCGACCTGTGTACAGGTCACTAATGAGGTAAATGGCCAATACAACTACATGATAACATTGGATGAGGGCATCATCACAAAGTGACGTATGAGACATGAGAGAATCTCATCCTTCATCACCTGCATGGCTCAGAGTCTTGGCCCCCTGTGTTCCTGACTTGGGGGGGCTGATTGAAGAGGAACTCCTGTGTTTGCTTAGCAACAGTGTCAATTCACTTGTTTATAACTGTGTTGCATGTGAGCTTGGGGAGTGCTTGCAGACTGCCTGTCTGTACAGAGCCAGCACCTGTTGGGCAGGATTAGCCCCTTGTTTTGACAATGTGCGGAGCCTGGTTGGGTTGCAGCAGCCAGGTCACAGGCCCGGCTAAATATAGAGGTCCAGAGATGGGAGACGAGCCACACATAGCACGACCGGGGGGGAGTCTGAGGCTCATTGCTGCAGACATAAGGTGCAATTTCAATGTCACAGGTACCAGGTGCAGGTGTTTGTCTGGTGTGTCTTTGTCTTGTGATGAACTACTGATCTGTTTAGATTGTAGCAGACGCCATGCAATCTTAAAACAGGACAGTAGCTGCATTTCCATTAGCCATGGAATTGCATAAAGAGAAATTATGAAACTAAATCTGCTTAATGGAAACACAACAATTATGACAAAAAGATTTTTTTTGTGCTAGAATGTGGTGGTTTTTCAGCTGTATATTGAAATAGATGTATTTTGCAAAACTACGATGGAAACACTTTTTTTGGACGATTTGGACATTAGCATAACAGCAACAAATATTTGTGCTCATTTGTAGTGGAAACGCAGCTACTGTCAGTTTGTAAACCAGATTGAATGGGCTGGTCATTCCCATTCATCACTACAACATTAACTGTTCATTGGTTAGTACCAGTGACTTTATGCTTTTCTGTTTCTATACACACTGCCACTAGTTCTCCGCAGATTGTTTTTATTCATATCCTGGTCACAAAGCGACTCCTGTTTCTGCCTCCAACTGCATTGTATATACAGTATATGAACTGGAATTTCTCATAAAAAACAGGAAATTATTTGGTGTAGATGAAAAAGATGCCTCAGCCATATCAGTTTCCTAGAAGCAAATGTGTGCTGCACACTTCAATTCAGAAACACTTTATTTATCCCAAAGGGAAATTAAATGTTGTCATAACTCATATTGTCAAAGTGTCTGTAAAGAGTTGTGGTGGTGATGCTGTGGGCAGGATGAGTCTCAGGTAGCAGTCAGCCTTGTGATGAATTTTAAGAGGCCTCTGACTGAAGCCAGTGTTGCTGAATGAGAGTCTCATGGCTGTCAAAACATGCTAACAGCTCAATGTCAGGGCAGCAGATATTATTACACAGAAACATGTCCTGGATGACACCATCAGTTGTTGGCTAGCACTGCTAATCCACCTCATTTGCTATGCCATTCCTTTTTAAACCTCTGTCTCTGGATGGTTAGACGGCAGAGAGAGGTTGGAGTAGGGGATATGATCCTTTCTCATTATGATTGTAAGAAGAGATGGTTTGAACTTCCTCCATCTCTCTGTGCTCGTTGGTCCAGCTTCTTCCAAATGCAGAATATTGACTGGCTTGAGAAGATCCTTAATAACATTAGTTTAAAAAAGTTTTTATTACAATTGTAATATGTATTAGCAAAAAGCTAATCCATTTTAAGTCTTTTTTCATAACCTCAGATTTTCACTCTTCAGTAAAAATCTACAAGTAATGCAGCCTGGTGGATCCCATCTTCTCGATGTCTGTCAATGGATTCTGGAGTTACTGCAATCAGCCCAAACCAGCTAATCAGGGCTCGGTGTTCCCAGCATCCCTTAGAGCACTTTTAAGACACCGTCCAGCTGATACCGTCCAGCTCATCCTCATCCGAAGCACTTTGAACTGCCGCAGTGTTGAAAGGTGCTACGGAAATAAATTTGACCTGACAACTCAGGAACAGGTGACGATCCGCTGACCGCTTTTAAAAAATAAAAGCGTACATACAAGAGTTTACGTGTGAAAACAGTAACTGCATAAAGACTTCTGCAAAAGTTGTAACTTAATGACAAAGGTGGTTGTACTCACATTAGTAACAAGAGAGGATGAGTTTGAATTAAAATAGCATGAACATTTAATATGTAATGAAAGGGAAAAAAATAAAACTATTATGACATTAAGCATTTGGTTTCTAATTTTGGTTTCACAGAAAAAAAATATCTTTGACATCTCTGAGGCTATTTTGGACCAAATGTCATCTTTGCACTGTGAGATCATATTGCAAATGTTTTTTGTTTTCAGTGAACTATGTGATTGTATTAACTTTGTAAAATTCTGTACAGTGATAATTATATATGCAGTACTATGTTGCTTTTTTGTTTTGTTTTTTTTTGTCAGACTTAAACGTTTTAAATGTTCAAACTGATTTTAATGTTAAAAATAACCTGAATTTTCAATTAAGTTCAGTTTATTTATATGGTGCCATGCAGTTAACATCTCTTTTCAAAGAACTTTAGGAGAAAAAAAGTCATTTTAACCCAATCAAACAAACTGTGTAAGGTAGAGCTGTCCAATGTGCGGCCCGGGGAACACTTGTGACTTCTGGAGTGATTTTATGCGGCCATGACTCCAGATCAAATATAAATCCCCTCAACTCAGCGCAGGTGGTTGATGCAGATGGAGACTTTGCCATTTTTAATTTTTAATCAGCACAAAATCGTTACAGCCAAACTTGAGCTTTAGTTTTCCTTTGATGGAAAGACAAATTTTCTCCAAACAGCTGACATGCCGATCCATTGATGTTGGTTGAAGTCAAATTTTCTAGAATAAAAGTTTTAAGAAATATTTTTACTCAGTTTTTATTATTATTATTATTATTATTATTATTATTATTATTATTATTATTATTATTATTGTGGAACAAATCAACTGAAATAAACATCTTCCTTCACTACACACTTGGAAAACAATTTTTTAAATAAAATATGGGAGCTGAAACTTTTTGGTTTAGTCCTACATGGAAAAGATGAGTCATTCATTTCTCTCAGCTTCTCACTTCTTGTTTCTCTCTTTATAAGAAGGTATATGATATTTAAAAAGGAATTTGGAATAGAAAGACTGGAAATTATATTACAGAAATCTAAAAGCAAGTGTGTGTGTGTGTGTGTGTATGTGTGTGTGTGTGTGTGTGTGTGTGTGTGTGTGTGTGTGTGTGTGTGTGTGTGTTTCTGTCTTGAACATGTCTAGTTGTAGGTTTGGACGGACTGACTGTAATCAGAATAAAACGACATAATCCATCACTGATTTCTTTTTTGTGTGAATAACTGAATCATAATTACTGTTGGTTCGATAAGCTTTGAGCAAACAGAAATCTCAATAAAGCCAGACTTCTAATCACCCTGCGTGAACACAAATCTGTGACATACATCTGCAGCCTCAGCGGTTCTGTTTACCTTTTAATGCATCTTCCTTTATCATTTCTGCTGTCACGCTTAGACAATCAGCTAGAGATCAAAAACAACATTTAATTAAGAGATTGCTGGGTGTGACAGCTTCCTCTTGTTTTTCCAGTTGGGTTTTCTTTTGATAAAACACTTAGTCCATACTCGATCTGGTCAGAGTGAGACATCTCTCAGCCACTCCAGAGCTTTGAAGAGGAGGAAAGCAAAAGGAGCTGCCAGGAAAATAATCCAGAGTGAGGACTTCACCGAGGCTGGATTTACAGGGCAGCAACACGGCCGTCTGTGCAGCAGCACCAAATATCAGGGCTGCACACTCAACTGCGTTATACGCTTCAAATTCTCCTTTATCATTCACAGCAAACTGACTTCATTCCTGATTTAAGTTGAGCTAGAAAAAAATCTGTGTATATTTTTGTTTTATGATTGTCTATGATTTTTGCTGAATATATTTTATTAAGATGTGCCTTTATGTAATTAGGGTGAGTGAACTCTAAATTTAAGATAGTAATTCAGTTCAAAAAGTGAAATGATGTATAATGCTGCTGATAATTTTCAAATGTCTGATTCTGATCGTTTTTGATCGTTTACCTCAACTGAAGAAAACATGATGTGAAATTGAATGTCCAGAAAACTCAGTGGACCAGAACCAGCAGATGGCGCCGTAACCTGTCAAGCTGTGTGATTGACCATATATTAAAAAAAATTCCCTTCTCACCCTCCGCGGGTGCTCTCTCCTCTCTCTCTCTCTCTCTCTCCCTCTCTCTCTCCCTCTCTCTCTCTCTCTCTCTCTCCCTCTCTCTCATCCTCTGAGCTCGGGTCCTCTACCAGAGGCCTGGGAGCTTCAGGGTTCCTCCAGTATCTTGGTTGTGCCTAGTACTGCACATTTCTGGACTGAGATGTCTGATGTTGTTCCTGGGATCTGTTTTAGCCACTGCTCCAGTTTGGGGGTTTCTGCCCCGAGGGCCCCGATGACCACAGGTACCACTGTGGTCTTCACCTTCCAGTTCTTTTCCAGTTCCTCCCTGAGGCCCTGGTATTTCTCCAGTTTCTCATGCTCCTTTTTCCTGATGTTGTAGTCACTTGGTATAGCTACATCCACCACAACGGCTTTCCTCTGTTCTTTATCCACCACCACAATGTCCTGTTGATTCGCCATTACCATCTTGTCTGTCTGGATTTGGAAGTCCCACAGGACCTTAGCTTGGTCATTCTCCACCACCTTTGGGGGTGTTCCCCACTTTGATCTCGGAGCTTCCAGTCCATATTCTGCACAGATGTTCCTGTACACTATGCCCGCCACTTGGTTATGTCGTTCCATGTACGCTTTCCCTGCCAGCATCTTGCACCCTGCTGTTATGTGCTGGACTGTCTCAGGGGCCTCCTTGCACAATCTACACCTTGGGTCTTGTCTGGTGTGGCAGATCTGAGCCTCTGATATCAGCCACTTCAGTTATTTGTCGGTGGTACATCCCATGGGCTTGTCCTCCCATGACGGAACCTCTAGCACCTCATCCTCTGTTCCCTATTGTCTGAGACATTCCCTGAGCACATCTGTTGAGGATTTGTCCTTGATATATTTATGGATCTTGGATGTTTCATCCTGGACAGTGGCTCTCACACTCACTAGTCCTCTGCCTCCTTTTTCACGATTTTCGTGAAAAAGTGCATGATCGGTGATCGGCGATCATTGGCTCTGTTGCCGATACCGATCACCTGCATCTCATTTCTCAGGCTGCCTGTGCAGCTGGTCTCCTCTTTCCTTCACACTGCGCAAACGCGCAGCAACAAATCCTAAGCAATGTGTAACTATAACGCACTGAGTGAATGAGGAAGTTTGCGTGTTGCGGTGGAAAATTGAAGCAGGTCAAAATGCATCAACACGACGAATGTAAGATGGGATAAAACAATGTCATACTTGACGGAGTTTGGCTACATCGAGGCTCACTGCAGTAAAAAAGACATATGGAGGATCAGACAGCAGGTAAAGCAGCACAGCTACAAACACTCACCCGGGTTAGCATGACGGTCAGAAAGCTAAACAAATAACCCGCAAAATAATTTAAGTCTTGGAGCTGCGATGTAAGACGCTGGTTTCTGCTCTCACTGTTGAACCGCTGCTCCGCTACAGGTAGTAATATTTAATATTTAATAATATTTGACAGACGAAGCCGCTTCTGCTCCACCTGGTAGTGACTCTCACACCGAACCTGTTTAAAGCTGCAGCATCTAACTTAAAAAAATACATTTTACATACGTATTAAAACTTTCTCTGTCCTAACATGAGACAGATAATCTCTGAAAAAATAATCGATCTTCTCCCTGTTCTGCATAATTACTCCGCTCAGCCATAAACAGCCAATCAGAACTAGCAGTAACCAGCTAGCCGCCATGCTAACAGAAAGTTTTCATTCAGTAACTCTGGATTTATTATTGTAATGGATCCTGTATTTGCCTTTGAATGTTAAGTTTTATACTTGAACTTTTTGGCAATACTTGAACTTTTTGGTGCGGGACAGACAGCGTCTGACAGTAAATACACCTTTCTCAACAGGCGGGGGCGCACTTTCTCACTTTCTCGGTCTATAATCAGACATTGAGTGACTTGAATCCATTCCTCCCTCCCTGGCTCCTCCAGACCCGGGCCCCCATCGGCCTGGTTCGGGGGGGCAACCACCCCCCCAGCCCCCCCTATAGCTCCACCCCTGACTATGCGCACATTGCGCAAAACTCTGAAACAGGAGAAGCGGGACATAAAACTGAGCGACGAACTAGATGTGAATTATGGCATAAAAACAGAGAATCCAATGCTGAACAGTGAAAAAATCAACACATGATGTGAAACATATGATGATTAGGCGGCGCAGCAGGTGATGAGTGAATATTACTGATAAAATAAACGATAAAATAAATTTAGCAACAGGAAAGAAACTAAAGTTACCAATAAACCAAGAGAGGATAATACTAATCAAATGAAACTAAATGGAAATGAACGAAAAACAAAATGCAAGAATAAACTACGAAACTAAAGTAAATACAGAGGAATAAACTGGTATGGCAAGACATTTTGACACCTTTTTCAGATAAAATGCCATGGGTTTTTTGAGACTACATCTAGAAATGAGAATAAATATATCTTACAGACCATAACAGTAAAGAACTGATCACTAATTTATGTTTTTAATTAGATTTTATATATTTATTTCTTCAATATTATTTTTCATGTCAGTGTTAATGTCATGAGGCTGATGACTCCATGACACTTTCAATTTGACTCATTAGGATTTGATTAAGAACCAAATTTGTTCTTTGTAATTTCTGTCCAGTAAAACTATTAATCTATAATCAATAGACAGGTTTATATAAAGATATAATACATGTTTCTGTCTCTTATTTGTATGGCATTAAAAGGATCTGAAACTTTAGTTTTTCCACTGAAAGCTCTGGTTTGCACAATAAATACCATGTGGGTGAAATTTTATGGATGATGCTCTGATGTCCCATTCTCCTGAAGGCAGCACAGAGCTGCACCACTAGAAACACAGAAACATTGACGATAAGAAGAACTATGATTAATGTAGTTACAGTTCTATCCATGTTTTAATGTTGCTGAGCTCAGTCGTTTTGCAAATAGTTCAAAGTTTAAACTGGCATGTTGAACATCTTTTATCTGGTCATTTTGTGGAATATTTAACAACTAGAAAATGGAAAAGAATAAGAATATTTTCCACTCTGATTGGCTGCTGTTAGGCCTACCAATTTTAACTTGAATGTTCATTGCATTTTTTGTAGACGCCTGTGAAAATAATTTCTATTCCCATGACTTTTTTATCCTCTGGGGAATTATTTTTGATGATAAATACATAAACAAGCATAAAAATCAAATAATCTACAATAGTGATAGTAATATTAATGATAAAATAATGGTCAGTGCAAAGTAGCCTACAAATTCTTTTGTGGGGGACAGTGAGGGACCTGGATAGAGGCTAGGGGGGCGCTGGGCTGAAAAAGGTTGAGAAACACTGTCCTAGACTGTATAAATGAGGCACACTCATCTTTATTACATTTGAACACTTTTTATATATATTTTTTAGCTATTTCTTTAGTATTTCAAAATCTGTGAAATGATTCTACTAAACTATATAGATGAGGCATATTTTTATTCCATTTTGACCCTTTTTATTTTAACCAAATTTATTTAAAAATATATTTTTATAAAATATATTACCTCAGATAAGAACAGTTGTAACCTGTAATTTTCAATTACATAAAATTCTAGAACTGAATTTATTTCATTACATATTTACTTACCTGACATATGTTAAATACAACAAATATTAAAGTATGATCTGTTTCATAAAATTTAGTAGTCACCTTTATTGTTTAATTACACATTAAATGTTTAAATATGGGCTTTTCATCTGGTTTGTGTCATGATGTGGCGGTGGAAACAAACGCAGCAGGCAGTGGACGTACTTTATGAAGATGTTATTTTTAATGAACTAAACAAACTAAATCCAAAATCCAGGTAAAACAAGGAAATCCGAAAAACAACAAAACAGGAGACAAGGGATGACAAAGGTAAAGTGAAGATCTAAACCAGTGTTTCTCAACCCTGGTCCTCACTGCCCGCCTGTCCAGCATGTTTTAGGCGTTTCTCTTCTGCAGTACTTGATGGTCATGCAATAATTTGAATCAGTTGTTCTACTTTTGTAAGACGTCTTCTCATCAAACGGTGGGGGAACTTTGTAATTTCCAGCAGCGACCATCCTCTGCTACCAATGCTGACTCAATGATCACACTGCTGACTTTAGCATCCACACTTTTATCACACCATGTCTCTGTGTCCTGATAAGTTTCTGTTTCTCTGAGGAATGAGCCTTAGTGTCTAACAGAATCAAACATGTAACTCTTTACTATTGGCCCTTTGTCAAACAGCGTGACTCTTTCTCGACCTTGGTAAAGCGTCTCAAGCGTCTCAACAGTTGTTATTGTTGGACTCTTGTAGTTCTTTAGAGCTACCAGACTGCTTATTTCCAACCATTCCTCCTTTCAGTGTTTACAATCAATACCGTGGGTAAGGCTGTTGTCTTTTACTTTAATTTGATTGTTAAAGTAATGACATTTAAATTTTTTCCCTTTTCTTGAATTTTCTCTTAAACCCCACAGGGATTGCCTAAACAAGGACTGACCAACAACTGTTTTGTAGTGACGGCAACATCTCCACAGTAAGCTCTCTACTTTGGAATGGAAGCACCATCCCAAGAGGTAAGGAAACAGATGAGAGTGCAAGCTTTCTGTTGGAGATTTCATTAAATGCGAACCTGTGATGTCCACAGAATGACAAGCCAATACAAAGGTGCTGGACTCCCACTCCCCTGGGAAACGTCCCTGTGAAGTAAGAACAATAATGATGCACTATACCACATCATGTTACACATAAGTCAGTTTTTTAAAGAAAATCTTCAATTTGTCCTTTTAAAAGGTCCAGAGAAGAACTACAAAAAGAGAGAAAGCGGCAAAAAGTTGATGAGAAGGCAAAATATGAGGTAAAGTTTAGTTCAAATTCATCTGTGTGTAGTTTTGAATCATGTAATTTGTATTATGTCTGTTCACAATGCACTTTTATGCTATGCTTAATTTTTAATATCTGAAACAAAATCAGGATAGGACAAGCAGTTTGGATGTTATTTGGACTTGGGCTCATCTTTCACTTTGAAAATATCTATATTTTTACAGACTGTGTGCGCTGATGACCACACCCATGCAAAAGCAACCAAGGCACAAATTGAGGTTAATTTTTAAAATGTACACATAACTATTCATGTTGATTTGTATTTATTTATTTATGTGCAATTGACACTAAAACCATAAATGATTTTTTTTAACAAGAAAATATTTTTTTGCACAGCATTTTTTATGACAGTAGAGATGGAAAGGGTAAGATACTGAGAGATATAAAATGTTGATTATTGTTTTATGCCTTTCACCATGCAGGAAGAAAAGATACCGCCAATTTTGCAGGTAAGATTCATTCATAATCATCCGTGTCATAGCCATTCTTCTGGTGACAGTCTTGCAATGCACCTGTTTTTCTTTCATTTTCAGATGCCTTTAAATGTACTTGAAGCTGTTCTCCAAGAGGTCATACTAGCACAGGGAGATGCAGCTTACCTCACCTTGGCCTTGACCTGCAAGCACTTTAAAGCCATTGTGTCTGACTCAGTGTTCAGGAAGAGGACTCACTTTGCTTGGCTGGATGGTAAGGACCTTTGACCTTTTTCACCCAAAACATGTGAAATTAGATTTCAACTACATGAAATCAATCATTCACTTACAGGTGAGATCAATTGGGGTGTATTTTCGGAGTCATTCAGGGCAGAAAACCGGATTCCTTTTGCCGTTGTTACGTGTTCTTCCTGCAACCGGCAATGTAAAGAATGTGTGGGCTTCACCGGAAATGGAAGACGAGGAGAGTACCCTCGTTACTACTCTGATGGCATACCTGGACACTGCCATGACTGTCAGTACTGAAGGCAAGAAGAATATTACATTTAGTTTTTTGGAGAAATGGTGTTGTTTCCAGGCAATGTTACATTGATGGCTCTAATATATTAAAGAGAAAGTAGAACCAATAAAGTAGTTGTAAATATATTGTAACAGCATTGTTTAACAATTGGATAACCTTGTTTTAGGTTAAATTTGAAACGCAAGCAAAGTTAATAACTTTCAGTATTTTACATACAATGATTCATATACTTTTTGAACAATGACTGGAATAAATACAAATTTTCTTTACAAACCTTATATACGGCTAAGTTGTTTATGTTTTAACAATCAGAATCAATAGTTGTTGTTTTTTAATAAAGCAACCACATACAGAAACATGTTGTTCAGTTACAAACATGATTAAAGGTTTCCTGAGCGACGGTGGAGACCGGATGGAGGTGATGGAAACTCAGGTGAGGAGCAGTTGTTCACATCAAGCCGGACTTTATGAAGCGTCATTTGAGGAGATGAGGAGACCGGAGCCTATAGGCTGGGACAGAGGCGCATGATGAGCTGATTGGCTGGATTGAAGACTGTTAGAATTTACACATATAGTCCATGGGCCAGACCATTTTTTTGTCCATTTCAGGGTGGCAAAGTCTATCAATATTTTTTGAAAAGATACATGTCTCTAGTTAATATTTTGGTATGATAGCCCTTCCAAAATGGTAGCTGAGTCATAGTTATCATCTCATGAAGAAAACAACCCCTTTGGAAAAATTCTGTTTTTTGAGACTGGTGTATCTCTGGTTTAGGATCATGGTATGGGGATTTGTCAAAGGTCTATAATACAATATTTAGTATCATCTTAAAGGGGACACTCTTGGCTTTCATTTAAGCCATGTTTTGAGTTTCTCTGACCAACACAGAGGTCATTAGAGGTTGTTAAACCAAAGTTATTACACATTTTTCCACACCTTTTGACCAAACTAGATACATTTCTTTCACCCCAGTGGTATCCAGAGACATCAGGGACACAAGAGTTAATGACTAAAATACTCAACAGATTCTAAGGAATCAGAAAATGTATGATATGCCTACATTGTCTGTCTATGGGAGGCGATTATGAGCTGTAATTTGAAGTTACAGACTTGGGCTATAACCTTAACTGGATATGTTGGGGGTTTAGTGGGGGTTTGTTTAGCGTGTCACTTGTGTCTAGTTTGTTAGTTATAAAAACGTTAATCAGTAATAGTAGAAATGTCCACTTACATAGACTTTAGGATGCGGTATTGGCCTATTTATCAGATTTTGTGAGCTTTTCCATCATGGAGCTACACAATAGTAACCCATAATGGCCACATAGAGACATAGCAGAATGAGGGCGGAGACCACCCTCATTAAATGACTAATTCTGAGGTAAAAAATAAAACAATGATTATTTTCAGATGCTTAGACTATTATTGACAACATAATTCAGATTATGGTATTACATTTCTGCCAACAGATGATAACCTTATTCATATCGCTACCATCTACATTATGCTTGCTGATGATGTTGATTTCAATCAGGCCCACAAATTAGTTTGTTAAAAAATAAAATCAGTAAGATGTATCCATTTAGGTTCAGCATGTAACTTTTATTTAAAAATCTATGTATTTATTAAAACTATCACTATGTTGTCCTGAGACTCTCCTCCTGGCTCTGATTGGTTGTGTCAATTTAACACTGTGAGAAGGCAGAGGGGCTTGATTTTTCTTCACAGATTATTTGTCTCAGCATACTGTGACAACATGGTGACAGTTTCAACAAATATACAACATTTTTTTTTCCTAAAATGTACACACTGTAGCATTGAACTGCCTTTGTTTGGATGCTGTTCCTACCCTCTGATAGCTACATGATTTAGCTGAATAGCCTTACTCTGCACTTTAATTTCTACTTATCTGGAGCAAAGTTTAGTGCTGGTTTACAGTTACAGACCTTGAAATAGTGTTGACTTTTTGTATTTATTTTTTCAGATGACACACAGCGATTAACAGTAAATTAGGTTCTTCACCATTTGAGTATCAATCTATTTGGAAATAATCCAGTGTGTGTTTGTAAATAAGGATACTAAGACACCTGCAGGAACCAAATGTTTCATTTTAAAAACCAGAGCCGCTACCAGGTTCTATCTCACCTCAGAAAACAAACTTCAGTATTTAAGGTAACTTAAGGTGCTTTTCTACTGGCAAGTCGCGCACTGACCGGTTAGTGTGTGGTTCGGTTCTACCCCTGGTAGTGAGTTTTTCCATTATTCGCTCTGTTCCTCAATGTTGTGGGAGGCCTTTAGTGCAGCAACTGTCAATTTTCTGCTGAGGTTTGCAGTGACATTCAACCATGGAGAACCTCAAGGTTAAGGTTCAGATGGACTCAAAGATATTTCATTTTGTTTTACTGAAATCCATTGCTGGTCCTACATAATGATAAAGGCTTCGATCATCTGATTATTTTGCAATATATGAAATCGCTTTGGTCCCTACCTTGATCGGTCCGACTAGTACTACCCTTGAAGTAGATACGGAAATCTGAGAACAGCCAACCAGAGCCGCTTCTTTAGGAACATGACAGACAACGAGCCCACAGAAAGTGAGACATTATGGCCTACAGAAGCCTGGGATAAAGATGGACAGATATTTCTTTGTAGAACTTATGGAGAAAAGCTGGATAAACCCTCTAAGTCAGCATCAGTCAGACATAGTCAGTCTTTTCACGAGATTCATTGCATCACTAAACATAGTCAGTGATTTGCTGTAAGCTCCTCATGCTGGAGAAGAAGCTTATAAAAGTTCAGAACAGGTCATTTAGAAAAATACTTACCAACAACCACATTCCATGACACAATAAAAACATTCCTAAGCTTCAAAAATAGTGGGGTAACACTCTTTTACGCCACTGTTTAAGCTATCTAACAAAAGGAAAGAAAGCAGATTGAAATATTTTTGAGTGTATCATAATAGTTTAAAAAAGAAGAGACCTTCAGATTTAAAAAGTCTTTGGTCACCCACTAGATCCATTGCCTTTTCTCATGTTCATAATAACTCTAGCAGGTTTCCTCTTCCAAGAGATTTGAAAAAATCAGTTGATGTTAAATAATAGTCTTCATGGATCATTGGTGGAATGAAGGTTGTTCAAAAACTAAAGGTTGATGGCAAGACTTATAATAAGCATACTGATATTACTTTATACCTACGTAAGGATGCTGGATGTGGATTACAGCTCAGCTTTTAACTCCATCAACTCCTGACAAGTTGGTGGAGAGGCTAGAGTCCCTGGTTCTAGGAGCAGGACTGCACTGGTGGATCAGGGATTTTTAAACCAACAAACTCCAGCAGGTCCAAATCAACTCCCTTACCTTCTCTGTGGTCACACTCAGCTCAGGTATGCCCCAAGGCTGTGTCCTCAGCCCCGTCCTTTACTTCCAATTTACCCATGACTGCAAAGCCACCCAGAATAATATTGCCTTGTTCAAAAATACGGATGACTACAGAAGAGGTTCAAAGGCTAATAATATGGTAAACCAATGGTGAAGGGATAATTCCTTTACCTTAAATACCAAGAAGACAAAGGAAATAATCCTCAACTTCAGGACAAAGAGGACAATCCATCCAGGGATGAGCGTAGATGGTGAGCAAGTAGAAAGAGTCAGTAGTTTCAAATTTCTGGGAGTCTACATCTCAAAAGATTTCAACTGGACCTTTAAAACCAAATACCTCTTTAAAAAAAGCCCAGCAGAGACTCATTTTTTCTGAGAACCCTCAGGCGGTGTCGTCTGTCCAAGAAGCTGATGACCAGATTCTGTTACTGACTCACTGCTGTACAGTGTAGATACTCCAACTGTACAGCAGCAGCCAAAGTCACTGCTCTATTCCAGTTTTCCTGGAACATTTAGTTGCTTCTCCACCATTAGCATATTTAGAAGCACGAACATTAGGGTGATTGACAGCGGTAAGAGAACAACCAGTCAAAAACACCCAGTCAGGAGGAGGTTCTTAGCACTGTCAATCAACTCAAGTTCATGCTTCTAAATATGTTAATGTTGAAGAAGCAACTTAATATTCCAGGAAAACCGGGGTAGAGCAGCGCGTATATGAGGATGACTGACAGCGCTAAGACCCTCTTCCCGCTCTGATTGGTTGTGTCTGACAGAGCAGAATATTTGTTCAGATGACAGCAGGTCCACAGGCACAGGGATAAGGTAGAGGAGCTAATTCTTTTCACAGATTATCCATCTTATATTTTCAGGACATAGTGATCATTTAATTAAGTAAAAATATTTATATTTTTAATAAACATTACATACTGCAGCTTTATATAGAAAGCAGGAGACAGTCATGTTGAAGATCCTAAGGGAGTTTTTATATATTAAAAACTGAACTGACTGGACATACAAATTAATTGACTTAAAGTTATGCATTTACATATTTTTCCTTTTAAATATTTATTTTTATTTGACTATAAACTTTTATATTTTGAGCAATTTTTCACTTTTTTATTGAAAAATTACTCAAGGCAATACATTTTACTGTCAGCATACGATGACAATAAGTTCTCTGTTTTTCTGTTTATCTATATTGCCAGCTTGCTGTTACAGGTTTATGTCCTCACATTTAATAGTTTAATAGCCTACTATCTTGCTATGAATTTCTCCATCTATTAGACTATATGTGAGGACCTCCAGCATCAGAAACAGTTGGGTAACATGCAAACTACCTGATGTGCAAACAGGCTGAAGAGCACAGAGAAATATGCAAGCTCTAATGTTGCACCAAGACTGCTTTGAAATATAAGACTACATGCTGGTAAGGAAGTTTAGCCAATGAATTTAGGTGTGTATAACAAGGGACACATCTAAAAGTTGCAGGACTCTGGCCCTTGAGGAATGCAGTTTGAGACCACTGCCTTAGTCTGTTGAGTATTGCAGTAACTTCCTCCCAGGTACAGCTGGGTTAAAAGAAATGTGGTAGTAAATGAATAACAAAGGCTGTGCAATGCTGCTGGTCACCTGAAGCTTTCTATAGCTTTTGGTGGACTTCTAAATCTGCTCCTTAGTTGCATCTTTTTGGGGTTGCTAGTACCTCTAGTGGGTGGTAACACAACTAATATAATTATATTACTAAATCAGAATACTGCAAAGTCTTTAATATTATTAATTTTTCATTCTCTTAATAATGTAGAGCTAATTAAATGTCCTAAACAAAACCTTAAAGTGGTTCCAGTTTCTCTCGATGGCCAACCTGTTGAAACTGTGGTAAATTTTAAATACCTTGGGTCGTTCCTGGACAGTCAGTTCAACTGTGCTGAAAACACTGACTAGATTTTGAAGAATTGTTGTCAGAGACTCTACCTTTTAAGAAAACTTAGTGATTTTGGGGTGAATTTGGAAAAAAATCATTTTATTTATCACAAAAGAAGGGTTCGGTAAATGCACATATGAATCTGATGGGTTTGATACCTCAAAAAAGGTTAAGAACCACTGGCCTAAGGTTATCATCTGTTGGCAGAAATGTAATACAATAATCGGAATTATGCTGTCAATAGTAGCCTAAGCATCTGAAAAAAATCATTTTTTTATTTTTACCTCAGAATTAGTCATTTAATGAGGGTGGTCTCCTCCCTCATTCTGCTATGTCTCTATGTGGCCATCATGGGCTACTATTGTGTAGCCCCATGATGGAAAAGCTCACAAAATCTGATAAATAGGCCAATACCACATCCTAAAGTCTATGTAAGTGGACATTTCTACTATTACTGATTAACGTTTTTACAACTAACAAACTAGACACAAGTGACACGCTAAACAAACCCCACTAAACCCCCAACATATCCACCAGTTAAGGTTATAGCCCAAGTCTGTAACTTCAAATAACAGCTCATAATCGCCTCCCATAGGCAGAAAGTGTAGGCATATCATACATTTTCTGATTCCTTAGAGTCTGTTGAGTATTTTAGTCATTAACTCTTGTGTCCCTGATGTCCCTGGATACCACTGGGGTGAAAGAAATGTATCTAGTTTGGTCAAAAGGTGTGGAAAAATGTGTAATAATTTTGGTTTAACAACCTCTAAAGACCTCTGTGTTGGTCAGAGAAACTCAAAACATGGCTTAAACGAAAGCCAAGAGTGTCCCCTTTAATCCATCCATCCATCCATCCATTTTCTTCTGCTTATCCGGGGTCGGGTCGTGGGGGCAGCAGCTTCAGAAGGGAGGCCCAGACTTCCCTCTCCCCAGCCACATCTTCCAACTCCTCCAGGAACCCCAAGGCGTTCCCAGGCCAGCCGAGAGACATGGTCCCTCCAGCGTGTCCTGGGTCTCCCCTCCTCCCGGTGGGACGTGCCCGGAACACCTCACCAGGGAGGCGTCCAGGAGGCATCCTGACCAGATGCCCGAGCCTCAACTGGCTCCTCTCGACGTGGAGGAGCAGCGGCTCTACTTTGAGTCCCTCCCGGATGACCGAGCTTCTCACCCTATCTCTAAGGGAGAGCCCAGCCACCCCGCGGAGGAAACCCATTTCGGCCGCTTGTATCCGTGATCTCGTTCTTTCATAGATCTCTTTCCTCATAGATGAGGGTGGGAACGTAGATCGACCGGTAAATCGAGAGCTTCGCCTTTTGACTCAGCTCTCTCTTCACCACGACGGACCGGTACAGCGCCGCTTCACGGCAGACGCCGCCACAATCCGCCTGTCGATCTCCCGCTCCCTTCTTCCCTCATTCGTGAACAAGATCCCCAGATACTTAAACTCCTCCACTTGAGGCAGGACGACCCCCTGACCCGGAGAAGGCACTCTACCCTTTTCCGGCTCAAGACCATGGCCTCGGATTTGGAGGCACTGAGCCTCATCCCGGCCGCTTCACACTCGGCCGCGAACCGTTTCAGCGAGAGCCGCAGATCACGATCTGATGAAGCCAACAGGACCACATCATCCGCAAAAAGCAGAGATGTGATCCTAAGGCCACCAAAACGGATCCCCTCAACACCTCGGCTGCGCCTAGAAATTCTGTCCATGAAAGTAATGAACAGAATCGGTGACAAAGGGCAGCCTTGGCGGAGTCCAACTCTCACCGGAAACGAGCCCGACTTACTGCCGGCAATGCGGACCAGACTCTGACACCGGTCATACAGGGACCTGACAGCCCGTATCAAAGGGCCCGGTACCCCATACTCCCGGAGAACCCCCCACAAGGCCCCCCGAGGGACACGGACGAACGCCTTCTCCAAGTCCACAAAACACATGTAGACTGGTTGGGCGAACTCCCATGCCCCCTCCAGGACCCTGCTGAGGGTGTAGAGCTGGTCCAGTGTTCCATGACCAGGACGAAAACCACACTGTTCTTCCTGAATCCGAGGTTCGACTATCCGACGGACCCTCCTCTCCAGGACCCCTGAATAGACCTTACCAGGGAGGCTTAAGAGTGTGACCCCCCCTGTAATTGGAGCACACCCTCCGGTCCCCCTTTTTAAATAGGGGGACCACCACCCAGGTCTGCCAATCCAGAGGAACTGCCCCCGATGTCCATGCGATATTGCAGAGTCGCGTGAGCCAACACAACCCTACAACGTCCAGAGCCTTGAGGAACTCCGGGCGGATCTCATCCACCCCCGGGGCCCTGAGGCCACCGAGGAGCTTTTTAACCACCTCGGCGACCTCGTCCCCAGAGATTGGAGAGCCCAACCCAGAGTCCACAGGCTCAGCTTCTTCAACAGAAGGCATGTTGGTGGGATTGAGGAGGTCTTCGAAGTATTCCACCCACCGACCCACAACGTCCCGAGTTGAGGTCAGCAGCGCACCATCCCCACTGTAAACAGTGTTGGTGCTGCACTGCTTCCCCCTCCTGAGACGCCGGATGGCGGACCAGAATCGCCTCGAAGCCGTACGGAAGTCTTTCTCCATGGCCTCTCCAAACTCCTCCCACGCCCGAGTTTTTGCCTCAGCGACCACCCGAGCCGCATGCCGCTTCGCCCACCGGTACCCATCAGCTGCTTCTGGAGTCCCACAGGCCAAAAAGGCCCCATAGGACTCCTTCTTCAGCTTGACAGCATCCCTCACCGAAGGTGTCCACCAACGGGTTCGGGGGTTGCCGCCGCGAGAGGCACCAACGACCTTGCGGCCACAGCTCTGATAAGCCACCTCGGCGATGGAGGCATGGAACATGGTCCACTCAGACTCAATGTCCCCCACCTCCCCCGGAACGTGTTCGAAGTTCTGTCCCCTTTAAGATGATACCAAATATTGCATTATAGACCTTTGACAAATCTCCATAACATGACCCTAAACCAGAGATACACCAGTCTCAAAAAACAGAATTTCTCCAAAGGGGTTGTTTACTTCATGAGATGATAACTATGACTCAGCTACCATTTTGAAAGGGCTGTCATACCAAAATATTAACTAGAGACATGTATCTTTTCAAAAAATATTGATAGACTTTGCCACCCTGAAATGAACAAAAATGTCAAATTTTGGCCTCTGGATCATGGACTAATAGCATAATTTATGTATCCAGTGACTTCATTCAAAAAGGTTTTCATATAGAATCAAAATAATTCATCCACAGTGGCTCATTCTCTCTGGCGGTTACCAGCGCAACATCTACTGCCAGGATCCAACTGCTGAAGATTATTTCTTGTCAAATAAACTTTCTAAAACCTACTTTCTCTCTGTGTGAGTGTTTCCAGGTTGAAGCTACATTTAACATTTTAGATGAATCCCTTTGGGTTTTGCAACAATTGGATATTTGAGCGCAGTTTATGAATCAATTGCAACTGGTAGAGTTGATATAGAGTTTCTAAATGGAATAGTGGAAAACCAGTCCAGTGTATTATCAGTTTACATTGAATGTCACTTCCCTGGTGGGAGCCTGAGCTGGTGTGTGAGGGTTTTCTTTTGATAAAACACTTAGTCCATACTCGATCTGGTCAGAGTGAGACATCTCTCAGCCACTCCAGAGCTTTGAAGAGGAGGAAAGCAAAAGGAGCTGCCAGGAAAATAATCCAGAGTGAGGACTTCACCGAGGCTGGATTTACAGGGCAGCAACACGGCCGTCTGTGCAGCAGCACCAAATATCAGGGCTGCACACTCAACTGCGTTATACGCTTCAAATTCTCCTTTATCATTCACAGCAAACTGACTTCATTCCTGATTTAAGTTGAGCTAGAAAAAAATCTGTGTATATTTTTGTTTTATGATTGTCTATTATTTTTGCTTAATATATTTTATTAAGATGTGCCTTTATGTAATTAGGGTGAGTGAACTCTAAATTTAAGATAGTAATTCAGTTCAAAAAGTGAAATGATGTATAATGCTGCTGATAATTTTCAAATGTCTGATTCTGATCGTTTTTGATCGTTTATCTCAACTGAAGAAAACATGATGTGAAATTGAATGTCCAGAAAACTCAGTGGACCAGAACCAGCAGATGGCGCCGTAACCTGTCAAGCTGTGTGATTGACCATATATTAAAAAAAATTCCCTTCTCACCCTCCACGGGCTCTCTCTCTCTCTCTCTCTCTCTCTCTCTCTCTCTCTCTCTCTCTCTCTCTCTCTCTCTCTCTCTCTCTCTCTTTCATCCTCTGAGCTCGGGTCCTCTACCAGAGGCCTGGGAGCTTGAGGGTTCTGCGCAGTATCTTGGCTGTGCTTAGTACTGCATATTTCTGGACTGAGATGTCTGATGTTGTTCCTGGGATCTGTTTTAGCCACTGCTCCAGTTTGGGGGTTTCTGCCCCGAAGGCCCCGATGACCACAGGCACCACTGTGGTCTTCACCTTCCAGTTCTTTTCCAGTTCCTCCCTGAGGCCCTGGTATTTCTCCAGTTTCTCATGCTCCTTTTTCCTGATGTTGTAGTCACTTGGTATAGCTACATCCACCACAACGGCTTTCCTCTGTTCTTTATCTACCACCACAATGTCTGGTTGGTTCTCCATTACCATCTTGTCTGTCTGGATCTGGAAGTCCCACAGAATCTTAGCTCGGTCATTCTCCACCACCTTTGGGGGTGTTTCCCACTTCGATCTCGGGGCT
This sequence comes from Poecilia picta, assembly GCA_033032245.1. Classification (NCBI taxonomy): domain Eukaryota; kingdom Metazoa; phylum Chordata; class Actinopteri; order Cyprinodontiformes; family Poeciliidae; genus Poecilia; species Poecilia picta. The sequence continues at coordinate 28,314,768 of CM065364.1, read as the reverse complement.
TCCAGTCCATATTCTGCACAGATGTTCCTGTGGATCTTGGATGTTTCATCCTGGACAGTGACTCTCACACTCACTAGTCCTCTGCCTCCTTCCTTACGGCTGGTGTAAGGAATCATGCATGATCGGTGATCGGCGATCATTGGCTCTGTTGCCGATACCGATCACCTGCATCTCATTTCTCAGGCTGCCTGTGCAGCTGGTCTCCTCTTTCCTTCACACTGCGCAAACGCGCAGCAACAAATCCTAAGCAATGTGTAACTATAATGCACTGAGTGAATGAGGAAGTTTGCGTGTTGCGGCGGAAAATTGAAGCAGGTCAAAATACATCAACACGACGAATGTAAGATGGGATAAAACTATGTCATACTTGATGGAGTTTGGCTACATCGAGGCTCACTGCAGTAAAAAAGACATATGGAGGATCAGACAGCAGGTAAAGCAGCGCAGCTACAAACACTCACCCGGATTAGCATGACGGTCAGAAAGCTAAACAAATAACCTGAAAATAATTTAAGTCTTGGAGCTGCAATGTAAGACGCTGGTTCTGCTCTCGCTGTTGAACCGCTGCTCCGCTACAGGTAGTAATATTTAATATTTAATAATATTTGACAGACGAAGCCGCTTCTGCTCCACCTGGTAGTGACTCACACCGAACCTGTTTAAAGCTGCAGCATCTAACTTAAAAAAATAAATTTTACATACTTATTAAAACTTTCGCTGTCCTAACATGAGACAGATAATCTCTGAAAAAATAATCGATCTCCTCCCTGTTCTGCATAATTACTCCGCTCAGTCAGAAACAGCCAATCAGAACTAGCAGTAATCAGCTAGCCGCCATGCTAACAGGAAGTTTTCATTCAGTAACTCTGGATTGATTATTGTAATGGATCCTGTTTTTGCCTTTGAATGTTAAGTTTTTTACTTGAACTTTTTGGCAATGTTGAGAGGTTTTATTTTGGCTCTGGTTAAGCTGGAGTCCTTAGATGTTAGAAGGCCGAGGGAGGGGACCTTGGCCATCTGACCCTGGGTGATGGACGTTTTATCACAGGGCATTGAATGTCACTTCCCTGGTGGGAGCCTGAGCTGGTGTGTGAGGTTGAGAGGTTCTAACTAGAAATAGTTAGTCTCATCTGACCGCATGACTCGAGATGAGAGCCATGCGTTAATTAATGACACATTAATTAACAATCTGATATGTAGTGAGAAAATGTCATGTTTCAGTTGTTGGCTGTGTTTCCATGACTTTGTGTTTTCCTGGTGTAACGCTCTTTTAAATGCCTTGTTGTTGAAATGTGATATATAAATAAAATTTGATTAGATTTTTTGATTTGGGGGTTTTCTGTCCGAGGCCACGTTCTGCCCAACCGGGGTTTTGAAGGGATCCATTTTGGTGGCCTCTGGATCATGCCTCTGCTCTTTGCAGATGATGTGGCCCTACTGGCTTCATCAGGTCGGGATCTACAGCTTTACTGGAACAGTATGCAGATGAGTGTAAAGTGGCCAGGAGGAGGATTATTTGGGTCAGGGAAGATTGTCCTGACCCAAGTGGAGGAGTTTAAGCATCTTAGGATCTTGTTCATTGTTGGAGTTCATTCATTTCTGTCTCTGTTCCACCACCCATGTTCTTTAACCAGTTTCAGGACCCGACCAGAACCACTCATTGTAAATGACCTTGAGAAATAATGAGATTTGATCATATATAAAAATAAGCTTTAATGCTAAAAGATGATCAAATTTCACAAGCGTCAGCATTGGGCCAAGTGACAAGAAGCCAAGTGAGGCAAAGATTGTATCAAGTTTAGCTTTTTATTCATCTCTGCAATCTGGACCCTCCCTAAACGGTACTCTAATCAGTTTTTGTCTGTTTACGTATGACTGCCAGCAGTCACATATAAACATGGAACTCTGGATGACCTAAAAAATAATTTTTAATATCTAAGAAATCAAAACTGCACAAACAAAAATTTGAACGGCACAAACCTGCACAAACTGAGCACTAACCATTCAGACCATTTGCTGGATTTTTTGACCTGGGTTGGGTGTCAGCTTCACACAGCTCAAAAATCCAGCCTATTTATAGGCGGAACAACAGCACCAAAAATTAAAGTAATTACATGACCAAAAGAAATTATCCAAACTCCAAAATATATTAACAAAAGGTCATTCAACTAAGAAAGCAAAGAAAAGAAATAGACAAAAATCATAATGTGCCCAAAGCACATAACAATTGTGCTTCATTAAATACGTAACAGTATTTATTTATTTCAAAGTCTATTTGATAGGGACAGACACACATTTACATAGACAAACTGAATGAAACAGCAGTCCCATGTTAGCATCACGGTGCAATAGCAACAGCTAATTCGCAGCACTTGTCCCTAGATGGGCTTTTTTTTTAAAAAAAATAAATAAATAATAATAAAAAAAATAAAATAAATTTACTACCAAAGTATTTCACAAGATCATATGTTCTATTTACATCAAATTTTACTATTGTACAAAGAATATGACTTATTTTCAGTTGCCTTGATCTGCAACAGCTGGAGAGCCAGAGAAGAAACTAGCAGAATGTCTCCTTTAGTTCTTCATTCATCTTCTTCATTTTCCTTTGGTAAGAATCTTATCAGAAAACCTTTGCTACGTTGCAATATCTTTGGCCCAAGGCTTGACTCAAAACTGCGTCTGTGGCACCACCTGGCTGTAACTTCCAAAGTGTAACTGTGCTGAATTAGTTTGCAGACGGACAGTACTGGGCGCTCAAACTATCAAACTATTGTCAAGCATATTGTTTTCAAAATAGGATTGTTGATGAGGAAAAATATAAACCTAATATTTAAGTTACATAAAATCTTTTAACTTTTTTTTATTTTCCTTGCAGCAGTAGAGAATAGCCCCAAATCTAAACATGTCACACAAGCAGAAGAAATAAACTGAATTTGGACATTTATGGATAAGTATGGAAAGCCACAAGAAACACAAATCAATCTTCTAAAAAGACTTTAAATTGATATTAAATTTGGACTGAAGAGTTTATGGAAAACCACAAGTGCCACAATTCCATCCATCCATTTTTTTACACCCTTTGTCCCTAATGGGATCGGGAGGATTGCTGGTGCCTCTCCAGCTAACGTTACAGGTGAGAGGTGGGGTCACCCTGGACAGGTCACCAGTCTGTTGCAGGGCAACACAGAGACACACAGGACAAAAAAAAACAAGCACACACACCTAGGGGCAATTTAGAGAGGCCAATTAACCTGACAGTCATGTTTTTAGACTGTGGGAGGAAACTGGAGTACCTGGAGAAAACCCACCATGCACAGGGAGAACATGCAAACTCCATGCAGAAGGTCCTGGGCCAGGAATTGAACCCAGAACCTTCTTGCTGCAAGGCAACAGCTCTACCAACCACTGTGCAGCCCTGCCACAATTCCATCTTCTAAAAACCCCAAAATTGATTTTATACTTGAGGATATAGCATTAACAGGCTTTTATGACTGTGCTGGAACCTGGGGTTCCCACTATTGTTAAAGCTGTACAGAACCAGATGAAAATTTTGACACCTGTTATTCCAGTGAACAGAAACCTGTTCTCAGAAGGAAAATGTCCATAAATGTCTTTATGGGGGCTGAAATATTCTGGCAAAGGAGGAGGGCAGATTTCCAGAATGTGAACATAGACATATGAAACAGATGCAACACTTTCAGCTACCTTTTCTCTAACCTGTGTCAGTTCATAGCATTAGTGCTAATTGCAGGGTAGAATGATTGCCACATTTAGATTTGCAGCTTAGGTTTTGAACTGATGAATAAAACTGCTTGAACACTGATTTATTAACAAAGTCTGTGCTCCTCTTTTTTTCTTTCAAATCTAGAATCTGGACAGTTTAACAATTATATCTCAATAATTTAATACACTGCTTATTATGTGATTATAGTCATGTTTTTAAGTTAGCATGTTTTCATTATTGAAATATTAAAATGGTCACAGTGATTCTTCTGTGCTGGATAATACTTAGTAGGTATTTTCCAGATTATAACAAATCTGGAATTTTGTGTGGAATTGTCTTTTTTCCCCACCATCTTCTAAATGATTTTCTCTCAAAGTTACAGTCAGAAACTCCTCAAACTGACCTTTGAGAATTAAACAGATACTGATAGGTAATAAGATTTTGTCAATGCAGTTGGTTGCTTTGCTATGATGTTTTTGATTCTTGATTTTGAAGATTGCACTTGACATCAAAGACAATAATGCTTGTTTGTTTCATAATGGGTTATTGTGTCATGTTTTGATGGTGTAAATCACTTTGAACTGCCTTGTTGCTGAAACGTTCAATGCAAATAAACTTGACTTAAACTCCCTGGAGGGAGCGTACGCTCATCTACAGAGGAATCAGTTTCATTGACTGTCTGACATTAATTTGATTGCTAGACATTAAAGTCATTTAAAGAAACTTATTTATACCACTTTTTTGGCCTGAAAAAAATCCATCTCTTCTAATTCACAGAACAAATTCTCCAAAATCTTTATTCAGATAATTTTATTAACATTTATTCCTTCCACAAATGAAAACAGACAGTGCACGTTAACATCTACTGAAGATGAGAAGCTAGAGAGACTGAAGATCTCCAAGAACTTCAGTCTGAACTGATGTCAGACATCAGTATATTTCTACGTGCATGTTACTCTTAATTCATCCTCTTTTCATTATTTTTACACAATAAATGTGTGCTGGACATCAAACAGCTTTATCTGCACCATCCCGAACATAAACATTTAAACTAACAGAAGACAGTAGTACATAACAAGAAGTACGTCTCCTCTGCTCGACTCAATGATTGTCACACCTGTATGTGCAAAACCGTGTTAAGGGTTAAAAACGAGCTCAGTTTAATCTCCCGACTCCTCAGTGCAAACAGAAAGCAACAACACAGAAGATCAACTGGACTCAATAAATTCCCATGATGAAGGCACATTTGTGGTTAAAATGCAAAACATCTGGCTAAAAAAAATTTAATTAGCTCCCTTGCAGTCAGAGCTGAAGCATTTTTCTAAAACCCAACTAAAATCACTGCAGTTTCTTTCCACTGCTGTAGCTGATGAAAATAAGACGTATAAAATAGCTTGGCTGAGATGACCACAGTGGGGAAAAATCTGCATATGTAAAAAGCAGTTGATTGTTTTAACAAACTTTAAAAAGTCAGCGATCATCTTTGGCTGAGTGTTTTGTAAACCTTTCAGTATAAAATTCCATTTTGTATCTTGTTCCATATTCTGAGCAGCTGAGTCAGTGTCTCAGAACATAAGTATTTTTATTTATTTTTGGGAGTGTGTCAGTGTTGCTCGTCTTGAAGCAGAGGGGTTCGTTCATGAGTTGAAGTGCTGGTGTTTTCCCTCGGTAAGGCGTCTCCTTCACATGTCTTTCTCTGTGAGATGAACACAAAGAAATTATTCACCGTTCACATGATAAATTAAATGACAAATTAAATGCCAAGACTTGCAAGCATTTCTCTGAGGTTCTGTGTAAAAGTACTTTGAACCAACTTTCAACCTTTGATTTTTTTTTATAGTTTCTGCATCTTAAAATTTTGACTCTTTGCAATCTCTAAATGTTTTCAGTCCTTTATTTATGAGCCTTGCTGTTGTAATTCTAACCTGTTCAGAAAACAACTGAACAATAAGCAAGAAATTATACATTTAGATGGCAGAAACCTTAATGGAGCTTTTAAAGGGGCAGTATTGTGTGTTTTCTAAGCACATAAAGCCATTTTACAGAACAATCAAGTAAATACATGTTACCTTCAGTTGTTATAAAAACGCCTTGTATATCAAATATGACTTAAAAGAAATTCAACTTGAAATTGGGTCTCCGTTTCTGATAAAATCTTGCTCTTTCTCAAACAAATGGCTGCCAGGGGAGATTAAAAGATTTCTGAAATATGCATGAAAGAATCCAGGCAGCACTCCAGTTGTGTTTTTGATGAGGGAATAACATTATAAGATAATGAAACATTTTTTTTAAAAAAAGTACATTTTAAACACTGCCCCTTTAACCATCCTTGGGATGAAAGTTCAACACTAGTAGCAGAATAAGACCAATTAACCATTAAATAGGTTGGACCGCTATCAGGTGGGGGGATGTAAATCATCTGGCTTATGGTTGGGATGAATTTTCATCAGAGCAGACTGAGACTCAGTGATGTTATCATCATTCTCTGTTATAATATTTGAGCAGGGATTACTTAATTTCCACAGATGTGACACAACAAGATTCAACAGGGGATCAAACTGAAGTATCAGATGTGTAAAACACTGATACTGCATTGGCATCTACTCTTTTTACATCACTGTGACAGCTGTACTGCTAATTTAGACCAGAGTTCTATTGCTGTTGTTTTCCAGCTGACAAATCAGACAATCCAGAAGTGATGTATGGCTATTACTGTTGAGAACGGAGGCAAGGAAGGCTGAGGATGTTTACCTCTGTGGTCATGCCAAGATTGTTTCAAACGTAACTAGGTTTGGCTAAAAACCTAACTAGGTTCGTTTTTAGCCAAGCGATAACCTATGCCCCTTTTCCACCGACCCGGCCGGCCCGGCTCCGCTCGCTTTGCTTGCGTTTCCACCGGCCTTTTTAACCGGGCTGGCGCTGCTATTTTAGGTCCTGCTTCAGAGCAGGGTCAGCAGAGCCAGCCCGGCCAGCACTGGTGACGTAAGCTTCGCTGCTGTTCACTGATTGGCCGAGGGCGTGCTGAAGACGCTGTAAAGCATGAAATCTCCGGCGGATAACAGCTGTTCTTCTGCGTGCAACAATCGCAGCATCCTGAGCATTTCTTCCACTGCGCCTTTCTTCCTGAAACTTCAGGAAGATCCCAATAAGTTTAAAAAATAGCAACAACACGGACCCAACATTGTCCATAGCTCTCTCCTTTCATTATTTTCCAAGGACGCAAAAGTCTAGAGGCGTGGCTTGCAGCGCCCCCTTCGCTCCCCCTGAACGCAAGGAGGCGTTCCTCTCTGCACACCAAACATGGCCGGTGGAAACGGAATACATTTTTTACAGAGCCGAGCCGAGCCGTGCGGAGCCGGGCCGGCCGGGTCGGTGGAAAAGGGGCACTAGTTTGCTTGCGAATGATTAGGTCAGGTCCAGTGTTGCCCCCTGTGGAAGAGCTACCATCAAGCAAGAAAACAGACAACAAAACAAAAGCAGACATGGTGTTCATTTCCTCTGCAGGTGTTGGACATTAGTAATCACTCCCAATGTACCGTTTGCTATGTGTATGCCTTTGAGTGTGAACCTACCTGATTACCTCATACTTTTGTCCTGTGTTTCAAAGCCATGTGAGTCTTTACCCTGCCCACTACTGGTTGCCTAAAAGATGATCAAATTGCCTTACAAATTGGCCAATTAGAAAATATCAAAGAAAAAAATTGTGTTGTAATTCAGTTAGAGATTTCAGGGATTGTTCGTGCACGGATTATTTTCTGTGGGTGATTGAGTGCGTCATGCAGTGAATTACGAGGGCAGACAATTGGTTATATCTCAGGCATGATTAGTCGGAAGTCAGAAGGACTTCCAGGCAGAGTGGTCGTTTGGAACAGTCTACATATGAATTATGATGCAACTCTGTATGTTAAGGAATCGGCTGATTCATTTTGCTACGTAAAAATTTCAGGCACACTGAAAGAGGACATATTTCTCTGAAATTGTTGCAGTGATTTAAAATAATTATAGAAGATATGATGCACAAATTCTATTGTAGGATCATTTCTGAGATTTTTCACAGGCACCTTGGATCCCCTCAGTGCTGCAGTGCCTTCCTGAGGTGATATGAGGCGACTTCCCCACTTTGCATTCTTACTCTTATTTTAGGTTCTTCCTGTTTTAGAGTACATCCTGTAATTTCTCCCAGTGTCTTCTAAAACAATCAAACTCCACATCACTCATAAAAATTTTATTTACAACTATTCCTATACTTATACTGTGAGACTGCTTGGGATATGGAAAAAGGAAACTAATTTTTTTCCATCTGTAACAAAGGAAATCTCTTGATGAATTAAAGCCATGACTAAATAATGCATGGAGGTTTTTCCTTTTTTTTAAAGCCTTTTTTTGTGCTTCCCAAAACAGCAGAGGAATAAAATTGCAGGTAAAGCAGCCGAACTTAATCACAATTAGGCAGCAATTGTGGCTTCATTACTTTTCTTTCCAAACTACCAGGTTAGAAATACAAAGAGCTCATACATTTTTACTGAGCCAACTTGCCAAATCTACTTGGGCTTAAATGATTAATCAGCTTAACCATGATGAATGGATTATTGCAATCATAGTCAACTAATTTAATAATCAATTAATTGTTAGCTGGAATGTGTGTACAGGCTCAAAAATGTGTCATTTGCTGAAAAAAACAATACTTTCAGAGCACCAAGTACGCCAAACCTTACATTTAACATGAAAAAAATCTTTTGTTCTTTTTAAAACCTCACAAGTGCCACAGTTTTAGTTTTGCCAGGTTCAAATTACTGTAAAAAAGCCAATTTCTCTTTTAAATAAGATAACATTTTATTGCCTAAAATGTACAGCAGTTCTTTAGTGAATGCTTGATCATTTGTAGCAAAGCATACTTTCATCTGCAGCACACATTTTTTTGTTGACTATTTTTTTGGATTAAGCACCTTTTGCTGTGCAATTATTAAACAATTAATAATTGGACATTTGTGAATGTTGTGAACTAGGGCTCCAAAAAACAATGAATTGTTAATTGATAGATTAACAGTTAATCTATCAATTATTCAATTGTCACATTCTGCAGATTTTAGAAAACTATGATATTAGAGATGGCTACTTACTTAAAAGATTAAAATAAACATATAATTAAATTCCTTTTTCATTTGCCACATGATGTTTTGCTGGCATTTCTAACCAGATGCCTCTTTTGTCTATTTCTCACTACAGGAAGTATGAAAGGTTTAATGAACTAATGACTACTGTATTTCACAGAAGTAATGAGTGGCCATATTATTCCATGTACAATACTGAAACAGAAACTAAAGAAAACCTTTTGGCACCATTTGGTGGAATCCTCACCCTGTTGAACTTGATAACTGTCCGTTCCTACTGGAGGGGAGGTTCAACCCCCAGTCCTTATGTTCTATATATACTGTTCATATATTGTGTATAAGAGGGGGTCTGAAAGTTTATTGCTGCACAGTGAAACAAATATACATCTATAATAAACCAAGCCTAATTATGGTGACTTCCAAGTTATTGAAAAGCTGCCATGGGGCCTTTTTTCTATTTTACGACATTGTCTTTATCCATTTAAAGCCCCTGATTAACTGACAATCAAAAACTTGTGCAATGATTTGGAAAGAGAATTTAAAAAAATATGTTTCATATCAATTTGATCATTAAAGTTCAAAAGTCAATGATTGTAAGTTGGAAAGCTGTTTCTCAGTTTGGATGATTTGTATGAGGCGGTTGTACAAACCCAAGAATTCTCAAAGAATAGAGAAGTTGCAGCTCTATTACTAGACTTCTGTAAGCAAACGAAGAACCTTTGTCAAACATATTCAAATCTTTTACAGTTCAGTAAAATATTCCATTTAGTTTTATTTTCCATGCTGCTGGCTGTTCGCCACAAATACGATACATACCACAAAAATTGCAGAGGAAGGTAATCTGTTAACATTACACCAACTAAATTGGAATTTTTACTTATTAACCTCCAAAGCTTTTTCATGTTATTTTACAACACTACACATGACTCGTTTCATAACACAAAGGAACGACAGAGATAGATAGATGGACACTTTACCGATGGACTGCATTAGCTTGTTTTATCAGTTTTCGACCGTTCAGTAATTCATCAGTGATGATGTCATTAGTCTGCGCTATAAATTACTAAAAACAACAACGAACATGTTCAGTATAGAACACAATAAAGCAGAAGAAGAACGAAATATCCGCTCTCGTATGTTTCCTGTTCGGCTATCAGCAGTCCAATCAGAGAGCAGCTGTGTGTAAAACACAGATGACTTTGGCCTTTCTGATTAACACTACTGCGTAATGTCACCCACTAATTTAGCCATAACAGATATGCTCTCATTTACGAGCTAACGATGATGAGATAAAGAGGTAGGAAGAGTAATCAGCAGCAGCTGGGGAGGGGGGGTTTCAACAGCCAGCAGCTCTGGAGAGATTTGGACTTTTTACTCTCCTTGTCAGGTTAGTCAAAGCAGGGTTCATAGTTTAACTTGTAGACAAACAAAGCATGATCCTGGAAGGAACAGGAGCAACTGTACATCTTCAGTAACAGCTGTGATGGAAATATTTTCCTTTGTGGAAAATAATTCCCATAAATCTGCCTGTTCTGCATCTGGCTAAAATCGACAGATACACAAAGTTGCTGAAGACTTATACTGTCCATCCTCAGCATATCGTGCATTTATGAAAAGCCTAATTATGCCATTGAGCCTCAGTATAGTCTCTCCTGCTCCTTTGCTCCATCCACTAGTTGGAAAACATGCAGCGAGCCACAGGCAGAGTATCAATGGCAGCAGCTGGCTGTGGAGGATTCTTACCTTGGCTTTGTAATACACCAGGGCGGCCACTATGGTGGTGAGCAGGCCGAGGGCTATGAAGATGTACTGCATGTACTCCATGACAGCAGGGAGAATAACCAGGTTAGTGTGGAACGTAGTGAGGATCGGTCCATCAATGTATCCGTTCTGCAGAGGCAAAAAGGCGAAAGGGATGCAAAAACCGTTTTACTCTCGACTTGGTTCAGAAAAAAAAAATCTGGTTATTTTACCCATATTTAAGGGGGAAAAAAAACACTAACGTAATAAACACTATGTATCCTGCAACTTCCATTCACCAGCCCAAAATAACCAAAAAGGGAGATTTAACAATTTCTGAAAAGTCAAAGCTTTGCTCTGTTTCTGTTAAGACATAGAATTGTGTCAATTATAGAAAAATAAATGTGTTTAATGGAAACACACCAATTTTGAAAAAAACTAATTTTTCAATAAAACACTTTTGCACTGGGAGGAGGTGGCTTTCAGCCATATCAAAATAGATGCATTTCACAAAACTGTAATGGAAAAATGTATTTTGGATCACAGGTGGATATTGATACTGGTGAAAACAAAGAAAACAACAGAAAGTAGTAGGAGGAGGAGGATTTGTTTTTGTTATTTTGGACAATGTGCAGCTGTCTCTCCCGGGATTACAAATTTTGATTTATTGTTATCAATGATAAATTTCAGGTGCTAGTTATAAAGAAAAACAAAAAACAAAATAAAACTGGCAGGATAATTGGAAATGTTAGTTTTACAATTTTCTCTACTTTTGTTTTCCACATCAATAAATGTTTTAATATCAATAAATATTACTAAATTCAAAAATATGGATAAATGCAGTTACTGTGTGCAATTTAGTGATACAAGTCAGACTTTTTTGGCCTCCTGAAGAAACATATTTGAAATGGGAATGTTTCTCAACAACAACGTTTGTGTCTGTGGGGCTATGAATGCTGTGCCATGCATTCACTGACATACAGTTACCTGAAAAATAACTAAAATACCCTTTGTCATAATATAGTTTTTATTGTTATTCCAATAGCACCACAAAATGTCATGATGAAATTCTTAGTCCATGTTGCCCCGTCTACTTTCAAACATCCATCTATATGCAAATGATCTACAAAATGTGATAAAGTTCCTAAACTAAATGTAAAATAAATGTGCTTTTTATAACATTCTAATTTATTGACTGGATCTGTAGGCATCAGCCTCTCCAGACGCACAACATCAGCAGCTTACCTCCTCAAACCACAGCATGGGCATCACCACCTCAGAAATCTTTCCAGTTTCTCTACAAGGTCAAGAACATAAAACTTCAAACACCACTACAAAGAAAGCAGGGTTAGACAGGTAGGGAGTGTTTACAATGATAACAAGACAGTAAAATAAACCACAGGTGATTAAATGGACAATGTGATCGTTCATAAGTCTTACGTAATTCCTGATATTGCCTTCATGTAGAGGTTAAGCTGTAGGCGTATGGACACATTCAAAGGGACACCTGTGAGCTGTACACACACCACACACACACACACACAAAACAGAAGTCACACAGGGGGGATAAAATACATGTGGATATTTAGTTATCAGTAATTATGCAAAGATTATACATGCTAAAGAAAAGGAGGAAATCCTTATTGCCAAACTGGGATGGGAAACGTAAAGCATTTTACACGGAGAGCAGCTTTCAAGCATGTGAACATGCTGTGAAGGGGGAAAGACGTCAGCAACGACCTTAGCGAAGCAACTATTGCAGTCCATCACACTGGGAAACCATTAGCAGATATCTGGAGTTCATTATTTAGAGTAGAGAAAGACTATTCACCAGTGGAAAACATGTGACGACAGTTTTAAATGTTGACAAGTCTCCTCCAACATTCACACAGAAAAGAAAAGCCAAAAAGCAACAGCTCAGGCTTCACATGGCTTAGCTTCAGTGATGTAGCAAGCTGCCAAAGTCGTGGGGGGGATTGTGGCTTGTCTGTAAAACCTTCCTGAAAAGTTGTATTAATTTCTGATCATTATTTCTTTCTATAAGTACCATGGGTTTCATCTTTATTAAAAAACTCATCTTTATTTTGAAGGGCACTGGAAGTAATGCGCTATATCTATTCGAGCTAGTTTAGCACTAACTCACAGTCTGAGCAATGTCTCCGGTTTCTTCTGTGTGGGTTAAGGGGAAGAGAGACTGGAGAAGCACTTTTTAATATCTTAACTTCAGTTGAAAAATTTTTCTTCCTGATCAATCCTTTATTTAGTGTGAATAAAGACGAAGCTTCAGACTTATGACCAACAAGGTTGGTTAGTGATCCAGTCGATGTTGAGCCTCTTAGTCAATCTTTGAGCCACCACTACACCCTTCAACGGATCATGTAGCAGGATAGTGTTCGTTCCACTGGCTGACACCACTAACAGCGTTTCAAATGGCCATACCAAAATTGGTGAATGCTCACACGGCATGTTTTTTTTTTGTAATGACATCACATAAGCAAACTTTCTCACATGTGATTTTAATTGCATTTGTTATCTGAATCAACACAATTGCAAAATTGTGTTTTTTTCGGCATTGGCACAATGTTGATAAAGTTTTGGGTACATTTGTAATGGAAACACAGCTACGTAGAGCGCATATTGTAAGCTTTTCTTCACTTGACAATAAGTAGTATATCACAAAGTCATTGTCCATTAGTCTTGAAAAGTTAGAAAATCATGTTTGAGGTGTTGAAACTCCAGTTAGATCAATTATCGCCAATGGAGCAGCCATCTTGTTAGAATTACTCCAAGAGAGCAGTGACAGCTCATCCACAAGGTCACAAAAGAAGTGAGAACATCAGAAGCACTGCAGGTCTCACTTGACTCAGTGAAGGTTTGTGTTCATCAAAAAATACCCTCTGAGCAAACTCCAAGCTCCCAAACCCTACTGAATGAAAGGAACACACAGGCTTGCCTACCATTTGCTAAAAAAATAATGCACTAAAAACATTCTGCCAACTCACGACAGAAAATGGGACTGTTGGAAAATGCACTGGTACTCCTTCCAAAAACCCCAAGAAACAAGATTTTCATGGCTTGAGACACTTGGAAGACAAATAAGTAAAATAAGACACAGTTATGACTTGGACATTTTTCTGGCAGAACAAACAGACGCACCTCAGATCAGACTTTAGGCTCAGAACCAGACAACTGACAGCAAAATACAGGACTCAGTCCTCAGACATGTGGTTCTGATAAAAAAAGCAATATAAATCAGGTCAGATGTAGGAATGAGAGGAGGATGATTAGGGGTAAACAATAAGAATGCAACTGGGGGCCAGTGACAAGCAGCCCACCTGACAAAGTACACATGAATGTCCTGCTATAAGAGCTTTCATGCACTTTGGCACCGATTATACAACTTTCTGAAACATTCCGCAATCCATTATTAAAGGTGAGTACTTTCCATTCTAGTACAACTGTGTTTGTTTAAGAAGATGACAGAGAAAATCTGATTTATATTCTTTGATATGGGACCTGCCTTCAGATGGGTTAAAACAGAATGATACTGTCTAATGTCATCCGCGTGGAATAATTTCATATAACTAAACCCTTAGAGAAACTTCCAGTGTCCATTTCTCTCATGCAAATGAAGCCAATGTTGAATTTTCTAGGAATTTAGTAAATTAGGAGGAAAATATTAGAAAAATCTTGCTGATCTGTGGACAAGCTTTCCAACTATTAATAATAGGAATACACAATACCAAAACAAGTGAGGAAGCCAACATTATCCAACATGCAGCAACTGAAACGCAACAGTTGACTTTACACAGCATGCCCTAGCTCAAGAGTACATTCAACAAAAGCTCCCCTACACCTTTTCCTCTGTGAATGTTTGTCCAGCAGATCTCCGACTGTGAATAATATAATTCAAGCCAAGATGTGGGGAAAATAAATATGATCCAATTATTCCCATCTGCCATGTCTTTGTATGTTTATAATTGTATATCTAATACTTTCAACATCTGTAAGATGTTGAAAGTATTGGATATTACTTTAGAACCTAACCTTGCTTTAAATCTCTGGCGTGTTCTTTGATCTTCATGAAACCGTTTATTTCATGAAGAAAGCAATCGTCACCAAGGTTTCTCGATTGCTTTTGCTGTCAAAATCATTATCTGCATTTAAACTAACCATAAACGTGCACAAATTGAAATCATGAAAGTAGATTTGCTTAAGGGAAACATGGCAGTTTTGAAAATGTTTTTCAATAAAAGGTTTTTGTGGTGAGATGAGGTGGTTTCTCAGCCACATCAAAATAGATGTATTTTGCAAAACTGCATTGGAGACATGTTTTTGCTTCAAGTCACATGATGAATAGCCCAAAGTTGCTGCTGGCAAAAACAATGAAGGAGGAAGTAGGAGAATGATGGTTAGTTTTTGTTTTTTTCAGACAATGTGCAGCTGCCTCCAACAGAGCTCTCACAGCATCACACACAGTTCATAAAAGTTGTGTCATTCCAACATGATTATTCCATAGTTCTTCTGTAAAATTTCCAACTACAATTTCCCCAAAACGCAACATACGTAGGCACTCCCAAGTATAAGTGGCTTGTAGCTCCAACAGCTGAATAAGACCCCAATGTCTCCTCCAATGGCTGATAATAGGTGGTAGAACCATGGCTGAATTATGAACTCATGTTTACATGCCATGATTTTTAATGACTTATCGTGTACTCAAAATTGTTCACATGCGCTTTTAATTTCATTTCTTATTTAATGGAAACACAGCAATTGCAAAATTGGGATTTTTTGACATGAGCACATTTGTAATGGAAATGCAGCTAGTGTTTTGTGGTGTTATTTTAGAAATATTTGCAAGGAGAAGCAAATGTTACCCAGAGTGTTTCATTCATAACTCTAGGTCAATGTAGAAGAGGAAGTTTTAAATAAACACTGACTCCATCTTCCAAGCTTTCATCTTTGTACACAAGCTGCTTTCTTATCAAAGATCGATTATTATCTTTTTATTGGAATCACAGAGTTCTTTACAACCTCACAAACAACGGCAATTAGAAGCAAATAGCCCAATTTCCAATTACCTTATCGCTTTCCATGTCATCGTAAAAAGATAAGGTATATGAGGTTTACACGGGTAAGGTTGAGTAAGAGCAATAGCTGTGTTCTGCCCTATCAATCCTTGCATCAAGCGTCAGGTGAGACAGCAGAGTGACTACCAACAACCTGACTTGCAGGTTTATCAGCAGTAAAGTTTCATGTTATCAGAATCATTTTCCTATGACACGTCCATGAGAGAAAAAAAAACAAACAAATTAACTTTAAACCTCAACTTTAAAGTTAGTTTGGTGATGTTTGGTTTGGCTGCTCATCACCACACTGCTCTCATTGTTGACTGGCTACAACACGACACATTCTGATCGTCAACTTTCTAATAGTTTTTAGATATACTGTATATAAAGCCCATTTAGGGATAAGTGCTGCAAATTAGCTCGCACTATAAGCACTAGGACACAAGCTGCTGCTGTTGTGTTTAGTCTGTCTATGTGCGTCTGTCCCTACCAAATAAACCTAATAAGGCTTGGAAGTTAGAAATGATGCCAACTTCTGAAGTCCTAAAACCTGCAATAAAATCTTAACAATAGGATGAAAACTTTAAAAGAGAAACAAATTCCTTATCCATTATCTAAAGATTTTACTCGTCTTCAGCAGCAAAACAGGCCTACCGTTCACCTTGACAAAATTAGCCCGTGATTGCAATCAGACCATCTTTGTTCAAGATCCCAGCAGTAGACGTCAAGGACATCAGAGGTTTAAATGTTTGATCAGCAGTTTGAGTTCATATTCCGGTAGCCTTTCTTACGCAATTTCACTCGATTGTCCTGTCCCTTTGGTGCTCAGTCACGGATTTGTCCCATTGAGCCAGATCAGCCAATCATCAAACAAAAGGAGAATTTGTGAACAAAACGCTGATTTAGAATTGTAGTCTGTCTGTAGTTTTAGCAATGGCAGGGAAGAAGTGAACAATGTCGTTCAATCTGTGTTGGTCACATTTCCGAATATTGCAATTAAAGTTGAAGGAAAAGGAAGGTATAAGACATTTTATTATTGGCAAAGTTTCTCCCCATGGAGAAAGTCTAATTTTCCAGCTGGCTCTGTTAAGAGCAGTGGAGGTGGTACAAAATAAGCTTCAAAGAGTTCACGATTGAGCTGGCACATTCATATGTCACAGCCATTAGCGGTTGGGTAAAATCAGTTCTAATCGTTCCAGGGTGAAATGATCATGTATTGTAAATCATGAGTTACTGAAGAAAATAAGGTTGTTTTCACACCTAATGGTCTGGTAGACTCGGTTTGACTGGGAACCAAAGTTGCTACATTTGTTACATTTTCAGCTGGTGCGGTTCTCTCACACACTGCACTGTGTCAAACAAACAAAACCCTTTAAAAAACCTGTTCCCACCCTCGCCTGTGGTGGCACTGCACCAAGAACCACTGAAGGAAACGACACGAAAACTGAGATCTGAAGAAGATACTGAGCACAACTTCCTTATTCATGAAATGCAAACAAAAATAAAATGGTGTCAGATTTTAGCAGTTGTAGGATTTTTCTTTTTCCCCTCATTTCCCCTGCCAGGGCTGGACTCACACATTTGCTTTGGTTTTGTTTACCCAGAATACCATGGGCTGTAGTCCACTTGCTGCTTTTAAAGCAGTCTCTGGTCCTTTTGGCTTTCCTACATGTATTCAAACCGCACCAGAGTTCACGTTAACCAAACCCAGACTGAAGTTTGTAGGCAGGCCAGTTTGCTTTGAGTTTTATTACATGTTCACACCTTCACAAACAAACTGTACTTTCTAGGCAAACGAACAAGAGTTCTAGAGTGTGAATGCACCCCGAGTCATATCTTTATTGATTTATTGATCCCTGGCATGGTACCAATAGACTCAGAACCTGATACCAGTTTAATGATACCTCTCACTCCTGGTCTGGTTTGGGTTTCAAATTGTTTTTCAGTCATCACCCGACATACAGCACTATCACTTTTAAATATAGAAAAATATTTGTTTTTCCAAGCATTTTCGATGTCGTAATAAAAAAAAGCATTTTCCCCAAATGTTTCATTGTTCATTTTATTCATGTTCCAAGGAGAAGTGGAGCCATCTGTGATGAGGTATTTGTGAGTCCTTTGCTGCTCTGTACTCCTCAGTAGCCAAGTAGAAATCCAGGCACGTCTGAAGTGCTTTGACTCAAATCCTTCTGAGGATGTACTTATATTGTGTAAAAAAAATATTTCCAAGCACTGTTACTTAAAAGTGGCGGCTTTTAAGTGTGGGTGTAAGTGGGGACTCACAGGGTGAATGTCAATGAAAAGGCCGTGCTCCTCCTCAGTGGGGTGAAGACCCAGCACGTAGTCCAGCAGCACAGGATCAGCATTAAAGAAGTGAGGATGAGAGATGAAGACTGGAGAGTCTAAAAATGGACAAAAACAATGGTGCAGTTATTTCTCTGAACCACAATGCCACAACAATGTAAATCTGCAGCAAATATGCTTCTTCTGCAAGAGCAATGTACAGAAATCCAAACCAAATGTGAGAGCAAATAAGGATTTCAGCTCAAAAATTGTTTTAATGTCAAGAGGAGGAATCTACCTAGAACTCAAAGGGGAAGTTTAATTTAATTCAATTTATTCGATTAGGACAGTGCACATTAGTCAACATTACCGCAATGTATGGCAGTAGTAAATATGCAGAAATTAGCACAATGGCTACATTTCACCCTTTGTCCTAAGACAAGTGAGCACAAAAAACAGAATACTTCACTACACAATTCACAGGACGGAACACAGTACTCACAGTTCTATTCAAAGAAGTAAAAAAAACAACATCAACAAAAGAAAACATTTACACAAGAAACAAGTAACCAAAACATAGAAACGGATACAAACCATTCAACATGAGGCATTAAGTAAAAACTACTTCCCCTCCCCATGTAAATCAGCCTAGAGGTGTAAAGTTATTAATCACTAGCCTTCACTATGCTGCTGTAATTAAAAGAAAACAGCAACAAAATAAAATTAGGCTTACTACTGCTTACAAAGAAAAACAAAAGAAGCTTAGAAGGCACAGAGATCAGGAATGTCAAAGGTAAATCAGTGACCTTTGTAATGGTATGATCTGCCTGTACTTACTGTAGCGGCAGCTACTGACGTTGAGCAGCCCAGACTGCCTGCAGGGGCAGAAGCCTTCATTTGGAGGATAATCCGTCCCATTCGCAAACATGGTCTTGGGAGCGACGTATCGATACAGAGGGATGCCGTTCATCACACCTGGTCGCTGATACACGAGCTCCAGAGACCTAAAATAACAGTGAAATTAAATACAGGAAATTATACAGGAAATAAGAAGTTTCACAGAGAATGTGGAGGAAGTATTCCTACCTGCAGGCGTCTGGGCTGTAGAAAGGTAGAGTGGTCTCTTTTGTCATAAAAGGAGGCCACAGCTGCCCGGCTGTTCCATTGATCATGTTACACTGAGGTGTCCTCCAGTAGCTCAGCTGTGAAGGCAAAGGGAATCCAATCAGGTAGTAAAAGCTTCCAGTCATTAAAAAAAGTTAAAAGGGTGACTTTGAGTGATAGATCAGGGTCTAAAGCTGAAACATTTGTTACAGTTTCAGCTGCTGCGGTTCTCTTTCACACTGCACTGTGTCAAACCAACCAAACCTGTTCCCCCCTTTGCCTGTGGTGGCGCTGCAACAAGAACACTGTAGGAAACGGAACAAAAACCTCCAAATTTGACACTGGATGCAACTTTTTTTCTTCCCAAAATGTGAACAAAAATGGAGAAGCGTCATATTTTAGCAGCTGGAGAATTTCTATTTTGTTTTCAGCAAAAGACCATGAGCCATTTCTCCAGCTAGCCCTACACAAGGTTTGGTTGTATTTAGCCAGAATGCCCTGCGCTGGTCTAGTTCACAAAAGCATTCAAATTGCACCAGAGTTCACTTCAACTGGACTTTTGAGACAAATAACCTGTAGTTTGATTAAACCAGACTTAACAGCTGATGTGAAAGTGGTATTATTTTTGTCTTACCTCAGTGAGGCCATTCCAGGAGTCGACTTTGTGGACGTTTTTGATGTTATCTCTCCCAGTGTGGATGGTGAATAGACCAGTATTGGAGTTATTAAACTGATTTAAAAAAATTATAATAAACACAAAGTCAGAACTAGAAAACAAGCATCGCAAAGAAAATCGAGATGTAATCATTGAAAAAGTTACAGTCAAAATGTTAGTAGCATTAGTGGGGGGGAGGGAAAGAGTCCTAAACTTTAGCATTTAAAATAAAAGCCACTTTATTACTTTATACATTTCCCTTTGAATTTTTTTTGCTTCAGTACCACATCTGCTGTGAAGTCATTATCCTTTTTAAAAAATGCCAGGTCGTAGCAGTGAGCTTAAATGTGTCTTGTTAAAAATCTGCTACAAACACTGTGATAGTATCATCTTCAGTGGACCAGGGATGAACAATTCCATTTGGGTCAATTATCGCATGAAAAGTTGTGTGTTTGCAATTAAATATGCAGAAGCCAAAGTGTGTTGGACAATCCAACCTCCTGATGGGGTAACGCAAGGCTCAAGTCTTCTAGTGTCCTGACTATATGAGAGCAAAAACAAGAAGAAAAAGAAACCCTGAAGCAATGACAACATGGCTGGGATTCAAAGAGAAAGCCACCAATTGCCAAGAAGAACAAAGCACTTTGTAAAATACGGTATGAACAAGTCAGAGAGGGTGTGGTAGTAGTGTTTTAGGGAAAACTAGATATTTAAAGTTTCTGCCTGTTTAAAAAGAAAGTTCTCTGCAGCACAACAGAATGTATAGAAAAATGAAAGGAAAAGAAAACAAATACTCACCTCTGCAAAGAGGCCAAACTTTCCTGTGGACGGCAGCATGCCAGGGAGGTACTTGTTGAGGAAGTCGACCAGTTTACTGTCATAGCCCCACATCAGCTCTTCCACCGTCTTGGTCAGGAAGGGACCTTCCTTGAACGTCTTGAAGGTGGCGCTGATCAACAGCCGTAAGGCATAGGGCAGGTCCTCCAGCATCACCGCTGCACCCTGCAAGCAAGGGATGGAGTCAAAACCCAAAGCTCTGAATGTGGGGGAAATATTAAGGGAAATCTGAAAAGATTTTGGAGCACGCTCTCATACCAGCACCAACATGTTGGGAATGGTGATGACGTCAGACTCGTTCCCAACGGACATGGAGGGTTCAAAGAAGTATCTGCGGTACTCTCTGTAGGACACGGTGCTATTGGGGTGAAACGTGATGTTTTCCTTCTGACACCGCTTTCTGGAACGCAAGAACGACACAGGAAGTGGCAAATCTGTGAAAAAACTGAGCTCCTCTGTGTTCTCCCACTGCCCTCAGTGCTAACTAGAAACAGCTAATCGGAGCCAGAAGTTGGGTTTTAGTGCCATCAGTCACGTCCATGTCCCCAGAACCTGTCATGGCTGATCAGGCTAGTTAGCATGGTCACCCATGGTTGTTGATAAACAGTTTTCCTGTAATGGTTTAAAGTAATTGCAATTTATATTATCTTGAGCAAAATTTCAAGACTTACACATGATTTCTGACAAGGAGCATATCAAACAGCCACCAAAGGACAGGTTTTGTTATTTAAAAGCAGTCAGACATTTCGAGGTATTGAGTAAACCAATCAGGAGTTTGACGACTATTTACTTTAATGCCTAATCAATGTATCCTGATTGAGTTGTGTTCCCAACCCCTGTTTTCAGTGGTTAATAAAAACCCACATAAATTTTTTGAACCATGATTATCTGAGTAAATACAAAAAAGCTGTTTTCCTAAATTCTTAATTTTACTTAATAAGGTCAACCAAATCAACCTGGAGATGTGTGAATGTAACCGCTTCCTTTTTAAATGACTTCACAGCTTTTTTGTGATCATTTTTACATAAAATCACTTGGAAATAAAAAAAAAATTTAAAAAAAACATGCATTGCTGTCAAATATCCCATCAGTGCATGACAGGAAGTCACTCACTTCAGTCAGCAAAAATCTAGGTCACACAAGCTACTTCTGTTTCAAAGAAGTGTTAAAATCTTTTTGTTTTTTTCAAACTCAAAATGTCTGAAAGTATCCAAACATAATCAAATGCAAAGATTTTCTCTCCACGAAGCCCAAAGAAATCCAACATAAATCTTATAAAATTGAAGTGTTTACACTGCAAAAACCCAAAATCTTACCAAGTATTTTGGTCTAGTTTCTGATGCAAATATCAATACACCTAAAATGAAAATGATATACAAGTAACTTTTACGCAAGTCAGTAATTCTTTAATTTTGATGAAAACTGATTCCACTGGCAGATTACTTTAATTTATAACAGGAAAAATATGTTGTTATAAGTAAAATAATATTCCACTGGAACTAGTACTTTTTAATCAATATTAAGGAAGTATTGCCACGCTCCTACATCTTGCTTAAAGGTTACTTGAAAACTAGTTTTGTCTCATTTCAAGTAGACTAGACCAAAAATACTTGGTAAGTTTTGGTGTTTTTGCAGTGTACTCCCAAGGAACAGCAGTTCTCATGTTCAGTCCTGCATTATAAAGCAAGTTGAATTCCTGCAGCAGGTCTGTACCTGTACACATACGGCCCTCTCTGCTCCACCATGGGCTTTTCTCCGTTCAGGATCTCCTCAGGGTTGAGAACATGAAAAAAGTAAACGGACATGAAGAAGGGCACGGGGAGGTCCTTCCACATGGTGTAGGAGAGGTCATTCTTTGGATCAATGATGGTGTTCTGACATGACACAACAGAGAGAGGGAGAAGGTGTCATTATGGATAGAAAACGTATTTAACACAATCACTGCAAATCATTAAAAATGTTACTTTTTTGATTAATCAAAAAAATAACACACAAACTGTTTCTTTAATATAAGTTTTGATTATTACTGCAAATAAAACCAAAATACAGTTAATTATGTATTTATAGTGTCTCTCTTAAAATGTCTACAACATTCAATCAGTTGACCTAAGATGAAAAGGGCATTGTTCCCCTGATTGAATGGTAACTGCCAGGAGGGAAAATCTATTCATTAAATGCGCAAATCGACAAACCTTAGAGGGGAAAAAACAATCAAGGTACATTTGACAAATACATAGGGATAATCTTGTGATTTCCTCATTTTCTGGTGGATTCAAAACTATTTCCAAAGGGTTGAAGGCTGAACTGCAACACGTTTTCACGTTTTCTTCTGAATAACTTTAACAGATTAAATGTACAGTAATAAGATGTACTCAACAACATGTAGACATGCATGTACCCAAGTTTAGTTACTTTAAGTTAACCTGATTTTTTTGTTTGCTTTTGTTTTAAACTGACTTTACCTGCTTCAGATTTTAAATATGAAAGCAATTTTGCAGCTTAAATTTTCACGTTTTCCCTGTTTTGTCGGCGTTTCAAATATTAAGATCATGAAACTTCATCCTCCTCAGATCACTCCAAATTAGTAATTATTTTTGCATGTACTTAGCATCTAAGGTAAATTACGGTATTTCTAATCTTTATCTGACTTCAAGTGTTTATTTTAAAATAATTGTTCTCCCATAAAACGTGGCAAAGTTTCCTTGTATTCTGATGTCCAAAACTCTAGGTATTTTGTTCAATGCATGCATGATATGCATGCTTTGGCTGACGAGCATTATGAATAAATACTCTATATACTCATGTATAATCATAATTTTTTTATTGTCCATTTGCTAAGTGTTCCAATTATGTTTTGTTGTTAGAAATAAGTCACAAAAATGTATATTTCCAAGTCCATTTATTTATTTTTTATTAATTAATGATGGTGGAAAATGTCCAATATTGGCCAGTCATTTTAAGAAAAAATTATATTTTTTTTCCCACTTACAGGGCCACTCACTCTTTTTGTTGCTACATACCTTTTTGTTACAACAGTTTTGCAACAAAGTGTTTTTGCTTGTAGACAAATTTTAAATATGGGTTCACCTTGGACTATGTCCATCCATCCATCCATTTTCTAACACCATTGTCCCTAATGGGGTCAGGAGGGTTGCTGGTGCCGATCTCCAGCTAACGGGGCGAGAGGCGGGTCACCCTGGACAGGGGCAATTTGGAAAGGCCAATTAACCTGACAGTCATGTTTTTGGACTGCAGGAGGAAACCGGAGTACCTGGAGAAAACTAGAAACATGGCCAGACCATGATTTAAAGTAGGCTATTTACATTTGTACAAATTTAACAAGAATATACTACTGTATTCAAGATATCTTTAACTGAAATTTGCTGTAGCAGTCTTGAAAGTAAACTTTGTGAATAAACTCAAACTAAACTAAACTCACAATAGCAAAACTAAAGCTGCTGCATGTGGCCTCACAAAGCTCAGATTTGTAACAAGGAGATCTTGACCAGATGGCCTGATGATCTAAAACAGATCATTTTCTCCCCTTACGAATCGTTTTTTGGTTTTTGTTTTTGCTTGGTTTATTAAACTTTTACTTACACAGTCAGTGTTATTAACAATTCAAAGGGCTTAATTAAAGCTCAAATTAAAAAGTTATTAGCGTTAAAACAAACAAAAAAACCTCCATAGTTTTCGCCCTGAACACAGCTTCATGTTTCTGCTTTACTTCATTTCTTTATCTAAGCTGAATAAAAGTCCTGCGTGCGCATGTTATCATGTAGAGGTTGCACGCGCGCTCTTCTGAAGTCCTTTGAAACTCAAACTTTGACTTCAGGTCCATCAGAAAATAGAAATACCGGCTGTAAATATGCTAAACATCAATACAACAACGCTCCTTACCTTTACTACTTGGTCATCGATGATTACTGGTCCCACAAAGACGAGAACGATACCGAAAAACGCAGTCAGGACACCTACTACTATGAATCCGACTGAGACTTTGGATTTATTAACAGCCATCCTGACACTGACAGCTTGACAGTGTTTACGGTACAGAAGTAGCTTTCTTTGTCTGCAAGCTGTTTAGCTGTGCCACGACACGAAGTTAGCTGCCTATAAACTACCTTACGGTGTCTCAACATGGGACGAACAGCTTCGTTTCTGGTATTAAAAACCCCTGATGTTTCACCGGCTCGCTCATTCACCTTTTTGATTAACGACTCCCATCTGAGACCTCGTATTTATAGTCTAATTGTGACGTCTCTACTTTAGTAGCCGAGGATTCTGGGAAGCGTAGTTCCTGCTCGCGACGCTTAAGGTACAAAACTTTCAGTATTAAAATTTCAGTAAAACTCACTCTGTTCTTTATATCATATGTTTGAACTATTTTTTGGAATGAAGAAGTTAGATATAGTTATAGATATTTTATGCGTGCAAACAAGTTTGAATGTACCTAAGATAAATTAGATTAAATAGGCTTTTGCAAGATCTGTCACAATAGCAAAATTTTCTGGAAGATATATTTTTGGCAAAAATAAACAATAATATTGTTGTTTTGAGACCATTTTCGTGACATATATTGATAATGGCATAATAATGCAAAGTTCTCCCTCTCAAAGTCCACAGTACACGCAAGCTAAACTAATACAATGAATGTCTGTAAACAAAAGAGCCCTTCAAAAAATATTATTTTTTGAAATAATATTTTATATAATATTTAATATATTTATTTAATATAATATTTAATATAAATTAAGCTCATCTTAATTTATCATGTGATTCATTGATTCGTTATTGCAACAGGCTTAACTGTGACACCACAATGTTAGCAGGCCATCAACAAACTTCTAGCATAATGCTGGTTTATGTTAACCATTTTAATAACCATACACCATACAACAAAAGGAACTTCATTAAGAAGATATGGGAACGTGAATTTGAATAGTCTATAAACTAAAGCTTAAGATTAAAATATTGATGATATAGTAGCAACATAATAATGTTGATGCTAAGTCAGAGCAACAGGAGTTTCTGTGCAATCCATAATGGTTCATTACATTAGTTCAAATAAAGCTTCACATCACCACTGAAATATATTTTTTGCAACACTATTAAATAGCACTAAACAAATTTTGCATTTTTGTGCTGAAGTTATGTTGTGTGTTTTGATTTATTTTCTGTCCATTGCATTTTTTTTTACATTTGACAGCATAATTTGTAGAGATCTACTGAGTTGTGATGAAGCTCAAAGCACTCACTTGTTTGTCTTTTAGTAAAATAAAACAATATGAAACACTTTCTGCCAAAGTCAGTATCTGTGAAGCTCAAAGCATTTAGATTATTGAATGACTTAAAGATGGGTCTGGATCAGAAAGCAGCTCATTTATTCTTGCAAACCGAAGTTTTTTATGTATCTAGCACAGTCTTACTTCGAAAAACTTTATTTCAATTTATTTTTCTGCTTGGTGAATTGCTTCAAATAATTTGAAATGTAGTTTTTCTTTTCGTTTACCTCTTGCAGGATATTAATCCTTAATTATTTACACTTATTTCTGTATGAAAACCCCCCAAACAATCGATAAGAACTTGTCAAAAGCAAAACTAACTTAAACTTTTTTATCTCAGTTCCATTAAAAGGACAGTGATATTAGTTGGTAGCAAAGGGATTTTTAGTTGCATTCTTCTAAATTGCTTGATAGCTTTATATCCACCGGTTATTTTTAATTAAAATAATTAATCAAAAATTTTGATATCAGTTAACAGAAACAAAACTGATAGCAGTTATCTGATATAAATTACAAGTCAACATTTTTAAAAGTTCAGTTTTTAGGTAAATTTGTGAAGTCAAAAATCTGTGAAGACATAATGCATAAATATTAGCTGAGGTCTTACTGAGAATTTAATATTAAAATAAACAGCAATAAACAGATGAGTCAGTATAGAACTTAGCTTACCTTCACTACTTGGTTCTTCATGACTGTTGGTCCAATAATTACTGAAATTATTCCAAACATGAGAGTCAGAGCGCCTGCTGCTATAAATCCAATGGCTACTTTAGATTTATCAATGGCCATTGTTTTGGCATCAATAATCAGCAGTGTGTGAGAAAATAAGAAGTGTGGCAAGTCTCTCTGGAAGTAAAGAAATTGAGAGTGCTTTGTGTTAAGCTCCAAACATGAACAACAGTGAAGTCGAAGGAAACTGCTATTGGGCTGTTGAGCTCGTTTTATACTCAGCGGACCCTCAGAGGCCCCCTCCCCACATCCTCAGCCACATCCTCACCCCATCTTCATTACAAAATCCATGTAAATTCATCCAAGTCACATTTTAGTCAGATGACTGCTGTAGCTGTCAGTGTCTGTTTTAGGCAACTTTGTTTGGGAGGTTTACCTAGCAGTGACAGAGTTGATGCTGCTGCATGTCTGTTTGTTTGTCAGATGAACTTTGAGACACAAGTTAGCCGGTGGAATAGACCCAAGGAGACAGGAGATAACTTGAGTACACAAAAAAGTTTAGAAAAGTGAATCAGTCAAACACAAGTGCAGATAAAGTAGACTGCAAATACTCAGTCATAGGACAGCAGTGGGGGTTTCTGTAAAGCTGCTTTAAATCCTACGTATCTATTTCTGTTTGTTGCAATTAAAAAGGTAAAGTAGGCGTCAGCATGCATTTTCAACCCAGGAGTTCTGCTGGAATATGACTCAGGAACTTTGATTCCACTATCAATGCAAAACAACAGGCAGGAATTTACCCCACTCAGCACTTTTTAACTGGGGTTTTCCAGCCTGTCAGTGGGATTTATCATTTTCAAAAACACCAGAGCTTAACGCCCCCGAACTCTGCCGAAATATTCCGTAAAACGCCCCCTACCTGTGATCGCAAACATGAGAGTGGATCACTTGTTAGAGGACATTTCCACCATTTTTGCATGACAAACAATCCACAGGAAACAGACTTCTGAGAAATATATCAATTCCCGGTTGTCCTTGCAAAGTCGACTAGTTTTACATGCACAGAGAGAAACTGCAAGCTTCATGCAAGACAGTATTGCTAACAACTGCAATGCCATGAAGTCCCTCATACTTTGTATTGAATTGGGTGACTGTGGTTGCAAAGTGACAGTTTAGGGCAAAGTGGTAGATAAGCAATAAACTGTTGATGCACTCAATCAACATAATTTCATATTCGTACATCTCTATTTTATGGTCTGGACTCTGAACATCGTCCTTTAAAGATGGTTTAACTGGTAGATTAGTGTCTAAAGAAGCATCCTGCATATTTAAGATAAGGTTGCAATATCAACAGGTTAAGCGGACAGGGTAAGTGTGATTATAATTTATTTTAAAGTGAATAATTGCTTAGGATTGCGTTGACTAAAGTCCCTGCCTTGGGGCTCTTTGGAACTACGTACTCACAAAACGATCATGTTTCTGACGCACACGGCAACAAATGCACAATTTTTCTAAAACAATTTTGATTCTCCTGTGATCCAAAATCCAAACAGCAAAATTCAAGGTTCTTTGAAAGAGGATGCGTCATTTCATGTTGTAGCACCACCGCTTTGAGACAGTCAGCAGTTAACCACAAATAATCCACAAATATCACGGCTCCAGTCAAACTGAAGATCGCTTGGAAAAACTGCAGGAGGAATGACGTCTGAGTTGCACTTTGTGGGTTACAGCCACAAAAATGTCAATAAGTCCTAAAGACCTGTCTGAAGATCAAAGAGATTTATTGATGGAGTTGATAGTAGCACATAGACGTTTTTGCCCCAGCCATCACCCATTTGAGTAGATTTATATGACATTTAAAGTTTGTCTGTTGCCATTTCAGCTCACTCTCTGCCCATTAGATGAGGGTTCTCCCATTCCTCTGCAGGCGAAGTTCTGCTGCTGCTTTGTCCTGGTGCTGTCACAGATCATTGACTTGTTACAAACTGATATCTACTATCAGTTCAGGGTACTCTACAAATACAGTATATAAAGCATTTACTTGCGTATGTGGGAATCATAATCTTAGCAGATTGTAATCTGGTTTGTTGCTGAGCTAAGCTAAACATCAACACTTAGGTTGGTATAGATCAGACCGGCCTGTTTTCCTTTAAATGTAAACCTTGCTTAAACAATGTTTGAAGAGATAATAATGTTAACAGGTTTTGTGAAAATGTAAGATTTTTTTTTCTTGAGTAGTTGTAAGTTCATACAAATATGTTCTTTTTTTATTATTAGTTTTCTTAAGAAAAATGAAAAGATATTTGAAAGCATACAGTTTTTTAATGAATTGTTCTTTTTGTTTTTAGGTGGAAATTTGTAAAAATGTTTTAGACTTGAATAAAATAATGTCCGTAGCCAATCACTAACATAATTTATAATGAAAGACAGACAATTTTAAAGTAAAAAAAAAAAACATTAAAAATCAGAGTAAAAATTGAACTTTTACATTATAAAGATGTTCAATTTTATATTAAATAAACTTGATGTAGTAATGTAAAAACTTAAATTTCTGTTAGCCTTTAAAAAGTTAACAGAAACCTTTTAAAAGTTTATGTTAATCATTTTAGTTTAATATACTGTAATTGCTAAAGAAGTATTACGTGTTTTTGAATTTGACTCTTTAACTGAGCTGAAGCAACAAGGCAACTAAACTGACTCAAGTTGAGGGAGCAAATTTTATTCACATCGACTGTTTACAATCATCCATTATTTTCAGCTCAAAATAACTTCAATCCAAGCATAAAATGAATGTTATTAGTTATTTCAGGTCCTGAGCCCAATAGAGTGCCAACATGAATTCAGATAGAGAATGTATCAAACCAAAGCTGTTTTCTTCTGTTAATTCTTGCTGCAAACATTTTTTCTTAATGTATTTGCTCAGCATGTCCAAATGGAATGTGAAATGTTCAAAGCATGGGTTGCCTGCTGATTCTCAGAAACAACTATGATTGAACAATCTGTTCTCAAGGAAGAGAGCCATCTTCCTGTTTTTTCCAGTCTCTCAGATGGAAGATCCATCATCCAATGGTTCTGGAAGTACGTCAGAGGAAGTTAACCACATCTCCTTTAACCTTGATAGTGTAGTGGAAAATTGCTGTTTACTCTTGAGCACTTCCTTTTTCCTTTCAAAAACAAGCTACAGCTTTCCACAAAGCTTTATTGACAAAGAATATGCTGATTCTAATTTGGTGGAGCAAACTACGGACGCAACACCGTAACATGTTTTATACTCGGAGATTTTATGACATCATCTCATCACATGTGTTTGTCCTTTTACATGGATTGGAATAGCTCCATTGAACTGTCTGTTTTGTTGTTTGGACTGCACTAGTGAAGTGTTGCTTGGTTGCTGCTATGTTATGATGCGCTAGGCGACTATGTTGTACCTGCTGTGGTTTGTAAAAGTAAGCCTCAAAGGTCTTCTTGAATTATATAGTCACAGTTTATTCAACTAAGGTACAAGCAGGACCTTAGATCTGTACGGAATCAGCTAAATATTTATACTTAATGTAAAATCATTACATCTGTGCATGTAATGCCTCTTAGGTGATGTGTTTGTGTTGCTGCAGAAAGACTTGTGGGCCGCCTGATTTCATTCAATTCCAAGTTTGGTTTGTTACACTATTCAAAGATAAGAGCTTGGTGATCATATTTCCTGTAAAATATTTTTTTATATAGAAAGGAAACATGACAGACTCTTTAGCCCCAGGAAATAAAATTACTTTTTTTTAAGAACTGGAACTATTTGACATTCACTGCCATAATTTCTTTAGTCCTGGTTTCGATGAAACTGAATGAAGAGACTCTCTCTTTCTTATTGTTCACATGATCAAATAACATACATTTTTTTAAAAAAAGGGGGCATAGTCTCTCAGACCAAACAGCCACCACAACTGCTCATCTGACTGCTCTGTGAAATCTGTCCGCAAATGAATTCAGCTGTCAAAAGCAGTAATTGTATTCATGCGTGCTCAAAAATGGAACTTGAGACTTTTGCCTCACACACTTTCCTTCCTAACTGCTGATATGTCATTTGGAGAAATAAGGAAGTTTCCATAAAAGAAAAAACAATCTCCAAAGGTTTCCTCCAAAAGACAAATTACTGCTGGTAAATCTCTGATTAAGTTCACTGTAAAGTGTAACATTGTATTTAATTGAAAAAAAATGAAAAGGTGTGCTAACACTATTTCACTCTTTTAAGTCTAAGGAACTTTTTTGAACATTTTGAATTGTGAAGTCACCATATTGACTTTAATCAAGTAAATTAAATGGGTTTAACTTGTTTTCATTTCACATAGTTGATGTAAAAACATTTTTTAAATCCATTTAGTTCATTTTAGTTAATGTGACACTGCCAGCAAGATACATGTATTTGACAATGCATTGCGCCACCTGCAGCAGGAAACAGGGAATTTCAGTGTACAAAGTTTTCACTTTTTTAAACAGTTAGGGCACCAAAACTGGCTCCAGCCCATTGGCTCTTATTCTTCTAAATCCAGTCCTGATTCTAAGCCATAATTTTCCTAATTTGAAAAAAAAAAGAATCTTAAAATGATCACTGTGTGTAATAAAGTATGTATAAACTGGATTCCAAAAAAGTTGGGACACTAAACAAATTGTGAATAAAAACTGAATGCAATGATGTGGAGATGGCAAATGTCAATATTTTATTTGTAAAAGAAGATAGATGGTGCCTGTCGTGGCGGCAACCCCCGAACCCGTTGGTGGACACCTTCGGTGAGGGATGCTGGCAAGCTGAAGAAGGAGTCCTATGGGGTCTTTTTGGCCTGTGGGACTCCAGAAGCAGCTGATGGGTACCGGTGGGCGAAGCGGCATGCGGCTCGGGTGGTCGCTGAGGCCAAAACTCGGGCGTGGGAGGAGTTTGGAGAGGCCATGGAGAAAGACTTCCGTACGGCTTCGAGGCGATTCTGGTCCACCATCCGGCGTCTCAGGAGGGGGAAGCAGTGCAGCACCAACACTGTTTACAGTGGGGATGGTGTGCTGCTGACCTCGACTGGGGATGTTGTGGGTCGGTGGGCGGAATACTTCGAAGACCTCCTCAATCCCACCAACATGCCTTCTGTTGAAGAAGCTGAGCCTGTGGACCCTGGGTTGGGCTCTCCAATCTCTGGGGACGAAGTCGCCGAGGTGGTCAAAAAACTACTCGGTGGCCTCAGGGCCCGGGGGTGGATGAGATCCGCCCGGAGTTCCTTAAGGCTCTGGATGTTGTAGGGTTGTGTTGGCTCACACGACTCTGCAATATCGCATGGACATCGGGGGCAGTTCCTCTGGATTGGCAGACCGGGGTGGTGGTCCCCTATTTAAAAAGGGGGACCAGAGGCTGTGCTCCAATTACAGAGGGGTCACACTCTTAAGCCTCCCTGGAAAGGTCTATTCAGGGGTCTTGGAGAGGAGGGTCCGTCGGATAGTCGAACCTCGGATTCAGGAAGAGCAGTGTGGTTTTCGTCCTGGTCGTGGAACACTGGACCAGCTCTACACCCTCAGCAGGGTCCTGGAGGGTGCATGGGAGTTCGCCCAACCAGTCTACATGTGTTTTGTGGACTTGGAGAAGGCGTTCGACCGTGTCCCTCGGGGGGCCTTGTAGGGGGTTCTCCGGGAGTATGGGGTACCGGGCCCTTTGATACGGGCTGTCAGGTCCCTGTATGACCGGTGTCAGAGTCTGGTCCGCATTGCCGGCAGTAAGTCGGGCTCGTTTCCGGTGAGAGTTGGACTCCGCCAAGGCTGCCCTTTGTCACCGATTCTGTTCATTACTTTCATGGACAGAATTTCTAGGCGCAGCCGAGGTGTTGAGGGGATCCGTTTTGGTGGCCTTAGGATCGCATCTCTGCTTTTTGCGGATGATGTGGTCCTGATGGCTTCATCAGATCGTGATCTGCGGCTCTCGCTGAAACGGTTCGCGGCCGAGTGTGAAGCGGCCGGGATGAGGCTCAGTGCCTCCAAATCCGAGGCCATGGTCTTGAGCCGGAAAAGGGTAGAGTGCCTTCTCCGGGTCAGGGGGGTCGTCCTGCCTCAAGTGGAGGAGTTTAAGTATCTGGGGATCTTGTTCACGAATGGGGGAAGAAGGGAGCGGGAGATCGACAGGCGGATTGGGGCGGCGTCTGCCGTGAAGCGGCGCTGTACCGGTCCGTCGTGGTGAAGAGAGAGCTGAGTCAAAAGGCGAAGCTCTCGATTTACCGGTCGATCTACGTTCCCACCCTCATCTATGGTCATGAGCTTTGGGTCATGACCGAAAGAACGAGATCACGGATACAAGCGGCCGAAATGGGTTTCCTCCGCAGGGTGGCCGGGCTCTCCCTTAGAGATAGGGTGAGAAGCTCGGTCATCCGGGAGGGACTCAAAGTAGAGCCGCTGCTCCTCCATGTCGAGAGGAGCCAGTTGAGGCTCGGGCATCTGGTCAGGATGCCTCCTGGATGCCTCCCTGGTGAGGTGTTCCGGGCACGTCCCACCGGGAGGAGGGGAGACCCAGGACACGCTGGAGGGACTATGTCTCTCGGCTGGCCTGGGAACGCCTTGGGGTTCCCCCCGAGGAGCTGGAAGAAGTGGCTGGGGAGAGGGAAGTCTGGGCCTCCCTTCTGAAGCTGCTGCCCCCGCGACCCGATCCCGGATAAGCGGAAGAAAATGGATGGATGGATGGATGGAAGATAGATGGCAGATCAAAAGTTTAATCTGAGTAAATGTAACATTTTAAAGGAAAAATATGTCGATTCAAAATTTCACAGTGTCTACAAATCCCAAAAAAGTTGGGACAAGTAGCAATAAGTGGCTGGAAAAAGGAAATTTGACATATAACAAACAGCTGGAAGACCAATTAACACTAATTAGGTCAATTGACAATATGATTGGGTATAAAAAGAGCTTCTTAGAGTGTCAGTGTCTCTCTGAAGCCAAGATAGTAAGAGGATCACTAATTCCACCATTGTTGTGCAGAAAGATAGTGCAGCAATACCAGAATGGTGTTACCCAGCGTAAAATAGCAAAGACTTTTAAGTTATTGTCACTTTTGACCAGCGGAGGCTCTGCATTGATGAAAGAAGTGAGGCAGCAAGATGTCTTTTGAGGTGGGTTTATCTCATACTCCTGGTGAACACCAACACCTTCCTCTCTTTTTTAGTGAGCCAAAACAGCTTACAGATGTACCTGAGGCAAGTTACAACACTGACACCGGGTAAGGGGTGATCAAAAACTAGACAAACAACAAACACCATTTACATAACCCAAACAGACAAATGATCCAACAAATATTTACATGCATGCAAATGATTAAAACTAAACTTATCTAAGGTCAATCAAAAAGTAACTGCAACTAAATATAAATTTTAAGAGTGTTACCCCTCTCAGTGGAAGATGGTTTGCTACAAGAGCATTCGTCTCCCTTTCCGCTCCACCTGGCTGAGACACACCCAGAAAGGCAAGAACTCAAACAATCAATCAATCAACTCAAATTAAACCAATCAGAAACAAACTGACATTTTCCCCCACATTCTCTGAACAGGAAAGATGGCCAGTCTCCCTACCCAAAAGAATATTTACTAAATGTCACAATGCAACTGAAATAAAGAACAAAACACATTTGAACTGTAAATAAATAACATATCAATAATCAATATGGGATGGAACCCCTGGTCTCCATCACAGTTATCATCAACCGTGCATAACATCATCAAAAGATTCAGAGAATTTGACACAATCGCTGTGTGTAAGGGTCAAGGCCGTAAAACTCTACTGGATGCTGGTGATCTCCGGGCCCTTAAACGTCACTGCACCTCAAACAGGAATGCCACTGTCAAGGAAATAACAGCATGAGCTCAGGAATACTTCCAGAAAGCATCATCAGTGAACACAATCCACCGTGCCATCCGCCGCTGACAGCTGAATCTCTACAGTGCAAAGAGGAAGCAGCATTCTGCAGCAATCACACCATCATGGCTACGTAGGAGAAGGATCCGGATACTGAAATGACCAGCCTGCAGTCCAGATCTTTCAGCTATAGAGAACATTTGGCGCATCATAAAGAGGAAGGTGTGACAAAGAAGAATCAAGACAATTGAACAGTTAGAGGCCTGTATTGGACATGAATGGGAGAGCATTCCTATTTCTAAACTGGAGAAACTGGTCTCCTCTGTCCCCAAACGTCTGACTTTTGTAAGAAGAAAGGGAGATGCCACACAGTGGTAGAAATGGCCTTGTCCCAACTTTTTTGGGATTTGTTGACGTCATGAAATTTTTAAACAGCATATTTTTCCCTTAAAATGATACATTCTCTCAGTTTAAAATTTTGATCTGCGATTTGTGTTCTATTGTGAATATTAGATGTTGGCACCTCCACATTATTGCATTCAGTTCATATTCACAATTTGTTGAGTGTCCCAATTTTTTTGCAATCCGGTTTGTATTATGAGTTTATCTTTTTAAATTGAGCTACTGAAATAAAACCTTTGATGCTAATTTACTGTGATGCTCCTGTTTGTACCAGATGTGGATGTAAACAAACATCCACACCTGGATTTTTCAAGATATTTTTCAAGATAAAAAATAAACCTCAACCTCAGCTTAAAGCTCAGCTGTTTCTGCTGAATACGTTAGTCAGTCATTTTCACTTCATCACGGGACTGGAGTTCCTCTTTTTTAATGCCAATGGAATCAACCCCACGATGGTCTTAAAAACTGTTAGTCATAATTTAGTGAAACCATCTGCAGATCTTTTGTTACAACTATTTGATAAACAAATCAAACAGAAACTGATGCAAAGTTTCTTCCTCTCAAGCAATGTTTTTATTTTAAGGCAGGTAAGGAGAGGCATAGATAGGGTTTGCACACTAGAATCAGTTTGTGTGGCATCCATGCTGTTAAAGGAGGCGCTTCCTGCTATAGAGGAATTTCACACAACCTGTTCATCTGTGAGGAGAAGGTGGAATGGCTGCAGCAAGAATATCACAAGGTATATTAGCCCTTAGGAGACTTGGGTCTAAATGGCAGTTTTGGTCTAATTTTGAATTTACCCTTATATTTTCACGATAAAAACTATTTACCTTGTCTTATTTGGTATTATTTTCAGCACAACCTAAGCTTCATGATTTTATAGTATTTTTTTCATTTTGACAAAATGCATTATCACATTGGACCAAAAAAAAAACACACAAAATCAAAATCCGAGTATAATTTCCCTGGTAAAAAAAAAGTATACTTTAGTATACTAAATTTTAACATACTTTAGTATACTTTTATTGATGTACTTCAACTGTGCTATTTTGGAACAACTTATTTTGTACTTAGTATACTTTAGTAGTTTTTAAATAGTATAAAATTACAATTAATAGTATACTTTAGTATACTACACGTACTTTTTTGGAACAACTTCAAGTATACTTAGTGTACTTAAAGTATACTTTTTAAATTTCATATTTCAGAACTTTATTATATTTTGATATAATTATTATATTTTGAGTGTTATTAATTATATAATCATATAATTATCTCAAAATTATATTAATTAAACATACTTCAAATATATTATAAATATACTATTAATAATGTATTTAAATTACACTTGATTTTTATTTTGATTTCCTGCTATTGATAACTACAATTTTAATTACTCTTAATTCGTCTTTATTCCTACGTACCTATTTTGTAAATGACATGCATAACTACAATACAGTACTTACATTGTTTGAGGCTAAAATTACATGGAACGATTAATTACACAAGATGCCCAATTCAAATATTTTTTATTACAGACATTTTAAAATTGTCCAGTTTTACTCACAACTTTACATAAATTATCAGTTTACACATCAAAAGTGAACACATGAACATGAAAATTTAAGTGTGACAATAAAACATGAACATGAGGATCAACGACAGAACATTCCTGTTCACTGCACCTTACAGAAACCTACAAAAAGAACAATAGAGCAATTAAACAGAGAAAGCATTTGTATTTAAAGAGAACAGAAAAATGGCATATAAAAAATAATACTTACAATTTCAAGACGTTGTGGACTCGCCATGTATGTGACATCATCAGAACTGATGATCATTGGGACCAGATGCCTGGGGTGGAAAAACATTTCTGGGTGTCTTTGCCTGTTTATGTAGGAAGTAGAAAAAATGGTCAGTAATATCAGAGTCAGTTGATGTTGGCATTAACTATGAAGCTGTTTTAAGTGTCGACTTAAGGAGACAAACTACCTTAAAATCTTTCCATCCATGATCTGAACACACTGATCCTTGCAGGGTGGTGAGGGGGGCTGGTGGTGCCCATCTCCAGCAGCCATCAGATGAGAGGCAGGTTCACCCTGGACAGGTCACTTACAGGGTCCAGTAATTCAACGACAAATAAAAACAATGAAAGATAAATGTTAGATTAACAATAGGAGCAAAATTCTTTCCAGCTACCTTTAAATCAAATTATGTTTATTAAGCACTTAGTGTTAGTAACAGCAGTTTTTGTTGTTGAAAATGTAGCTAGATACTCATTGAAGAAACTAATGTAGTGGGTGTTTCACCCTCCCCCACTCTGTGCACCAGGCACCGTTGATTGGTGGGCGGAGCGAATGGTTTTATAGTTGGGCGGTCGCTGTAGGGTTTGTGCGTCAGGAACGGAGTCGGCCGGTGGACGGGCTGGTAGTGGGTGAGTCGGTGAAGCAACAAACAAACAAACAAACAAACGAAGACGGTAGAAGTGATGGCGGATTGAATAAACTGTACATTGACTGTAGCAACATGGCTTCTACATCAGGAGGGAATAGTGGTAATGAAATGGAATGGATGATATCAAGATCAGCAAGAATGAAAAGAGCAATTAGGAAGAGACAAGAAAGAGCAAGAAGTTGGTCGGAAGAAAGTGAAGCCAGAGAAGAAGCTAACAAAAAGACAAAAACTAACGACAGAGCGAGTTCAAGAGAAAAGAATGAATTTAATAGAGAAGTGGAATTTAAAGTCATAGTGGAATTTAAGCAAAAAGGAGGATAGAGGAAGAAATAGAAAAAATTAAAACAGCTAGAATCATGAGTAACAGAAGATGCTAATCTATGCTAGCAGTGAAACTCAACAACAAAAGATAATCAGAATGAAAAACTTGATGGGGGAAAGAATTAAAGCATATATTCCAGGGTCCTTAGCAAGGCTGAGGGGAGTATTATCAGGAGTTACAACAGAAATGTCAATGGAGGATTTGAAAAAAGAAATCAAAGGATGAAAGATAGCAGATGCCACCAGGATTAAAAGTAAAAGAGATGGAGAACTTAAAGATACAATGGCAGTAATTTTGCAATTTGAAAATATCATGCTAGAAAATATTCAACTAGGATATTTGAATTACAGAGTCAGAGAATACATTCCAAAACCCCTCAGGTGCTTTGCTTGTCAAAGAATGGGACACATTGCAAAGGATTGTAAAGGAAAACCCAGGTGTGCAAGATGTGGAGGTCCACATGAATATGGAAAATGTGAAAAAGAAGCTAAAGTCGAATGCTGTGACTGTGGAGGAGAGCATAGTGCAGCATATGGTGGATGCAAAATACAAAAGGAAGCTAGAGAAGCTCAAAGAATTAAAATAACAAAGAGTTTCATATGCCGAAGCCTTAAAAAGAGTAAGGAAAGACGACTCAAGAGAAATTAGGTCAGGAGAAACAGGTCAAAGAAACACAAATTGGAGTTCAAATCGAGGGCAGAATGATCAAAGACAAAGCTTAGTTCCAACAACAAATACACAAAAAGCATGCTCACATAAATGTAGAGTGGATGAAAATTCAATGGTGGTGAAAAAAGAAATCTTTGTTGCATTTATGTGCCACATTATTAATGTTTCAGTTCAAATGAAGAAGAAAAGTGATAAAATAAAAGCAATTGTAACAGCGGCAGGAAGATTTCTAGATATGAAAGAAATCCAAGCAGATCAGATTCATACCATTAAGTGCCACAGAAACAACAGAGATGCTCAGGAATAGATTTTTATAATGGTTATTCATATTCTTCAATGGAATGCTAGAATGATTTAGAAATAATTCCAGATATAATATGTATACAAGAAACATGGTTGAAACCTAACCTAGAATGTAAAATTCCAGGATATAGCATAGAAAGACAGGATAGAAGTAATGGTGGTGGAGGGTGGATGTGCCACTTTAATTAAGGATGGAATAGCTTATAAGAGAAACATAACAAATAAAGAATTAGAATGTATTAATATAGAAATATTTAAACTAAGAAAATATGGAAATATTAAAATTATAAATTATTATAATCCTTGTAAAAGTCTTGATAGTGAAATATTTACAGAAGTAGCAGGAAAAATAAATAGAAGAGAAGTATGGTGTGGGGATTTTAACGCACACAATAGTCTATGGGGTAGCAAGAAAACAGATCATAATGGTATCATAGTTGAAGAAATGATGGATGAAAGGTCATTAGTTTGTCTTAATAATGGAAAAGGTACAAGAGTAAATATACACAAAAATACAGTGTCATGTCTAGATGTTGCATTAATAACTGATTGTCTTGTTAGTTCATGTGAATGGGATATTCACAGGGAGACTACATTAGGGAGTGATCATTTTCCAGTGAGTATAATTAATGACAGTATTAATAGGCAACAAGATTTTATACTAACAAGATGGTGCTTCAAAAAAGCCAATTGGCAAAAATTTAAAATTAATTGTGAAAAAACCAGCCATATGGTTACATTAAATGGTAACTGTCAGAGTTGACACCTATTAAACACAGCAAATAACACAGGAAAGACAAGAGAGTTAGATTCTGAATACTCGTGAGGAGAACAGACAGAGATGTGCTTTCAGTTACAAATCTCCTACTGCTCTGAAAACACATTTGCCTGCTCCTCTCTTTTTATTGTGTTTAGGATCCCTAATCACAGAGAGCGCTGTAACTCTAAAGGGAGGGGGAGAGACACTTTCACACAGTTACAGCGCCAAGATTATCACTAACAATCACAATCTAACAGGTCAAAGCAGGGCGTTCTGTGAAGAGCTGCTGTCACTGCTCTTCTTCAGAGAGGCGCTCTGAGAAAGGAAATCAGAAAGATTAACAATACAGAAACATGTTCTTAAAATATATGACTAAACTAATAAGAGTACATAAGAGTACCTAAACTAAGAAAATAAAGGCACAACAAATAGTTGATAATAATACAATTTACCCAACAGTAACATTGAGGAATGTACAAAACAGATAACAGAACACATTTTAAATGCTGCAAATTCTAGCATCCCAAAAATCAAAGTAAATTAATTCCATTTTTGGAATAATTAATAATAACTATAGACCAGTAGCTTTAACTTCTCATTTAAGTAAATGGATAGAGAAAATAATAGTATTATTTTTAGTTTCTTGAGCATAAGAAACTAATAAATGGATACCAGTGTGGCTTTAGAACAGGAAGATCAACAATGGATGCTCTAACCAGAGTATGTAATGATATAGAGAAAGCATTGAAAATGAAGGAGGTAATGATTATAATATTTTTTGATATAGAAAAAGCATAAGATTCACTGTGGAAGGAAGGATTACTTATAAAAATCAAGCAGATGGGAATTAGTGGAAAGATGTATAATTGGATAGCAGATTTTTTGCTGGATAGAAAAATAAAAGTTAAGATTGGGAATGATTATTCAAAAGAGTTTAATGTGGAGAATGGGATTCCTCAAGGTAGTGCAATTAGCCCAATATTATTTAATAAAATGATTAATGACATTTTTTCTGACACTGATAAATGTATAAACTCTGCATTGTATGCAGATGATGGGGCCATATGGATGAGGGGAAAAAATGTAAAACATGTAGTGGAAAAAATTAAGAAAGTGGAAAAATGGTCGTATGAATGGGGCTTTAAATTATCAGCAAGCAAGTCTTGTTTTATGGTTGTTACAAATAAAAGAAATATAGATACAGGAACACTAACATTATACGGACAGCCTTTAGAAAGGGTTAAAGATTTTAAATATTTAGGATTATGGTTAGATAATTATTATACATGGAAAACGCATATAGAAAATTTAGAAACTAAATGTAAAAAGGTCATAAATTTACTAAAGGCTGTGGCTGGAAATTACTGGGGTGCAGATAGAGAGTCATTACTAAACATATATAGGGCTCTTATGAGATCAATAATTGATTATGGCAGCTTTATATATGGAGCAGCAGCTAAAACAACACTGCAAAAGATAGACAGACTACAGAGTAGGGCTTTACGTATATGTACAGGACTGGTAAAAACGACACCTATTAATGCTCTTCTAATAGAGACTGCAGAGACTCCGCTGGAAATGAGAAGAATAAAATTAGCTTTAGTTTATTGGATTAAAAGTAATGAAGAAGAGAACGTAACATCAAATATATTAAAAAACTGTTGGGAATATGCAAAGTTCCAAAGTAATGGATTTGGATGGATGATAAGTAAACTGACCAAAAACTACGGATTAGAGGATAAGGAAATGGCTCAAATTAATCCAATTAGTGTTATTCCTCCATGGCTATTTCCTAAGATTAATGTAGACATGAGGCTTCTTAAAATGAAAAACGACTGGAATTTAAATGAAATAGGTGTAAAGACTGATGTATACTTAAGAAAAACATATTATAACTACCTCAAAATTTATTCAGATGGTTCTAAAAATCTCAAAGGATGTGTGGGAATAGGAATAAATATACCAGAGTTTGAAATTCACATCTCCAAAAGACTATCAGACCACCTATATGTTTTCACAGCAGAAATGATGGCAATTATATTAAGCTTACAGTGGGTAGAGGAGGTTCGACCAGACAGGGTGGTGATATGTTCAGATTCTAAAGCAGTCTTAGAAAGCATTCAGGGAGAAGGAAATAATAGGAAAGATTTAGTATTAGAAACTCTGCATAGTTTATTTAGATTATATAGAGGTGGTATTGATGTTTGGTTTTGCTGGGTACCAGCTCATGAAGAGGTTAAAGGAAATGAAAAAGCAGATAAATTAGCAAAAAGGGCATTAGAAATGGCAAGAACAATTAGAATTCCTTTTGGGAAAGGAGAAGGGAAATCATGTATTAAAAATAAAGAAATAGAAAATGGCAAAAAAGGTGGAATGAAGACAAGAAAGGGAGAAAATTATATAAAGTGCAAAAGTCAGTATTGATTACAAATATTAATGAGAGAAACGGAAGGGAAGAAATAATTATGACAAGATTAAGAGTAGGTCACACCTATTTAAATGACACCTTATAATTAATAGAGAAGAAAAACAATGATAAATGTGAAGGATGTGGTGAGAAAGAAAATGTAGAACATGTATTAATGAACTGTAGAACATATGAATCTGAAAGGGAGAATTTGAAAAGAATAGTTAGGACAGGTTTTGTGGACTTGGAGAAGGCGTTCGACCGTGTCCCTCGGGGGCCTTGTTGGGGGTTCTCCGGGAGTATGGGGTACCGGGCCCTTTGATACGGGCTGTCAGGTCCCTGTATGACCGGTGTCAGAGTCTGGTCCGCATTGCCGGCAGTAAGTCGGGCTCGTTCCCGGTGAGAGTTGGACTCCGCCAAGGCTGCCCTTTGTCACCGATTCTGTTCATTACTTTCATGGTCAGAATTTCTAGGTGCAGCCGAGGAGTTGAGGGGATCCGTATTGGTGGCCTTAGGATCGCATCTCTGCTTTTTGCGGATGATGTGGTCCTGTTGGCTTCATCAGATCGTGATCTGCGGCTCTCGCTGAAACGGTTCGCGGCCGAGTGTGAAGCGGCCGGGATGAGGCTCAGTGCCTCCAAATCCGAGGCCATGGTCTTGAGCCGGAAAAGGGTAGAGTGCCTTCTCCGGGTCAGGGGGGTCGTCCTGCCTCAAGTGGAGGAGTTTAAGTATCTGGGGATCTTGTTCACGAATGAGGGAAGAAGGGAGCGGGAGATCGACAGGCGGATTGGGGCAGCGTCTGCCGTGAAGCGGCGCTGTACCGGTCCGTCGTGGTGAAGAGAGAGCTGAGTCAAAAGGCGAAGCTCTCGATTTACAGGTCGATCTACGTTCCCACCCTCATCTATGGTCATGAGCTTTGGGTCTGAAAGAGAGGAAAATTCTATAACCTTAAAAACCTTTTGACTCGTGTATTTTCTCCTCTGCCCGGATCCATTGAAAGTGATCATTGCATCAGCTGAACTTACAAGACAAGACAACTCGGTTTCCACGTGCAAAGGCATAATGACATTTATTAAACAAAACAACAAATGAAACTAACAGAACGAAATGAAACAAAGAATATTCACCTCACCCAACAGACCTCACTCACACGACAATACAGAGAAAACCTCCCAACTGCGTTGGGTGTTCTCCCCGGAGATCTCCATGACGATCTGAGGATTCAAAGTTCCCGGTCTCACTCTTTAAGCGGGTGGGCGTGTTTTTCCCTTCGACGCAGTACAAACTTAGGGGAGTGTTCTCTGATGTGTTCTCATTTTAAGAACAAGTAACATTCATTTTATCTAATTATTGAAGTCATGGTTAAATTCTACAACTAGCTTATTTTAAATATATTTTCTTAACAATCCCTCTTTTAATCTCTTCAAAGAGATTACATTCTAGAAAATAAATTTAAAATATAGAATGCAAACATAAAAGTCCAAGTTCAGAAATACCATTTTAAAGCTGGAAAATCAAGCCTTGGTCATAATATGGAACCTGCTACATAACTTTTGTTAAAATGATGGAATATTCATCACAGACAAAATCAGACCAAACCAGACATCAAAATCATATTTAAATCTTAAACTAAATGTTGAAAAACTATCTAACCCCGTCATGTCTTAATCAAAATTATTTGAAATGCATATTTATTAATATTTAACATAAGCTCTACCATAAACCTTGATGTTATAAATAAATGATTTCAGAAGTCAAATATTCCTGATGTAAATAGAATGTTACACAAATCTGTCTAAAATCATCCGTGAAATGATCAATTAGACACAATACATCGTATATAAAAGACTTAAAATCTATTAATAAACCTCCAATTGCTGTGAAAGAAAGATTTGATTAGTCTTAATAGTTGTACAATTTTTTCTTTTTTTATTCAAACATATCTTCTTTTAATCTCTGTGTTCCTTGATGCTCCTTGAAGTAGAAAGCGTTCCTTGGCAAGTCATAGATGAAACATGAAAAACTTGGTAATAGGACAAACAACAAAGATGATCCTTTTGTCTCCAGCAGCCTATTTTCCTCATGGTTTTGAACTCAGGCTCCTGACCTGAGTGAGCGATGCTCACCTTTGGGATTATTATGCCCAAAAATTTTGGTGAGTTTAACAAAGAGGCAATTCCCTCTTTTCAACTTTGACATCAAATTTAAGAACAGGTATGCAAGACTTCCTGATGAGCGTCTGGGTGTGAAGTCGTCCTCCAGGAAGGGCTGAAGATTCCCAGTTTGTCTCCAACTTGTGATCCTTTGATGTTCAATGAGGGCATCAGCTGGTTTTGCATACAGGAACAAAGTCTGTCACCCCATCTAGAGCTTCTTAATGTATTTTAAAATAAAATGTCATTCCTCCCAATTTGAATTAATGTTTTACTTGCACTTTTTGTTAATTGATACTCCAATTATTCTTTATCGTTTTAAATCATATATTGTGCTTATCAAATCCTATTTTATTAGTTTCATGGAGAGATTTTGTAGCAGCCTTTAGTTTTATTTTAATAATTCCAGTTCAAATTATAATTTCATTCCTTATGTTCCTTTTGCTTTATAAATTGGTAATTTTAGCATTTTAAAAAGCTGCTCCTTTAAAGCTAAATTTGGCCAAGGTTTTGACCCTCTTTTTATGTAAGGCTTACACGAGAAATTAATGTTTTCCATTGTTTTTAACCCATAACGTAGCTATATTTTAGAAGCAGTTCTATGATTGTTCATTTTAAATATCCAATTTAGACCAATTAAATTTTAATCATAATTTTTGTCATTTTAAAACCTTAAAGAATGATCAGCCTGTTTTACAAGAATATGTTAACCGTGTCACTAAATATAAAAAAAATGACTTGTCCTGTTTTAATCATAATTTCAAATCTCAAAATTTCAACTATTTTAACCTTTGATCCATTTTTCCTTTGAAAACTTATTTCATTTATGAAATATTTAATTGAATAGTGAATTACCCTTTTTATTGTTTATTAATACATTTTCAATTTTGGGGAGAAGCTTGATACAATTAAATTATGCAAATTTCAGTTTTAGACCTTCCTGGATGACTTCGTTAAAGACTCATATGAAATGAGATGCAATCAAGTAACGATCACTTTCCCTCTTTTAGGAAACACTGTTTTGTATAAACTATTTGACAGGTAATATTAAGTTTAGTGT
This sequence comes from Poecilia picta, assembly GCA_033032245.1. Lineage (NCBI taxonomy): Eukaryota > Metazoa > Chordata > Actinopteri > Cyprinodontiformes > Poeciliidae > Poecilia > Poecilia picta. Next base: position 28,269,901 of record CM065364.1, on the reverse strand, counting down.
ATTCAAATCATGCATGTTAATTATTTCTTATTCCCTCTTTATTCTATAACAGAACAAAAGTTCTGTCATAGAATACCATGAAAATACCATACAAACTAAATAGATTAAAGCGTCACTAAATACAGTCACTGAGGTATGAACCACATAAAATTTAGATCTCTACTTTTATAAGTAAAGCCCAGCATATAATGCAATTAAGATATGGCATAAAGACAAAACAACATAAGAGCTATGTCCTGTCTCAGCATTGTCACACTGGAATGGGCAAACCATCTGGGAGAGACATAAAAGATCTAGGAGATGAGACAATGCCAACACCTTAGTGTCAAACTACAGGGGTTCAGGACGTGAAGGCAGGAGGCCGTGTGTGCCATGCATAAATTTAGGAGCGAAAATAGCACCACACAATACAAAGATGTTAAAAAGAACTTCTCCCCCACTACCAAATGTCGTCGACAGCCCTTCTGTCTCCAACCTGCAAACTGAAGGAACCTCGGAGGCAGACTTCTGGCACTTCAAGTCACATGATCAGAGGTGAGAAATCCAGGATCAATCCTGAGAACCTACAACAGGACCACTGCTTAGAGAACACGCCCCAGTCTTACATCTTCCCCATCAGAAGACCTCCAGAGTAGCAGTCATGTGGTGGAGAGCAGAAACTTCTGGACATCGAATGCAGTCTCTTGATGAATCTCGGTCAGCCTTTAGAGTCGACAAAACAGGATGTACCAATACAATAGAGTCAGTGTTTCACTCACACCCCCATCTGGTTTCCAACAGAGGGCATTGTTCTTTTGTAGTCTCGACTCCCTGCTGATTCCCGGCCGCAGAAGACTCTCACAGGAACCGCCTGAGTCCCTTTTGCTTCAGCCAGGTGTGAAAGACAACACCGAACGCAGACATCTGTTGCCAGGCTTCGGAAGCAACGCTCTGCCTTGAGATAACAGGAAAACAGTTCATTTCTCCACTGACCTCAATAAGTCTCTTGACCGCTTTTGGCTTTCATAGAGCAGTCCAGTAGAAGATGGGCATTGTTGCAGCAGTGGCCTGATGTGGAACTCAAAAAGAACCTGTCAAATCCACGTCATTACATGGTGACCGAGTTTCAAAAGATCCAGCCTCCAAGACCACCATCAGTGCAGGCAGGAGCTCTTGACAGGGAAAAATACAAAGTAATTAAAAACAACAAAAATTCAAGCAACATTTTGCTGACTTTAACCATTATACTTAGACGAATCCTCCTGTGTGGCTTCCATTGTTGATGACATAGCAGAAACCGCCAACCACTTCAAATCCTGAACTTCAAAAAAGCAAATGGAAACATGTGTAATGATACACCATCAGATGTACCACAATTAAGTCCTGACACTCACTGTTTGAAACAGTAAATGTCAGCACCTTGGTGACAATCACTCCTCTTGTACCAGTTAACTACAAAATTTAAAAATCTTACAAACTCTAAAGAATTTTAACAAAATCCAAAATTAATAATTTTAAAAGTTGGGACAAGTAACTGAATTTAACAGTAGTTGTAACCAGAGTTCTTCTCAAAATTAACACCCACCTGTGATTGCATAATTAAAAGTCAGCAGTGACGCAGAATCGATCAGCCATATGTAACAAAATAAACTTGATTTGGATGTTGTATGAAACTTATTCAATCTAAAATGATCCATTTTAAGTCAGTAAGAAGCATCAACCTCAGAGATACAATATTGCGTCAAACAGGAAGGCAATATAAAAATCCTTAACCTAAAAATCAAAATTCACTGTAGTCAAAATAAAAGTCAGAATTACTGATTAACAAATTTACAATTAACTTTAGCCAATCATTAACTAATTTAAGTAGAGTCTACTTTTCCTTCCCCCTTGGAGGTATAATAAAATTATAATTTTAACAATTTTGACTATTTAATGTGAAAAAATTTCACCGATAAACTTAAGGTTTTCCACCATTTCTCCAATTGTCCATCCAATGTTCAAAATAGACAGATATTCAAATTTCAAAAGTTGATCAATGAGATCTTATCTTTATAAACCCCCTTTGTTTTGTCCTAGATCCAAAAGAAAAACAATTTATAGGCGGAAAACCAAATTTGAAGAATTTTCCATATAATGCTAAAATTTCAACACGTCCAATTAGTGACCTATGTGTCACATAAAAAACAATCAATTCAGTTAGAAAGTTAGTATGTTAGTCAGGAAATTAGTATGTAGAAAAACCAAACAGAAAATAAAACAAAACATCTACAGCTACTCACTAAATGACGTCATACTAAATAGCGCTGTTCTAAAAACTCAGAGGCCATCTGCACACACATTCACTCTCAAGCAGTCTTTCACACCTGTAATTTGTTCGTCACACTCCAACATGTGAAATAAAGATATTTGTCCAACATAAAGTTGGAACTTCCCAATTTGTACCGATTCCATCTTCCAAACATATTTCTCCAGATTAGAAACCAAAATCCATCCTGTTCAAAGTTTTCAACACAATTTTTATAACACCATGCCTGAAAGAAACATAACATATTTCCACACAAAATGCATCTTCGTGTGCAGAGAATCACCTAAAAGAAAAAGGTATGTATTAGTCAATATGTCCTGATTTATCTGTCGGAAAAGTAGGAAAGAAATACAGTTAATGTTAAAGATGATTAGAACAGGTACTCGCCCCCTGTTATCTTCCTGCGAAGTGAAAAAGAAAATATACATACAGAAAAGAAACAAACTTATCACACACAGTGGCGCAAAACGGCACATAGAACATAAAACATACGCAGCGCACGGTACCAAAGAGACAGCAGCCTCAAAAAGCATGACCAAGACGGGACACACAAAAACAGCTGCGCACACAAAGTAACACGCAGGCGAAAACACACACAGAACGGCCGACAAGACGCACAATGACAAAAACAGCAAACACATTCAAACGAAAGAAAGCCCTACGGACACCGGTGTCAGAAAAAAATTAAAATATGTGGGCCTCACTCCATGTCCTTTCGTAACGCTACTCGTCACAGGTGGATTTCACACCGAATTTAGTTCCAGTCCTTTGCGAGTGAGTGCAGACTCGAGGTGGACTGACCCTTCAATTTAACGTACGCTTAGAACGAAGCAGTACAACTTGTGCCAGATCCGAACAACACTCAGCCAAGAACATGTCCCTTTAGAGAGGATCAGACTCTCAGGCTGATACAAGCCTGGTCCTACACTAAGCACCAATCTATGAGAGCGGCAGGCTCAGCCTGATCCAGAAGGAGCGCTTCAACAACTGGGGCTAAGCCAACAATCACAGTGGTACAAAATAAAAGCCCTATATGCTAAGATCCAATAAAAAGAAAAATTACACAATCGTTTCTCTGCAATCAAACCAAAGATCCGGTCGAAACCACACACCAAACAATGTACTTCACACACTCAACACAACACAGACTCATTCAAACATCCACACAGCAGCGCGCACGGTAAAAAATACAATGGCAAAATACAGAAAAGAATAGACAAAGAGCCGGCGAGAAGTGCATGCTGCAAATGTAATAAGTTTCAAAACTCAAATACCATCCATATCACGTTTCAGAGCCGGGTTACGCTCAGGGTAAAATCAAACCCAATTTAAACTGTGTTCTTCAATCCATCCAACTGCAGACACAATGTATGTCTCAAAGGAGAAGGTGACACACCATACCCATCCGAATAAGATCTTTACTCCGGCCGAATTAACCCTACAATTATCAGTAAACTTCAATACACAGCAGCACAGAAACTCAAGAACCACACGGAAATGGCTAGCGGCAAGGCACATGCTAGGCTAAAGCTATGCTAACCAAAGCTAAGCTAAGCACGTGCCACAGCACCAGCTACATGCTAACAAACAAAGAAACTAGCACACGTGCAACGTAGTAATGGCTAGATGCTAGCCCCACAACGATGCTAACTCAAACAAAGAAGCGCCGCACAAACAAGCCAAGCACGTGTTCACCATAGCTTCCTCCGAAAAGCAAAAACCCGAGTTCAGCTGAACAAAGAATCACAATCAAAGACAACGAACGAGCCCCCATTTGAAAGAGAGGAAAATTCTATAACCTTAAAAACCTTTTGACTCGTGTATTTTCTCCTCTGCCCGGATCCATTGAAAGTGATCATTGCATCAGCTGAACTTACAAGACAAGACAACTCGGTTTCCACGTGCAAAGGCATAATGACATTTATTAAACAAAACAACAAATGAAACTAACAGAACGAAATGAAACAAAGAATATTCACCTCACCCAACAGACCTCACTCACACGACAATACAGAGGAAACCTCCCAACTGCGTTGGGTGTTCTCCCCGGAGATCTCCATGACGATCTGAGGATTCAAAGTTCCCGGTCTCACTCTTTAAGCGGGTGGGCGTGTTTTTCCCTTCGACGCAGTACAAACTTAGGGGAGTGTTCTCTGATGTGTTCTCATTTTAAGAACAAGTAACATTCATTTTATCTAATTATTGAAGTCATGGTTAAATTCTACAACTAGCTTATTTTAAATATATTTTCTTAACAGGTCATGACCGAAAGAACGAGATCACGGATACAAGTGGCCGAAATAAGTTTCCTCCACAGGGTGGCTGGGCTCTCCCTTAGAGATAGGGTGAGAAGCTCGGTCATCCGGGAGGGACTCAAAGTAGAGCCGCTGCTCCTCCACGTCGAGGAGCCAGTTGAGGCTCGGGCATCTGGTCAGGATGCCTCCTGGACGCCTCCCTGGTGAGGTGTTCCGGGCACGTCCCACCGGGAGGAGGCCCCGAGGAAGACCCAGGACACGCTGGAGGGACTATGTCTCTCGGCTGGCCTGGGAACGCCTTGGGGTTCCTGGAGGAGCTGGAAGACGTGGCTGGGGAGAGGGAAGTCTGGGCCTCCCTTCTGAAGCTGCTGTCCCCGCGACCCGACCCCGGATGAGCGGAAGAAAATGGATGGATGGATGGATGGATAGTTAGGACAGGTCAAGAATGGAGTCTTAAAGGAATATTAGGAAATGAAGGAAACATAATGGATATTTATAGACTAAGGAAAGCATTATTTATTTTTCTTAAAAATACAAGATTAATACAGTAAATAGAATTTAAGAGATGTAAAGAAATGTTGTTACACACTCGTGTACAGTAGGTGGCAGTATGCACCTTAAAGTTGCTTGCAATCCGCCATAATAGAAAAGAAGAAGAAGAAAAGATTTTGATTTATCAACTATAAATATGAGTCACAGTTCCTCTATCACTGGTCCATCCATCTCTTTTTCAGGAAATCCCTGTGGATCTATCATTGTTGGAGAAGAGGAAAAGAGGACATTTTTCAGAATCGTACTCAGTGCAGTCATATATAGAAAATAAATACTTTGGTTATGTTCAACTGTATACAGATGCATCAAAAAATGTAAGTAGCAACAATGGGGTGTCATTTATCGTTCCAGAATTTAATATTAAAAAATGTAAGAGAATTTCTGATGGTGTCTCAGTGTTTACAGGGGAAATGATGGGAATTATTTTGGCTTTAGGTTGGATTGAAGAGGTCCGTCCTTTAAGAAGTTTAATTTGTTCTGATTCAAGTTCATCGTTATGTTCAATTAAAGATAATCAGTCTAATAGTAGACCGGACCTTCTATTTGAGATTCAGTTAATACTTTATAGAATTCAGGCCATGGGATTAATTGTTAATTTTACATGGGTTCCATCTCATATAGGAATAAAAGGAAATGAGTTGGCAGATAAATTTGCAAAACAAGCTTGAAAGAACAGTTGCATTGAGATTCTGATTCCATTTAGTAAAGAGGAAATAAAATCTATTATAAAACAAAAGGTTAAGGAAATATGGCAGAAGCAGTGGGAAGAAGAGAGAACTGGTAAATAAATGGCTTTATGGTATTCAAAGGAAAGTTGGTGCAATGAGGGGAACAGGAAGAAGTAGGAAAGAAGAAAACATTATATCCAGGTTACGTTTTGGGCATATGGGTTTAAACAGTACTCTATTTAAAATGGGGAAACATCCAACAGGTAATTGTGATTTTTGTTTTCAAGAAGAGACAGTAGAACATGTTTTGTTGTTTTGTACAAAGTACTCTGAGGAGAGGAGGAGATTAAAATATAGACTTCTAAAGAACAAATTACAGTTAAAAATACCAGATATTTTGGGATATTCATCTTCATCTGAATACTTACGTTATTTAATAAACATTCTTAAGGAATCTAAACTGATAGAGAGGATTTAGTTTTTTTCTTTTTTTTTTAAGTTGCGTCCTGATCCACACTCCATACCAGTAGGTGGCGGTAATGCACCTATAAGTTGTTTGCCAACCGCCATAAAACCAAAAGAAGAAGAAGAAGAAGGGTTTGCGCGTCTGTGTTTCTCCCACTGTTGCTGCGGTCGCGGCTGCATGTCGGCCTGTGGGTTTGATCGACTTGTCGGCGATCGTAAGTGGCAGTTTTTCCATCCGTGGCCGAGATCATGGTTGGTTTCTGGGTGCTACAGTTGTGCGTTTCTACAGCGTTACTCTGATGGCGCTGCCGGCTGCAGCTGGTTTCTGTGGCGGGCGGCTTCAATCTGGTCCTCACCTGCTGACCCGCTTCCTCCCGGGTTAGGCTGTGTCTCCACCCCTGGGTAATTAAGCTACCTGCTATTTAGTTTTTGATTTTTTTTATTTGTATTCACCGTTAATGGATTTTCTGTTTCAGGCAACCGATTGTTTGGAGCTGCAGCTTTGGACGCTCTGCTGTTTTGTCTTCCCACTGTTTGATTGGGCGGCTCTCCGTTGAATCCGTTGCGGATTGGGCAGGCCGTGTGGGCGGGGCGTTACTCCTCTGGCCCAATAGAAAGGCACCTGGAATGACGACGACGACTTGTTCCATTGTTTGAAGTGTTTTCTTTTACCGTTTGTTGAAGTATTCATTTGTTTTCTTTTTGATTGCTTTGTTCATTTCTTTTTGCATTGCATGTTCTTTTTCTTGACTCATTTCTCTGCATTTGCATGGTTTGTTTTATTTTGGAACAATTCCATCCTTGTTTGTCCTCTTTTCCTTGTGTTTCCCTTTGTTCCAGGGACTGAGTAGTGGGCCTGAAGCCTCGTTTTTAAAAATAGTTTTAAAGAATTGTTTAATAAAGTATTGTACACTGTTAAATCTGTGTTCTGGTGCATCTTGTGGCTCTTAAAAATATCTCCACCTGCTGGTCACACAAACTTACCTTAGGAAGACGATGTGGAGGTTCATCCTCAGAGCTGGTGGTTGATCTGGTGGAGTCAGAGCTTCTTCTGAGACAGAAAGTCTTTAGGTTTCCTAACACCCAATTTCTCTGGCTTCATTTTCATTTGCTCAGTTAGACTGCAAACATATGTTGAAGATAAAAACATTGAACGAGTTAGAACAACTTCACAATATCAAAGTCTCTCTGTCTTATGGAGCTTAATTAAAACTAAGTTTATGAATTAAAGTCTAAGTTGCAACAAATAGCCTCCATGCAGTTATAACATGAAGCTGAATGATTACTATAATCATACAAGTCAGACTAAAATTGATAAAATAATTATTTAAGAAACCAACTGTTAGGTTCCAGATGGTGGGAATTAGTGTTTCCTTTTCAGTTCTCCACCAGAGGGAGCCATTGGGTCGCTATCCACACCTGAGGGGAATCGTCTCTGGAGGTGGAGGTATTTTGGTACAATTATGTTTAAGTGTGTTTAAAGTACGAATTTCGAAATTGGTTCAAGTGTATTTTTAGTATACTTCAGATATACTTATAGATAGTACACTTAACAATTAGCATACTTAATTTGTACTTTCACAAATTTAAGTATGTTTGAAGTAGCTATACTAAAGTATACTTTTTTTTACCAGTTTTTTTTTTAAATATTTTTACTATGAAATCCACAAAAATTTTGAATGAACCATTTTTCCAGCCTAAAATGAAATTTTCTTTTGTAAATTTTAAGAACTTGTGTACAAACTTAGCCAATAACAAATTAATACATATTTTTACATCACATTGTGGGCAATTTCCCAGGCATATTTTTACAACAATTTATAAATGTGTCACAATATCTCCATCACAAATTCTCTCCAACACCACAAGACTCATTTTTTTTTTTACAACTATTTGCAAAATGTTTGATTTTCCGTCACAAATTCATTTCCTCCTCCGTCCCCCTACCCCTTTCAACTATTTACAAAATGGGTGTCAGCCGCCCATTTTGTTTGAGCTGGTAACTGGGGACAGTTACAAGCACGAACAAAATGGGCGAAAATGCTTTCTGATTGGTTGCTTCAGAAATGTGGTACGTTTGATGAAATCAGGAAAAATAGACTTCATGTTGCATTCTTTCCCTTTTTGGTCATAAAACATTCCCGGATTGCGCAGTACATTTGCAAAACAATATGGCGGACATGATCGATCATATTTCTGGCTTTATTTGGCAGTAAATATGAAACAAAATCAATATAAAACCACTACTTTTATAAAGTTTGAGGTCTCTGGTGTCCAACAGGACTTGAAATGCACACTCCTCATACAGAAAGAAGCCTTTTACATGCATGATGTCAGCCCGCCACGGGGCGGGCAGCGACTGCATAGGGTTTTAATGCCACAAACTGCTGAAATAAGAAGTGGATAAGAAACAAAATCACAAAGACAATGTCCTTGTTTTTTCTCTTTAAGGCGGCCAATCACCAAAAACGATTTCAGAGAGTACAGGCTACTGGGGAAAGGAGGTTTTGGAGAGGTAAGGCTTGTTAAAGTTGATCCTTACTACACTAGCATACAAGTGTAAAAGGGGAAATTCTGATTTCACATGTCACAATCACTTTTGGACAGATTTGCCTTTCCTGCTACAGTTTCTGATCAGTGTTGTTTCTACCACATACTACATATTTTCATAGCATTTCCATTTCAACCTGTAGGTTTGGGCTTGTCGGGTACGAGCCACAGGAATGATGTATGCCTGCAAGAAGCTGGAAAAGACTGTGCTCGGACAAAGTAAATAAAGTTCATATTGTGGTGTGCAACTTTAGACATTTTAATTGATGGAAACTTTGAATCATCACCATAATTTCTTTATGGATTTGAATTGGGAGTCACAGTGAGTCTGGTTAATGTATACTGTTAAAACTCATACACTTACCTGTCTTTACCGCTATAACACGTTGTGCACTCCTTGTTAACATTCAACACATTCAACTTCTCTCTCATGCATCTCCCGTTTTCTCTGCAGGTCAATCTTGCATATGCTTATGAGACCAAACACAGTCTCTGCATGGTTTTAACCATGATGAGCGGTGGTGACCTGAGGTTTCACATCCACAATATGGCAAAGAACGGCTTAGCCATGGATAGAGTTTATTTCTATGCCGCAGAAGTCTGCTGTGGTTTAATTCACCTCCACCAGAAGTCGATAGTTTACAGGTGAGCGTGTTTCCACGTGGATATGAACACATCACTGCAGCATGATCTGCTTCATACGCTGTGATTCTATGTTCCAGAGACCTCAAACCTGAAAACATTCTCCTGGATGACAACGGTATGTCTGGCCACACCATGTGTGCCTGTTTGCTTTTCTCCTGAAAATCTTCCAAAAATGTTGAATGAACCATTTTTCCAGCTTAAAATGAAATTTTCTTTTGTAAATTTTAAAAACGTATGTACAAACTTAGCCAATAACTAATTATTAATGCATATTTTTACATCACATTGTGGGCAATTTCCCAGGCGTATTTTTACAACAATTTATTAAATCTGTCACAATATCTCCATCACAAATTCTCTCCAACACCACAAGACTCATGTGTTTTTTTACAACTATTACAAAATGTTTGACGATGTTTCCGTCACAAATTCATGTCCTCCTCCGTCCCCTACCCCTTTCAACTATTTACAAAATGGCTGCCAGCCGAGGTCTGCATAGAAATCTCCCCAGTTACGAGCTCAAACAAAATGGATGAAAATGCTTTCTGATTGGTTGTTTCAGAAATGTTGTACGTTTGAGGAAATCAGGAAAAATGGACTTCATGTTGCATTCATTCACTTTTTGGTCATAAAATATTCCCGGATTGCGCAGTAAATGCACAAAACAATATGGTGGACATGATCTATCATATTTCTGGTTTTATTTGGAAGTAAATATGAAACAAAATCAATATAAAATCACTACTTTTATAAAGTCTGAGGTCTCTGATGTCCAACAGGACTTGAAATGCACACTCCTCATGCCGTCTTTTTTATATACGGAAACCTTTTACATGCATGATGTCAGCCCGCCACGGGGCGGGCAGCGACTGCATAGGGATAGGAGACATGCGAGACATGTTGGCTCTTCTACAGTAACAACTTAAGTAAAAATTTATTGTATCCTGTGAATATATAAAGGAATTAAAGCTTTATTTCAGAGTTCAAACGCACACAGTTAATGAGATAAGCTGTACTGATGTAATGTGTCCACCAGGGGGCAGAGTTCACTCACTATTTTAGACTAAAGAATCTGTTTTCTTCTCAAGATCAATGAAACGTAATGTCTGGTACTACTTTTATTATATCATTGGAAAACTTTTGATGGGTGCATGACATGCATGGGCTGGTGCAAGAAAACAGAAAGTTAGAATACCAAATTTCAGTGCATTTACAAAACAAATTAAGTTGAACTTTAAAATGTTTGAAACAAAATGAGCAACAATTATTCCGACTACTGCTACTAAAGTAATAGTGTATTTGTTATCGCATATTAAATAACGTAAAAAAAAAGACACGTTTCACATGACTGATTTGTAAAACCAATAAAAAGAGTGAAACATCCAAGGGGGTGAATATTTTTTAAAGGTACTTTAAACAGGCAGTCTCCTACTTCCTGACGCATGAATCATTCAACAGTCATAGAAATGGTCTTTTTCCTCTTCTCAGAAAGTTACTCCATCTCTGTACTGGAGCACCTCTATAGCTGTACAACAGAGGGCGCTGTAGGAGCTGATTCTAGGCAAGAGACGTCCCGGAATGCTTCCACCCCTCTTTGTGAGCTAAAATGAATTACCTCAAAAATAATGATGGCTCCTGTTATTTACCAAGTGTGATCTAACTGCCAGACTGACTGGTCTGAGTATTTCAGAAACTGCTGCTCTATGATGACGCTCACACACAACTTTCAGGTTTACAGAAACACTCAGAGAGAAAAAAAAGTCAAATAAGCAATTGGATCTGACTCTCAAACATTGTCATGCTAAAATAAAAGTTTCATTGCCTGGTTGAAGTCAGAGGACAATAGGCAGACTGGTTCAAGATGAAGTTGCATCTCCGAACAGTCAACAATTTGAACTGTGAAGAGGAAACTAGAGTTGGTTATTTCACACTTTGGACAAAGATGAAAATCTGTTAAACATCATAGCCTTCTGGAATATCGGTGCCGGCTGTATCCACCTTGTACCATTTTCTAAAGGTGAATTAATTCCCTCAAAATGATGATTTTGAGGAACGTACCAAAAGGTGCACCAAAATAATCTAAAAATGTGTTTTTGTGTATGAAAATGAGTTGACTGTATTCAGTCCAGTTTGGAATGTGGTGTAACGAGTCGCTCACATGCATTTGGAGCTCGAAGAGCTGCAGCAACTGGGTGACGTGAGAGAGGGAGAGGACGCTGGCGTTGAATGTTGAAAAAAAAAAAAAACAGTTGTCGCCACATGATTTTTATGATGTTGATTTTATCTCTGATTTTATTTTCACTGTGTAGCACTTTGAGATTTTTGTTAATGAAAAGTGCGGTACAAATTGGATTGATTATTATTATTATTATTATTATGATGCTGTAACGTTAATATAGAATTTCGGAGGAAACATGTCCAGAAACCTTGTTGCATCAAAGCAGTATATTTGAAAGTATTTTTGCTCTATGGAGAAAAACTATGTGGGAGGCAGTTTTTGAATAGCAAATTGATCATCTGTTTTCCCATGTAGTGTACAACTCTGTCCACAGTTTACTGATTTGTTTGAATGTTATAATGTTCTATTTGAACATTTTATGAAGCTCAGATAGAGACCAGCTCTACGGATTGCCAGGTCAGAGAAGCATTTATTTCTTTTGACGAGCTGTTCTGATTTACTAGATGAACACTTTATTGAGTTTCACTTCTAGAATTAATTTGAATTATATAAGAGTTTGGGAGTGCCAACAGATATTAATGTGTTATTTTTTTTTCTTCTCACTTGAATTCCTTCCACGTTTGTTAGCCATTGACTCGCACAGGTGACTGGTCCCTCCTCTGATGAGGGAGTGTTCCTGAGTGTTGAGCACACTGTCACAAAACAAGTGTTTCCATTTATTATTGAGTAACAGGTTAGACTGCACGCCTCATTTGTCTCTGCTCAGTTCCAGTCGTCAAGGTTTCTGCGGAGCTCTGAATCCTCTGCAGCTGGGACGCAAAGGACTGATGTGTCCCACTACTCTGGACAAGTTATCCAAGGACAACTTTCCAATATGGACATTGACAACATGGTGCAAAACAGCGCTCTTGTTAGAGCAAGAGAAGGTAAGGAGGATTTAAAGTTTATCCTACAATCTGAAAATGGATGGAACAAAGGTGAAAAAAAATCTACCCCTTCATATTTAGAACAGACACATGTGCATTTGAATATATGTTTAAAAAAAATGCAAGTTCTTTGAGAGAATTTTTGTCCCTTTATAACATAATCTTTATTGGAAACCAAAAGTACTGTCAGGATATCCCTGTTTCCCTGAGGCGTTTTTGGAAAGCTGACCAGAACCACCCCTGCAGTGTGACAGGTTATTTCCTTCCCAGGTGCCTCCTTTTCAACACCTGTACATAAAAATCCAAAAAAGCAAAAGACCCACACACTGGTGGCCATCCTGAGTTGATAAACAAATGCATCGTGAGGAACCAAAATTCCTACTCTGAGTGACAGCCTGAGAGTTTGCAATGTGGTCACACAGGCTCCACTAACCTGTTCCTGAAGCTAATAATAGTTCATTCACTGCAGAGGAGCATGCTATTGTTTAAAACTTGATGGTCAAGGGAGGTGTGTGTGTGTGTTTATGGCTCGTTAGCAGTAAGTTGTATGTTTCATTTTCTCTTCTGCTGATGGTTTGCAGGTGGAGGAAGCAAAGGCAGGAGCTGGAGATGGAAAGAAATGCTGCGCTTTCCCCACATCAGCGAGTGTAGAGATCTAGCAAAGACCATCGGTGTGTGTAGGAGTGTGTGTGTGCATACTTGTTTATGTGACCTCAGTAGGACTTTTCCTGGTACCAAGCAAGAACAGAAAAGTTTTTATCAAGTGAAAGACCACCAGCTGTGCTGTGGAGGACACTGCAAAAAACCATTAGAACTCATGAGCAACTAAAACCAGATGAAATGAGTCAGAATTTATGTAAAACGAATGTAATATTTAATGAATAGTGAGGAAAAAACATTCTAAAAGTTAATGCTAAAAGTTCAACACCTTTGTTTATAATTCACTGTTAAATTAAAACGGTGACGGCACAATATCAAATTGTTCCAAGGGGATCGATTAGCTACTGTATCTATTCTAATCCATATCATCATAAAACATAAATTTAATACTATCCTTCCTATTAATGCTCATTTATTGTTAGCAGGCTGCTTTGCGGTCCTGGTGGAGTGCACCCCAACTTTTCCTTTAAATCATTTTAAAACCAACACACTTTTTTAGAGTGTCTAGTATGTGATGTGAAGACATTTGTGATTTATTTATTTATTTCTGTATACCGAAAATATTTTACACTTTTTAATTAGCTGTTCATTCCCATTCACATCATTTTCCTGTTTCTGATCTTATGGTTCAAAATAACAAAGACAATTGTTTTATAACAAATGGATTTACTTAATCACTAATCTTGACAGAAAGGATGGCTTTTGTTATTCTTAACTTTTCTGTGAATTTATATTTTTTTAAAAAAATGATCAAACAATTAAAAATTCTGCCACAACATGTAAAGTTATAAGAACTGTAGGTGAAGGCCAGTGATCAAAGTTGGGTTAAATGTCAGAGATGGGCACAAACAGGGTTACTAAAATGAATAGTCAATAAGTTGCTGCTAATTTTGTTCATCACATCGTGTTCTGTTTTTCTCCCTGTCAGAACGAGACTACTATGATTTATGTGTCTATCAGCCTATTGGCAAGAAGCTCTTTCATCTCTACTGTATGACTCGGCAAGAACTGCACAACTACGTATTGCTCCTGGATGCTTTGGTATGCTAAAAAAAACATGCAAACTAATTGTGATCTCATCCTAGAATCATAAATGTTCCTCTTTACCAGTGTTCCAGGACCGGTAAATACTACTGAATAAAGATTCCCATCAAGTGCATTACAACACAGAAAAGCCTCAAGTTCTGTATAGGAAAGTATACCCTCCTATAAATCAAACTTTTATATATCAGGACATAATACTGATGATTTGGTCTTCATCAGGTTCTAAAATGATGGTCTAAATTCAATCTAAGGTAAAAAACATATGGCATATGTCAGTATTTCATAATCAAAAGAAAAACCAAAGTAGAGATCAATCACTACTGCTTACACCATATTTCATTAAGAAAATTCACATGATTACTTCATCATAGTCACTGTTACTACTTCTATGAATATTGATTGTTGGCATTGTGCTGCTTTGCATCATGCAGGTGTGTGTTAACAAAATGCCAAGTGAGTAAGACATCAACAATGGCCCTAGAGAAGAGAACATAACCGCCCTTCAGTCTGAGAAGGGTTACGAGGCCACTTTCAAACAATTTCAATTCTATTGTTTGCAATGAAAACAATCATTAAAAAGGGAACAAAATATTTCAGATATTTTGCAATCGTCCAAGGAGTGTTCAAATTCACCAATAATTTACTCTACAGTGCATAAAGAGATCTATGCAATGCTAATGAGCTCAATCTCTAATGCTACAGGCCTCCTAAATGTTAATATTTATAAGAGAACAATTAGAAGAAAGACAAATGGGTAATTCTTGTTTGGAAGAGTTACAGGGAAAAGTGTCTTTCCTGTAAAATATTGTGCCTTGGTTTAGATTTGCAAAGTTGCAAATGTCTTGTGACGTTTGATGTGATTAAGCCTTTCAGGTCTGACATGCTTACCAACAACTATTTGGCTATTTGTTAGCTAACCACAACTTGAAAACGTAGTGTTAAGCAGTATTCATTGTGCGTCTATCTTCTGCTCAATGTGAGCAATAATTTGAAGATGTAGATGTTTCAGCTAAATCTCATCATCAGTACACGTACAGAAAAATGACAAAATGTCATGCAATCATGTGGGGAAAAATTAGGATTCCAAAAAAAATCTTCAGCTCATCATCATGAAATATTCACATATTGATGTGGAATATTTTCTTATCTCTGTGATGAAAGAAATTATTTTTGTTTAAGAGAAAAAACAGAAATCAGTCACTCAAATGCTTCTTAGTCAAGATCAAGATTTTGGCCAGTTTGTGGTGAATATTCTACTAAATTTTGGGTTTCTGATTGTTGCAAGAGCTATTTTTGTTTTAGCGTAAATTTCTTGTTACAGACTCATTTTTCAGGACACCCCCTGTAGACACACAAAAAAATTCTTGGTGGGTTCTTTGATGGTGAGGTGGTCAGGTCTGGTCTCTGCAAAGCATTTCCAAATCCACTTCCATCTAAATGACTCACAGTTGATATGAGGTCGTTTTCATTTTCTGGAACGATCTCTTTGGTTTATGCCATGCATGGGCTCTGTTCCGGTTTTCTAAATTATTCAATTTCAGACTCCATGTGTGTACAGCAGTGTTGTAGTACTCGAGATCGGTTTTTTGATGGTCTCGGTCTCGTCTCAGACTCTGAGCGGCAGAAGATCTGTCTAATCGTCAGTAGTAGAATAAAGCTGCATAAATCATAAGAAATCCGTTGGCCACAGCGAACTCAGCAGCGCTTCGCTTTCACAGATGGTGGGGACTATGTCTAACTTTTTGCATCACTTCGAAAAATAGCTCAAAGAAGGTAAAGCTCTGTTGACGTGATGTTAGCAAAGCTACCTGTACAGAGACACATAGGCATTTGTGATGAAAAGAAGCCACTCACTGCGCTGAATTATTGTGCGGAGGTGTTGACTGACTTGTCGCAAATATGGGACAACGCTGTGTCCAGAAGTCTGCAATATAGTGATGAGACATTCAAGAACAGTCCGATTTTTCTGCAGGGCTTTTTACTTATTAGATAGGACTGGAGTACCACTGAGAGCTGTTGTTCTATCAGATTACCATGCTGTCAGAATAGCATACATGCAGTGAGTATCATGCCTGCGCATGTGTATTAATAAGTCCGATTGTCAGAGGAGTTGTCAGTTCACCATACGCAACAAGTTATGATGACAATAAGTCATTAAATTGTTTTCAATGATAACTGTATAGATATACATCCGTTGTCATGGTTTCAAAGTGTATTTAAAGCAAGGTCTGGCTGCAACTGCAGTCAACTACAGCATACGCCTGTGTAAAACTCATTAACTTACTTAACTGCTAAGTCCGGATGCCATACAAATGTTGATAAAGTGTATGATGAGCTGTCATGATTCCATGTTGCTGATTAAATAAAATTATATGGTAATGACGTGTCTGACAGATATAGCCGTGAGTTCGTGCTAAGCATATGGTAATCTGACAGAACACCATTCTTTGTTCTTGTAATGTTCTGCGTATACTGCAGTAGCTATGATGATGATTTTATTTAATTCTGTACATTGATTTTTTTTTAATTAACAAATAAACAAAACACAAGAACGAAAGAGCATGCAGAGCATGGACATTACTCTTTCATTGTTTTCAAAGTGACAGCTGTAATGTGTGCCATGGTGTCAGACTGCCTCACTTCATGTAGCGAGAGGGTGAGAACAGTCACGGTGTCGCCTTGTGGTTGGTTACTTCTTGCTTGTTGCTCCTTGGTCAGTGTTCATAGTTGAGCGTTATTTACCGTCAAGGCATTGCCTCAATTGCTGTGATTAATGGTGCAGAGAGAGAATGGTGCTATGTTTAATGGTTTCGTTATCTTTTTAGGGATGGTACGAGACCACTGCGGATTGTAGCACAGAGATGGAAGTTTGTTCTCCTTTTAATATTGGTCAAATTTAAGTATTTAATGTCTATGTGTTTTTTTGGGAATCTTGATCTTTTAGATCAATTTGAGAAGTAATTTTGATCATATTTCACATTTTATCTTATCATGTAGCGCGTCTTGGTCTTGGTCTCGACCTCCCTCGGTCTTGGTCTTAACTTGGTCTCTGACCCTAAGAGTCTTGGTCTTGATACACTCTGGTACAGCCGCTGGATATTGAAAAGAGAATTGAAAACCAGCTGTATTTTTAGTTCAATAAGTGTTAAAATACACTTTCTAATGAAAATCTAATATCTTAAATTTTTCAAACCATGGAACATTTCTTTTCATTTTTAATTTAAATTCAAACCATTTTGTTTATCTTCTCTGGATTTGTTTTCAGGCTCAATGCATTACGCCATATTCCTACAGATAAACCACCTCACTGTCTTCATCTACAGATGACTCAGTCCATTTCAATCATGTTAAAGACTCATTTTCAGCAGCTCAAACTTTTTTAAAATCATTCAAACTTGACCACTTACCATCAGCAGTTGACATGCTAAATCACATTTCATTTCAGATAAAAACGGTTATGAAAGACAAGAAAAAATAAGTTTATTTTATTTTCACATTTCCTGGGCAAATTAGGCAAAGTTTGTATTTCTTATCCTCCTTTCTCTTTGTTTCCTTTAGGAAGCCTTTGAAACAAAGACAGACGAGGAAAGGCATAGCTTTGGACTTTATATCATCAATACATTTATCAGAAGTCAGGTCTGAAAGCCCCTGTTTATATACATACTAATAAATCAGCTCTGTGTTCACTTATTAAATACCAGGTGTTTTTCTTTCTTTTTTATAACTTTCTCTGTGTTCCATAGGGCAACCATTGTGTGCCTTCTTTAACAAAGCATGAACAAAGCTACTTCAACAGTTTGGAGCTTGATTCCTGTGGAGAAGTCTTTCATAAATGCAAAGAGTGAGTTCTGTCTGGTTATACAGGATCTTGACATAAGTAGACCACATTATAACCACAAACATCAATATACTTAATTGAGATATTGGTAGATGATGTTAAGATGCATCTTAAGTTAATTAGAATATCATGGAAAAAAAAAAAACATTTTTGACAGTCATTTGAGAACTTAAATTTTAAGCCTTTATTTCTTGTAATTTTAATGATTGTCTGTCTCAGAAATGCACATAATTTTGCACAGCACTGTTCAGCATGCATGTGTTTTCCCTTAAAACACTCAGAACTCTCGTCTTTTAGATTCCTGCACGAATACCTCAGTCAAGAGCCCTTCACACAGTACCAGTTCAGCATGCACTTTGACCGCTTTCTACAGTGGAAGCATCTGGAGAGGTCAGTGCACAAATTTGTGATGCATATCAGTACCTGAAGGAGGAAGTGACACTCATAAAACATTTGGTTGTTTGTAGGAGTACACCAAGAAATCGACTCAGATTTTCTTAATTTTGGGAGAACAGAGATCAGCACTTAGCTGACACTTACATGTGAAACCGATCTTGAAATCTATTTCTAGCAGAGCCACTCAGTCAATGGATACCCTCTACACACCACCACATTTGAGCAGACAGTTCTGTCAGTTAGTGGCAGTAACATCTGGAGTTAAGTGCCCACACTTAACTCATTTAAGAGCCAATTAAGGGATTGGCTTCGGTTATTAAGTCAACAATGTCTCCATTAGAACCCACTGGATCAAAAATTGCTCTGCTTTTCTTTATGAAACATATTGTTTCTTGTAATTTCATTGTATAAATATAAATGTGTGATTTTAACTTTGTTGATTTTTAGGTTGGTTTTAACAGCTGCCAGAGGGACTACCGATGAAAATGAGCTTATATTGTAGTTCACCCATTTTCCCCTCTGTGCACCACCCAGGTCTGTTTACCAGTTTCGGGACCCAACCAAAACCTGTAATTAGTTTCATTTTGTTTATGTGTGACTGTAGTCAGTCTTATGTGGTATGGTTATGTAAGCAGCAGCTGTGTGGGTGTAAGAATCCATAACACCTAGTTTACCTAACTTGGGCACATTATGCAGTACAGTGTTGATTAATGTGCATTGTCCTTTGACAAGTTGAAATTTGAACCTCTATAAAGGTCTGAAAATCAGCCATTGCCCCCTTTTAGTCTGTTGTGACTGACAGACCTGACCACCAGGTCACCTCTGCATATGTGTAGTTAATAGTAGCCACTCCATTGTTGCTGACTTCCATTCTCACTGTACTTAGTGACGTTTCAGGAAAAAAAAAATTAGTATCAGCTCAAATCTGGTGGTGATCACTAATTCTTTGCCGAGGTGAAAAAGATTGGCACCAACCAATTGCAGTTGGTGCACTCCTAGTTATTTGTTTGTTGAGTTGCTGGTTTAATCATTAAACCTTAGGAGACTAGGGTCTAAATGGCCGTTTTGGTCTAATTTTGAATTTACCCTTATATTTTCACCATAAAAACTATTTACCTTGCCTTATTTGGTATCATTATTTTCAGCACAACCTAAGCTTCATGATTTTACAGTATTTGTTTAATTTTGACAAAATGCATTATCACGTTGGACCCAAAAAACACACAAAATCAAAATCTGAGCATAATTTTTGTGATATTTTTAGTGAAATTCACAAAAATGTTGAATGAACCATTTTTCCAGCCTAAAATGAAATTTTCTTTTGTACATTTTAAGAACTTGTGTACAAACATAGCCTAAAACTAATTATTAATACATATCTTTACATCACATTGTGGGCAATTTCCCAGGCATATTTTTACAACAATTTATAAATGTGTCACAATATCTCCATCACAAATTCTCTCCAATACCACAAGACTCATGTGTTTTGTTTTGTTTTTTTTACAACAATTTACAAAATGTTTGACGATGTTTCCATCACAAATTCATTTCCTCCTCCGTCCCCCTACCCCTTTCAACTATTTACAAAATGGCTGCCAGCCGAGGTCTGACGCCCTGTCGCCCATTTTGTTTGAGCTAGTAACTGGGGACAGTTACGAAAATGCTTTCTGATTGGTTGCTTCAGAAATGTGGTACGTTTGATGAAATCAGGAAAAATGGACTTCATGTTGCATTCATTCCCTTTTTGGTCATAAAACATTCCCGGATTGCGCAGTACATTTGCAAAACAATATGGCGGACATGATCGATCATATTTTCTGGCTTTATTTGGCAGTAAATATGAAACAAAATCAATATAAAACCACTACTTTTATAAAGTTTGAGGTCTCTGGTGTCCAACAGGATTTGAAATGCACACTCCTCATACAGAAAGAAGCCTTTTACATGCATGATGTCAGCCCGCCACGGGGCGGGCAGCGACTGCATAGGGTTTTAATGCCACAAACTGCTGAAATAAGAAGTGGATAAGAAACAAAATCACAAAGACAATGTCCTTGTTTTTTCTCTTTAAGGCGGCCAATCACCAAAAACGATTTCAGAGAGTACAGGCTACTGGGGAAAGGAGGTTTTGGAGAGGTAAGGCTTGTTAAAGTTGATCCTTACTACACTAGCATACAAGTGTAAAAGGGGAAATTCTGATTTCACATGTCACAATCACTTTTGGACAGATTTGCCTTTCCTGCTACAGTTTCTGATCAGTGTTGTTTCTACCACATAAACCTTTTCATAGCATTTCCATTTCACCCTGTAGGTTTGGGCTAGTCAGGTACGAGCCACAGGAATGATGTATGCCTGCAAGAAGCTGGAAAAGACTCACGTAAAGAAATGGCAAGGAGAACACATGGCACTCAACGAGAAGGAGCTACTAGAGGAGGTGGACAGCCGATTTGTGGTGAGATTACAACTGTGCTCGGACACTGGTTTTCTGTGGATTGTTGTAAACAATGAGAAAATGTTTGGCCTTCATCCCAGAACAAGTATGAACATCAAATGTACAATGCTTTTCATATGAGGCAAAAAGAACAGTAATGCCATTGTAAAGATAGCATGTTCGGCAATAGCTGCACTTCCATTGACCATATAATTGTGTAATTTGACATATTGAAAATACATTTGCTTAATAATTTTTTTTTTTGCATCAAACAAATCACATGATCAACAAATAGTTGTCTCCACTGACCAAATCAGGAAGCAGAAGATGACAGGAAGTAGTTGGAGGATCATTGTGCAACATGTTTTTAATGCACAAACTTATTCATGTGTGATTTTAATTGCATCTCTTATTTGGCGGAAATGCAAAATTGTGTTTTTTGACATTAGTGAAATATTGACAAAGTTTTGCACACATTTGGAAAGGAAGCGCATCTTGTGAGACACACACACACACTCAGACCTATGGACGACAACACCGAACAAAGATAAAGATAAAACACATAGACATAAATGTAATTAAAAAAAATGTATCAACAGAGGGAGAAATTACTTTATTCTTGAAACTGGAAAACTGCATGTGAAAACCAAGTAAAAGAATGAAATCATGAACATTTAAATTCAAGCAACAGGAAACTATCCTAAGTAGTATAGGAGATGTTTGATGTACTTTTAATACAGTACAGGGGGGGGAACGACCACTCTTCATTGCTACCTGAATTCTAGAAGGAGGTGACATTAATAGAATGCAGCTCCGCTGCCAGCCTTATTCTTCTAACAAGAATTGTTCACCAACTTCCTCACTTTAATTTTGATTGTAGCATGAAGCCTGAATATGAAAAAGTAAATAGAGTTCATATTGTGGTGTGTAACTTTAGACATTTTAATTGATGGAAACTTTGAATCATCACCATAATTTCTTCATGGATTTGAATTGGGAGTCACAGTGAGTCTGGTTAATGTATACTGTTAAAACTCATACACTTACCTGTCTTTACCGCTATAACACGTTGTGCACTCCTTGTTAACATTCAACACATTCAACTTCTCTCTCATGCATCTCCCGTTTTCTCTGCAGGTCAATCTTGCATATGCTTATGAGACCAAACACAGTCTCTGCATGGTTTTAACCATGATGAGCGGTGGTGACCTGAGGTTTCACATCCACAATATGGCAAAGAACGGCTTAGCCATGGATAGAGTTTATTTCTATGCCGCAGAAGTCTGCTGTGGTTTAATTCACCTCCACCAGAAGTCGATAGTTTACAGGTGAGCGTGTTTCTACGTGGATCTGAACACATCACTGCAGCATGATCTGCTTCATACGCTGTGATTCTATGTTCCAGAGACCTCAAACCTGAAAACATTCTCCTGGATGACAACGGTATGTCTGGCCACACCATGTGTGCCTGTTTGCTTTTCTCATGAGGGTGCAGTAGTTAGCTTGAATTCTACTAAAATAACTTTTAACAAGTCACATTCCAGGGTTATTAGCAGCTATTTTTAGCTTTTGCATCAGATGTACAACAGTAGTAGTTCTGTCAGACTGCATGAATTCTTCACATGAAACCTCAAGAACTCAATAAGGAAACAGTTTTAATGGTATTTTGACAAGCTTTCAAAGTCTAAAGAGGAAGTTAAACATAGTGGGAAACAGGTGAAGTATCACCTTGTGTGTGTGTGTGTGTGTGTATATATATATGTGTGTATATATATATATATATATATACAGTATATACCAACCAACCGGACATTGTGGTGGTGGATAAAGAACAGAGTAAAGCCATTGTGGTGGATGTAGCTATACCAAATGACTACAACATCAAGAAAAAGGAGCATGAGAAACTGGAGAAATACCAGGGCCTCAGGGAGGAACTGGAAAAGGCCTGGAAGGTGAAGACCACAGTGGTGCCTGTGGTCATCGGGGCCCTCGGGGCAGAAACCCCCAAACTGGAGCAGTGGCTAAAACAGATCCCAGGAACAACATCAGACATCTCAGTCCAGAAATGTGCAGTACTAGGCACAGCCAAGATACTGGAGGAGAACCCTCAAGCTCCCAGGCCTCTGGTAGAGGACCCGAGCTCAGAGGATGAAAGAGAGAAAGAGAGAGCGAGAGAGAGAGAGAGAGACCACCCGCAGAGGGTGAGAAGGGAATTTATTTATTTTTTATACATGAGGTCTGTGTCTCACTTCGGTTAAAAACAGACCAAGTGAGATGATGGGCAGTTGTAAAATTAGCTCCAAGAACAGGTTCTGCAGGTTCTGAAGAATGAGGAAAGGGAAAGTGCGTCAGTGCAGGAAAACTGAAAAGAGTATTAAACCTGTTGAGTGTATTTCTCTTTGTTTTTGTGCCAATAAGGACACATCCGCATCTCTGACCTGGGCTTGGCAGTGAAGCTGCAGGACGGGGATCTGGTGCACGGCAGGGTCGGCACATTATATTACATGGGTATGTATTATTCCTACTGAACAGAAGTCTCAATTAATCCACAAATGTTGCTCTTAAAGTGTGGTGCACATTTGTGTTCAGCCCATTGAGTCACTACTTTGTGGGGACAATTGCTGCAAGTCAAATAACTCTAGCTCTAGTGTCAGTGAACATCAGTTTTCAAGACCTCCAAAAAGAATCCAGACTTGGAAAACCATGTGCATGCGCAGCAGAAAGCAGTTTGACTCTCACAGATCACAGGCTCACTGATGATTTGTATACAAGGTTCCACCACATGTTCTTCACTCTACATGCTCACATTCAACCATGAATAGTCAATGAAAAGTACTTTATGAATAGAACTAGATGTTATGGCTTGAAATCTGTATCATGATATATTGAGCGTAACAATAAATGGACAATAACACTAAACCTCCACCAACCCCTGAAAATGAACCTGACAGGCCAGCATAAACACTTCACAACCAGGTGTATCGATGGCTTGATTTCCCTGAACCTGTTTTCCGCAACATTTTTTATTGCCACTTTAAGAGACTACAGCGTCTCCAAATAAGAAAAGAAAATGTGTATCTTTTAGTTCTTAAGAGTTACTACACAAATAAATGCAACTGAACAAGTTTATAAGTATAAGATAATATAACTTCCGACATCCTTGGTCTGACGGGACACTCCGTCCTGCTGTCATTTGCAGGACAGCTTAGAGCTAAGAGCTCTAGGGAGACATGAGCACAATCCCCCCCAAAAAACACCAAATATACCAACATGGGCAAAATGACGTCGACCACTGCCATCATTTTCAATGATGGTTCATTTTTGGTGCATCTCTCATGACTACTCATGAGTGTTGAGGTATATTTAAATGAGTCACTTAATTAAGGTTATGTCATGTTTAACAATAGTAATCACACTGAAAGGAATAAAGAAACACAAATTCACCAAGGTAGAAATTGATGTGTTTGCAGAAGGGTCGAGAAGATAAATCATTTTTGGTTGCCACGGTAGTGGGGTCACACACAAATGAAATACGCCTGCATTTTTGAAGGTTGCTCCACAGTTGGGCGCCGATGGATGCGAGTGGCATAAAAGCTGCCTCCTTTGTTCATTAACTTCCCAAGAGGCCAGTCATCACCTATAGGACCTGTTTGCTACCTCCTCCCTATGCCGCTCTGGGCCAGGATTAAGGAATCAAGTAGTGAGCCAGCACATTGTGCCACTGAATGTCAGTGACATAGAGGCATGTAAGACTCGCACATTAATAGCCAGGAAGTCTTGATGATCCCTGAAAGGCCATTCCTTCTCTTTCTGTTATTCTGTTTAATGCTATGTAGAAGATATTCTCCTCCATAACTGTTCTCTCCTTACAGCACCTGAAGTGATCAGCAAAGAGGAATATAACATGAGTCCTGACTGGTGGGGCCTCGGCTGCCTGATTTATGAAATGATTGCGGGGAAGTCTCCCTTCAGGGAGCGAGGCGAGCGCCCCAAATCCGCGGAAATGGAGAAAAGGATCAAATCAAAACCTGTGGAATACAATGAGAAGTTCAGCAAGGACGCCATAGACATCTGCAACGGCGTGAGTTTCACTGCCCAACACTCAACGCTCAAGACTATCATCCAAACTATAAACGCATCATCTTTGTTTTTAGCTGCTGAACAGGGATCCAAAACACAGACTGGGCTGTCGAGGATCTGGAGGGAAAGAAGTGAAGTCTCACCCCTTCTTCCGACAAATCAACTTCCGGATGCTGGAAGCAGGACTGGTGGAGCCTTCTTTCAAACCAGACGTAAGCCCAATATTAATTCTCATAACTACAGTGGTGTGAAAAGGTGTTGACTCTCTTTCTCATTTCTTTTTTGCATTTTTTCACACTTAAGTGTTTTTTCATATGGAGGCCCCCAAGGGACATGAGGGGAATTTATTGTCTTGGCATTACCTAGAAAAAGTCTTTCCATCACAATAGTTTTCGCGTTCTCTCACAGTAATGTATACTAGTCAGTTCATGCAGCATTTTGAATACTGAAAGTCTTTCTACTGCAATATAAGATTTTCTTAAGGTTCTTCCATGTATGTTGATGTCTCTTTTGCGAGATACCGGAAGGTTTACATGTTTTCTAAAGATAAAAATAAACTTATGTGCAAAATGCAAAAGTAAAGCAGGTCAAACATGGTCTTTCCATGTCTTTCCATTCCTTCTAAGACATAAACAAACTTTTGTGACGGAAGGGAAAAAAGAAAGGAAAAAATACATCCACACTGGACTATTTTTGAGTTATTTTCACAGGCTAATTAAGTCATGTTACAGTTTTGATAGCTTCTTTTTCTTGTTGGCAGTATTAATGGTTAATAAAAGGCTGTTTTCATGTCAACCTTACACACACATGAACAGTTAATAGATCAATTTCTAATCAAAATCTAATCACTAAATAAACACAAGTATGTTGTTTTCATCACCTTTAGCCCAGACTGGTGTACTGCGATGACGTGCAGGATATCGAGGAGTTCTGTGCACTGAGGGGAGTCGTTCTGAACCAGTCAGACGGCGAGTTCTACGCCAAATTCAACACGGGAAGCGTTCCGAGGAGCTGGCAAAATGAAGTGATTATACTCACAGCTTACATTAGCATCTGAACGTATACAGCTAAAACCAGCGTTAATCCGTTTTTGCTCCTAGCTCATAGATACGGGATGCTTTGAAGAACTGAACATTTTTGGTCCAATGGGATCTCGACCTCCAGACCTGGACTGGTCCCTGGCCCCTAGGAGCCCCAAAGCCAAGCAGGGCCTATTGCGTCGCATGTTCCGCAGACATGAAAGAGTAAGTCCGGCCTTTGAAAGTGTGAACAAGCATCGTGACGGCAAAAGTTTCATATAATCGTTTCGTCCAACAGCACCTCTCGGATCCAGCAGACGATGGTAAACATTGCCAGCCCAATGGAGAGGTCAGCTCAACTCTCTAAGACCAACACGCGCCACGTCCTCCCATCTCTAAAGCAGTTTGTGTTTGTACAGCCGCAGCAGTGTAGCATTTATGAAATACTCTTTAAATAAACTGGTTTTTTTTTTTATTCAAACCGCTTTCTTTTTTTACTCAGACTGAAAAAAGATGCATTTATTTTAACAAATATTCTCACGGTCGCTGATGACCAGTTCACTCATTTTTTTTTCCTTGTGCAAAGGAAATAAAACAAGTCAGCTATACCGACATAAGTTATAGTCTGGAAAATGCTCCTTTTTCTTGTTTTGCTTTGAGAAGTCAAAATAATTTGAGAGTAAAAATGGCTGCTTTTGCAGGACCCAGTTACAAAGTTCAGACACTAGCTAATCGACGTTTGAGTCAGTTTCATCCCATTTGGTAGACCTTCCAACAGTGTTGCTCAGCATCAACTAAATATAGAAAATTATCAGAAAAACGTAAAACCGAGAGGAAATCAAAGCTAGTGATTTCATCTCTGAAATGACTAATTCATGAAACTACGTTTATCAGCTAGATTTGTAAAGACTGCTCAATCTTGCTTAAAGCAATTTAAAGCCCAGTTGGTTACTGAGATTTACCTTTTCCTTTCTTTGTGTTCTCATTGCTATAAATTACTACCATATTCTCAGATCAATCAGTAGAAACTAAAGCAAGCAACACTTTAAAAGGAAACTTCTCCTTACAGGAAGTGTTTTTGTTTTCTTAGAAATATTTTTCTTACATCATAAAAAAGCTGAAATTATTTATAGTCTGGTATGCCTTTTTTTTCTTGCCACCTATAAATAACTGGCTCGTGGAATTGTTTTTAGAAACGGAGGCTAATTATCACGAGTAACGTGAGTTCAGGTTTTAAGCCAGACTTCATCAAAAAATGTCTGCAACACAAAAGCAGCAGCAACTCCTCTTAGCTGTTATTTTGAAGAATGGGAATTCGACGAGGCTGAAACCTTCAGCTAAGCTGCTGCTACTTTATTCTTGATCTGCACCGAATTACCCTTCAAATCAAGACAGTTCACACAAATAACTTTTTTCCATTAAACACACATTTATTTTTAATCCATAGTATAAAACAGTAAATAACAAAAACACAGAAAACGTTATGGATTAAGGATCAGACTCTCTTCCCAGAAGGACTGTAAAAAGATAAACTGTAGGGTGGAACGTATGGCAGATCAAGCTCCTTTATCATCATAAAGCCCAGTTTATGATAATAAACTGAGCTTTATTCTGATGTGCCATCAGAATAAACAATCAGTTTATTCTGATGGCACATCTCAGATTGGTTTATGCCACCAAGTCTTAATAATCACGACTGTGGTTGTAACTATTGGATCTAAAGAGGGAAATTTATTTAAATATGCTGTTTAGCATTGTTTAGATGTCTGATGGTGGAACTCCTTATGAACTGGTCTACATTTATCCCTCCCATGGCGGGCTGCGGCGTCCGTCCACCTCCGTCTCAACGTGGTACAGCATATCCGCCAGCGTGTGCTCGATCACTGCACCCCAACCCATGTCACTCATCTGAGAGAGTGAAAGGAAATGCATTCCAACATGAGCAATCAGTGGGTGTGGTGTTAGTTAGGGCAGATTGGTAAAAAGTAGTAAGTATATAAGTAAAAAGCTCTCACCGGTTGGTATTTAATGTCCTTAGGTGGGTATTTGAATTGAGGCCCAAAGTTGACAGAAACCTGTGAAGAGGAGGAAGTAAAATTTACTAATCTGGTTGTTTAGGACAGAAATACGTGTCCTGATCCTGTACTGACCGTACAGCTCTTGTACAGGGAGATTGCAGGAAAGTAGATGCCTTCAAAGAGGTTTTCAAAGGCAACTCCTTGGTTAACACCGTTTTTATAGAACAACATCTGAAATACAACACTCCAGAGTCAACACCAGCAACTTCTCTAACTTTATTCGCTCAAAGAAGTCTCCTCACCCTGCTGGGATTCACCGACTTCAGGCTTTTCTCCGCTTTGTCCACATAGTCCTTCTCCTCAAAGTACAGGTAGCTCTTGAATTTAATAAGTGCCTGGAGAGAGAGTCATGAAAACAACCACCAATCAAAGCAGCTGGTATGAACCAATCGACAGCAGAGATTCTAACCACTGTAAGGTGAGTTTTACGTATCAGGTGCTCACCTTGTCCTTGTATGTGTCTGGAAGAGCCTTTGCTGTCTCTGTTTCATCAGGCAGCTCTATGAAGAAGCCCAGTGTGTCCCCCTGACCGTAGCTTGCGGAGTAATGCTTCCCTACCGACTGGTGAAAGCGAGTCCCCTTCTTACTCCGCCAAGAGTAGCTGAACTTGTCATAACCCAGAGGAGCCTGAAGGTTGCCTGAAATTTGAGCATGAGAAAAGAGTTCATGAGTTCGATCTCTACTGAATCTCCAGACTAAAGGAATGTGCTCCATACTCTACATGATCAGCCTGGTCATTGCCTTTCTACGCTGTTCTGCTTATTACCCATCTCCCTTCAGTGCTCCATCCAGAAAATCATCCACTGAGTTTCATTTCTCTGATTAGATTTAAACCAGATCAATCCGCAAATTGAAAGGGCCATTCAGTCCGAGTTGACCATGTTTCCAGGTACTGAGCAATTAAAGTCAGAGGAAAAGGAGTGCATAAGGCATTTTATTGTTGGCAAAGATGTAATGTCCCTACTCCCTACGGAGTTGCTTACAGTGAATGCAATTTACAGTAAGTTTAATTGAGCTGGCACATTACATACATCATGGCCAAACATCAGCGCTTGAGTAAAATGAGATTCAATCCCCGCCTCCAGCAACCCATCACTTCTTAATAGCTAAGGGTTTAGACCAGGGTCAGTGTCCTGCAACTTCTAAATGCGTCTTTGCTTCAAGACACCCGAGTAAAACAATCAGATCTTTAGCAGAACTCTGGAGAACCTGACTGCTTACTCTGGAGGTAATTCAGACATTTGATTCAGGTCCATTGGACCACTGACGCATCTAAAAGCTGCAGAATACTGGCCCTTTAGGTCATGAGTTGAATACTCCTGGTCTAAACCATTGGTATGAAGCAAAGCATATGACAAGAAGTTGGTTTTTACCAGGCTACTACAAGGTAAATGTTGGTATAAAGTTTACAGTCCTGTGAGGAAATACTGACCAAGTGGTTGAGACCAGCCCAGTCTAGCTGCTGTCTCTGGGGGCATATCATCCACAGTCACCTCAAAGTACCAGGCTCCTTTCCTCACACCGTGTGAAGCCCGGACCATGGAGTAGCCCTTCTCCCCCGTCACCGTCAGCCGGTCGTCTGAGATCTTCAGCTGAGGTGCTGCGACACATCGGGTGAAACGTTTGGTCATGATTCATGAACAGATCTGAGCTTTGGAAAGTCTGGCAACGTTGTTGTACCTCTGTCATGTAAGGCCAGCAGCACCCTCTCGTACAGACAGGCCCGGTACAGATCACCAGGAATGGGCTTTCCAGCCCAGCAATCCAGCTCCAGTTTCTCGGGATCCGGAGCATGAGGGTCTGGCTCTGCCAGGATGTAGCGATAGCCATCTTTGTTGAATGGGTGTTCCAGTGGGTAACCATGAGGGGGCAGCCTCTGGGCTGAGAACAACGGGTCACTGAGTAACAAAGGGTCAAAAGTCAGGAACAAACCGTGAAGAAAACGCTTTTATCTGGTTCAAAGCTTCATCACGTTCTCACTCCGAGTTGTCCCAGATTTGTATTTATACGTCATACCTCCTGGTTCTCTTTGTCGCTCCGGCAGTCGTTCCCTCCTGCTGCTGCTGCTGCTGCTGTTTACGTTTGGCCCCCCTTCCTTTTCCAGGGCCAGGGGTCAGAGCACCTTTAAAATCACAAGAAAGTTAAAAAGTGTTTTCGGAAAAAAAATGCACCCAAACAAGAGCATGAGCAGTCAGCAGCAAGGGCAGCATACACTCAGCTGACAGGGGACCACAGAACACACAAACGGGTTGAAGCAGTGGCTGCTCTATTTAAGCCTCCGTTAATTAGTCCCTTCAACATTTTGCAATTGTTTTTTGCAATCAAAACCATTGCTTTTGTGGCACTACTTTAGAAATATTTGCAAGAAATTTTGCTACATTGTTTACTTATTAAGCTACTTAGAAAATCTACCTAAAAATTATGACAAAAAAAATAAGCAGACAGACTATTAGAGGTGTGCCGATCACAATCGGGCCGATTTCCATGAAAAAGTGCCTGATCGGTGTTTGGCGATCATTGGCTCTGTTGCCGATACGATCACCTGCGTCTCATTTCTCAGCCTGTGCAGCTGGTCTCTTTCCTTCAGCAACAAATCCTAAGCTATGTGGAACTATAACGCACTGAGTGAATGGGGAAGTTTGCGAGTTGCGGTGGAAAATAGAAGCAGGTCAAAATGCATCAACACAACGAAGCTAATACGACATAAAAACAATGTAGCTGTACTTGACGGAATTTGGCTACATCAAGGCTCACTGCAGTAAAAAAGACATATGGAGGATCAGACAGCAGGTAAAGCAGCGCACAGCTACAAACACTCACCCGGATTAGCATGACGGTCAGAAAGCTAAACAAATAACCTGAAAATAATTTAAGTCTTCGAGCTGCGATGCAAGTCGCTGGTTTTGCTCTCACTGTTGAACCGCTGCTCCGCTACTGGTAGTAATATTTAATATTTAGTTATATTTGACAGACGGAGCCACTTCTGCTCCATCTGGTAGTGACTCTCACACCGAACCTGTTTAAAGCTGCAGCATTTAACTTAAAAAAAAAATACAGACTGATTTTTGACCCTTTGTTACTCAGTGACCCGTTGTTCTCAGCCCAGAGGCTGCCCCCTCATGGTTACCCACTGGAACACCCATTCAACAAAGATGGCTTTCGTTGTCTTAACATGAGACAGATAATCTCTGAAAAAATTATCGATCTCCTCCCTGTTCTGCATAATTACTCCGCTCAGTCAGAAACAGCCAATCAGAACTAGCAGTAACCAGCTAGCCGCCATGCTAACAGGAAGTTTTCATTCAGTAACTCAGGATTGTTTATTGTAATTGATCCTCCATTTGCCTTTGAATGTTAAGATTTACACTTGAATTTTTTTGGCAATGTTGAGAGGTTTTATTTTTGGCTCTTTGCATTATTTAGCCTCTTCAGAGCCTCATATGTTATCAGTCTGTTAAAGATAGTGTTATTGATAGCAGTTCAATTTGCAGAATTCCTGTTTTGTTTAGTTTTCTTCTTGGAAAAAGTTATTAAAAACAAGTTTTTGTCTAAATTAAGGTGAATTCATGGTTCCTTTTTCCACATAATGTAACAGTAGTGTTTATATAATAAATAAATAAATAAATAAAAATTATGTGATCGGTATCGGTGATCGGTATCGGCGATCAGCCCTCAGGGGTGATCGGTATCGGCAGAAAAAAACCTGATCGGCACATCCCTAATTTTTATTCTTTAAAAAACTTAAATAGCTAGAATTTTCTTACTCGCAGTACCAATCACGAACTACAACCTGACATCAAATAAGGCTGAGGCAGCAGAGTTATAGACGCAAGAAACACTGTCACCTGCAGAAGAGAGTTAGTCTCTTAAACCAAATGTTGTTCATTAATTTTGCAGAAAATTTTTAACTGGACCCACATTTGTGTGAAAAAAATGCAGGGAGCTTTTGATTTTGAATGAACCTCCACGAAAGAACTGGAGGGACTACTTGGAGCCATTTTACTTCCACATTTATACTGGGAGCTTTTTAATACATGCCACATATCCAAGAATTATTTATCATTATTTATTATTAACTTAATTACCTTTAATAAATAGAATAGTGATTAAGTTTTTGAAGCGTAGACCTCTGGACATCCATGTAAAAATATAACTTTTTTTGTTTGTTTGTGCAAGTTAAACCTGGTCTCAAATAAGAACCCAAAGATGATGAAAGTATTTTTTTTATCAAATGCTTTTAAAAACTATCTTTAAGAGCAATTAAAGACATACTTGTAGTGTCAGTCCAATCTTTCTTTTTACAACTTGTAATTATCCACTTGTTGCATCAGTGTAAAACAATCTCTACCACTTCAATTGTCATCATAAAGCAACTAAAATACATAGATTTTGTGTCCTGTGCCCATCTGAAATAGAAGAATATTTGCCATTGTTTTCAACTCTTTGCTGAGTGATCATTCTTAGCTGATATCCAAGGACGGCCAGCTCCTCGTTGCTATGTCAGAATACATCAGTCAAACAGCTGCAGACAGACCTCAGACCACAGTCTCTGAGCGTTTCTGGAATAATAATAATAATAATAATAATAATAATAATAATAATAATAATAATAAAAAAAATAGTGAGCGCTCAACCAGCAGCAGTCTGACCTGCTTTGTGTAGGTTCATAACACACAAAGTCGAATGGTCTGAAAAACAGTTTGTAGTGAAACAACAGGAGGTGAATACCTCAGACTGCCAGTGAACACATGAACACAAAGGCAAAGCAGGTTATTTGGCCAACATGGGTGAAAGACCAGGCACAAAACAGCAGGAATTAGTGTCACCTAACTTTCTAGGGCTCTGGAAGCCTACTGATTTGATTTTCAATGCTTTGTACCAAGATGATTTTTTGTTGTTGTTGTTTTATATTGCCTACAGGATAACTGAAAGTACAGAAGCAATGACCCACTTTTTTCCACTTCTGATACCGATACAGATATCTGAGGTTTTGTATTGGCAGATACCTATCTGATACAGAAGGACAGTGGTGCTGAATTGACCTAAAACTATTTTTTTAAACAAACATAGATGCACTGAATTACACATTTGATAACTCTGCACCAGTACAGCTCACTTAAATATACCCATAGCACAGTGGTTCTTAACCTTTTTTGAGGTACCGAACCCCCCACTTGCATATGCGCATTTACCGAACCCTTCTCATTCCAAATTCCCCCCCTCCCCCACACGCACAAAATACTTCGCGGTATTCTAATTTAGAAATTATATTGGTTGTGTTACCACCCCCACGCCACTGGAGGCAGTCCCAACCCCGAAAAGATGCGACTATGGAGCAGATTTAGACTACAGAATTTGGTAAAAACTGTGAGCTTTGCTTAAGTAATTAAAGACAAAAGTTCAAATCCATGTTGAGAGTGGAGCTCCTTCAATCAGTGCTCCTCAGCAGCTCTGATTGGCTAAGCCAGAGGTTCCCAAACTGTGGGGCGCGCCATGCCATTGCAGGGAGGGCGCGGGAAGCCTCTGGATGAAAAAAAAAAAGCACATGGACGCTGTATGTGCTGGGTTTTTACCTTAGAATGGCCAACTCTCTGTTATTCCTGTCATTTTTTTGTGTGTGTGGTTTTTATGGGCTCTAGTGGCCTCCATTTGACAGTAGGCAGACAGGAAAGTGGGCATCGAGAGAGAGGGAAGACATGCGGTATATGAGGCGGTCGGGAGTCGAGCCGGCAACAGCCGCGGAGAGGACTCAGTCCTCGGTGCGTGGGCCGTGCTTATCCCCTGCACCACCCCTGTGTCAATTTGATACAGTAGGGCTTCTGCACTTCCCATATCTGTGTCCTCTCACTTTTATTAGCAGTTAAAACTGTTTAATCCGTTGTTAAAATGTCGTAACTTGTTTTTCCGAGCCGCCTTTAAACGCAACATGACGCTACGACGCTCGCGCTGTTTATTCACCTGTGCGGCAGCGAAGGAGACCTGATGATGCTGTACGGAGATACGCAGGTGTTAGAATCACGGCAGCAAAACCAGCAAAACGCAAAGAACTTTTCACAGTTTTTCCCCCAAACTAACCGACTAAGTTGAGTGAAGCTGTTGGATGCAGGTAATGTTAGCTAAAAGATGACTAGCTAATGTCAATACAGCACCTTAAGCTTAACAAGTAGCCTGTAGGTTACCGATGTTGTTGTCTATGTTCAGCTACATACATTAATTTTGTATAACGTTCTCAACAGATTTTAAACCAAAGCTGTAAAAATAATATATGCATTTTCCATTTAAGATGATTAAAAAAAAAACATTTGTCTGCAAATATGTGTGCCTGGAATTCCTGCAATGAGAGTTTTAGCTTCACCTGGTACAAATTAAGTAAACAAGTCATTTTAATCAGAATTATTATTAAAATACTTGCATGACAGGGGGACCCAGAAAATGTTTGGATACCACAGGGGGGGCGCAGGAGAAAAAGTTTGGGAACCACTGGGCTAAGCAATGTAACGTGATTCTCTACAGTAGTGATGGCAAAGCGAGGCGCCATCACGACTTTACACAAGACTTTACCTCCGCGGCAGAGGCTCCAGGTTAAGAACCACTGATATAGCATCACAAGCTTGGTCAAACATGGAAAATCATCTTTAATTTGTTCAGTCAGTGGGACTAGGAGCAGATCAGCTGATGTGAAATAAATGAGAAGAAAACAATGGTTTGCCTACCTTGATCAAACATGTCCAATATAAACTTTTAACGAACCTTCTTTCAAATAGTTCCGAAAGTGCAGTTAGTAATTCTAAATACAACGATCCCTCGCTACGACGCGGTTCATCTTTCGCGGTCTCGCTGCTTCGCAAATATTTTTGTGCCGTTTTTTTCACAGCGCATTGTGTTCTGCATCCTGATTGGCTAAACAGCCTCCGAGCTCCTGTGTACCAATAATGCTACAGTATTTAAATATAAATGATACAGATTGGCCATTCAGGAGATGGAAGCTGAAAACTTTGAATGCATGCTGGGAAAAAAAAACGCAGCCAGATTCAGCGCGAAACCCGACCGGAGGCTCGGTTAACGGGATCCATGGTTCTGCCGTAGATCCAGCTGCGGATCACTGGGCAGGTTGGTGGAGACGCTTCAATGACAGGACTCTGGATCACATTAAGGCCCGACTGATGCACATCCACTGACCTGAAAACAGGTCTTGTTCTTTGGTTTCAATGTAGAGTATTCAACTATGTTGTATGATAAATGAAAAAATAAAGCCAACTACTTCGCGGATTTCACTTATCGCGGGTTATTTTCAGAACACAACCCCCCACGAAAAACAAGGGATCACTGTATAATGTCAAATAAATGAAACAGCTTGACATCACTCAGCGCACAAAGTACAGAATTAGATTGAATAGATCTGCTCTTTTGGATCGGAAATGTCGTCACCAATACCCGATCGGGAATTTTTTCAATATCTGGATAGATACAGACATCAATATCAGATCGGTGCAGCTCTACTTGAAAGTGCTTAAAATAATAAAATATCAGAATCAATAACAACTATACAAACTCAATAAAATATATATAAATGAAACCATATTAAGGATATACATCACTTCTACCCATCACTTGTCCTCATAACATGTAAAGTCCTCCAACCCAGAGAACTATTTGAGGAACAGGACTCATTCAAGGAGGAAAAAATGAGCTTTTTCTACCTCAGTTTACAGAGAGGGAGGATGATGAGGCTAATTAGCATAAGGGAAGGCCAACAGCAACTAAAAAATGTCACTCTGCTCTCAGGTAGACTTCACCCTAGAAGCAGACCGTCATTTCACACAGGAAGCTTCTAAAGGATGTCAGAGCCTGTTAGCAGCAAGCCAGACATGTGGAAGCTACAGCGAATTGCAAAAGAAGTCATACCCCTGAAACCTTTTATGATGTAGACACATAACCAGCAATATGTATTATTTTTATTGGGGTTTTGTGTGACAGGCCAACACAAAGAGGTCCATAAATGTTACTGTGGCTAAAAAATACAGGATTTTCTTTCTTTTTTTTTTACCAATAAAAACATAAAAATGTGACGAGATGAATTTGTATTCAGAACCATTAAGTCTGAATATGATGCTATATAGAACCAAGCACGGATGCATTTCTTTTGAGTCAAGTTTATCACAAAAAAATCTTTGTTAAATATCATTACACATCCATTCTATTTCTCTATAGACGTTGCAAAACAATACTATTATTAGTTGTGCTTTTCTTTTTATTGCCGTCTTTATTTTGTGGTCTTCTTACAACATTCCTTTCTGCTCTCATTATTGAATAAACTATAAAATCCATTAATAAACTATAATATCCATTATTACTTCCATAAACAGAAAGTTTCATTTTCTCATCTGACCAGAGCTCCTTCTTCCACTTGTTCCTTGTATCCATTACAAGGCTGGTGGAAAAATCACAAACTATATCTTATGGTTTTGTAAAGGTAAATTCAAAACGTTCATATTTGAATTTGGGGAAAAAAAATTTAAATTAAAACCATAAATCATTTGTGCTTCTGCATAATTATCCACTAGTTTGTGTTGGTCTGTCAAAGAAAATTCCAATAAAACATTGAAATGTATTGTTGCGACATGAAATATGTGGTATGAATACTTATGCAAGGCACTTTATGTTCAATGGTTTGGGGGTTGCTGCACAGAGTTGATGCAAAAAATAAAAAAGCAGACAGGGAGGTTACATCAGCACATGGATGAAGTTGCCCACAAGATGCTTATTAGGAATCATGTTTTGGTTTGAGAGTAAGGGGGTTGGAGGAGTTGTGCTGGAGGAGAAGGGTCAGGAAGAGGGACTAAAACCTCAGGGTCAACTTCTATCCAGCAGATTACAAGACACACAAACACACTGAGAAGCTCCAGGTGTCAAAATGTACCATATTCACCTGAGAAAGAAGATCCACCTGGAAAACAATGCACACAAACACTCCAGTCATCATTTCTGGACACTACCTTCCTTCAGGCTTGGCTTTTTGTTTGTTTGTTTTTGGGTTTTGTTTTTAACAAGTAACCTGGTTAATTTGGCTGTTTGTGAACAAAATCAAAACTCCTTAAAGCAATCAATTATTGTCAGTTTTAAGTAAATGTGTAGGTTGTGTGAAAATAAAGATGGCAAAGAATAGAATTTATTTTTGCACATTTGATTTTAGCATAAATATAAGACCAGTAGTCAAATACTTCCACATATGCATATTATAGCATATATCAGCAAGCAGTTTAGATAATATCTAGTTATTCTTTAAATATTATAAGCAACAGCAAATCCTTTAATAGATTTAACAACTCAGTGTTTCTTGAGCATAATATAAACTTCTGGGATGGTTTATTACTTTGGTTCTAACATTCTTGAAAACTACTCATTTTGAAGAAATCAATAGTGGTTTAGTAGGATGTGCTAGTTTATTTCTTCTATTGTGTGTGATTGTCAATAGATACTATCTGCACTCCTATCTAAGAACCAAGGTAGTGATTCCATTCAGGTCTGGTATGAATGTCTGTTCTGAATATCTGAACAGCAACAGCAAAAACAACATCTGCCACCTTCGTTTGCATAAGTTTAACCGTCTGTAGGCATGTATGAATACATAAAAACATCCTCAAACACTATGCTTCTTCTAGTAAAGGATGGTTAAAAAAAACATGCTGATCTATGACGGTTCATCTTTATTTAACTCTTACCATTGAGCCCAGCGGCTGCTGGGGTTCCAGTGGTCTGTTTCTGAGTGTCATATGAGGGTCCTATGCTTCCCAGGTCCTAAGCAGAAAAGAACACAAGCCTTCATAAAGGATTCAGATTGAGTTGAAACATGCTGTGTGTTTACATCCTTAGCAGTAATTACCTGATCTAAAAGGCCAAACTTGGGGTACTCCTCCTCCGGATCCTTACTGCCGGGGTCAGGGTGTTCTTTCACAAGGAACACATCTCGCTCTTTGCTCTAGAAAATTAACAAAACAATACAATAATAATGGTATGCTTATTTGATGAATCCTGGAACTCAGAATGAAAAGAACCCCGGTGTGTAAGGGAGAGGGACGAGTGTATTCAAAGCAACCACTGGTCTCCAGATACACTCTATGTTACCATCGTCTTCACTATGTTGTTGGGCCAGGTGAGCTTCCCTGGTCTCTGACGGGTCGTCATGCATTCCCAGTGCTTATCAATAAATGGTATGATATCCTGCAAAAAAATGGAGAAGAAAATAATTAAGAAAACTGTCACTGTGATCCATAAAGATTCATTTTCAAAAGTAAAGAAGGAAATTGGTTTTTGTGAGATCCATTTTGTGCAAACAATTTGGATCCAAACACTCGCGCAGCACGTTTTTATTTTTAGATTGTAAAGAGCAGATTAGTGGGCAATAATAATAAGGAGCTGAATGGGGGAGTCGCAGGGGAAGGGAGGCAGAAGTTCTAACAATGCTAGGTCCAACTAGGTGTTTTCCACAGCTTAGTGGTTGCCATGGAGATAACATGATTTCTCAAACATGCATAAAATAATCAGGGTCACAATCCAGGTATATTGTTGATGAAGGAATAATATAGCTAAAAAAAGGTTGATTTTACACAATATCACCCCTTTAAAATGTTTTAATATGTTGAAACCTATATAATTAATTAACTAAAATTAACATGGGGCCCTAGTTTTAGTGAATCTTTTCATATTTGACAATAATCAAAATTGTAATTGGAAAAAAAAAAAAAACAGTGAGAGTTTGAGTAATGCATTAAAATCCTTTCTGTATGGGTGAGCTGTGGTGGCTTAGGGGTTAAGCACAACCCACATATGGAGGCCTCAGTCCTCGACGCAGCTGTCGCAAGTTCGATTCCCAGCCTGGCGACCTTTGCTGCATGTCTTTCCCCTTCTTTCATTACCCTGTTTCCTGTCAATTAACTATTAAATAAAGGCCACTAGAGCCAATAAAACCTTTAAAAAAATCCTTTCTGTATGACCAGCCAAGGTCACCAACCAGCACCTTCAAAAGATCCACTCCCACCTTATCTTTGGAGAACATGGTCTTAGGATGCTCATCTTGTGTTCTGGACCTCCATGTCAGGTTCGCCAAAGCTGTGAGGCACATTTCCTTCAAGTCTAACAAAACACACAGTGGAATAATTAACAATACTAAAAAGGAACGAACCTCAATAGTCAGGTTTCAGCACCCAGAATACCTACTGGCTTGTTTCCTGAGGAAATATGTGTTGCCACTGTGATGGCAGACATTGCAGTGAAACACGTAATTGGTCATGAAGGGAAGACATGTCCTGTGGTGGAGACAGGCAGTTAACAGCTGCATGTGCATCAAACAGAAGCCGGCATCTATATTCTGAACAAAACATACGCGGTTTCGATCCCAAACGTTTCCGCCGTGAACCACTTCATGCACAAGGCGCACTGCAGCTCCACCTCCCCGAGCTGCCGCCCGCTCTCCTCATCCCCGGATCCTGTCAGAGCATCGGTGGCTTCTGAGCCATCACCAGTAGCTTCCTGATGAAAACACCACCACACAGTCATAAAAACTAAACATCACCCATAAATACACTGTTAGGTAGGGGAAGCATTCTTTAAATATCAATTCTGACCAAAGCAGGAAGTTGTTAATTTTGCCACCAAGTTCCTTGTTGGAGAACAGCAGGATGTGCAAGTACTGAAATATTCAAAGAATGGCACTACCCTCTGTTGACAGCTAAATGCAAGAAACATTTACATGCAGTTTCTTTTATTGCATAAAGACACCAGCAAACTTTACAATTGTGCTTTAAGAGCAATTGTAACTTTCTAACTACACAAGATGTATTACGATACACAGCTTGTTAAATGAGACTGACAATAATTAAAAAAGTAAATGTGGGTTAGGTTAGGGTATGTTAGGATACATATTTGGTATCAAACATATTAATACCAAAATAAAAATATTACCATCCCCTCTTTGCCACTTGATGACTCTGTATCCATACTGGGAGGCTGTTCCCCAAATTCCCTGAAATTCAGAAGAGAGACGAAAACACTTAAACATTTAGTCCTGCATTTTAGGCTTTTTTTCTTAATCAAAAAACTGTATGAGAGTTCACTACCTATTCTGTAGAACCGTCTCGTTTTTCACCCATAACAAAGCTATTCTCACTAAAGGCATTCTGTTCTGCACCCATTTAAACTACTTCAGTTGGTATTCGCATGCAAAATGGAGCTTATGCAACCAGACTTGCGGTAAATTAACACTTAGTACTATAAATGTACTAATTTAAAACTTGATTTTAGGGTGTGTTTAGAGAACGTTGTTAGCTATAATTTGAATGAGTATGATTGAATCAGTATGAAATTCAAGTGAACAAATATAAACTGTCACGCTTTAATTTGCAGAGTTCACATTCATGGTTCCAAGCGAAATGACATTTAGCCGTCAGTAAATAAGGTGTAAGTACATAGCTTTGTTGTTTCATTTTGCTCGTGGCAGTGCGCGTGCACAGCTATCATTTGTTAGCTAGCTGCTCTGCTAACGGTCTTCCTCCTGAAAAAGCGCCTTATATTTCTGCGAAACTTTAATATGTCAGCTGAATTACTATGATAACTTCTGTAATTTTCGGAAAAGGTGCACACGAAACAGACATACCCGACAGCCAAGTCTTTTTCTGCTGCAGCTACGGTACCGGCCTGCAATTCAGACGCCATGTTTAGAAATCAATGAAAACAAAGAAGTATCGCGAGAGTGCAACTTCCGCTTTATCTTTTTGTTGAAAGCAATAGCGGCACAGCAGGTTACAAAAAGAACTGCAACAATTGAAGTCAACAGCCAGTGCTCTAAAACTTACATTTATTTGTTGTAAATCATAATCAAAACTGTGCAGACTTTGAAAGAGAGACGTTTTTGTTTTTTTCCATAGTATCCAAATTTGATTAAATTATTTTTTTATTTGAAATGTATGCCAATATGTGGCATATCATTTCAAGTACATTGAAATTTGTGGTTATAAAACAATAAAATATGTTTCCTCACTGAAACAAACACTTTTTAACCCAATATATATCATTTCAATAAAAAATGGTGTTCTGAGGTACCAAAACTGTTATTTCCCTTTTTTCACTCTTGTCATTAATATTGGAAAAGGAACACAAATGCTCAGCAGGGTGTCACTCTTTACTTGTATCAGATTTTGTGACATTAATAACGAGTAAAGACTGTCTTTTTGTGTCTGCTGAAAGTCAAGCATGTGAGAAGAAGTCCTTGTCTATCATAATGGTCTCTCCACTTTCACAGTTTCTAAAGATGTTTGATCTTTGACTCTGACATTTCATTTTTACTCAAACCAAATGAAATTATCTACCTTGTCACCCTCTCTGCAGTGTTATTTAAAAAGGTTTTTCCTGCTTTGTATTTTTGGAATTTCCGGCACATCACTTTTAACACACATGGACCCAAGTTCTTTCAAGCATGCAGTTGTTGAGTCATTCAGATTCTACACAGCTTAAAAATTAAAGGCCTTTCTCCAAGATCCCATTTATATCGAAACTTATCTAAAAATAGCGGAAGAACAGTTAATTGTTTATACAGAAAAACATAAATTTAGTCTGGCTTTTGGAAACACTCTAAGGAAACTACTCTACTCAAAGTTTCTAGTGACAGTGTCAGCTGACTCTGGAGCAGCCACTATTGTGGTTCTCCTGGATCTTACACACATTTGTGTCACTGTAGATCACAGTATTTCAGAGATGTGGTCCATATATGTGGTTCTAGAGCGGCATAGCTCCTACTTTGCAGAACATCAAGTGTTTTTGCAACCCAGACTGCAACTGACTCCCAGGGCCTCCTATGTGGGACACCACAGGGCTGAGTCTTAGGACCTATTCTCTTCCCCCCAACCCCCCAAGGCAAAAATAATCAGGCGGTTTTCTAATGGGTCACATCTTTTCCATGCAGATGATATCCAGCTCCACTGATCCTTAGAGGCAACTGAATATTCAATGTTTTACTCGTTAATTAACTGTTTCCATTACACTAAACAGTGGTAATTACTTGCAGGTGAACTCTTATAAGACCTTAACCCTAATTAATGTCCCAGAGAACAGAATTCAGAATATTACTTCACAGACTTGTTGTCACAAAGGTTCTCTCTCGTTACGCTCGTTAACCCTTTCCTTTAATTGCTTTTCACTAAACAGGAAACAAGGCTTTTTGTGGTTGTAGGACCACCTCACACCACTCTCAGTTATTAACATCTTTGCAGGGTTGTTCCCTCACCAGCATGATTGCAACGAGCACAATAGCAAGTGTGCCAGCAGAGTTTGCACAAAGAAGCACTGGAATGCTGAAAACCTCCACTGGTGTTGTCTCAAAGTGATTAAGGAGATAATGGCGGTGTGCTCTCCTCTTCTTCCTTCTTCTAGGGAAGACACATCTGTGACATTTGGATGAAGATGTGACTGTGACATTGTAAATTAAACCACATGTTTATTAATCAGTACATCATGCAATGATTTTATGAGAACATTTCCAGATTGTAGAAAGAAATCATCTGAAAAGGGATGTTGTGCATTTGTGTTCGACTCCTTTCCAGCACTTCAGCTGTAAGTCTTTGTAATATGCCTCTGCTGGCTTTGCAAATGAAATTTTTTCCCACTCACTTTTGCAAACGTACTCGAGCTCCTTTAGACCAGAAGCAGAGACACAGAGCAAGTGATTTCAGGTGTTTTCACAGATTCTCCAGTCTAGATTTTGACCGTCTAAGCACATAAAAATAACTTGACATAAACCATTTCATTAACTTAAGAACTGCCTTAATTCTCTGTGGCATAGATT
The DNA here is from genome assembly GCA_033032245.1 of Poecilia picta. Classification (NCBI taxonomy): domain Eukaryota; kingdom Metazoa; phylum Chordata; class Actinopteri; order Cyprinodontiformes; family Poeciliidae; genus Poecilia; species Poecilia picta. The sequence continues at coordinate 28,226,989 of CM065364.1, read as the reverse complement.
CAACATGGTATCTCAATTATATCAACTCAATCACAAAATTTAAATCATAATGCAGGTTGGGAACACTAAATGCATGACTGTGAAACACTTTCCTCTGTTAATCATTTCTTCTGGTTGTTCTGAGTCTGTCCCTGACTCTCTTGTACTGAGAGACAAAGCCCAGGGTCAGAGAAAGTCAAGCCTACTGTAGACATCTGCTAATTGTCCTGGTGGGCCGGCCTGTCCCAGTCCGACAATACCAGCCGCTCTGTAGGTGTCGGTAGCTGGGAGCGATGTGGCAGCTGTCACATTCAGGAACATTTACTCCCATCCTGCCTCCCCCTCAGTGACTCTTACCTCCTCTACCCTGCTGTAATCTGAATCCCCCCCATGATGCTGAGAGCTGCAGCCATTAAAGTTATTAGGAAACTATCAGCAGTAATGTGGGCTAAAAGGTGAGGCAGTCAGGATTGATTATAAAGGTAATGGAGATATTCAAAGCTTAGTGGGGAGTTTAAATTTAAAACATGAATATAGGGACTTACAGAAGAATTCACACCCTTTACAGTTACAATGTTTTGTGATTCATTGGGATTTTATATGTGGCAGACTAATACAAACTACTTTGTAGTAACTGCTTTGCACTAATACAAAGCACTATATATTAAATATGTATGTATGTATATATATATATATATATTATATATATATATATATATATATATATATATATATATATATATATATATATATATATATATATATATATATATATATATATGTACATAATACTTGTTTTTCAATGTTTTAACAGAAATAATAAAAAAGTGTGAGATGCATCTATTTCTCTTCCGTTCCCACGGGACCAAAGCTTTAGTGTCGCTGCAAGTACAGTGTTCAAGCTCGACTAGAAACACAAACTTATTTCTATTTGCTAAATGCCACAATACTGAGACAAAGAACATGTCAGAGATTGATTTTTTTTTTTATGTCTTCAAGATCAGAAGAAGATCAGTACTTGACCCAGTTCCACTGGTTCTGTCAGGAGGAATGGACCAGAACTCCAGCAAACGTTTGTGAAAAGCCTGTAGAAGGAAATCCAAAAGGTTTGACCCAAGTCATACAGTTTAAAAGTTTAGATCCCTGAAGCCGGCCAAATATGTACTTCTTAACTTCAAAGAAAGTTTAAAAAAAAATCTCTAAAATGTTCTTGAGTTTTCTGGCATTTAGGAAATCGAAAACAATTTTTGTAATTCTAAATAAACTAAAACAAGAGAAGTTTGGTCTGATTAAACTTCAGACAATAACAAAAGGTGTATTTTTATTTGAAGTAAACCTCTCGTTTCAACTGTACAATACAATGCACTATGAAGAAATGGGAAGACGTTCAAACTTTCATTACTTTTGCAACAAGGGATTTCAAGTAAGTTAGAATGATGAGATGTTCTGTCATAAACTTGTCTCCTCCCCCCCCCCCCCCTTCACCACACACACACTCCACACAATAACAGGACAAATGGCACTTTTGGAAACTAGAGCAAAGGCAAAAAGGTTCCAACTTTCCCCTCCACATGTCTATAAATTAGCATCACAACGAGCCTTCACCCGTAAAATATCCCCCATTTGCAAACAATGACAAGTCCGAGTACAAAAAGTAACACGGAGGGAATGAAAGAGTGGACATTTTGACCAGATGCCGCACAATAATTAACAAGCTCAGGGGCCCCTCCGGATCCTCCTCATTTACATTGTGAAGGGCCAACACGGGGGTCCCACAAGGCCGGAGTGTGTCTGCAAAAGTTACGATTGTTCCTGTGAGCCGAATGGCCTCACTTAGAATAAAATGCACATCTGAAAGAGATGCCTATATATATATTGACTCGAGGGGCCCGGGAGCCCCAGAAGCAGACATGCAGCCAGTTACAGTCAAATTACCACGGAGCCAAAGAACACCGTTTTCAGTGGAGGATATCTTGGATCCGACTAAGTTTACACGGAAATTAAACTCGGCTGAGGAATCAGCTGCAGGTGGAGAATCAGCTCAAATCTTATTTAGAATCTTTTCAAATTGTGGATGACTTTAACTTTTTTTTTTCTCCTTTTTTTCTTCTTTAGAAAACCATAATCCGAATGAGGAAGATGGAAGGACGGAGCACCGCCCGGCGGGTAAAGGAGAGTCATTGCCCCCGCTCAAGGTGAAGAGTCGTCGGATCCGCACCGCCTTCACCCCGGAGCAGCTGCGGGTTCTGGAGCTCAGCTTCCAGAGGGGCCACTACCTGTCGGTGCTGGAGCGCCACAGCATCGCCGCGGCCCTCCGCCTGTCCGAGACTCAGGTCAAGATCTGGTTCCAGAACCGACGCACCAAGTGGAGGAAGGAGACGGTGAGTGTGCGGGGAAAGGAGGAGGAGGAGGATCAGGACCAGCGCGGCTTCATCCCGGCGCTCCCGTCCCACCCCGCGGTCTGCGCGGCCCTAACCTGCGGGCCCCTGTACCAGCAGGGCCCCCGGCTCCGGCTGGTTCCCACGCTGCCTCTCATGCCCTACCCATACTGTTACACATGAAGAGTAAGAGGAGCTGGAGCTTGAAATGGACCACAGTCAGGAAAGTCCTCCAGAACCTGTAGCAACGTTTGGAGGAATTTGGTGCCAGACTGTGACTGTCCAGAAAATATTTCAATAGGAGAAACGTGACATGTTTTCTACTTTATTTTTACTTTTTGATAAGAGTAAATGTTTTTTCTTTAGCTGATTTAATTTTATTTATTACTGCATCGATATTTTGTTAAGTAGAAGTTATGAGCAGCTTAATAAGACCCTCAAAGGTGAGTCAGGATAATTTTATATTTTTATGGGAAAAAATATTTTTGTTTTGGTTTCATGTTTGTTTAATAAATTATCATAATGTGGAATCTCTTGTGGGTGTTTTTTTAACACTTGAGGTCAGATTCTCTAAATTTAGAAATGTGGTAAAGATCAGAGTTATTATTTCCAGATAGGCTAAAGAATGGAAAAAAATGTTTGAATTAATTTATGCCGTTACTTTACGTTGCAAACAGGATGAACAAGAAATCTACTCAAAATGTGGTAAAAAAAAAAAAAGCCTGTTCATCAACTCTTACACATGTTGGATCTTAACTAGGTTGTTTTTAATTCTGATTTTTTCAAAGCTAATATAAAAGAAAAAAAAATCAAAAAGTGTTAGTTGGGTTTTATATATATTTTTATATATATATAAATTATATATATATATATATATATATATATATATATATATATATATATATATATATATATATATATATAATATATATATATATATATATATATAAAAAAAAAAAATTCCCTTCTCACCCTCTGCGGGTGGTCTTTCTCTCTCTTTTCATCCTCTGAACTCGGGTCCTCTACCAGAGGCCTGGGAGCTTGAGGGTTCTGCGCAGTATCTTGGCTGTGCCTAGTACTGCACATTTCTGGACTGAGATGTCTGATGTTGTTCCTGGGATCTGTTTTAGCCACTGCTCCAGTTTGGGGGTGACTGCCCCGAGGGCCCCGATGACCACAGGCACCACTGTGGTCTTCACCTTCCAGTTCTTTTCCAGTTCCTCCCTGAGGCCCTGGTATTTCTCCAGTTTCTCATGCTCCTTTTTCCTGATGTTGTAGTCACTTGGTATAGCTACATCCACCACAACGGCTATCCTCTGTTCTTTATCCACCACCACAATGTCCGGTTGGTTCGCCATTACCATCTTGTCTGTCTGGATCTGGAAGTCCCACAGGATCTTAGCTCGGTCATTCTCCACCACCTTTGGGGGTGTTTCCCACTTCGATCTCGGGGCTTCCAGTCCATATTCTGCACAGATGTTCCTGTACACTATGCCCGCCACCTGGTTATGTCGTTCCATGTACGCTTTCCCTGCCAGCATCTTGCACCCTGCCGTTATGTGCTGGACTGTCTCAGGGGCCTCCTTGCACAACCTACACCTTGGGTCTTGTCTGGTGTGGTAGATCTGAGCCTCTATTGCTCTGGTGTTTATATATATATATATATATATATATATATATATATATATATATATATATATATATATATTCTATATTCTATATTCTATATATTATATATATATTTATATATATTTCATTTATATAGATGTGTATTTCAGTTAATAAAACAAAAAAAAATAATAAAAATAATAATATGATCTACTGGACTTCAAAAGTTGTTAATCTATAAATCAATTTCAGCGACTACAAGAAAAAAATGGTTGAAAATCCGTGAATAATTTAAAAATAAACTGATACTTAGTGTTGTTTTGGTCAGACAAACGTTGTTTTTCTAAAATAAAATTCCTAAACCAAAAGCATGAATTTCAATTTGTGTCGTGTTGATTAAAAAACTTACAAAAAGAAAGTGTCGAAGTCAAAATTTTGGTAAAGTTTGTTGTCCTGACCACTACAGTGGTGCTGCAGCTGCGGTTCTGACCAGTAGATGGCGACATATAACCACATTTATACGAGTGGCTGATCATGGAAGTAACCATCTATGTCCAGCAAACATTTTCATGTTTTTACCCATCAAGTAATGTATTATTGCAAATGTGAAATGTCAGCATCATGGGAAAACAGAAAATATTTTTCAGAGTAAACTTTAAAAACTTTAACTGCATTGCTTGTTCAGATCCACACATATAATTTTTACTGAGATGTTCAATTCTTGTCAAACTGATGATTTTTTTTACTTTTTATGTACAATAAAAAACAACATAAAATGAAACTCCACCATTGAATTTGATCTTTTTGTAAAAAGTCTTTTTGACACACTTATTACAAACTGAAACAATCCTTCTGCAGCACATCTGCATGTAATTTGGCTCCCACTCTCCTCAGATGTCAGGCCATTTTTAACCCAGCAGCATATCCAGCAAAAACAGGGACAGAAACAAAGTACTGGCACATTTTAAAGGACCATCTGGTGGCCTTAAAACCAATATTTCCATTTCCATTTAACAAAACAGCGAATTTTTCACTGAGTAAAGTTTGAAACTATTGTAGAATAAACATCATGGAGAGAGTAAATGGGGCATGTACCACACTTTTAAATAAGGAAGAAAAATTAAAATAACATCAGCAATAGTCCTTTCACCTCACAAATATGTACTTTGTGTTGATCTGTATTTTAAAAATCTCAAATAAAATATATTATTTATTTTTGTGACTTGACATATGTATGCAAAAGTTTAAAGTTAAGAGTTCTTTTTCACGTCAGTGTAAAAATTAGTCATGAGATAAAATGCTGAGTGACCTGTAGGTCCTGAAGAGGATGCTGGAGTCAAACCTAAATCCATCTACAGCAGAGATAATTATTACCAGATGGACAGGAAAGAAAACAGAGATAAAGAAGACTTCTGACGTCCGGCTGGAAACTTAGTCCAGGCCTGAGTTTATTTTAGGTTTCTGTTTGAAGATTTAGATAACTGGTACAATTTTGCAGCATCCGTTTACTGAGATCATTACACTAAAGAAGAATGCTAAAGATACAGATGTGGAGCTTTTATCACAGAAAAAGCAATTTGCGTTGTTCAGTAATACTTTCCTAATGTTTTGTGAAATTAAATGTTTTAATTAACTCATAAATGGGGATGATTTTGGACAAGAAGGGTCTCCTGCAGTGGTCTGTATTACAACGGTTCTGAAGGAACGTCTGACTGAAGACAGTGTTGTCATGAAGTGGACGCTCTGCTGTCCGTTATGTTATTCAGTTTATGAAGAATCCGACTTTAGAACAGTTCTCAGTTTTAAGTCATGCATTCATGTAAAAGCTCCTCTGCACTGGATTACCAATGATCAGTAAATATACATTTAAAGTTCAAAATGTATGCATTTCACAAGCATCGTGCTTCTGGGAAAGACTTGTTTTGCTAACAAGATTTTGTTAGCTCACAATCACAATTGTGAGTTGATGCTCTTAAGGTGACAGTTTCACTTTTAAATAAAATGCTGTATATATAAAGTATGACTTAAAATTCATTTTAAATAATTTAAAGATTTAAAATTGGGCCTCTGTCTCTTTAAAAACTACAGTTCTTTCTGAAACTCTGCCTTCAAGAAGTCATGACCTCTAGTAACCCTTTAGGAACAATTTTACCAGCATTGTGCTGAGAAGTAGCTCCTATAATGAGCTTCACAGATACGTGGGTCACCAGGTGTATGCTAATTGCTGCTGGCTAGCCTGAAGGAGCTGAATGGGGATCTCTGGGGGAGGGCGGCTCTGTGAGGCCAAAGCTGGGAAGCTTGGAAACTGTAGCTCCTGGGAGGAGCTGCGTCCTGAAGGCGATGCTAAGTCCAGGTTGCCATGGGAGATTAAAGGATTTCTTAATCGTGCATGAAAGAATGAAAGCAGCCCTCCAGGTATGTTTTTGATGAGGGAATAACATTATAAAACAATGTGTAAATTTTACACTATACTGCCTCTTTAAATCACTGAGTTTTGCACAGACACAGCAAACGGCTATCATGTTATTCCTCTTATTCTTCCCACAAGCGATTCCTCTGGCTTTGTTCAGTCTGAAATCAGTTTTTCCAAAGTTATAATTAGCCCCCTTACTCTCTGCCTGCATCAAGCAAACCTGAAAGCCGAGTCATTTTCTTTTGTTAAAAGCCAAACAGTCACCCTCCTACACTTCTTCCTCTTTTTCCTTCTGCTGTCTCCCTTACAGGAATGTCCCATGCATGACAGATGCTCCTCCCCTCTCTTGAGAGACGGGTGAGGGGAAAGAGGGGGTGAAGGGCTATGACGGATAAGTAAGAGGCAGCAGAGGAGGCGTGTGTGCGTGTGTGCGTTAAGTCAGCAGAGTTTTCTTCCTCAGCCTGTGCAGGCTCTCATTAGAGAGGAGGAAGCTCTCTAGACTCTTCCTTTTCATGTCCTCATCTCCAGACGCCTCCATTGCATCTGCAGGTCAGATGTCGAGCTATCTCTCCATCTAGTTTCAGGACTTACCCCTGGAGTACATCTGCTGAAATTCACCCTCATGCTTTATTTCAGAGAAATGAGGGCCGTGGTGCTGGTGGTCTGGGTCGGGCTGAGCCTTTGTTGGGCTCTGGTCAGCGCCGAAGAACCTGCAGAGGAGCAGCAGCTGTCAAGAGCCAAATCGCTGGTGAGAGAACCCCGGGGGCTGATCGGAGACCGGGGCAGACGGGACGCTGAAATGTCAGACGAGCCAGCTGAAGTTACAGTAGAGGAGAAGAGCAAAGCAAAGAAAAAGAAAAGCCCTGAGGAAATCGAGGCCGGTAAGTTGGAGCTCAGGCAAAAAATGCATCTGTGAGTTTTCCTGACCTTTCCTGGCCTCTCATATTGTCAGAGGTCCCACTTACAGCCCGGCGCCTTAAAGGAGTAGTGTGGAGTTGTTGCAATGAAGTTCTGTTAAAAGTATATTACATCATAACTCCAGTAGAAAATGCACTTGGTTTCTTCACAGGGCTGCACAAAATGGAAAAATTGAAAAATTGTGCAATGGCAAAACAAAGAATAGAAATGACTACATCAGCTGAAATTCACATATTTTCCTTATTTCTCTTTAGCAATTCATTGTTGAAAAAAAAATTCAGTCTCTTGACCTCATTTGCTGAATGAGCTGGAGAACAAGCACAAGGGGGAGTGCAGATAACTAGTTTAGACAGACAGATAGGTAGACAGACAGATTATTATTATTATGGAGAGATAGCATTTAGCAGGCTGATACAGTCTTCATTCAGTATAGATAAAGATAAGTTGGTCTCAAATGCTGAAGCAAAAGGGACCACAACCAAAGTGGATTTTTACAGTCTTAAAGTGTAACTAACCACCTCAATAAAGCTTATCCTCACCCCTCACAAATTTGGAAACAAACCAGCAAAGTGGGTGGAGCTAAAAGACACATAATGGTGTGGCCAAGTGTGCAGATCAAAAGAGGCTGTGGTCAGGAGGAAAGATGCACTGTTGCTTACTTCTAAACTTTGTCGCTATATTTGGGGACTTTTAAAACCCCCGTAGCGACTTCTTATGCAAAAAACAAAACGAAATACAAGGAAATCTTTTTTTTTCTGTGTTGTTGGAGATTTTGATGGCAACAACTCTCTGCTGTGAACACCTCCCACGTCTTGTACTGCAGCATACTGTCCCCAGTGATCAGAGCAAAGGAGAGGAGAGTCATTCCACTCTGTGTTCACATTGCAAAGGCCTCACATTTGTAAAGCTGAGTAACGGCATTGATCAAAGCTTGATGTGGCCACGTTCGCTATTCCAGGTACTGAGTCCTGATGACTCGCCATGTGTCTGAGTGAGAGGCTTTTATACCTGAATGTGGAGCAGAGTGATGAAAACCTTTGTTTATCGTTTGACCAAAGGGGCCAGCACAGAAACAATTTTAGGCAAAATAACATGGAAGTAAATAGCTCCAGTCTCTATATGAATTTGAAAATCGTTTACAGAAAAGACCATTGTTTATATGGAATATGGAGATGAGTCATGGTGTGCCACCAATGACCTTCCTGTGAGAAACAAGAATTGTTAGCAAAACATAAAGCATTTTTGTTCAATAAAAATCCAAAAACAAATAATTTAACACTCATTTAAACTTGCAGAATAGCTTTCTCTTTGATACTGCTGAGTACAAAAGCAAATATGAAAGTTCACACAAATGGTTTGCATAAAAGCACCAAGAATAATTTTTGGATTTGGATTCTTTGAAACAGAAAACTATTTTGCTTTTGTCCTTTTTCAGACCAGCTGTCGACCTCAGCATCCAAAACCAATTAATTTGAACTAATATTGAATGAAGCGAGCGAGGGAAATGTCTCTTTAAATCTGAGACTCTGAGGCGACACAGGCGGGAAAATCTGCAATCGATCTGAGGCAGGCAGCCATTTAGTTTGAGAAGAGAGAAAAAAAGATGTGTCCAGACATTTATTTTGCTTCAGCAATATTCTTACCTGTCTGCAAATGTTTTCCAAAACAAAAGCAGATCGAGAGCTGCAGGAATGTTGTTTGGTTGAACATGCCTCTGATTCTGGGATGACTGGCCAGAATCTTGCAGTGATTCAGCTGGTGGCCTGACATTTTCCTGGCAGGACCACAAAGATACGGCTGACATGTTATGCTTTCCCTGTATGTATATGTGTGTGTGTGTGTATGTGGTGTGTGGTGTGTGTGTGTATGTGTGTGTGTATGTTGTGTGTGTGTGTGTGTGTGTGTGTGTGTGTGTGTGTGTGTGTGTGTGTGTGTGTGTGTGTGTGTGTGTGTGTGTGTGTGTGGCCTTGCATTTTATGCATTATAAGGACAATGTTATGTTGTAGGGACCTCTTGAAGAGGTGCTGTTTTTGGGTTAGAGGTTAAATTTAGGACCAAGATGTGGATTTAATTTAGGTTGGAATTAGGATTAGGTTCAGGGTTAATCTATAGAAATGAATACAAAATGAATGCAAGTCAATGTGAAGTTCTTGTGACGATAGAAAGACTTACTCTATTTGTGTGTATGTGTGTGTCTGTGTGTGTGTGTGTATGTGTGTACTTGTTTAGCTATTCTTTTTAGGACCATTTCTGGCATATTTAATTACCTCTGAAGAGTGATGGGCCTTATGGGGACCAAAGCCTCATAAGGCCCAATAAAGTAGACTCCCTTGTTTAGTGTTAGAGTTTAGGTTTAGAGGTAAGGTGTGAATTAGGTTTTGTTTAGGGTTAGCAGTCGTAATACACTAATAATAGTAAAAGAGGGTTTGAATAAATTGTTTGGGTTAGGAATAAATGCATTGAAGTCAATGCAAAGTCCTAATATGAGTAAATCTACCCATATTACATTACATATAGATTTGAGCTGGTTTAGAAAAGCACAATGATACTCATGAGAAAGCAAGTTTTTTGTGGGAAAAGTAACATAGAAGGCACATTTGTGGGGAAACCACACAGAATGACTAACAGCTGAAATGTTTCCACTACAATTTTCCATAAGTGGGGAGAAAGGATTTACAAGAGGCCCCACTTTCAGATACACCACTGCAAGGGAGCTCATGTTGTGACTCTGCTCCAAATTCAGCTAAACCACAAACCTGGCTACCTGTGTTTTCCATGAGTAACAGTAGTTACATAAAGGTCTGTACTTGCCTTTGTCTGTGCAGTTGTGTTAATCCTTGCCAAGGTCTGAATTCCTTTATCTCCATTTTGCTAACACGAGCCGAGTGAAGTGATGTGATTCAGAGTCTTGGATAGAATGTTCCTACTGGCCTCTTTCTGCTCAAGCCCAAGCTCATCTTCTGAATAACACTAATTTAATTTGATGCAGATGAGTTTTTGTTTTAGGGTAGTGTTAGTTTTTAATCTTCTGTTTAAAAAATACCTAAAAAACAACAACAACAAAAAAACAACAACTGCAAAACATAGGAGTTTAGTTTCAGGTTACAGCCTCAAGAAATTTCAAGTTATGTGTTTGAAAAACATAACTGCTTCTTGAAATGTTCCACATTTTGGAACAAATCACCTTTATAAGCAACCTAGTTAACAAATATTCATGTTTTATTCCCAGTACAAAACTCCAGTTGCTTTTGAAGAGATTTATTAGAGAAGGTTAGTGAACAGCAGCCAAGACGTTAGTGACTGCTTTACCATGAAAATGCCATCCTTAAAGTTGCAGTATGCAGTAACTTTTACAAAAATATGTTTTTTCCATATTTATTAATGGTGCATACTCAACTGTCACCATATTGTGTCGGTATAATATAATAGATAATCTGTGAAAAAAATCAAGTTCCTCCACCTCATCCCTGACCTATTGCCTTCTGAAGAAATGCACCAATCCCAATCAAAAACAACCAATCAGAGCCAGGAGGAGGGTCTTAACGCTGTCAATCAACCTTGTGTACCAAAGCTAAATGTGCAAAAGGCGGAGTAACAATTTGCCGTTTCAGGAAACCTATTTATCCGCTGTCATCAGTGGCAATGCTAACTAGCCTTAGCATTCATGGCAGGCTATGTCGTGGTGAACTGGCTGTAGTGTAGCGGGGGTAAGAGGGCGTGTACACATGAGTGACTGACAGTGCTAAGACCCTCCTTCTGGTTCTGATTGTGTCTCACTGGTGTATTTTTGCATTAAGTACTGGGAGTACTGGGGGAATTCAGAGGAGTTCAGTTCTACACAAATTATCATTCATAACATAATTTTAATAAATATGTAAAAACATATTTACATATTTACATACAGCTTAACCGGCGCCGGTTAAGCTGGCTGCTTGCAGATGCAGCTCTTGTCGTTTTGGTTAAATCTGTGTTTTTTTTATTGTTCTTTTTTGTAAATTCATCATCTGTTGCTCCATACAACAATTAGTTACTCTTCCACGAAGGACTGGACGTGTTTTTGTCGCTGTTCTCCGTGTTTTTTGTTACTTTTTCTACCTAACGGATAACATGGTAACGGAGAACATGGTTGGAAGGAGTAACGGATTGTTTACAGGCGCGAACAGCTGATGGCGCTGTGTGGACCTGAGCTGTCGCCTGGTGTCAGGCCTGTTGTTCCCAACGAGATACGGAGGAGACGCCATAAACCAGCGTTACCGGCTATTATAATGGGTAACGTGAGATCCTTGGCAAATGAGGCTGACGAACTGACGGCGCTAGTGAGGAACCAGGAAGACTACAGGGTGTGTAGCATTTTCTGTTTCACGGAAACATGGCTAACCGCGCTGGTTCCGGATAACAGCGTGGAGATTCCTGGATATTCTCTGGTTTGGGGGGACAGAGACTCTCCTAGAGTAGGAAGAAGAAGGTGGCGGGATTGTTCTTTATGTGAGTCAGAGGTGGTGCAATCCTGGCCATGTCAACGTGAAGGAGAAGATCTGAACCCTGACATTGAACTTCTGACTGTTGGACTACGTCCGTATTATCTGCCGAGGGAGTTTAGTCCGTTATAATGGTCGCTGTTTACATTCCCCCATCAGCTGATGCAGCGGCAGCGTGTGACGTCATCAGCTCGATCGTGGCAAAACTCCAAACTAAACACCCGGACGCTTTTATGGTCATCACTGGTGACTTCAACCATGCTGCACTGGACAAAACTCTTAACAACTTCCAGCAGTATGTGGACTGTCCCACCAGGGGTAACAAAACACTGGATCTCCTGTATGCCAATGCTAAGGATGCATACAGCACCACAGCCCTTCCCCCCCTTGGACGGTCTGACCACAACTTGGTCAGATTGTCTCCCAGGTATGTCCCTCTTGTGAGGAGGCAGCCCATGCGCACCAGGATGGTGAGGAGGTGGTCGCCGGCTGCTCAGGCACTGCAGGACTGCTTTGGGTCAACAGACTGGGAGGTTCTCTGTGAGCCTCATGGGGAGGACATCGATTCCATGACCAATTGCATCACAGACTACATCAGGTTCTGTGTGGACACTGTCACTTGTACCCGGATCGTACGCTGCTTCCCTAATAACAAACCTTGGATTACATGCGACCTGAAGGCACTTCTAAACAAAAAGAAGATGGCTTTCAGGTCTGGAGACAGAGAGGAGCAGAGGAGAGTGCAGCGTGAACTCAAAGAGACACTGAGGACATGCAGGGACAACTACAGGAAGAAGCTTGAGTCCAAACTTGAGCAAAACTGTGTGAGAGATGTGTGGATTGGTTTAAAACACATCACTGGGTGGAAGGGGAAGGACACACTGACTGCAGGGAGTTTGGACAGGGCAAACCAGTTTAACCAGGTTTTCAACAGGTTTAGCTCACCCCCTGCTGCTCCCGTCACCTCCATCTCCCCACACATCCTCACCGTCTCAAGCCGCTTCAAACACCTTCAACACCTTCAAGCTTTCTCCTGCACGACATCCCCCATTTGCTCACCCCTTCCCTCCTCCCACTCCCTCACCTCCTCACCTTCCTCCACTACAGACAATAACACCAACTCTCAGCTAACGGTGACCGCAGGCCAGGTTATGAGGCAGCTTGAAAGACTTCATCAGGGGAAGGCGGCAGGCCCGGACGGCATCACACCATGGGTCTTAAGGACCTGCGCCAGCCAGCTGTCTCATGTACTGGTACATCTGTACAATCTGAGCTTGAGTCTGGAGAGAGTCCCGTTGCTGTGGAAGACGTCACACATAGTTCCTGTGCCCAAGAAGGCGAGACCATCTAACCCTGAGGACTATAGACCAGTCGCTCTCACATCCCATGTGATGAAGGTTATGGAGAGACTGGTCCTTGCCCAGCTGAGGCCCCAGGTGATGACATTTCTTGACCCTTTATAATTTGCCTACCAGCCCCACTTAGGAGTTGATGATGCTGTCATCTTCCTGCTGCAATGAGCCCATATGCACCTTGATGGTGGAGGAGACATGGTGAGAATCACATTCTTTGATTTCTCGAGTGCCTTCAATACCATCCAGCCCCTGCTTTTGGGTGAGAAGCTGCGGGGGATGGGTGTCGGTGACTCTGTGATCTCCTGGGTTACTGACTACCTGACTGGCAGGCCACAGTTTGTCCGTCTGGGCAGTGTCCTGTCTGGTGTGGTGGTCAGTGACGTGGGAGCTCCGGAGGGAACTGTGCTCTCTCCTTTTCTCTTTACCTTGTACACCAACGATTTTCAGTACAACTCTGAGTCATGTCATCTACAGAAGTTTTCTGATGACTCGGCGATTGTCGGGTGTGTGAGAGATGGAGATGAGGGGGAGTACAGGACACTGGTGGACGGATTTGTGGAGTGGTCTGAACAGAATCACCTGAGGCTCAACATTAGTAAGACCAGAGAGATGGTGATCGACTTCAGGAGGAGGAAGACGCCTTCACAGCCACTGAAGATTAAGGGGGAGGTGGTGGAGGAGGTGGTGGATTACAAATATCTGGGAGTGGTGATCGGCAACAGACTAGACTGGACATCCAACATTGACGCTGTGTACAAGAAGGGGATGAGCAGACTCTACTTTTTGAGGAAGCTGAGATCCTTCAGTGTGTGCAGCAAGATGTTGGAGATATTCTACCACAGCGTTGTTGCCGGTGCCATTTTATTTGCTGTTGTGTGTTGGGGAAGCAGCATCAGATCCAGCGACTCTAACAGACTGAACAGGGTCATCAGGAAAGCTGGCTCTGTACTTGGACTGAAACTGGAGACACTGGAGAATGTGGTGGAGAGGAGGACATTGAAGAAGCTGTTGTCTATCATGGTCAACGAGCTGCACCCTCTCTACTACACAGTGGACAGACAGCGGAGCAGCTTCTCACACAGACGCTTCAGCTCCGTTGTCGTAAGGACAGATACAGGAAATCTTTCCTGCCACAGGCCATCACTTTATATAACAATAGTTAGTCACCATTACACAGATTGTTCACATAGCACTATTGTACATATTGTATATATTATTAACATATAGATTATTATTTATTATTATTTTCTGAACCTTACATCTTACATTCTACATTTTTATAGTATTTTTATTGGTAACTTCATCTCTGTGTTTGTGTATGCTGCTACTGCACAGTAATTTCCCGGTTGGGATGAATAAAGTACTTCTATTCTATTCTATTCTATATTTCTTTAAAAGGTACACACTGCAGCTTTAAAGTACCGTATTTTCCGCACTATAAGGCGCACCTAAAAAGCTTCAATTTCCTCAAAAGCCACAGTGCGCCTTATATATGGACCAATATTGAGCCACAACAGGTCTAGCAACTACGGTAAGCAGCCGGCCTTCATTTTCCCAGTAGAAGAAGAAGTGCGCGGTGCATGTTGGGATGCTGGTTTGTTAATAAAGTTTGACTGACCTATCTACCTACTGACCTGATAATCAGGTGTCTGCAGGTCATCTAGCATCACGTTCTCCACCAACATGCTGTGCGCGAACAGAGAAGGGTGACCATCGTCCAGCTGCCCCATTCCAGTCGGAAGCCTCTCCTCGCCGACCGGAATCGGACTGTTTTGTTGACATTCTTTATATCAACAAAGTGGCTTAAATATTCATCCAGGGTGCTAAGACTAGGTTACCATGGGACCAGCACCTATATATTTAAAGCCTGGGGGGTCGAGGGAAGAGAGACAGAGACTGAGGCGGCAGCGTGTGGTTGGTCTGTGTTACCCAGAAAGCAGTTGGGCACAATGTTGCAACACCAAAACCGTGAGTGAAACAGTGACTGGGGCAGACTGCTATATATAGTACTCGGGAACCAGTTTTTAATTATTACACATCCACATTTGTAGAGTACATAACTGTAGCATCTATTCTATGCCCCTTATAATGCAAAAAGTTTTAAAATAGACCATTCATTGAAGGTGCGCTTTATAATCTGGTGCGCCTTATAGTGCGGAAAATATTGTATAATGGTTCATACATTTGGTTTTAGTCAGCACAAGTGCACAAATGTGACAAGATCAGAGAAGGAGGAGTATACACTATTTTTGAAACATATTTAATTTATGGCAGGGAATGTTACGAATGAAATTATGTTAGGAAGGGAAGAAGAGGAAAACTAGTGGACTTTATGCAACAATATAAGGAAGAGGTGAATGGGAACCACAGGGGAGAACCAAACAGCCAAATGACTGAAACATGTTGTGAGTCTTGTGATCTGAAAGGACAATGAACCCAAAGAGGAAGAGTGGTCAGGTAATCTGTAAGAATAACATCAGGAGATGGCGGCCAAGGAGCATTAGGTAGGAGGGAAATGAGTTAAAGTGCATCAGGCAAAAATGTTAGTGCGTGTGAATTTCTATTGTTTTCATTCAGAAACTCCAAAATTAAACTAAACAAAAAAATAAATTTCAGATCTAACTTCATCCATCCATCCATTTTCTTCCGCTCATCCGGGATCGGGTCGTGGGGGCAGCAGCTTCAGAAGGGAGGCCCAGACTTCCCTCTCCCCAGCCACGTCTTCCAGCTCCTCCAGGAACCCCAAGGCGTTCCCAGGCCAGCCGAGAGACATAGTCCCTCCAGCGTGTCCTGGGTCTCCCCTCCTCCCGGTGGGACGTGCCCGGAACTCCTCACCAGGGAGGCGTCCAGGAGGCATCCTGACCAGATGCCTGAACCTTAACTGGCTCCTCTCGACGTGGAGGAGCAGCGGCTCTACTTTGAGTCCCTCCCGGATGACCGAGCTTCTCACCCTATCTCTAAGGGAGAGCCCGGCCACCCTGCGGAGGAAACCCATTTCGGCCGCTTGTATCCGTGATCTCGTTCTTTCGGTCATGACCCAAAGCTCATGACCATAGATGAGGGTGGGAACGTAGATCGACCGGTAAATCGAGAGCTTTGCTTTTTGACTCAGCTTCTCTTCACCACGACGGACCGGTACAGCGCCGCTTCACGGCAGACGCCGCCCCAATCCGCCTGTCGATCTTCCCGCTCCCTTCTTCCCTCATTCGTGAACAAGATCCCCAGATACTTAAACTCCTCCACTTGAGGCAGGACGACCCCCCTGACCCGGAGAAGGCACTCTACTCTACTCATCCTGGCCGCTTCACACTTATCTATTTTAATTTTGCATATACACAGTCCAGTCACATTAATGTGACCACCACGTACTTTCCACTTCAGAGTTAAATAACCAATCACAGAAGGCAGGTGGCAGCACAGTGCAGTTGAGCGTATATAAAGGGTGTGTGTGGGCTTCGGAAAACATTTCAATCGTTGGCGTAATGCAGAAACGAAGCGATTTATCCGACGTCCAAAAGGGCATGATCATTGGCTTTCGGGCCAAGGGTGGAAGCATTTCCGAAACGGCTGAGTTTGTGAACTGTTCGCGTGCCGCCGTGGTAAAAGTGTACCGTGCATGGCAAAATGGGACTGTCCAAAATCAACGACGTGGCAAATGTGGTGCACCACGGGCCATAGATGACAGAGGCGAACGACGGTTGCGGAGATGCGTTCGGGCAGATAGACGGGCTACCGTTGAGCAACTGACCACTAAAATGAACCAAGGGGCTACCACAAGTGTCTCCCAAACCACTATTCAGCGAACATTGCTGCGTCTGGGCCTCCGAAGCAGACGCCTGGTTCGTGCACCTATGCTGACTGGTGTTCATCGACGACGAAGGCTAGAATTTGCACGCCAGTACAGCAGCTGGACGTCCACTGAGTGGCGACAGGTAGCGTTTTCAGATGAATCGCGTTTTATGCTCCATCGGACAGATGGACGTTGGCGTATAAGGCGTGAAACCTCTGAAAGGAACCACCCTGCAACCATTGCAGGAACGGTCCAAGCTGGAGGCGGGAGCATTATGGTCTGGGGAATGTTTTCCTGGCATTCTCTGGGTTCACTGATTATTGTGGAAGGCACGATGGATCAATACAAGTACGCATCTGTCCTTGCGGACCATGTCCACCCCTACATGCGCATTGTTTTTCCTCAGGATGATGGCATCTTC
The DNA here is from genome assembly GCA_033032245.1 of Poecilia picta. Taxonomy (NCBI): domain Eukaryota; kingdom Metazoa; phylum Chordata; class Actinopteri; order Cyprinodontiformes; family Poeciliidae; genus Poecilia; species Poecilia picta. The sequence goes on along the minus strand of CM065364.1, from coordinate 28,209,649 downwards.
CAGCAGGACAATGCGAGGTGCCATACAGCTGCCAGTGTACGTGCGTGGTTCGAAGAGCACCAGGATGAGTTTACCGTCCTCCCCTGGCCAGCAAACTCACCTGACTTAAACCCAATCGAGCATCTGTGGGACCATCTCGATCGAGTTGTTCGCGCCATGGATCCTCAACCGCGTAATCTAGCGCAGCTGGCCACGGCATTAGAGTCGGCATGGCTCAACATCCCAGAGAAGACCTTCAGGGACCTAAGTGACTCTCTTCCTGCACGTCTCGTAGCAGTTCGCTCTGCGAAAGGTGGTTATTCTGGCTTTTGACAGATGGTCACATTAATGTGACTGGACTGTGTATGTGTTTCACATAAAACAATATAGGTAACAGACTAAATATCCATGGATGATTTGTCAATGTTCCTCTACATCTGCTTCTACACCTGCAGAAAGAGAGAAAACTAACAGGGACAGGACGGGTTCTAACAGAGCATTTTGTACTGGACCCAAACACACTCCTCTCCATGATACGTTTTGATTCTCTGTAGTATAAAGTGGCGCTTTGTTTCTGCACAGACTAATCTACATGTATTTGATGCAGCGTCTGCCCGTGCTCCAGTCTGAACATGTTTTCTGATGCAGATTGATGGTTGCAGTAAAACACTTGCTGGCTATGTAGCACTTAAACATCCACAGAAGTGACACAGCTGCTCTGGCGGGACATCTTCACTCGCCTTGTTCTGGTTTCAATTAACGGATTATGTCTCTGTCTCCCTGAAGCCAAAGCGAAGAAGGCAGCAGAGAGAGAGGCTAAAGCCAAAAAGCAAAAAGCTCCAAAGCCCACCAAGAAACCCAAACCGCCAAAGCCCACCAAAAAACCGAAGCCACCCAGGCCCACAAAGAAGCCAAAGACACCTAAACCCACCAAGAAACCAAAGCTGGTAACCACCACAGCGCAGCCGGAGCTCCGCCTTCCTCCGCTGGAGGAGGAGGAGGATGTGGGCCTGGAAACAAGTGAGTTCACTTCAGATTTATGGTTTCAGGTAGGAGGAGAGTCAGGGGAGCAGTATTCAACTTGGTGATCTTTTTGCCAGAATACTCTGACTGTTCCAGGCTGTTGCTATAAAATAGAGAGATTTCAGTGTGCTTAAAGCTTTGATCTGATCTTTACAGCGAATCAACCCGAGTTTCCAACGGAGCCCGTTGAGCCAGACCTGGGTAAGACGTCCAACCCGAGTCCTCACAGAGAAGGAAATCCTTACAAGTGTCTTTATTGCAGTGGCATGACCTCTGAGAAAAGGTTTAGCAAAGCCTATTCATTTTTTATTATAAGTATTTAGTGGTGGAGAAAACCCCCCCGAAACATTAAGAATTCATAGTTTAAAGCTATTTATGCATTTATTTACAGTTGATATTTACATACATTTTTTTCTCACTGTTTGAAGTTAAATCTGACCAAACTTTTCTTGTTTTAACTTAGTTAGAATTACCAAAGTATTTCTATTTGTTAAATGCCAGAAAATTTGGCGAGAACATCTTTTAGACATTTTTTGGAACCTTTCTCAAATTCAAAAGTTTAGATACATTTAATCAGTATCAGGTATAACTGCCTTTTAAACTGCATGACTTTTGGATTTCCTTTCACAAACTTCTGATAGATTAACAGACATTTGAGTTAATATACCTGTGAATGTATTCTGTGAAAACATTGTCAATTAACCGCTGAGGTGCCTGTTAAAAAGGTGAATTATAACTAAAACAACCTCAAAAGCTTCATTTTAAAGTCTTTTATTAACTTTAATTAGGGCCTGTAGTTACTGGTCTATGCATTTTGATCCCAGTTTACTTAAAAAGGGAACCTGCAAAGATATGAAACAAAGCCCTGTTTCCAATTTAGCGGATATAAGTTATTGCTTTTCTACAAAGCGATCTTGCATTTGAGCCAGAAAGCAAACAAACATCAACGTCCTCATCGTAAATCAGGGATGGAATTACAATTTAGTAACATTGTAAAACTAATTATTCCTTTTATTCAGCTTCATCTGCTACTAAAACCCGACATGGACCCGTGGGTTACCAGATGCCGTTTTAATCAGCATCTTTGCGTCTGGAGCCAAAGTTTTTCCTTAAGCCTTTAACAACAAAGCACCGAGGTTTCTGTGGGTTGTAGTTAGTGGTTGTACATATTCACAGGAAGCGGAAAAATTCTGTTTTTCCGCTAAACAGTTCTGCAATTGTGATGTTTTCAACAAGAAAACAAATAAAAACTGCACCATGCTAACTTTTTTTAAACTCGCCAGAAATGTGCGTAATGACATTAAAAACGACCGCAGCACCTGACGCTAGCTGATGGCTCAAAGGGTTTTTGCTTGTTTGAAAAGGATCAGAAACACTTCAGTTTCTCAAGCTGTGTTTCCAGTCACTGTATAATTGTGCAATTTGGCATTTCAAAAATAAATTAGCTTTATGGAAACATGCCGATTTCTTTATTGAAGAACACTTCTTTTTTTTCAATAAAGAGTTTTTTTTTTGCTAGGATGAGGTGTTTTATTTGGCCATATCAAAATTGGTGTATTTCATAAAACTGCAAAGTAAACACTTTTTTTGCATCACACAAGTCACATGATCAACAACCGGATGTTGCTACTGGTGCAAACCATGAAAAAGACGACTTCAGGAAGTAAGGATCCTGATGCAGCATTTTATATTATTATCATGGGACTTTATTACATTACTATTCATTTTGTATTATGTCTACAGTAAATGTGTTTTCAGCTTGAAATGAAGCTCAGATGAGATGAGGTTAAAATTCAGTACAGAAGTTGACTGTAGATATAAAAATCCTCTTCATATATCTGTGATGATAATGTGATATTTCCAGACAAATGGATCAGAGGACACAAGAAGGAAGACACAACCACTGAGGTCATCATGTACATACCAGGTAGTCCTCGTCACACAGTGAATGGTTGGGATTTTATCATTTGTATCTGTACTATAGATGATTCTGTGTTGATTTTGTTCCTAAATAACACCAAATGTATGGACAACTGAAAGATACTGTGTCAGACACTTTCAATAAATTATGATATAACTTAAAGTTCATCTTTTTCCCAGTAACACACTTTGTCAAACACATTGTATTAATTGATTATACACAGCCTGATGTTTTAAGACTATTTATTTGCCAACAGCTAATGAAAACATGATATTTAGGATTAGAATATTACAGTTTTTTTAATCAGATAAAAGGGAGCTTACTGATGAGTATTTTTAATAGTTGCTATTATCATGAAGTGATTTTAATATGACAAACAAGCCTTACCAGAATGCATGTTTTAATTTATTGAATAATACTGTAATTTTATAACAAAAACTCCGACTTTTTTGATTTCTGTATATATATAATTTTTTTTTAATGGCGTCATGTGAAAAAAATCACTGCTGAAATATTTTTTACACAATATATCTATATCATTTCTTTTTTGTTGTTCTAGAGGAAACCACGTCTGTTCCATTCGCTGGTCCCTGGTATGAAGAGTATGATTACTCTGACTGTACGTCTTTATCCAGCTGAGAACTAGACAAACTTTAAGACTGTTGTCTTGATTGTGGCCGATGAGAGACTTTCTCTGTTTTTCCAGTGGCAGAGGCAATAGTAAAGAAACAACAAGAGGAGGAGGAGAGAGCCCGCAAAGAGAAGGCAGAGAAAGGTAACAGATGGAAAATATTGATTCTTTTTAAGGACAAGTGTTCTTACATGAGGGATCTACAAGCACATGTATCTCTACACTCACCATTATGACTTCTAATAACCAAAAATGTAAAAGCATTGAGCTTCAATAAATGAATGAATTGCCGGTGGGGGGGGGGGGAACTGACATTTCAGTACAGCCTGTCCAAAGAAGAACAGAACCCAAACAATCAACATGGGACATGGGTAAACGGGTACAGCCTGCAGCCCCGAGAGGGCCATCCTTTCATTAGATGAGAACAAGAACATTAGTGTAGTTGAGAGAAAAAAATTATATCTGCACATGAAAAGCAACATAAAAACACAAAGCAGAAAAACACAAAATCCAAAGATCATTCAGAAAAATGTCAGATTTAACATTTTTTCTTAGGTGTTTTCATGAGAGAAATGGATAGAATTGTCACAAAGAATGAGACAAGTGGTGGAAGAAATATTCCTTTTTATGAAGTATTTTTTCTTGTCTTTTGGTCCCAAACTACTTGTTTGACAGCATTTTCAACAGAGATGGAATGTTCCAAAAAATATGCATTAGTTTTTGTTTAATAGTTTGACAATTTCCTTAAAAATAAGAGGAAATCTTCAAAATTCCCTTTGGAAGATCCAATAAAAATAAGCTGATCTGTGATTTTAAACAAGAGGATGAGGCCAAATCAGGCACCTGGGTCGTACAGGTACCGGTCCGGACCTCCGGCTTACACACTGTTATTGTTCTCTAGCAAACCTGAGGATGCATTTACACTCAGAATAAAGTACCAACCAAAAAGCAGCTGGTACAACTGTATTTCTATTTAGGGTTAAATGAGTGAAAGGTTCTCAATGAAACTGTCACATATTTGAGATTTTTCTTTGTAAAAGACTTTTGCTCAACCACATGAAAAGAACATATCTCGGCATATTGAAGGATCCAATCTTTCTGCCAAAACAGCATCAACAAGTTAAGGCATAGCCCCGATTTTGTATAAGAACACATTAGCATTAGTAGGACAGAAAATGTGGTGCTTGATCCTCTGTAAGTTGGTTCTGTTTGCTTTATAATTCCACAGCTGAGCGACAGAGGAAACAATGGGAGGAGGAAGAAGCAGAGAGACTGAAGCAGGCGGCTTTTCCTGCTCAGCCAAAAAGTACGACATTTACGACATTTTTTTGACTTACATGGGCTGGTTTGATCCTGAGACATTTGGCAGTGAGATCTGGCGTGTTGTTGTCTTCGTGTCAGAATGTCCTCCTTTGGGCTTGGAGTCTCACCGGGTGGATGACGACCAGCTGCTGGCTTCCTCTCAGTCTCACCACGGCTTCGCGGCTCAGAGGGGACGCCTCAACATGCAGGTAGCCTGTAGAAGGAAACGATCTGAACACCTGATACCCCCCAGCTGATGCTTTAAGATCACACATTGTATGATGGCCATATAACAGCCAAACTAATGGGAACTAAGCATCTTCCTTTTGAAGGGGTAGCATTATGTAAAATTTACATTTTTGAGCTTTATATCATATGTTGTACCCTCATCAAAACGTACCTGGAGTGTTGCTTTGATTCTTTCATGCATATTTGAGAAATCCATTAATTCCTGAGTGGATCCCGCCGCCTTCAAAGCCTCCATTCCAAACTTCCATCTCACTGAGCGGCCCTTCCCACTCTGCTCCTTCAGACTAGCCAGCAGCAAAACTTGCACATCTGATGAGCTCATTCTACGAACTACTTGTCAGTGAAACGCTGGTAAAAACACTGTTAACGGATTAACAGAGGAGTCATGTTGTTATGACTTCCTGAAGACGGAGTTTCAGATGGAGCAGGAGTTTTTAAAGAGACAGAGGCTCAACTTCAAGGCATCAAATCACAAAGTCAAGTTTCTGTTCAGTCATATTTGATGTTTATAGCATTTTTATGACAACTGGGGGTAACATAGTTACTTGATTATGTATTATGTACCTGGAAAAATACATCATACTGTCCCTTTAGATGCTCCGAACAGACATGATGCATGATGAAGAATAGAATAGTCTATTTGCAGCTATGGTTTGTGAACTGTGTTTGCAGAGCTCTGAAGATGAGGAGGACATGTATGGAGGCGCATGGTGTGCAGAGCCTGAGGACAAGGAGCACTGGCTCCAGGTGGACGCTCGGCGAGAGGTGGAGTTCACCGGAGTCATCACCCAAGGGAGGAACTCAGAGCAACTGTGAGTTTTGTTTCAAACGGAATTTAAAAAAGGTTGTTTTGGGGTGGGGGGTTCAATTGATCTCTTCTCATAACACAGGATCGCATTTCATAAATAAAAACTTAATCTTAATTTCAATTTTATGGTTAGTGCAACTGTGGCATAGGTTTGAGCTATTTTGCTAAGAAAAAAAGGCCAGGACCTTCATCTCTAGATCCTCAAAAAAGGTAAAAATGCAAACCTCAAAACGTTACAGTGAAAGTTGGTTGTACAAGGTTCTGACTCTTGCAGACTAAATACAAATGTACACAACAACCTTTGGATTTGTATCTGTAGAAAAAGATCTCATTATCATTTCACTTTAAATTATTCCCCAATTTGTGTTGATCAGTCCCACAAAATTCCAACCAATGGCTTTGAGGCAAGAATATTGTTCCATGAAATGTTTTGCTTGGAGGATTGTGGACTCAGGACTTACGTTGTCATTTCAGGGAGGATTTCATATCGTCCTACTTTGTGGCCTTCAGCAACGACAGCCAGGACTGGACGGTGCTGCATGATGGCTACGCTGAATGGGTGAGGGGCATCTAAATGCTGTACTCCAGCCAGAAATTTTCCAAGAGAAATCTCAAAAACATAATCCCTCTCTCTGTGTGATCCTCCTCCTCAAGCTGTTCTATGGGAATGTGGACAAGGAAACACCCGTAATGAGTCAGTTCGCCAAACCGGTGGTGGCGCGTTACATCCGGATCCTTCCCCAGAGCTGGAACGGCAGCCTATGCCTGAGAGCCGAAGTCCTGGCCTGTCAGCTACCAAGTCAGTGCCACAGACAACAACTTCAGGACAAACAAAATGGGCTATCAGGAGAACTGCTAAGTTCCTTTACCTCTAACACGCCTGAACCATGTGACTGAGTCTGCGACCATCTTAACGGTCCATTCATTTAAATCAGGCGGCCTGAAGCAGGAAAACATACAAAAGGTCCTTAGAAGTATTGGCATAAAAAAAAACCATCAAATTTTATTTCATTGAATCAATCTATTGTTTTCTATACAACTGACTGACTCTCTTAAGCTACACTCTGCAATTTGTAGGTAACATTAAAATAGCTGACATTGGGATTTTAGGGCAGTGTATGTAATTCAGGTGCCCAGCTTGTTTCATAACTCTAGAACTACTGAGAAGTTAATATTTAGACATTTTAATCCAGGGTTTCCTCCCTTTGAGTTAGGACATTCTCATTCACCTTCCCCTGGAAAGAGAAACACTGCAGTTTGGCAAACGGGCTATATTTACACAGAGCTCTGGAGATATCCATTTCTTTAACATGAACTTCTAAGACGTCTCTCAGCAGTAAGGCTCAAATGGCAGCTATTCCAACTGCTAGAAATGTAGCAGATTTAACAACAACAAAAATCCTCAAAAGAGGAAAATCAAAAGCTACAAAGTTAGAGATAAATTTCATTGATTCAATTTCATTGAAGTACCTTTCCTAATAATTGAAAGAGAAATATTGAGTCCAAAGAAATGCTTGTTTAAATGGGCCACTAATTATTTAAAAAGTAAAATAAAGATTTAATAATTAAATTAAAAATACTTTCAGTAAGCTAGATATCTAGGAAGCTAGTATCTAGCTAGCTAACTGGATAGCAGTAACCTCTCTAGCTTATTGAGTAGTTAGTCTTTATGAAGAAAGAAAGCTATCTCTCTCCCTTTGTCGCCAATTTTATTTGAATTGTGGCCTGTGTAAATAATGTATTAATTCATTTGTTTCTGACATTATGGGTGTTATTTTACAGGCAGCTACCACAGTGAGAATGAGGTCAATGCATCTGACGATCTGGACTTCAGACATCACAACTACAAGGACATGAGACAGGTTTTGTACAAGACAGTTGAAGAGGAAATTCTGGTCAAAATAAATTAGACATAAATCAGCAATAAATTTGTTCCTTCTTTTATTTCAATGCGTTAGATGATGAAGGTGATAAATGAGGAGTGCCCCAACATCACAAGGATCTACAACATTGGGAAAAGCTCACAAGGCCTCAAGATGTACGCCATGGAGATCTCAGACAACCCAGGCGAACACGAGACAGGTCGACATTTAGACTTCAGAACATATCATAACATCGCAGGCGGAGTGATTACTTGGGAAAAACTTCACTGACGTTACAACTTTACCTTACCCCATCTTCAGGGGAACCCGAGTTTCGCTACACAGCAGGTCTCCATGGCAATGAGGCTCTGGGGCGGGAGCTTCTCCTGCTATTAATGCAGTTCCTCTGCAAAGAGTACAGAGATGAAAACCCAAGAGTGCGACGCCTAGTGGACGGAGTGAGGATTCACCTGGTGCCATCACTGAACCCAGATGCCTACGAGCTCGCCTATGAGATGGTACCGTACCCCAAGAGTCACAACCACATTAATGACATCTATTCTGTCTGTTTTTAAATGGCTAGGAAATCTACCTAAAATGAAGATAAAAAGAAAGTACATCCTTGTAACAACTTTCTAATTAGAAAAACATTAGAAAAACAATCTCTCTATATAGGTTGTGTAACAAAACTAAACCCACTCCATGATTTCATAGCTTGTAGAACCATCTTCAGTAGCAAAAACACAAAGCAATTGTTTATGTGTAGAAATTCACCTGTCTTAAACTCAATTTGGAGGAATTTTTAACCACTCTTCATCTTCATCACACAACATTGCTTTATTGTTTGGATTCCTTAATTTAGGCAAAGATAGAGCCGTCAGATGCTCGGCTGCAAAGTACCCAAATTATAATTCTTCCTCCATTGTGCATGTCTGTTTCTATGCGTACTAACATGGCATGGTAATGTGCTTTATGTGCAAACATCTGTATTTTGCTTTCTTTTGTCCAAAAGACATTGTTCCATCATGATTCATCATGAGGCAACTTTGCAACACAGAGTTATGTCTTTTCAAATAAGCTAAACAGTTGTTCAAACTTTAACATACTGGAACTTTATTACAACACAGCTTGAAAGTGCTCTTCTGGTTGATCTTGTTTACTTGCAAAAACAATCACTTCTCACTACTTTGGTATAAATAATGGTGTTCCTCAGGGACTGATCCTTGGACTACTCTTAACATCTTCATGGAAATGGCTCGTATCAAATGTTGAGGACATGGTGATAATTTGACTTTATTTGCAAAAAGGTTTTAATATTGTCCAATGTCCACCTTACAAAACATTATTTAGTTATTAGTAGTTTTTAGTATTGTTTAGAATGTATTGAGTCCTAATGCTTTAAAGCCAAAATGTTAGGCATCTTCACTAGCAAAAACTGAAGCAATCTCCTGTTGCTTCTGTTCTAGAAAATCGAGTCATTCATAAAATTTATATGTAGTTTTATATTGTCCTCCTGCTGTCCTGCAGGGCTCAGAGATGGGAAACTGGGCGCTGGGTCATTGGACTGAAGAAGGTTATGACATCTTCCAGAACTTCCCAGACCTGAACAGCATCTTGTGGGGAGCCGAGGACAGAGACTGGGTACCTCGCATAGTGCCCAACCATCACATTCCGCTGCCAGAAAACTTCCTCGGTGGTTCTGTGAGTGCGCAAACATCAGAGGCTGATTCTGTATTTACTAAAGTTCCACAAATATATTAACAAGTATTTCTTTCTGTGCCATTATTTTAGCTTGCAGTTGAGACCAAAGCCATAATTTCATGGATGGAGCGCAATCCATTTGTGCTCGGAGCCAATTTACAAGCAGGAGAAAAAATGGTGGTGTACCCTTTTGATATGCAGCGTCCTCCAATTTCTGTAAGGTTAACAGGATAAAGAACATTATGAATTATCTTCCAAAATGTACAATTATTGATTCTGTGCCATTTCACTTTGTTAGCTAACCGACAGTCGGCGTTGGAGGGTTAATGCTGAGATGAACGAAGAGACCTGGGCTCGTATTCAGAGGCAGAACGAAGGAGCGCTCAGAGAGACTCCTGATGATGCCATGTTTCGCTGGTTGGCAATGTCATACGCACACAGCCATCTAACCATGACTGAGACCTATCGGGGATCCTGCCACGGTGATGATGTCACTGGAGGACAGGGGATTGTTAATAGAGCCACCTGGAAACCAGTGGTGGGCAGTGAGTAGAAGATGGCAAATAGCCCAAAGAGGAATGGACACTTTTTGTGACAAAAAAAAATCAAGACTGGTAGCACTGCATAACCCTCCTGAGGTCTTAGCAGTGTGCTCAGGAGGAGCGCAGCAGATGTCACGGTCAGACAGCAGGGAAACAGGGGTGGATTGTCCCAGCAGACCGTCAGTTCCCAAACCACACACACACACAGGCACACACACAAAACCTTGTAAAAAGATCATGGGTCCAAGTGACCCAATCTCCTAAGACCACAGGAGGGTTTAAAAAAAAGCAAACTCAGAGTAAGCACTAATACTACATCTAACCGAAAGGGCTAAGATGTAGCATCTGTAGTGTCCATCTAAAGAATTGAGTTTCATTATTTGACAAAGAAAAACACGGGGTGTTCAATATCCAGGCACCATTTTCCCACTGCATTTTCCCCTAGGCTTAGATATTTTCTAAAGCTCTTTTTCACATTCAAGATTTCTCCTAACCCTAGTCCAGTAGATAAATGCATCTGCAATACAACTCTTACAAGATAATAACAAGCTCCACAAATCTCCTCCACAGGTATGAACGACTTCAGCTACCTTCACACAAACTGCTTTGAGCTCTCTGTCTTCCTCGGCTGTGACAAGTTTCCTCATGAGAGTGAGCTGGCGCTGGAGTGGGAGAACAACCGCGAGGCTCTTCTGTCCTTCATGGAACAAGTGAGCACAACTTCAGTCATTTATGGGGAAGAGAGTTTTATTTCAGAATATTTATATTTTAAAAAATGACCAGAAATTAAATCCTGTTCTGAGATGACTTGCCTTGTTGTTACAGGTGAATCGAGGAATAAAAGGTATAGTAAGAGACATGGAGGGAAACCCGCTGCCTAACGCCACAATAACTGTGGAGGGAATCCGGCATGATGTCAAAACTGGTACGCTGGCTTTGATCAAGATTTTATGTTTCACACAAAATGGTGTGTGCTGTGAAATGGAGGGAAGACATAGTTTACAAACCTTCTCAGGACTTCTTATAGCTGTCCTTCAGCAGTTCTTCCATAAAGACCAGGTTTAGAGTGTGCAACACTAATAATCCCATTCTCTCGTCAATGTTCTCCTTGGCTAACATACCAGTTTAGATGGATATCCATGTCATCATTCTTCCAGTTCACAATTGGATCCTAATTTGTGTCACTCTGTCACATAAAAATCCATAAAAATACAGGGAAGTTTGTGGTTGTAGCCTGACTATATGTTTTTTTTTTTAAAAAATTAGCAAGGTTCTGTACTAATTAATTAAACTTGTCTTTCTAGCTGCCAGTGGGGATTATTGGCGACTGCTGAATCCAGGTGAGTACAAGGTGACGGCCAAAGCTGACGGCCACACGCCCCAGACGCGGCTCTGCATGGTGGGCTACGACACTGGAGCTACTCCCTGCAGCTTCACCTTAGCCAAGTCCAACTGGGACCGCATTAAAGAAATTATGGCGCGCAACGGGAACAGACCCATTCGACTCGTAACCAAAATGAACAGGGTGAAGTCGACCGCTTCGAGCGTCACGGCACAGCCAGCCGTCACAGGGGGGGAGAGTCAGGCCAACTCTCAGAGAGCCGACCGACTCAGACGGCTCAGACTGATGCGTCTACGCAAATTGCGCGAAAGGTTAAGAGGCAGAGTCACCACCACCACCCTTCCAACAACAACCACGACAACAACTACAACACAACCACCTGTTGCTGAGAGCACCACCTCCTGGTACGACTCTTGGTTTCCTGTGGACAGCTATACGGAGAACCCGTTTGACACCTTCATATTTGGCTCAGCACCTACTCAAGAGTATAATTTTGAATACACCATCGATTAACAAAAATAAATAAATCACTATCTTTCTGCACAACTCCTCAATAACCACACATTACAAACTACTACTTCTACAGTCTTAATGAGTTTTCTAAAAGGTCTTTGTGAAGAGAGATACACCAAAGAATTTGCAGTTTTTCAACTTGACTGATCCAGAGTAGTGACTAGTAAGCCGGGAACTTTAAATCTTATCAGTAAACACACCATGTCTAAGAGCCAACAGTTTGAAAATGCAGATATCTGTGGTGTGAAAGTGGCTACTTAGAAAAACTTTCCAGGTCTCGGTACTTGTGTTCTATATAATATTAAGACAGAGTAAGCACAGATGTGAGATAACAGGAAGGCTAAACATGCACTGCTTGAGCAAAGAAAAAAAGTCACTAACTGGACTTAACTAACCAAAGTGGAACAAGTCTCCTCGAAGATAATTATTGCATAATCTTTCAGCCAGGAACAAGTTATTTAACCCCAACTGATGCAATGTGTAAAAATCATTTTTAGTCACATACTGCGGTGGAAGAAAAGATATTAGTTTGTTTAAGAAGGTTCAGTTTATTGGCATCAAGCAGAGAAAGCAATGTTATGTTTAATAACAAAAGCAAGAGCATTTCCACTCTCACAATGTGGAGGAACTGAAGGGCTTGGGACTCAGCAGCTGTAGAAAACTACTGACCAGGGAGGCCAACTGGAGAAAGAAAAGCAGAAAGAGCAATTTAACAAGGTCAGGCAAGTGATGCATCCATCATGTCTATTGTCTCCTTCACAAGCCTTTGGCGGCTTGCGTATGATCTGGGGTTGCTGCAGTTCTTCTGGTCAAGATTTAGCTGACTGCTTGAATACACTGAATGACCAGGTTATTCAGACTCGTCCCCCAACTCAACCACAGAATCCATTAAGAGTCTTTGGGATGTTCTGGAGAAGACTTTGCACCGTGGCCAGACTTTCCCATCACCAGTGCAACATCTTGAAGAATTCATGCAACACTGGATGAAAATAAGTCCTCTATCTCTGAGACGACTTGTTTTCAGAACCTCATCAAAAGGTTCTGAAACCCCACAATATATGTTGTAATCAAAACTAAAGGTAGTTCAGAGGTGCATTAGTCTGAGACCTGTTTTTTTTTTTTTTTTTGGTCAGGCAGTGTGATACAGCGACGTTGCCCTGTTCTGTCTTCAAGTGATCGATCTCTGTCCGTCACGGAACATGATGGATTTGGGAATGTTGTCAGAAATATGGAAATCTCCAAATTAGAGGATCTGAATTTTCTAGTGCAGGGTCTCAAACTTTAGTCCTCGAAGTCTGGTGACCTGTAGCGTTTGGACATGTCCCTGATCCAACACACCTGAAACAACAGGGTATTGTCTTCCCAGCAAGTTAGTTCTTTAGACATCTGGCAATGACCTAATTATTTTACTTATGCGTGTTAAAGCAAAGATGCATCCGAATGTTTTTCAAAGTGGAGTTTGACATCGGTGTTCTAGGGAATGAAACTGAAGATAGATCAATGTCGACAGTCACAAATGATAACTGGACAACATAAAGTCTGTAATCAGTTTGTTTTGAATGCCATTCGTATTCTTGGCAGTTTTTCAGGATTCAACTGAGATTGGAAGGCAGGTAAAATCTTCACAAAGCCAGAGACTGAAAAATGGTCACAAAACTCTGATCAGAGCCTCTCTTATGAATGAATGTTTTTATGAGGTTTTCACTTTAAAGCTACCACTGAATAGTCTGCAGAGTAAAGACTAAGGCAGTTTGCTGGATTAGTCAAATCAAATTGAAAGTACAGGTACATGTTTAAAAATTTTACATATTCAGTATTCTTTATTACTCATTAAAGAAAGTTAAATTCATATACTGTATGGACTCATACATATAGTGAAATATTTCTCACCATTATTTTTGGTCATTGGTCGTTTTTGGTCAAGTGAAAACCCAAAATTCAGTGTCTGAGAAAACTAGAATATTGTGAAATATTGGAAGTCATGGTGTCACAGCCTAATCAGCTAATCAACCCAAAACACATGTAAAGCCTTAAAGGTTGATTGGCCAACAAACTACCTTTCACGATTTCCAGTTTTTTTATGCATCTCTACGTTCCACTGCAAACAAAACAGAATAAGCAATGTTTTCACAAGTAAACTTGCACGTTTTGTATCATCTATATTTTTTTTACACTGATTTCTTGTACTAGTTGAATGCATTAAGATAAAATATTAGCTGAGCCGTCATGGTTGGAGTGGAAACAATATTAAATGTACAACCGTTTGTCATGATCAAACCTTTGTAATTAAACATTTTTATTTCAGTTCACCCTTAATATTTTAAAGTTTAAAATAAGTTCGTTTGCATTTCCAGTTCAGTATTCCAACTGTATGAGAGATTTTAGTAAACACTGCTGCTTGAATGGTAATGACATGGGAGCTTTCTACCATATTCCCAGCTGGATCCAAGATATTTCAAGCTCTCAATTGTTACAAAAACAGCCAAAACTGGTGTGAAGAAATTTTACTTTTAAAACATTTTCAAATTATTTAGAAAACAGTGTTTTTCACGTAATAACTGGACCAACGATGAGTTTGTCAGGATCCAGAAGCCAAAGTTCTGTTTAAAGCGGCATGTCGATATGCAGAGTCCATTCTGTCTTCAGTGAGTTCATGATCACACACCATCCTCATAACAACAGTCAATGAACAGGTGAAAGACACAGAACTGATCTCCCCCATCATCTGGGCTCCAGCAGCTATGATTTGCCACCTCTGGTTTTTTTGTTTCCTGTACGTTTGAACTGAAAACTCTTCAGCGGATTCCTCCCCCGGACCTTCTTCTGCAAAGGACACAACGATTCATTTCAGCTTATCGTGATCCAAATCAAATCTGATTACATTATTCGGGAAACAAGAAAAAAAATAAATAAACAAGAGAACTTTAGAAGAGAAAGACATACCAACATATATTGAAACATCAACTAAATGTACACATTCAGCTGAAACTAGACAGTTCAAAGTTAATTTTACTGCAATTTAGGATCTTTTGTAAAAAAAAAAAAAAAAAAAAAAAAGAATTACTGCATGTTATATGATACCATTTAATCATGACGGCTCCCAGAGCCCAGGGTGACGTTTTAAAATAAACTACTTATGTTTCTTCAAATGCACAAGATGTTCATTTAGAAAAATGCATCAAATACAAACTGAATGAAGAGGAAAAACCTATTAATTTAATCTAAACCTACTTTTATCTGTAACTCCATAGTAGTACAACTTTGAAAATGGAAGGCAGCTTACCAATGTCATACACTAAGATTAAAACTTTCCAGGATTGTTGGATCTGCTCCTCATAAAAAAAAACAAGTTATTACTCTGCAACCGACCTTGAAGCTGCTTTTCACCACTCCCTCTGGGGCTGGTTTTATCCTCCTCTTCCTCCTCCTGATGGACAGTGGATTCACGGCGCCACGCAGAGTCTCAGGAACTGCAGCGTAAGAGTGAAACTGATGAGTGAGCTGTGATGGCCGCCGTCAGGCTGACGGAGCGCAGCCTGAGCTTCTGACTCTCAGGACAAAATCCATCCAGTTGGTTCATAATGAACAACATCTGGTCCTTATAAGGTTCCAAAAATATTTAAATCAAACATAAGGAGAACAAAACCTCACAACTGACTCCACCATGTTATTTATAAATATATATATATATATATAAAAATAATAAAAATGAAAGAGCACCATGTGAAAAACTAAGTGCAACCCATAATTCAAGATCTTGTAGAACCGACTTTAGTCCATCCCATTAGCTGCGTTTTCAATCATTTCATAATTGTGTAATTTGACACAACTGAAAATAAATCGACTTAATGGAAACATGGTGATTTTAAAAATAACTCGCTTGATAAAACGTTTTGGTGCTAGGATGAGGCGTTTCTTTTATTTTTTCTTTTGGCCATATCAAAATTTATTTATTTTGCAAAACTGCAATGGAAGCACATTTTTAAATCACATTATCAACAACCACATGTTGTCATTGGAACAATCCACAAAGAAGAAGATGACAGACAGGAAGTACCGTATTTTCCGCACTATAAGCCGCACCTAAAAACCTTAAATTTCCTCAAAAGCTGACAGTGCGCCTTATAACCCGGTGCGCCTAATATATGAACCAATATTGAGCCACAACAGGTCTAGTAACTACGGTAAGCAGCTGCCGACTTCATTTTCCCCGTAGAAGAAGCGCGCAGTGCATGCTGGGATAATTGTCAAAAAAGTGGTTTGTTAATAAAGTTTGACTGACCTATCTACCCATAGACATGTCTACGTATCTACCTACCCACCAAATAATCAGGTGTCTGCAGGTCATCTAGCATCACGTTCTCCACCAACATGCTGTGCGCGAACGGAGACGGGTGACCATCGTCCGGCCCAGACGCCCCATTCCAGTCGGAAGCCTCTCCTCACGACCGGAATCGGACTGTTTTGTTGACATTCTTTATATCAACAAAGTAGCTTTAGACATTTATCCGGGAGCTTCGGCTAGAGTTACCAAGGGACCAGCACCTATACATTTAAAGCCGTGGGGGTCGGTGGAAGAGAGACAGAGGCTGCGGCGGCAGCGTGTCGGTTGGTCTGTGCTAACCAGAAACCAGTTGGGCACAATTTCGCAACACCAAAACCGTGAGTGAAACAATGACTGGTGCAGATGCTATATATAGAACTCAGGACCAACTTTTGATTATTAGACATCTATATTTGTAGTGAACGGAACAAATCATGTCCCCTTTAATACCGGTCGGGTGGCAACATAACTGTGGCGTCTATTCTACGGGCCTTATAATGCGGTGCGCCTTATATATGAAAAAAATTTAAAATAGGCCCTTCATTGAAGGTGAGCCTTATAGTGCGGAAAATACGGTAGTTGTAGGATCATGGTACAGCATGATTTTAATGACTTTTCACATGAACAAACATATTGATGTGCAATTTAAAATTGTGTTCATTTAATGTAAACACTGCAAATGTGAAATTGTGTTTTTTCGACATTTGCTGAATATTAGTGTTTTGTCCTAATTTATTCTTGATTTGCAGTCAGGCTCCATTTTAAACATCCCTGGTTTAGAATAGTGATTTTATCGGACCAGTATAAAGGAGGAGAGGAACAATTAATCAATTAATCGCATAATACATTAAAATGAGCTGAATTATTTGCATTCCGGTGATTAATAATTTCTGAAAGGAAATTTTGTTATGATCCATTTTATTTATGGTTTTGGTTGTGTGTGGTTTTTATTTCCGTTTCATTTATTGTTGTTGGTTGATATTTAAAATGTCTTACCAGAGTTCTTTACAGAATTAAAGTTTATTGGTTTTGAGAAGTTGAATTTGCATTATTATGCCATTATCATATTACTTAAAAGCGTTATTGAAACAACAATGTTATTATTTATGGTAATAATTATTGGAACAATTCATCCTGCAGTAAAGTGTGTAACGAGTCCCATCAGTACTGTGTGTGTTGTACGTACTCAGGTAGTCGGGAATGTTTTTCATGTGAGGCTTGACGATGGCAGGATGAAGGTCTTTGTCGTGTCTGAGCAGCTGCAGATCTCTGGGGTTGTCTTCAAAATACGTCTGCGTGAGAGAGCAGAGTCGTCGGTTCCCACGTCATCTGACCGTGGCCTCCGATCCTCCAGACCGCCCCTCACCTTCAGCTTCTCCGAGTTGAGCAGCTCCTGTTTGATCTCCTTCAGTCTGGCCTCCTTCACGGCCTGCTTCGTCACGGCCCGCAT
The DNA here is from genome assembly GCA_033032245.1 of Poecilia picta. NCBI lineage: Eukaryota > Metazoa > Chordata > Actinopteri > Cyprinodontiformes > Poeciliidae > Poecilia > Poecilia picta. The sequence goes on along the minus strand of CM065364.1, from coordinate 28,192,002 downwards.
GGCGTCCTGCAGAACCAACCCGGTCTGTGAGCTCAAGAGACGACACAGATCGTTCTGCAAGCTAACGGGCAGCGACGAGGACTCACCCTGCACCTGTACCGGAAGCCTTCGATCTCCTCCATCTTAAACTCGTACGGTTTGAGCGCCGCCTCGGCTTTATCTGAAAAGCACGCAGGCGCGCTCCGGTTAGCACCAAATAAAAACTAAAGAATGCGTCTGTAAACATGTTAGCAGCTGCAGGATCTTGACTTGGACATAAACACATTTAAGACAGAGTCACCTCCACCGAGGGCCTCCTCCACCTCTGCCAGGGCATCGAGTTCGGTGTGAGAGATGAACGACAGGGCGGTGCCTGGGTTGTCGGCTCTCGCTGTTCTGTGATCAGAAAGTGAAGGAAATGTCTGAAACAACACAAAGGACGGAATACACAACCTGAAAACTGTCTGGACAGTACCGACCTTCCGACTCGATGGATGTACGAATCTACAGATGTTGGGAAATCAAAGTTGATGACATTGGAAACGTTTTGGAAATCCACGCCCCTGGAGACGCCGTATTCCTTATCGTTAGCCCTGAAGACGCCCAATCACAAAGAAACTGTCAACAACAGATGACTTTTTCAAAGTTTTCAGGAATCCATACCACTGATCACTTCTTTCATCACTCACAGGATTCACCAACTCAAAATGAAGACTTTTTAAGACCTTTATGAAGGAAATGTACAAATGAAAATCAGATATCACTTTGTTTGCTTTTGTTTTTTAAGATGACTGTCATTCCACCAATTGCTGATAAATTTGCACTTACCCATGAAAGATGCAAAAAAGCTAGTGAGCTAGCAAATGTATATTAGCAGCTAGTTAGCAGTAGCCTGAAACCACTTGAGTCTCAGAATAATGAAGATGTCTGTGTACAATTCAAACTGTTGATGACAAAATAAATATAAAACACAAGACTAGACAGTCCTAAAATGTAAGATCTATGAGTAATGTGTTTCGGGCCGGCTTATATTTTCTTCAATGAATTTAAGACATTTTAAGGTCTTGTTTTTGGACACAAATTTAAGACTTTCAAAGGGGAAGAAATTTGTGTTTTCCAGGCACATAGTGCAATTTTAACAATTGAATGTTAACTTCAATTGTTTAAGAAAAATATATCAAATATGGCTTAAAATAAATGCGACTATGTCATTTAATGCCTTGAAATTGGGCCTGTGTCACTTTAAAAACTCCTGCTTTCTGAAACTGCACCTTCAGGAAGTCATCACATCATGGCTCGTCATTATCCCTTAACTACATTTTTACCAAAGTTGCACTGAGAAGTAGCTGCTATAATGAGCTCAGCGGATGCTCAGCTCCACCAGCTGTTTGCTGCTGGCTAGTCTGAAGGAGCCGAGTGGAGGAGTCATAGTGGAGCTGCTTTGTGAGGCGGAAACTCGAGAGTTTGGAACCTGCAGCTCTGAAGAGGCAGAGGTCGGTATGATTTTAAATAATACTGCCCCTTTAAGACTTTTTAAGGATGCAGACAGGCTGATACAGCTGACAACATGGATTCTACTTCTTTTCTCTAATCTCATATGGTGATACTCACTTTGCTGACTTTGCTCTGCTGCTTTTCTTCGTCTTGTTCCCTGGAGAAGACGTGGCAGGTTCAACCAAGCTCTGCTCATCTGTGGCGATGATGATGTCATAGAACCCCTGGTTAAACTGGCTGATGATGTGGCACCTGCAGAGGAGCACAAACAGCACAAACAGATCTTTATTAAATGTTCCACAGGAATCTTTCATCCCATCTTCATAAAGGAATCAGCAACGGCGGCCCACCTGGACTGGACGGGCAGCTCTGAGTTCAGGACGCAGGCTGGGATGGCGAACTGTTCCAGAAACAGTTTGAGTCTGTAGCTTCGGTCCACTGCTGCCACAAACAGCAGCGTTTTCCCCTGGACCAGCTGCAGCTTCAGCAGCGTGTAGATGAGCAGGAACTTGTCCTCCTCCTCACATTTGATGGTGTACTGCTGCAGCTGGCTGCTGTCCGGCAGCTGAGAGCCCTGGAGCTTCAAGGTCACCTGAAGAGACACAAAAACCTTTGAATTTGGGCAAACATTATGTTTCCATGTGCAGCATGAAACGAAACGGAAGACTGCAGGTTTCAGCGCATATTCCTGGAAGAATAAACATTTTTTTGAGTTTACATTTTAAGTTTGTCTATTTTTTGCAGGAAGAAAACATTTGATGGAGAATGTTGCCAAGATTTCAGGATGTGAAATGTATAATAATAATAATAAAGAGATTACCGGGTTGTGCAGTAGCAGCTCCTTTAAGGCCTGAACCTCCTCATTGAAAGTAGCCGACATGAGGAATGACTGATAGATCTTTGGCAAATGGCTACAAAAACATGGAGAAAACACATGAAAAACGTGGTTTAGGTTTCATTTAAGGTCACACAAACACACAGCTTCAGTAAGCAGTTCTTCCAGATTCCTGTGATTTTGCAATTGCAGAAATTCACACAAAATCAACAGATTCTCACATTAATTGTGTAAATATTTGCCTCCTTTCAAGTGCCTGACAAATTTGGAAACCGGTCCCTCCAGTGTTTTATGATTTCATAATAAAGGAAACTTGTGCAAAAGGATCAAATCCCCACATTTGTTTGCACTGATGCATAACTGTGCACTGCTTGTATATTTTCTGCAAAATTTGCAAGTAACACTGATTAAATGCAGTTTGTAAAAACTACATTTATGTCATTTTTATAACTAGGTCAATTTTAAAACTGAGAACTGTTGTTCCTGTATAAAATTAAGGTCAACTAAATTTTCAAGCGAAATTTAAATTAGAAATAATCCACAGAATCATACATTCATGTTTTCAAAGAAGCTAGAAAATAAACAGAAGCTTTCAGGTCACAACCAAAAACTTTTATGCTACAGTGTGCAATTGTCAAGTAACAGGAAAATGAAGCCTTCTGTTGAATCTTCTGTTCTGATTATAAGTCTTGCAGGTATTAGTATTCACCATATACATCGTCCTTAATGTATAGTGAACTTCTTGTTCTACCACAGCAGGTTCTTCAGGTCAGACTCGAAGCCGAAGGAGAAGACCAAGTCGGCCTCGTCTACAACCAGCATCTCCAGGGAAGAGTGGAGCACCAGGTTCTGGGCGTTGAGGTGGGCAAGAACGCGGGACGGTGTCCCCACCACCACATCGGGCTTCTCCATTAAAATGGGTCTGTTCAGAAACAGGATCACACACCCACTGTTAACAGACAGGAAATCGTTTGGAGCATCTATTATGTAATAATACATTTTTCATTCCCTCCCAGATTTACGCGATTATTTTGGGGGGATTTTTTGCCATCATAATCACTGATTTTGTGGCGTTACTTTAGAATATTTTTTCTTTATTATACTCCTACAAAGATAAACATGTAGAAGGAAAAAAGGCGAGTACAAAATAAGAAAATGGATTGGTCATAAATATTTTTATTCTTCGACTAACTTAAATAGCTCAATCGTTTTGTTATCAATCACAGGCTGTAGAAGTAAAAAATGCTGCCACCTGCAGGTGGGAGTTAACCACTTTAACACAACCTGTTGTTTGTTTTTACCATTTTTACAGAAAATTGGCTATAAATTCACAATTATGCATTAGCACAGAGAAATTCTGTGATTTATTGATTTTGCATGAATTTCGCAAAAAAAAAACTGGAGGGACTGATTTTTATAGCACTGATTTCAACATACCGATGCACAGACATGTTCTACAGTATCGAACACATAGAAAAAAAGTCACATGTTCCAAATACCTTTTTTTAAAAAAGTACCAATCTGTTTCCCAGACTTCATAAAACACAGAGAGAGCTCTTTGCAATTTGGTATTAAAAGGTTGGAGTACATAACTCACATTCTGAAATAAGCTGGACCCAATAATAAACAAACAAATACAGAAAAACTTTAGTGAAAACAAAGCAGGTCATGTTCAAATATTGAAGATGACCTGCTTTGAGAGTGCAGCAGAGAGTGAACATCTCACTCTCTGCTGCCGTCTTTATGCTCATCAGGCCACATCATGCAACTTCACTTCAAACCTATTCATAGATAGGAATAAGACAAATTCAAAGTCAGTGACCTGCATTCCAATCTGGTCCTAGTTATCAAATATTGCAGCTGAGTTCAGCTTATTATTGCAGCTGGTAACATTTTTCTATCATTGGAAACCCAGAGTCACCAACTACCCAGCAATCCCTTCTCCTGAACAAGCCTGCAGCAACAGACCAACGTCTAAAGCAGGAGAATCTCTAAATGGATCAACAAAAACAACCATTAGATTTGCTTGTCAAGCCAGAAGCAGCCTGCAACTCTGAGTTTAAGACAACCTAAAATGGTGGCATTTAGCAGAGGAAACGAAGGACGTTCCCAAACCAAAGGTCCCACCTCTGCGTTGACACGTCGGCCTTGCCGGAGATGTCTGCCACCCTGACGTCTCTAGAACAGGAAGACGTCAACTGTCTCATCATGGTCTGAACCTGCTGACCGAGCTCTTTGGTCGGCACCAGGATGAGAGCTCTCACGTCCTGCTCACGAACGCTCTGAAGACCAAAAACAAACAGGGAAACAACCATGGAAACGTCTCCAAGCAGGAAATGCTGCTCATTAGTGTTTCATAAAGCGCCATAAAACAGAGTTACATTAAACAATGTGTGAGACTGGATTCCTACCCACCTGTTTGGAGGCCAGGATGCGCTGAATGATGGGTATAGCGTAGGCTGCAGTCTTTCCAGATCCGGTCCGCGCTCGAGCCAGAAGGTCCTTCCCCTCCAGAGCCAGAGGAATGGCCTTCTCCTGGATCAGGGTGGGCTGAGACCAACCCAGGTCTGCCACCGCCTGAGTCACCAAGAGCAGGAAGTGAGTGGCACTGAGCAGGAGACTGGTAACCGAATGAATAGGTTACCATGCCATTCATTTTACTTCATATTGTAACGCCTGGGTTGTGTTCAAGGGAGATAAACATTATTATGTTTATTTTGTCATGTTGAATAAATAGCGATATTTGATGATCATAAAACTAGCAATTATTTTAGCACCTAATTTATAAATCATTTTGACAATAAGAGCAAAACTAAAAGCACATACTGCAGATTTTCCTTTTAAGGCTTTTCATGCAATATTAGAACTATAATAGATGCAACTAAACTGTTCAATTCTTAAAAAAAAATAAAAAGCACAGACTTCCTAAAATGTTTTTTAATCATCTTCAATGCAAAATGTTTATATTTTTTGTGCAATTTTGGTTTAACTCCTTTTCTGAGTGTGCTTTTCTTTCAGATATTGGCCTGGAATTGGCTCTTTGTACTCCAGTTCATGATTATTTGATTACTTCAGTAGTAAAAAATATTTCAACAAAATCTAGACGATGTGCACTAATAAACTGAGCTAAAACGTTAAATCAAGCAAATATATAACTAGCAGAAAAAAATTGATTATTGATCTGTTTTTGTTCTGATTTTTCTTTGTCACGCATAGTTTCACGTCATCAAACCCTTTTTAATATTAGACAAAGATAACTAGAGTAAACTAAACACAAAAACCAAGAGTTGGTTGTGTCATACTTGGTGGCAACATCTCCAATCCAGGATCTCTAATAACTAGAGGAATCAGTCTGACAGGCGGGAGAAAGAAAAACTCAAACTGAGGTCATATGAAAGGAAACAACTATTACACACACTAACATAGCGGCCACACAAAACACACCATCACTTATGTTTCTCATTTTATTCCATTCGAAAGTTTAGTGTGTTTGTCACTCCTTTAGGGTGGTTCGGAAATAAAAAACAAATTAACAAATATGCCATTAATATTCAGTTTAGATATTATTATATATATATATATATATATATATATATATATATATATATATGTTTTAGCCTGACAACACGAGTCACTAGCAGAGCAGAGAAACGTCTCCATTTCTACAGTTTTTAACCGTATTCTTAACACGTCCGCTAAAGACTGAATGTTTCACAAACAACTAACATTTGCTGTCTGAACGACTTGTTGGGTATTTCTTACCTTTAACAGACGGTCGTCTAACCCCATTTCATGAAACTGTAGCCTCTCCGCCGCCATCGCTGCTCCGCTCGCACGTGTGTCGAGGAGATGTGACGTCATGCTGCCTTCGCGGTCTTCGGGAAAAGTCCAAATATGAGTAAATAACACGATTTCACGTGTCATTTATTTATTCTTATGTGTTATATGTTGTATTTGACTACAAACAACAATAACAAGTTGAGCAAAAATGTAAAATGGTGCAAATTTATACAGAGTATTATCAAAGTTTATAAAAGTTTGCAGTGTTTTGTGTTGCGTCTCATTCCTTAACTACAGATCTACAATGACGTTCAGTATTTCTTTAGATTGTTTTGTTTTGTTCTCTATGATACAACACAAGAAACTGAAAAAGCCAATGTCATTGGATATTTTAACTGCAAGTGTAATATTGTGGCACTTAATATTTAGTAGATGGAACTTGTGAAAGTTTTAGCCACCTAGATAAATTAGTAGGTTACATATCTTTTATGTAACCTACTAATCAATCTTTTTTGTCTTTTTTTAAAATTTCCATCCCTCCATCCATCTCCAGAAAATTGATACCTGATTTTTCAAAAAAAAAAAAAAAGAAAAAATTGGGTTGGCTTGCTTGAGAAACACGCAAATAAATAAATAAATGAATACATACATAAAAACTGGTTTGTTTGAGAACAAACCAACATTTTCTTACATGACAATCACACACTGATATATAATCTGTATGCTAAATGTTAGACTTAATTGTCGATGCATGATTTTTCAAAATTTGTTTGCTGTTTTGTTTAGGAACATTTGGGAACTAACAGAATCAGGATCCCAGATCAGTGATAAATAGGTTTTTATATAGTCTACCATGTTGTTTTTGTTTTTGACCAGTATGTTGTGTTATTGTGACTAAAATTCCAATCACTGAATAGTTGTCATTTCCTTTTTAAATAACTTGTAGTTGGTACTTAATCCTATCCAGTGGTACTAGGGAACGGTATGGTTTTGCAATCGCTGTTAACATTTCTTTGGAACCCAATGTTGAAATTTCGTTATCATTGTCTCATTTGCCTTATTTCTACAGGAAAGTCCAATTAACATGTTTAAATGCGGTCAAATGAACCTACAGAAACGGAAAGTGATAATAAATCGATTAAAACTGTTTTTACAACTAGCCAAACTGAACTACTATCGAGGATCATGAGATGTGATCGAAACATCCAGAACACAACGGGTTTTACAAAGACCCTTTTTTGAAGTTCTACCTTTTGGCCTGTAGATGGAGACAAACACCAACCGTCTGGGCGAGCAGGTCTCCCTCATACATGGTCAAAATAACTACAAATAACCTCCATTGTTTTCGAAGAAACAGCGGAAACCTCATCACACGGGAGAGACAACGGACCTGTCTGTAAACATTACTTCTGTTTCATTGGTCAACGGGAGCTGTGACTGTGGAGCGACGGTCTTGACGACGACTTGTTGCGAGGACGGGAGATGCGGCGGCGGCGGCGGCGGGCGGTGCAGATACTGGTGGATGCTGAGAAGCGGCTGTAGCCTCATCAGCATCCATCCTTCCTCCCACAGCAGCTACATGAGTCAACATGGCCGCGGAGCAGCGCCACCTGCTCATCCTCTGAGCCGTAGAGCAAAAACAATACAGAGGTAAAGGAAAATACACGGCTCGTTTTATACATACTCAGAAGGGCACTTTAATTATAAAACATGCGGAAAAACGAGACAAGAAAAGTTTTTGGCTCCATATCTACAGGTAATATAATCTTTTTGAACATGCTTGTATGTGTGACTCTGAAAGCAGTTTAAATACAGTTCCGTGCGGTAGATGGGCTCGTTTTCTTCCTTGTGTTCAGCATAGATGGCGTTCATGTCCCGCTTCTCTCGGTCTCGGAGCAGCTCCAGGTCTCCGAGCCGGAAGGAGTCCGAGCGCGACTCCCCGACACTGACGGTGTCCGAGCTGGAGAGGCTGCTGTACACCGGCAAGACGGCCTGCAACCATGCGGACGAAGTGTGGCCGAGGCTCTACATCGGAGACCAGTGAGTAGGTTTTCAGTGGAGCTGCTGTTGTCACAATGATGCGTCAGACAGCAGAGAAGAGCAGAGCTTCTTGTTTACACTCCAAACTATTTTCCTCTCCCCACACCACGTTGATTCATAATTCTTGTAAAGTATTTTCCTGTGTGCATGGACTCTTGTTTATATCTGACCCCCAAAAATATATCTAAAATGTGACCAACACATTTATTTTGTTTCTAGTCTTAGTCACTTGATGCAATGAAATATCTCAGATATATATAAAAACAAATTCCTGTAACACCTGAACAGTAGCTGGATTTCTGTAATATTTGTATGTATTTACAATATAGATTGAGTGGTCACATGAATATGGGTCTTAATGTTATGGATGAAGGAGAATGAGTAGAGTTTATTCATGATAATCATTGATTTTTAATGGTGAGATTTTCTTTTTTTACCTTGTTACTTTATGTTTTAAAATCATCGTTGTCCTATAGATTAATACTACAGTTATAACATATTGGGAATTTTAGTGCTTAAAATAAGGAAAACTGTAACCCCACACTTTACTCCCCAGAATCCACTTATTAGAAACAAGTGAAGAGAAATACATCCTCACTTCAAGTTTCTATTGAAGATATAGCATCTTCTTCAAACTGTGTAACTCGGTAACCTCTGATAGGAAGAGCAGTTACCTCAATGGCTGAAAATGCTGATACAGCTCTCCTCTCCTCAGAAACATTGCCTCCGACCGCCGTGAGCTGGCCAGACTCGGTATCACACACATTCTGAACTGCGCTCAGAGCAAGTGGCGAGGCGGAGCCGAGTATTACGCGGGAATGAACATCACCTACCACGGGATCGAGGCTCACGACTCCCCGACCTTTGACATGAGCGTCAACTTCTATCCGGCTGCCGAGTTTATCCACAAAGCTCTCTCGAGTGGAGGTAACTCTGTAAATACGAAGGAATGCGTACAGATAGAAACCATTCATTAATGACTGATTTACATTTTTGTCAATACTAATTCATGGTGTGCAATTCAACTAATTCATCGGTAACAAAATCACCCCAAACCGCCTGTCATAATCAGACTGAGGCAGATTCCAAAGGACGAGCGGCTCTAAAACAACCAGAACTTACTGTTTAGTGTCAAAACTCCAACTCTGCCATAACGTCACTTCCACGCAAGATTAAAACTGCAGATCTCTCCATGACCTGTTGGTATGACCTGGTTCAAATCTATAAAAGATTATTAGGATCTGAAATAAAGAAATGTATTACAGTAGCATAATCTGACATTGACCAACTGTAGAAAAAAAATCAACCTTTTATTTGAGTACATTTATTAATTAAGGGGAAAATGACATGATTAGCATTTAACAGTTTGTCCAAATTACGTATATACAGTATATATTCATGTAAAAGGAGCATAATTAAAGAAGATGGAAACTGCTTATTGTAAGGATGAGGATTTTTGAGGTAAATTTCTAAGTGGTTAGATTAAAAAATATATATGAAATTGATTAATTAATTGATTGATTGATTGAAATCATATCGTACCTAGTAAAAACATTGTTGAAGTTTATATACACTGAATGAAAAAATCAAATTCACCAGTTTTTTTTTTCTGTCTCAAGCTAAATTGGAACAAACCTCTCAGGTGAGTTACTCCTATTTGCAAAATGCCAGAGCATTGAGAGAAAGAATGTGTCAGAGATGGATTTATTAATACGTCCGATATTAGATACATATGTAATCTCCTCCAACTGACCTAAAACAAGAGAAGTTTGATCTGATTTAACTTCAGACAGTGAGAAATAAAAGGTCTGTCAGTCAAAATCCTATTGAGAGACATTGAGGTTTTTGGTTGTAATGTGACAAAAAGTGCAAAAACCCCGTAGGTCCAATCCAAATGCTGCATTTTACTTAAAAAGTAAAAGAAAAACAAAAACAAAAACAAGCTCTTCCTTAGAATAACTCTAGCGTGTTGGAAACATAACCATTTAACACCAGCACATGTGTGTAGGTAAGGTGCTGGTCCACTGCACGGTGGGAGTGAGCCGCTCAGCCACTCTGGTGCTGGCCTACCTGATGATCAGACAGAACCTGACGCTGGTGGAGGCCATCAGAACAGTCAAAGACCACCGAGGCGTCATCCCCAACCGAGGTTTCCTCCGCCAACTCAACGGACTGGACGGCATCCTGAGAGAAAGCCGGAAGACGTCACCTCAGAGCTGAAAACCCTCCCACACACACAACCACACACCCAAGCCAAGGTAGCAGCCATACACACCAAACAGAGACAAATTCAGAGCAGTGCGTGACTTTCTGACGCCGAGGCTCTGAGTGGCAAAAGGTGACAGAATGTCAGACTCTTCATTTCTTTTTATCTGTTTAGTCTTTTAACATGTACTACTGGTGGTGCCCATCAAGGTCACAGATTGATTAGTGGAGGCAATGACAACCTCACACTGTCCTTTAAAGCATTCACATATTCATTTAACGTGTCATATTTTTACTGAAGGAAAAATCAGGGAAACAGCAGAGGGCACCACTTTCAGGTCACGTAACTGGAGAATGCAATATTTGGTGCACTTCCCTCCTTCAGAACAAGTACTTTCCATTTGGGATTCAGGAGTGTTGACATTTTAAAGACAAAAAGTTACTGATTTGATGGAAAATTGGTAAATGAGCGTTGATAGAACGTCACTCTGCGGCATGTAGGTTGGAGAGGTTTTAAAAGCACAACTCAAGTACCAAAAATACACAAGACAACAAACACTGAAAACAAAGAAGTCGATCCAGCAGAGTCTGTTGTACTGCGATTGCCTTTGTACAGGAAGTCTTGGTAAAATCCCAACTAGTTTCTGAAGAAACCGACATCTACTTCCTTTTTGGTTGACCCTTGACTTTAAACTTCTCACATTCCAGAGTACACGGGTGGCTTATACGTGCTCACTTTACCAGTTCATTCCAGTTTACTCAATGAACAAAGCCAAAACAGCTAAGTCTAGTTCATTGTAAGTCTTGTTTTCTCCAGACTGATCTGGAAGACATGTGGGAACATTCTTTCTGCCCTGACATTTAAAGGCAGGGATCTGAATCTTCTTTTTCTACAAAGAACCTTTTAGGAGACTAAAAGCTCTCCCACACTTCATCCAAAGTCTCAAAATCACCTGTCATTTAAGTAATTGCGTGACGAAAAATGCGACATCTTTTTTACAGGGAGACATCTGCTTTTGCTTCTTGACATTAGGCCCGGGTCAAACTTTTCACCCAACGTTATGTCAGACGTCTGTGGGTGTGTGTTAAGCCGGAATGCGCTCAGACAGCAATGTTGAGTTTTCGCTACGACTGGTCCACTTCCATTATCTGGGGGGGGTGGGGGTGGGGTCATCGCACATTCATCCTGATGTTCCCTCCTTTGGGGGGGGTGGGGGGGGGGATTTATGTTTTCGCATCCACCTGAATAATGTGTAGTTGCGCCACTGGCTGAAGCAAGAGGAGTTTTGCTAGGTGGTCTGTATGAACCAGTGTGTTTGAATACTCATGGTCCGCAATCAAGTGACAAGGTGACAATTGTTTGGCTTTCAAAGGAATTATGGAAGAACCTTCAGGAAGGTAGAGCTGTAGAACAGAGAAGGCTTACATGGTATTCCCAGAGGCATTTTTTGAGGTCTTTGCTCTAGTACATGGTTCCGGAGATTATATTAGGGTGTTGTGATTCTTTATAATGTTAGCCTCAGATACAGGTAGAAGGGATCAGAAGTCAGTCCAGAGCCCTTTACATCAAGAAGAGTAGAAATGTTCTTGATTGTTTTTCCCAGCCGCAGGGTAGATTCTGAACGTTCTCAAGGGTTGAAGTATCTCTTCTCTCTTTCCAGGCATGGAGAATGTCAGATTCTTCTAAGGGAACTGAAAAATGTAGCTGGATGTTTGGAATTTCTGATTTAGCCTACATGAACATAGTAAGAAGTATCCTGTGCATTTAAACCTGGAGATCAAAACTAGGGAGAGTAGGATGCACAACTCCAAATTGCACAGATGTGCTACAGTGTGAACACTGGATGTAGCTATCTGCCAGAGAAAGTCGCTGCTATCTATGTTCAGGTATGACCAAGAGCCAGGTTGAGAGTTGGGTCTGGTTCTGCTGCTGAGTCGATGTAGCAACAACTTCTGCGTTCACTTGGACACTCTAGGACACCATCACCTCTCCTGGAGACCTAATCAGTTCAACTCAAACACAAGGTGCAACACAACATGTTTGAACATGCTCCCCCTCAATGCCACCCTGCTGGTTTGGAAGCAGTGCACCGCAACTGCTGCTTAACTCCTTAACTGTCAGGATGACACCGGTATCTTCATGGACCCACTGACTTGCATGTAAGCATTTTGACGGTGACAGTTAAGGGTATAAACAGCTTTATTTTGAAACATAGAATAATATAGCAATATTGTATCACCTTAAAAGAAACAGTACACACCATCATGATTTGTTCTTGTCCTCTCCTTGCACTATGTTCCAGAAGCGTGTGAAGGCACAGTTCCAGCTTTACATTCTTCTGCCCACATTGATAGGAAAAGTGATGTTCTGTTGATAGCGATCTCCTATTATACTGTACAACCAGATGACTCTAAACTTATACACTGAATTTTTTGACGCTGTTTTTACTACTCAGATGATTCCGTTTAATAAGTGCCCTGGCCTGAGCTATTGAGTCGCGCAGCAGTTGTGATATGGATCTAAACCAGCATCGCTTTCTAGCCGTTAGGTGTTCAAAATAACAACAGATTGTTTTCAGTGTGAATAGAGTTTAGTTTTTGGTTTACTGCAGAAAACTTTAACAGGCTCAGTCTTTCATCTATGTCCATTAGCGCTAGCATTGCGCTGAATTAAAAACTGTCCAGTCTAGTGTGTGTTTAAGTGTTATATTGACTGGAAGGTTTCTTGGATTGCATCACAAAATAATACCAGGTATGTGCCACTGCAAAAGCTACTAACTGCCTGGCTGACGGGAAGTGTTTTGTGTTCAGAGCCGTGTCGTACCCAGGGGGCTCTGGGATTTGTGCTAAGTGGGACTTGTGCTTCCTAAAAACATTCTCAGTTTAAGGTAGCTTATTAAAAGTCCTCTTCAGTGTTGTTAAATACTTCAATTATAGTTTTTCAAATATGCTTTCTGGAGTTGTTCTGTGCTATTGTATCGGCAAGACGAAGTTTGGGTGAGAAGACACACAGTTCGTCTCATTGCTGAAAATGTACATATTGGATATGAACGTTTGGATTTCTAAAGTCTAGAAAACAATGCAAATCTCAGCTAATTTAGAAATAAAATGATAAATGATAAACCCTAAAATGATAATTTTAGGGAGCTTATCCTGCTCTCATTGGTCATCTGCAGTAGCATGAACAGACTCCAGCCACATTTCCATATTGACCCTTTGCATGTGACATCACACTCTTCAGAAAGCAGCTCACATGGCCATGATGGACGTCCAAGCCACCTATGCACATGTTAACTCTTGCAAAACGTGTCAAAAACAGACTGTTGGTAGTCTAATATGGTCAAGCTTGACTTAACTTGACCAAATAGGGTAGTTGACTTTCCTGAAATGCTTACTTTCAGGAAACATTCATCTTTAGACAGAAGTGCAAATGTCTTAATCAAAAATCAAGGTTCCATTTTGTCTCTTTAAGCAGCAGTGGGGGCTTTTGATTTAAAAATATGAAGCCAAAGACATGGAAATATATTTGAATGTTTTTGTTGTCCAAATTTCCTGATTCTCGTCTCAGTGGTCCACAATACAAGAACATAATAGTCCCTGAACACCATAACCACAATGCAGCTTTTGGTCGAGATCTGTAAAGGAACTAACAACAGAAAGCTGCAGTCAGATCAGGCATCTGAAAAGGTGGGAATTTTTAATTCTTGCTCTATTTGACTAATAAACACATTTAAAACCTGTGGACCAGGAAATTGTTTTTGTGGTATTATATTTAGTTTACATCATTACTTGCTAAGTTAATAACTTGCTGTTACTGTTACATTTTTCTTTTACCCCCTGAAATGAAAAATATTCTGCAAAAATTTTTTAACAATAAAGCCTGAAGCTCAAATGGACTCTGATCCTTCCACGACCCTTTTCATGTTGACAATTTTAAACTTCATAATCTTTGAGTCATCAGCTACCACTGCTTTAAGGTTTAATACCACATTTGGCTGTTATGTCAAATCACTTTGATTATGAATACGCTTCATAAAACATCAGGTTGTCTCAGCTTGGAAAACAAGAGAGCTGAAACTGGACATTACACCAAAATCTATTTCTAAGTGTTATGCTGTGGTTACAGATCATGGCTCCGTTCCTTCACCATGTTGTGGCCCAGTTGATCACAGTGTTGATCACAGTGTTGCTGAGACAAAAAAAAAGAAAACCTCACCAGTGTTATTTCCAAAAGAAAGAACCAGAACACATCTGAAGTCTCCCTCTAACTGGGTGACAGACGAGCTTTAGCAGGTCTTTTGGTTTGTATTTTCTATGTGCTCGTTTTCTGACACCTTCTGCATCTTGTGTTTTAATGTGGTCCATCTTGATGCCATGATCTTGATGTCTAAGCAGACAGCTTTACAAGGTTATTTGAGTGATAACGTTTTTGTACAGCTTAGGCTAAACTTCAGAGGTCTGATGTTTCTTCTGCTCAGTGTTCTCCTCCAGAGGAGCATATATGATGTCCTATTAACAGCATTACCTGCTGATCTGAATAAGCTAAGCTTCTAACATAGAGATGGCAGTCAAAAAACAATTAAGAACTCTCCTAACAGAACATGGAGGAACATGTTTTCATTGTGAACTTCAGCTTTCCTGCGGTATGTTTTGTATTTGTGACGTTGTTGTGATGTGATTGTTGTTCCCATTTGTATCCCTGTGTTTCCTAGCAGCAGCCCTTCGATCGGACAACTGGAATTCCAGCGAATTTATTTTTGTTTCACTCCGTCTGTGATTCCCCCCGAAAGGAGATGTTCATGCCTTAATCTGTGTTCTTCAACTTGGTCTTTTTACGCTGAAAAACGATGACAATTGTCAACTTTGTTTTGATAAATGCTGTAATCGGTCATGAATAAATAGAAAAATCCTTTGAGTTTTACCGTGTTTTTTGTATTTAATACCCCTACATTCTACAATGTGAAAGATAATTCACAATCAGATAATGCCAAACATGGCATTGAATAACTTTATAAACTTAGGTTTGAAAAGTTATTCATGACAGAATCTGATCCAGAGGTCAAAGATCAGGTCCTCAAATAAGTGTTCTCCACGACTGAGCTGCTAATGTACTTTTCCAGTTGGACAGAGCTAAAAAGATGTATGACATGGACTACTGCGTAAGTTGATATTTTAATGAATTATGTGACAATAAAAAGATACTGAAGAGCAAAGTCTGCTAATGTTTAAATGTTAATATTAATAATGCATTTGGTAATGGCCACTTAAAAAGATCCATCCATCCATCCATTTTCCTACACCCTTGTCCCTTTAATGGGGTCGGGAGGTGCTGGTGTCTATCTCCAGCTGGCGTTCCGGGCGAGAGGCGGGGTCACCCTGGACAGGTCGCCAGTCTGTCGCAGGGCAACACAGAGACACACACAGGACAAACGACCATGCACTCACACCTAGGGGCAATTTAGACAGACCAATTAACCTGACAGTCATGTTTTTGGACTGTGGGAGGAAACCGGAGTACCCGGAGAAAGCCCACCATGCACAGGGAGAACATGCAAACTCCCACTTAAAAAGATATTAGATGCAATTTTTGTTGTAGCTGAATTAAAATGTATGAATGTAAAACTTTGTGAATTGTAATTTCTACCCATTTTGTTTTCTTCTTTGGGCAGTTAGAATATATTTGAGTTTAAAACATAAATCTAATTCATTTTTATATTTGGAATTGTTTAGCTTACTTTGGTAACTTTTAGACCCTCCCATTAATTTGCTTAATTAAGAACACAGGGTGTTAAGTGGAGGTTTGTTGTTTGACAGATGTCCAGTGTGATCATGGGAGCTTTTCGTAAAATGAATTTTTTTTACCACTTTTTTTTAACTTGAAATGTCAGAGTAAGTTAACTTTCATTTTCAACTAAGTTGTAAGAGATGTTTAGTAGTTATTTTGTCTGTTTTTACAAGGAATAAGGAATATATATATTTCCTTCAAACAATCAAGTCGGAAATGCGTGCAAGAATCAAGCCACTCGTCACCGTCCACAGCAATTGTTGGATACGTTTTGGAACCTAGAAGGCTGTGACAGGCACTGTATGAAACAAATAGATGTCAAGTGAAACAAGTGTGACCACAAGTGTTTTCTAGGAACAAAAACCTACCCAGTGGCTGTATTTTAAAGCTTTTTTATTTTTCTTAACACCAGTGTCATTTATGCTGATTTTCATAACAAGTGTTGTCCTCCAAAGAGAGATCACAGAAGCTACAAGATGTCCCAGCACAAATCTGAACACAGCAGAAATGAGATCAAACAGGAAGAAGGTATTTCACCAAGGTTGACTTTACAGAGTGCAGGTCAAACGGCTGCCCTGCTCATAGCTGACCACAATTATCAATGGAAATCTTGGCTCCTGTCTTGCCACTGGATGTGCCATACGATTCCATCTTTCTGACAACTTCCATGCCCTCCACAACGCTGCCGAACACCACATGCTTGCCATCCAGCCTGCACAGCAGAACAGCCCATCATCAGTGTGTGTAGCAACACCGAGGCCAAGCCGAGGATCTGAACGAGACGCCAGACTCACCAGGCTGTCTTTTCTGTGCAGATGAAGAACTGGGAGCCGTTGGTGTTTGGTCCTGAGTTCGCCATGGACAGGATGCCCGGTCCTGTGTGCTTCAGCGTAAAGTTCTCATCTTCAAACTTGACACCATAGATGGATTTGCCTCCAGTTCCGTTATGTTTGGTGAAGTCTCCACCCTAAATATTCAAGAGAATAAAGAGGTCTTCTGGAATCAGTGCTGCCATCCATCCTGTTAGGTCAGAGGACAGACAACGGCAGTTTCTCTAACTCTACCTGGCACATGAATTCGGGGATAATACGGTGGAAGGTGGAGCCTTTGTAACCAATCCCTTTCTCTCCGGTGCACAATTGCCGGAAATTTTCTGGAAAAAACATAAATGTCCTCAGACACAAACATCAACTGCAACCAACAAAAAGAAAAAAAAGACTGAACAGTTCTTAACCTGGTTTTTGGAATATAACTGATTAAAAATATGAATATTTCTAATCATCAACCTCAGTCTGAAAATAAAAACAGCACTGGAACAGGTTATCTTTATTAGATGATATTTGATAACCAGTACACTCTTTTTTTCTGTTCTTATCAGTTTTTTTTTTTTTTTTCCCATTGTGGGAAATTTTTTTCAAAATCATACAGTTTCCTTTGAGTCACGTTGCATTTATCTAGAATTCATATCTTGGTGATTTTCTTGACAATATTCAGAATAAACTGAATGAATGAATAATAAACTCCTAAGCATTAATGCCCCATTTCCAGAATCACATGTGAATCTGTTTCAGCGAAGCAGCAGCAGCTCCTTCCAGGGTCACCCACCTACAGTCTTTGGGACCACATCAGCTCGCAGCTGCCAAGCAGAGAGGAAAGCAAATAAGTTAGAATACAAGGTGATAGCAATCATTTTAAAATATCTTCAAAAAGTTAATTAATATCCTCAACTAGGGTCCTGGCCCTGATCCACTGTGAAGGCAGGAGTCTTCCCTATGATTAAGGAGGTGATGCTTATTTTTGTCATAATTAAAAGCTCAATCTGTGCCAACCTGGTAGGGGAAAAGGAGTAGCATATGCTGGCAGTGTCACCAAAATCAACTTATAGCCTGTGATTCGCTCCCCAAGTCCTCTAAAGGTCAGAGTTCACAGATGGCTCAGGGACAAAGGCTCACACTCTTGTTGGAAAACGGAGCACAAGGTGAAAACTTCTAAACATGTACATTTCCAACTACACAAGCCAGACAAGTCTGCACACTTTCCCAGTCAGCGCAGCGAGGCCTCAACAACCCGGGCAGGTTCGGAACAGGTTCGGTGGGAATCGTTTGGACACGTTCAGAGCCGTTTTCTCGCAGATCTGGTTTCCAGAGAGCCAAACTGGTCCCATCTTGTTCATTTTGACGGGAGTTTCCATGTGTTTAACATCTTTGGAAAGCTCAGAATCTGTACATAAGTCCAAACGGGGAGGCTCGTTCATGGCTTTACTGGGACCAGTTACATTTTGCTTTCAGCCGTTTTCTGTTCTGACAGCGAAACATTTTGGGAGTTTCCACTTCTTCACCCTTTCAGGATTTCTTATGACCTGCACGCAGTTTTAGACATTATTATTGGCATCAGAGAACATGACTAAACAAAAGCAAAGTCGTCAGTCACAGCTACGGATCTCCGTCTTACTCCTGAACTCAGACTTAGTGAGCAGCTTCAGCTTCATCTTACCTCCATTACGATCCTGCCAACTGGTTTCCCATCAGCCGCGATGTCAAAGAAAACTCTGGGGTTCGGCATTTCTACAGCTGTGAAGGATGAGAGGGAGACGCGCGAGTCCAGACGACTTAAACCCAGAGACTCAGTTGATCTTTAAAAGGTGACGAAACGCTCTGACAACCAATTATAAACCCGCACAAGGACAACTTCAGAATGGACCAATAGGAATATAGGTAGGCGTGTGTTTAACTAGCTTCATGATATGACAACTTTTGAAAACATAAATCACCTAATAAAACTCAGATTTTTAATAGGCAACGTTTATTTTATTTGAAAGTTTATTTTATTTTAATATTTTTTAATAAAATCCCCAGAAAGTTTTTTTCCCCTTTTTTACATACAAAATACTACAAAAGCTTTGAATGACAGTATAAACAGGGCAAGACAACTTCTGGAGGGGCCGCCGGTGCGGGGGCTCGATTCCCGACCCCCGCCATGCGTCACCCCCCCAACCCGCCCCCTGGCCACTTCCTGTCTGGAATAAAAAAGCACAAGTACGGAGGCCCTGAAGGAAAAAAAAGTCTCATTTTTGTATTATAAAAATATTTAAATCTAATCCCGGATGTATAAAAATACAGAAATAATCTACTGTCGTTTCTAAAACAAAATAACTCATGACTGAAAAGCCTGCAGAGCTTCAATTAGCGATTACTGATAGTCCTTTTATCAGTGGCGCAACTGCACATTTTTCAGGTGGATGCGAAAACAAATCGGCGCCCCCCGCCCCCCCCCCCCCCTCTCTAATGTATGAAAATCAGCCTGTTTGGTTTGACAGGCAGACGGTCAGTCAGGTCACTCTGTACAGGAAATTAACAGTCACTCAGAGACTTTGTCAATATATTTAGTGACTGGAATCTGTTTCTCCCCAGAAGCAACAGACATTAAAGGTGATGATGATGTTTTGATCAAGTTCTTCTGATTAACACATTTCAATGGTCAATAACATGGATACTGACCATTTTTAACTCCCTTTGTTTAACCAATAATAAAAGTGTTCCGATTAAAACATTTCCATGCAGAAAGTCCAGTGACGTGGATCCCAGTCACACAAGCCAAGAAACGTTTTCAATAAAGACGAAAGATCAAACAGTTTTTGCCAAATAAAGTGACTTTTAATTTAGATTCAGAGGTGGGAGGAGGGAAAGAGTGGAGGGGAGACAAAGTAAATGTGGGTACAATGATGATTATGATTAAAAAATAAATAGAAAATAATGGCAATTACAATGTGCTACAAAATATGTGGAGTAGTTTACATATTTAAAAAAGCTTTTTCTTCTTCCTTTCTAGCAAATTTGCAGTTAAATAGTCCATCGTTTCCAAATATAATATCACTGTTCCTCAAATTGGCAAAGAACATTTTTGCTGTAGTTACCTCGTTAAGGCAACGCTGAACCACAAAGGGTGCGGTTGCAAAACTGATCATAGAAAAAAATAAAATAAAAATAAAACAAACTTCAGCTTTACAAAGTAGAATTAGGAACCAACCGTTGCATGTTTGTCTGCCTGACCTAGTGTCAGATGACTAGTTTCTGTCATACATGCATCGTGTGCCTGTGTGTACGACACTCATGTTTTTTGTTTTTACAACAGCTTTATAGTTTTCTAACATATAGAATGTATACAGTGCCAACAATGATCCATTATCCAACTAATGACAAAGTTACCATGATTAACAATTCTTTTGATACACACACGTTCTCTAATGAAAACAGTTGATTATACAGTACATAAACCCGCATCTGGATGGGTTATACATGTCAAAGCATTTAAAAACATACAATGGCAGAAAAGGCCATCGCACACACAGCTCTGAAAGCCCCGACGGAGGGAAGGAACGGTGGTGGTGCTGGTGTGGGGGGGACTTTTTAGTTATTTCTTCTCCCACAGTGCTGAAGCAGGTCGCAGACACAGTGAACCTCAGAAAACAATGATGCTGCGATTGCACCAAGTGTCACCAGAACTGATCTGTTTTGTTTAGTGAGTCATTTTCTAATTAATAACACAAAAAGCAAAACCAACAGTGTTAGCGAACCGATTTCATTTCAAGAAGTGTTTGGAGTATAAAATGCATCGTTTTAGGACCATTTAAGCTAATGATACCAGGAAGTTACTTTTTTGTTGTTCTGTCCAGGTTCCCAGTCGTAATTCTTACTCTCCTTCCTGATATTCAGAAAAAAGAAATAAATCATCTAAAGATTGACAAATAAATGATGTTTGTTTTGTTTTTTGTCTGATGAAATAATATTCTGAAATCCCATAAAAAAACTAAAGATCGTCACACATACAGATGATTCTATCTGATCAATAGAATCGATCAATCAAATTTTATTTGTATAGCACATTTCAGCAGCAAGGCATTTTAAAGTGCTTTACATAATTAAAATCAAAACAGCATGCGACATTGAATAAACAGTGAGAGAGAAATAAAAAGAAATTAAAAAGTAAAAATAAAAACTAACGTTTAAAACTTCTTTAGTCAGTTTAGATTCTGA
This sequence comes from Poecilia picta, assembly GCA_033032245.1. Taxonomy (NCBI): domain Eukaryota; kingdom Metazoa; phylum Chordata; class Actinopteri; order Cyprinodontiformes; family Poeciliidae; genus Poecilia; species Poecilia picta. The sequence continues at coordinate 28,170,851 of CM065364.1, read as the reverse complement.
GGTGAGGTTTTTCCCAAATAGGCTTTAATGTCGTCTTTAAAATATATTTCTTTCTCTCTCTTGCTGTGAGAGAATAAAACCCAACTCTGTATGACTGACTGTGTGAGGAGCTTTAATCTTCAAATATAAGTGACATCACAGTAGCTGTGCTTCTGTTAAAAAACTGTTAATATTCCGCTGATGTCGACAAACAATTTTGCATTTGTGTCATTTCCATTAAATATGAAACGCGATTAAAATCACATCAATAAGTTTGTTCAGATGATAAGTCATTAAAAAACACTTCACTACATCATCCTCCAACCCGTCGTCTCCATGGCAACATTTGGTTGATCACGTGACTGGTGTGATACGAAAACAATGTGTTTTCAACGCAGTTTCGCGAAATAAACCAATATCAATACGGTCAAAATCCAAATCCTTGTAGCAGCAAAACGTTTTTTCCACGAACGAGAGCGTTTTCGAAATTAGCGCGTTTATTTTCAAAAGGTCAAACTGCACAAATGACATGGTCACTGGAAACACAGCTACTGTTTGAGTACTGAGCCGATTTCTGTTGTAGTTTGGTTGCGCTGATGTCTTTGCCTAACAGGGAGCCTGCTCCTTTCCACCAAGTATTTCAAATGCATATGGCAACATGAAGCAGCTACAGTAAAGTTAACGTGTGCATCCTTCAGCTTCCATCATCTTCCTCATACACACCTCCTGCCCCCCTCCAGTCTGAGGCTTGTGCTTGTGCTCGAAATGCTGGCCTGTGGAGTCGGTGCCCGTTAGGCTCTGTTTTTCTTCACTCACCGTGTTCCTTCATGCACCTCCACACTGCACTGAAAGGACCTCAGACTACAGTAGGACACTTAAAAGACAAGAGACGAACAAAACACATGGTTTGCACACGCTGAGGCGGGTGCAGACGGGGGGCCGGGCGGCCCTCGTCGGCTCAGTTGTTCTCGAACAGCGCCAGCAGGTCGTCGTTGCTGTTGTTCGGGAGGTCAGGGGGGCCGAGGTATGACAGCAGCTCGTCTGGGTTGGTCAGCTCAGGAAGAAGCTGCAGGGCGGACAGAAATGGTGCCAGATGCTGAGTGTTCTGTACATTAGTATGACTAGTTCTGTTTTTCATGGCTTTGCTGTTTCAAAGAAAGAAAAGAAAAAAAAAACACTGATTGAAATTGCAAGCTGCCTTTTAGCACAAAGAAAACACTTGCTGTGTTTCCCCACTGACCTTAAAACTAGAATTACAAAAATAAATCTGCTCAATGGAAACAAACAAAAAGAAAACTCATATTTTTCACTAAAAAGTTTTTGTGGCGTTTGTTAAAAGAGCTACTAATACATGGACTGTTCTACTTTGTTATAATGTAATTAGCAAACAACATATAAGCTGAACGATTCGGTTACTGCAAAACAAACCTGGATCATCATCCTGCCGCCATGTTTCATCCTGACCAAAGAACTTCACAGTATATTTCTTAAAAAAAAAAACAAAAAAACTTCCCAACCAAGTTGGTTCACTGTTTGTTTGTCCTTGTTCAGGCCTGATCGTCACTCACATCCAGAGCGTGATCGGCCCCCTCCCCTCCAGGGCCTCCCAGACCGAAGGAGCCGTCGCCCTGCAGCCGTGAGTTCTGTGTGGCTGAGCTCCTCTGTGCTAGTGGGCTGCTGGCCTCGCCAAGACTCTGGTTGTTGTGGACCCCTGATACATGCTGCTGGAGGATGCTGCTGTGCGAGTGCTCCATTCCTCCAGAGTGGGCCGCCTGAAAGCAGTTATAATATACTGTAGATTTTTGCAATCAACTATACAATCTATAGGTTTTCTCCTACAATTCTGTATGCTATAACTGAGGCCTAGTCCACATGTAGGCGGATATCTGAGAAAACAAATTCATTTTTATGCGTTTTAGCCTTTCATCCACAAGAAAACTCAGTTTAATATCACTGAAAACATTAATTTATAAAAACTAAAGTGGAGATTTGAGAAAACTGTATTTCTGTCTGTGTGTCTACATGGCTGCATTACAGCCTAACCTTCTGATCAACATCGCCTTGTGTTTTATTAAGTGTGTATTCTAATGCATTATTTAAAAGTAGTTCAACCTCAATATCTGTCCACACAAATGGACCTCCTGGCACCATGTTGAATTTCTAACAGGACGTTGTGGTTGTTTTGAAGTAATCTGATTGGCTGACAAGTTTTAGCTTTGCTACACTGCCCCTGCGGGTTTGGCATGTTTAAAGCAACACTCAGGTTCATATGGATGAAAACTTTTCTGAAACCGATTGATTCTGCCATGCGAGTGCTCAGTATTAGGTTTTTAAACAATGTGGTGTAGATATTTGGTTTTGTTTGGCTTTAATGTGTCTAACCTGCTCAGACTGGTAGGGGAGGGGGGGCGGCGGTCCGGAGGAGGTGTACTCTCCAAGTGTTGGGGTCCCAGGAGTGTTGGGGAAATCTGTAAATCCCGTTTGTCCGGAGAATCCCTGGCTTCCTGCAAGAGCAAAACAAAGCAGGCACGACTTCAGTTCAGCATGCAGCATATCAGGGGTTTCCAAATGTTTTAATTACTGGGGCCAAAATCGTTGAGCTACCTGGCCGGCTGTAGTCGGGGGTGTTCCTGCCCCCTGCACTCAGACTCTGGTATGGAGACGAAGCGGGCCCCAGGGCCGCGATCATTTCCATCACATTCGGCAGGACCATGTGACTTGGACTGACTGTGCGGCATCGCTTCAGGAACGGACCGTCGGGGTCCTCCTTTATGTGGAGGTCGGGCTTGATTGGCACGGGTCTCCAGCCGCACACCGGGTCGATGGTGATCTCTTCATAATCAGAACTGAGGGAGGGGAAATAGAACCGCTACGCTAGGATATAAAGCTCTTAACCAGTGGTGTATAAATTGAGGACCAAAATCACCAAGTTGAAAAGGATTGAGGGCCGCCACGGAAAATATGATCAATATCATAAAAACATTATTGTGAATTCTTTGTCTTTTACTCATGATGGTATTTTAAGCAATTTTCGCACTGCCAGGAACAGTGCAGTGGAGAAGGAAACTAAATGGTTTGACGCAGCGGCCGAAGCCTTTTCCTCAGAGATGCAGCGGAAAACTTTCCCTTTCCCCGTTGACCGATAGTTCATTCTGTACTCGTTCATCAGGGAGTAAAAATGACATCATGGGACCAAGTAACAGCAGAATATGGAGAGGAATTAATTGCAAATTAAAAATAATAAATATATTAAAAAGAGCAAAATACAGCAAGAACAGTTTAGTGAGATCCAGCTAGACCCAATCAATGGCTGACTGCAAAAACAACCAACGGCTGACTCTAAACCAATCAGCTGCTGATTCTAAGCAGCCCCGCTTGTCCGGTCCTATTGGAACCACAGCTCTTGTGGTTCCAAGGAGCCGGGTGGAACCGGGTTGGAAGTTCTACTACAAACACGGTCGTTCCTACTTTGAACCCGTTCCATTCCTTGCAGTGTGAAAACGGTTTTAGAGTCACTGTATATAGGAAGACATTTTTTTTTTTTTTTTACATTTTCTAGAAAAGAAACTCAAAAGTTTTCATCTGTTGAAAGTTCAATGTTTGTTTCTAGTAAATTTGAGATTAATCTAAAAATTTCTGTTTTAAATTTTTTTTCCCCATCTACCATGGCCCTAATGACCAGCTACATTGTATTTACTTGCACCACAATAAATTAAACATGTAATTTTGCATCTTATCGTTTACCTGCTGTAAACAGGTATTTGTATTGCACTTAACATTTTCCGTTTAACAAGATATAAACATGTCACGGAAAATATCATCCTAAAAAAATGACAGAGTTTCAGAGGGCCAAACTTTGAAAGCCCCTGCTCTACATTCAAAACCCTCAGGACCTTGTTGACTCGCTGTGTTTGAGAGCAGCTTAACAATCTGACATTGATTTATTTACAGAATGTTCACTGAACACACATGTTCACCGATTCAGGTTTCAGTATTTTGTTAATCTAAAGACTTTTCATTTGAAAAGGCTCTAAATTCCAGCTCCGTCTATCCCCCATTTCAGTTCTCAGTCTGTGTTTTTCACTCAACATAATTTTTATATGGGTTGAAAAGTGTCACTTTTTTCTAAAACAAGTGTTTCACAATTATGTGCCATTTTTGTTACTTACTTCTGTATGTAGACCAGAATCCCCAGCATGTACTGGTCAACCTCCAGGCCTTCTAGCAAAGCCGTTTTACTGCAATCAAGAGGAGCAGTAAGTTGGTCAAGTTTCATGTCAGTAAAAGTGGATTTGACAGAAACGTTGCCTCTGTACGTACTTGCACACAGGACACCGCCACGTCCCTCTTTCACAGTTCAGTTGTAAATAAGACTCCAGGTCAAAACACTTGAAGAAAAAAACAAAACATGGCCGCTGGGTGTTAAGTTGTGATTTGGAGCAGCGGAGGTGTGTGATGCGGGGCGGTGTGTGTGACCTCACCTGTATGTGTCTGCAGTCGTGGCCTCTGGCCGGCAGCTGGATTCGTCTGAAGGTGATCGGACACTTGAGGGAGACTTTGATTGCCGTCTGCTCCACTCCGTCCTCTCCGTTTAGACCGGGCGTCCCGGGGATGGTGCCGCTACTGAAGTTTCGCTTTACTGAAACAAAGGCACAGCGGCGACGATATTTGACTACGCCGTTGCTCAGGAAACAGTCCAGCTGTTCAATCGCTCTGACAACACAGCAGCAGATGAACAGAGATGCACCGTGACACCGGCTGGTGACCGGAAGCAGATGATTTATAGCTCAACTGACCTTAACCAGTGTAGATTAATCACACTGGTTAATCAGATGATAAACTCCACAACTTTCCTTTGCCTTCAAAAATGAGTAAAACCCCTTTGTGCAGAGACTGATTCCACATGTACAAACTGTTAGAAATGTGGTTCGTATAGTAAAAGGAGAGCTCCATATAACTTCAGTCAGTTTCTCTTCTCAGAAAGGAACTTTTTGAATGTTTGTTCCTTTATATCTCTATTATTGTTAGAGAAATCTGAAGCTGCTCAAATTGGCTTGGTTAGGTCAGATCAGAAATTGGCCAAGTTGGGATCAATGCACCCAAGTTGAAACAAAAATGGAGTCCCAGCCCCTAAACACCCATTTGACTTTTTTTTGCCTGACAAACACTAGAAGTACTCGTCTCAATGAAGAACGATAGAAGAAAACAGCTGGAGTTCTTCCTGTCAGAAAATTGGCTACTTTTATATGGGTTAAAAAGTTTCACTTTTTTCTAAAACAATTGTTTTAGAAAAAAAAAAAAGCCTTGTTTTTTCAAAGCTAAACTGGAGTTAGCTTTGAGGGATAACTCGAGGAAAGAAATGTTTAACCCTTTTACACCCGAACATGTCGGCGCCGACATGTCTAAATTTGCAGTACCGTAATTCCGCCACTCGTAGCGCCATCTGAAAAATTCCAACGGTTTCTGAAAGAGGAGACGTTGCACTTTCCAGCAAGTATCAGGTTAATACGGAAATTTCGCAGCTGCAGAGAGTGTAATTAATCCGGGGGGCACTTTGTTAATAGACGGTATATTTCGGAAATAACTTGCTGGATATTGAAAGTTCCGGTTGTTATGGATACATGGGTAAGTATAGCATCTCACAGGACATTTAAAGAACTACTTACAATTAAAATAGGGAAGATTTATATAGGCAGATACTCTAAACTCTGGCGTAAATGGGTTAACTAGAGATTAGGTCTTCTAAATAATAATAAAAAATAACTATAAGCTTCATAATAACAAAAAATAAAAGTATAGTAAAACAAACATAAAATACATAAAACAAATCCCAAGAAGGCCATTAAAGCCCTCACTAACTTCCATCACTGTTTATTAAAGGTTTCACCTTCTACAGGAAGAACTGAATTTGTCATTTTGACAGGCCTGCCACTGATGTGGGAATCAAATGAAAATATCGTCCAGAAACGAAAATGTTGCAAAAACAAAAAAAATCTATATAAAAAATAAAAACAAAAAAACATTATTTTAGCTTTAATTATGGTTTTATAAACCTTGATATGCAAAGAATTTGTGGAATTTCCGTAACACTTTTCCTTCTTGTGGCATTGTGTCACCATGGCTAAGTGAGGCAGATGGTTCCGGAAGCTTGTAGCAGAGACAGCAAAAGCCTGTTTCCGTTTCCAGAGTTCCTCAACAACATCAGGTGGATTCTGTGGCGGCCCACCAGGGACCGGACACGTCTCACTGGGACGACTACAACTCCCACTAGGGAACGGTCCACAGCTGCTCTACTGGTGGTGTCCTCATTGTGCCATGCCGCTCCTCTTCTCTGCTCACTGCAGTCAAGCTGAATAGCAAGTCTGGTCTTCTCAATAGTTCAAACTCAGTTGGGCCGGTCTGCTCTTTGGCTCTTCCTCCATAGCAAGAACTTTGATAAAAAGAACCAACTAATGCAGCTGTTCAAACGTTTTTAGTTTTATCTGCTCAACAATAAACAATTTTAGGAAATCTAAACTTAAAGATAGAAAAAAAATAAAAGTGCTTACTAAAAGAAAAACACATTTCCAAAATTTTGGGGGTCATTGGTTGTTTGTACTATTCTTGACTTGTGATCAGAGGCCAAACAAAAAACAAATGGCCCCGGGTCCACACCTTGGACCCCTCTGAACTAATGCTTTTAAGATAACAAAGGCAGGTTTGAACAATTCCTCAGCTTTTTAATTTCCACAAAAACGACTCTAAAAGAACTAGTGCATTTTTAAAACTTTGTAGGAAAAAAAAACAACTTAAATTTTAAGAGCACATTGTACAGACATTAAGTATATGTAAATAAACTTTACAGGAAATAAATAATTTTACATATCATTTTCCACAAACATCAATACCACAGATGAAAATGAATCCATCCACCTTACTGTAAAAATGTTGGTATGGTCTCTCTTTATTCTAAAATGTAAAAAGAAATAAAGATGGTTCTTGAAAAATGAGAAGATTCCGCAGGAGGTATTAATCAAAATGTAGAAGCTTTTTTTTCCACAATCATGTAACCTTTGTGGCTCTAAACATGTTTTATTCAACTGCACTGAGGGCAAAATCACTGTTTGGATTACAAAGGTGGCAGACCAAGCATAGTGTCAGTTTACTCACTCTTGGTGATGCAGTGCTCAGCTGGCAGTAGCCTCTTCTTCATCAGGCCCTGCAGGACAGACCTGACCGACGGCCGGTGGACCAACTGCAGCACAAACAGGTGAGACTGTGGACAAAGAGACAGGAGGGGACAAATTCAGCATCCCTGTGATCCGTGATGCATCTAGTGGAATGTCACTGCGGCGACCGGACAGTTGAGGCATCTGGACTTACGCAGCAGCATGCCGTCACGGTGATCTGCACGGTGTTGCGCCCCGGTTGACACACTTGCTTTAGGTACAGGGGCTTGTGGGAGGTCTTGTTGTCCCCTCTCTCAATGGACAGAGGAGTTGCGTTAACACTGACCTGAGACAGAAAGTTCAGACAAAAAAATCATCAAGAATGCAAATCTGGTGCCTTTTAACCGTGTCCCGATGTAACTTTTACACTTAGAGATAACTCAGCTTTGAGTATTGACAGATACAGACATTGATGAGACATCAGCAGGAATCATTCACACTTTTATTATTATTTTGTAGTGTGGAATGTTAGAGCAGGCTTGATAAATTGATATTACTTAAATAGAGAACAATAGTCAACAACAGGCATGATAAACTCATTTATTATTAACCAATGGGACTGAGGTGAGCCGATACTCTTTTCTGGCTGATATCGGACCACCCTCCGATACCACTGGTGCTTTTATATTCTCAACACTGCTGAATACATAGCCAAAGCGCTAAATGTTCAAAATGTCAGAATCGTACCATCAGAGATTGTTTTTCAACAACAAAATAATAATAAAAAACGTACAATAAAGTCGCTGTAGTGATGTTGGATGACCTGCATTTAGGTACAGTTAGTGCTAACGGCAGCTGTCCCTGCCAGTGGCTGACTGCTGCCGTTAGCACTGATGTCAAATGAAGAAAATATGCATAAGATGGGCAAAGAGCTGTTAATAATTATCTAGATTTATGGTAGTGAGCAAATCGCTGATTTTATCCTTTTAATTATCCATGTACAAATATTGATTGTTGCAGATTTGAAATGGGTATAATAAGAGATTAAAACTGTATTTTTCTGATGTTATCAGTTTAAATTAGATTCATGGGCTGAGTAGGCTGCCAGCAAATGAACCGCTCTTAGGAAGCAGTTTTACATTGTCCCAGGAATTACAGCCATAAACCATAATATTGTGGCTTTGAGACAATTTTCAAGTTATATCAAGATAGTGAAATAAGAACGGAAGTACATCATCTCAAAGATCAATAAACACCGGAACTGGAAAACATTTTGACTATTCAAAAATAATTAAAATAAAACAATTAAAAAGATGGAAATAAAATCTAAACATAACCGAAACCATAAACAAAATGGATTATGACGTCTTCATAAACAACCCTGCCGTCAAAAAATAATAATCATTAGGTTCAGACAGGTAAGAGGCAAGACAGACAGAACATTTGTCATAATGGAGCTCATTTTCATTTATGATGTGATTAACTGATTTATTGCCAAAGGCCTATTGGTTGTATGAAGACAAAATCTTCAAAGAGAACTAAATGAGCTCTTTACCAAATGGTTTCTGTGTTCTTACAGTTTCAGAACCAAAAGCTGTTATTAGACATGTCGGCCTCAATGTTGTTCTTCCTGCAAGTCAGCTGCACTGCAACATGGCGGCCATAAAGAGCTGCAGCACCACTGTCCCAACATTTCCACTGAGTCAAGATCAGCGCTACTAATTTAATCAGAAAATTAAAGGTCAAACACAACTTCACTGAGATAACTTTTCCTTAATCAGCTGAGCAGATGAATAAGAAGAGTCCACTTTAAAGACTTCTTTGAGACACATAAAAGACACTTTGTTAGAGTAAATAGACAAATGACTAATTTCAAATATATGAGATCAATGCATCAGTGAGTCAGTTTGGATTCCTTGAACATGAGATGAATCCACCCGAGAGTTAGATCCAGTGAAACAGGTTGAGGGTGCTGCTTACCTGCACAGAGGCAGGCCAGTTAGTGTTCATCTGCCTGTCTTCATGGTGGTAACATTTGAACTGCAGCTCCAGATCTGGTCTGTAAGGAGAGACGCAACATAGCGGTCAAACCTTGGGTGGGGTTTCCTAAGCATCTGGGTCCGTTTCCTGTGTTAGATACACAGCTTAACTTTCTGTGCATTTAATTAAATTCACAATAATTCATAAGCGTAAATTCAAGAAGCCAGAATGATGTAAACCAAATCAAAAGTGGTTTCAGTGTTAGCTTTATGTCATCATGTATGCAACAGAGTTATTGCAGCTTTTAGTTTTTACCTTTTTTCCCCTCAACAGACTGATTTGTTTTTTTAGTTCAGTTCTTCATAATAATAGTCACAATATACTTGGAAAAAGTTCTGAAATTACTTTTATAAAAGTTTGTTTTCGCATCACAAAAATATGGTATTTGAATAGTGATGTAGACGCACCGACATCCTTTATACATGACCTGAAACAACCACCAGGTGTCGCACTAGAGCAGCAAAGTCACAGTGTCAAAAGCCTTCAATCATTTCTTTGATCAAGAGAACCAGATTCAAGTTTCTGTCTTTCTTGGTTTTCCTCGATGGAGATCAGATATGAACCATTTTATTTATATCTTCTCACCTCATCACCAGTGTTTTGTAGACCGAGTCTCGGAGCTGGAACGCGTGGTTGCTGACAGCCAGGTTGTGCTCCAATCGGAACGGCTCCAACACCACGCCGTCTCGGACCGGGAAGGTCAGACGCAGGTCGTCGCTAGGGTTACCTTCAAAGGGAAACGTATCTTAATGCTGGAATCAGTAACAAAAGTTCAAATTCTATATCAATAAACTGCAAACAGATGCAACCAATAAAATTAATCAACAAAGGCTGTTCTCACTGCAGCCGGAAGTGACCCAATTCAGATTTTTTTGACGTAATGCAACCTGTATCTGATCTTTTCATGACAGTCTGAACAACACAGATCAGATTCTTTTCGAATGTGACCCAGCCCACTTGGGTATCCAATACGTATCTGAATCAAATGCGACCAAGGTCCAGGTCACATTCATCCAACATGAACGTCACTCGTACTCAACAGATGTCACTATTCTGCGACCCGATGCACGCAAGCGGGAAGAAAACGACAACCATGACGGACTGTAATGAGGATTAAGTTGCTAATATGCTGCTCCGGTCAGACAACTTCAAATATGTAAGCTGTGCTCCACCGTTAGCATCCATGTTTACAACACTGAAGCAAACACTGAGAATGCTGATGTTGCGCTACTGCGAATGCGGGACACTTTCAGGTCATTTGCCCGTTCACACTGCAGAACACATACAGGTGGCATTTATTAAGAAGTGTGAACGGCCACAGCAAAAAAAATGTCATTTGACAAAAAAAATCTGAATTGGGCCACTTCAAGCTGCAGTGTGAACGCTGCTTTAGTGATCAGCAGCAAATACAAGTGAAACCAGAAGTTTACATACAGTGGATGAAAAGACTCTGCCTGAAGTTAAATCCAACCCTTCATCACCTTAAAGAGACATTAATAATTATTTTAGTAATTGATTTTGAGGACATTAATAAACCAATCTCTGGCATGTTCTCTCATTATTATGGCATTTAGAAAATAGAACATTTTTGATCATTCTAACTGATCTCAAAAAGAAAAATTTACTCTGATTCAACTGTATGAGCACTTCCATGATAGTGGTTTCATACTATGAAGAATTCAAGTTGGTATCAAGGCAGTGACAAAGAGGAAGTAACTGTTGTTGCCCATCAATCTGGGAAAGGTTAAAAGCAGCAAATCCCAACAATTTAAAGTCTGTCATTCGGTTTCAGGAGATTTTTCCTAAAGTGGAAAACATTTCGGACAGTTCCCAGCAGTGGATGTCACATTAAGTTCACCCCAAGGATGAAACAGTGCTCTACTTAGAGAAAATACTAACATCCATTGGACCTTAGATTGCACGGGCTCTGTTGGTGTTACAGACTAAAGATTGCAATGATGCAATTCAAAAAAAGAAAGCAATGTGGGAGAAAGAAAGCAGTCTTGGGAGCCTTCTAGCTGAGAAGGCTCCAAAGAGAAGGAGAACATTGGCTGGCTTAGGTTTGCAAAGTTGATATTTGAACAGAAAGGTAAAATGTGATGTTTGGCCATAAGCCACGAAATGCTGGAGAAAAATCTGAAAAAATCAAATGCATCTTGGAGCATTACGGCCAAACATCACACTTGGACCCTGCAGTCATTGAGTCGACTATGACCTCTTTATGTATTCTAGAGCCGAATGTGATGACATCTCTCTGTTTCCTACTGTTTTGCTGAAGTTGGCACTCTGATCTAAACCCTGAAAAAGTTTTGCATGTCAGCAAATCTTAATGAACACTATGAACACACTGATGATGTCACGCAGAATATGACCACCAGGAGTCACCGCAGCTGATGGTGCTTCAACAAAATCCTTTCACAGCATTTTGACTCTATATAGTCCTCTAGGGACCATATATAGGTTTTTTTTAAATATTTGTTTACATATTTGTTAAAACTGTCACTATGTCCTGACAGGAGAATATGAGACAAGTAATCTGGAAAGTAATCCTCTGCCTTCTCCATTTGGCCCCACTGCCATCTGTAGAAATACACCACGCCCCGTCAGAAACCACCAATAAGAGCCAGGGGGAGGGTCTTAGAGATGTCAATCAAGTTCATATACAAGCTACTCACACCCTGCCCCTTGCCCTCTGCTACACAACACCTCCTCCCCTGTAGAAGAGCCTGCCATGAATGCTGAGGCTAGTTAGCATGGCCATAGATGATGGTGGATAAACAGTTTCCTGTGTTGTTGAGTGTTTCTCCTCCATTAATTTTTTTAGATTATCTGTCTCACAGATTTAACAAATATGTAAAAAATATATTTTTATAAAAGTTACATGCTGCGTCTTTAATATTTCATGTGTTCTTGATCATCTGAGGTTGTATTGTTCTAATTCTAAGCTGAAAGAGAGTGTGACAACATGTAACCCTGACCAACCTGTGGAGGGCTGCTGGGTGCTGATGTTGGCTTTAGAGTCCAGCGGAAGATAGGGTGGCTTGGTGTCCTGGCCTGGGGAGAGGTAGGGGGGTATGGTGCTCCCTGGGGTCATCGGTGGGGTGGGGTTCCCTCCCATCGGGGAGCTGGGGTACCCGGGTGTCACTGCACCTCGACCTGGCTGAGAAACAGAGATGAAAACAAAGTTAGAACTCAAATTTTTTTTTTCCCCCACATTGAAAGTTTTCCGTGCTTGGCTCTGCTTGTAGATGTATTTAGGTTAGAGTCTAACAGAAGGCAATAACTGAACACGTTGAAGGACTTACCCCGTTGACTGCAGCCTGTGTAAAGGCGTTGTAGCCCCCTGCTGCTCCAGATGGTAGACTGCCCTGGCCATTGAAAGGCTCTGACTGGAAGCCATAGACAAGAAACACAATGTTCAGATAATTCCTCACCTATCTTGAAACAAAGAAATTCAGCATCAATATTAAGAAGGAATCCACACAGGATTCCTCAACGATTCTCAAACATTCATTCAGGTTAAATTTTGAACATAATATAATTTGAAATATCAAAGGCAGGAGATCTGAATTTTGAATTGAAGGCTCTGATGTACTTGTTTCACAAGTTTTCAAATTCATTTAGCTTTAAAAAAAATTCCGTAATAGTCAACCACAGTGAATCTGATCACCTTATAAAACTGTGGAGGATTGGGCTGGCTGGCACCGGGAGGGAACTGTGATGGGTTGTGGGTTCCAGATGTGTACGGCCCCATGTGAGGCATCGACTGGACGGGTAAGAGGGTGACGGTGCGCATCTCTGCTGCGGACCACTGGGGTACTGCAGAGGCTGGTTGGAATACCCAGAGATCCCTCCGGAGCTGTAATGTTGCCCCGGAAACCCCTGGGAAAAGAGATGACGGTTAAAGAACTGCACAGGTTCGGCCGCAGTCAGAGTCCTAAATGTCAGTAATGATTGGAAAAAAAAAAAACAACCTCTGAATGGAAAGGTCGTTTGAGGCCCTGCTGTCCGCCCGAGAAGCCAGGGTGCTGGGGCATCCTCTGGGCCTGCGCAGGGTGAGAGGGATACAGCCCACCTGTGGAAGGTGGCAGTCCAGGCCTCAAGGGGACCATCCCACCATGGTTCATCCCTGGGGGCCCACGGGGCCCAGAATGAGACAGGAACTGGTTGCTGTAAGGGGATGCTCCACCCATCTGACCGGGGGAAGAGGGAAATAAAACAGGAGGCGTAAAAACAACGCCTGCTGGTTCTTTTCCGCAGACTGGTCGGCTTGTAGAGCACAGGGAGGGAAAGTTACTGATAAACTAATGACGCCAAGTTACAAGGAGGTCAAGAAAATGTTTTGATAACTTCTACCAACAAGAAGTCCGTTATTGGGACATCTGCAATCATGGACTGTCTGGTTGCTAGGAGATGATGTTAAGGCAAGACATAATCTGGAAAACAAATCAAGAGCCAATAAAAATACATTTCTGTGAGAAAAAAACTTCAGCAAAACCAGGGTTTCTGCAGAGTTCAGCTGGCCAAGTTTATGATCTTGAACTTGCATTTAAAACCTACATAAGTTCTGGAAAATGACTTTAGTTAACTGAATAACTTTCCTACTCTGCAACTTAAAGTTGCCTGAGACAGCTAAGCATAAGTTGGCAATTCATCTTTACCAACAGCATGTGAGTCAATTGACACTTAAAGCTGCAGTGTGTAACTTATGAAAATATGTTATATATTTGTTTAAACTGTCACTATGAGACAGATGATCTGGAAAAAAAAACAAGCTCCTGCCTTCTCCCCGTCGTCCTACTGCCATCTGCAGAAATACTTCACTTGGTCAGAAACAACCAATCAGAGCCAGGGGAGGGTCTTAGCGCTGTGAATCACCCTAGTTAGCCTTTTGAGTTAACTAGCTGTTTGGTGTACGACAACAACCAGCTATTTGGTGTCACACCCCAAAATCTGAATATCAAAATATTCAGATTTTCTGAAACACTCGATGTTGGGTTTTCATTATCTGTAAGCTTTAATCAACTTGAAACCACTCCAGGGGTTACAACATTTTATATATTTTTCCTTTTTTTATAATTGCAAAAAACTGATTTTTTTATATTTTCATCTGCTAAACAAACAAACTCAACTCACAATATTTTAAGGAAATAAGCAAAGAAATCGGATTTCAGTAGATTAGGAATGCATACATTATTGTAGAGTTTAACCCAAAAAAATAGGTCTTGCAGGTTTTCCATATTAAAAGAAAAACAATTTTTTTTGATTTTCTAGATTTATTTTTGTCTGTTCAGCAACAAGAACAAGAGGTGGCCCCAATTTTGCAAAGATTATGAAATGGGCATGCCAAAGTCTGCATTTTAGTAAAAGCCAAGGGATGTTTTTGGTCCCCTCTACTAATAAATAATATTAAACTCAAAATAAAAACCTGGATAAATTGATTAAATAGATTGTTGTTTTCAAACCATTTTCAAGTAATGTAATAAACTTTAAATTCTATGAACCTTTGACACTGAAACTAGAAGGCATTTCAAATAGCCAAAACTAAATAAACAAAAAAACAGAAACCACAAATAAATGAATTCCGAAGTCTCTGTAAAGAGAATTGTTGTTCAATTAATGTGGCATAAGGGAAAAGGTCAAATTTAGGCTATTCTTGAATTGTGATCAAGGATCGCCCAAAATGGTTCAGAGTAGAGGTGTGCCGATCGATCGGCCACCGATCATAATCAGCCGATTTCCGTGAAAAAGTGCATCATCGGTGATCATTGGCTCTTGTTGCCGATACCGATCACCTGCATCTCATTTGTCAGCCTGTCTGTCCAGCTGGTCTCCTCTTTCCTTCACACTGCGCAAACGCGCAGCAACAAATCCTAGGCGATGTGGAACTATAACGCACTGAGTGATTGGGGACGTTTGCGTGTG
This sequence comes from Poecilia picta, assembly GCA_033032245.1. NCBI lineage: Eukaryota > Metazoa > Chordata > Actinopteri > Cyprinodontiformes > Poeciliidae > Poecilia > Poecilia picta. The sequence continues at coordinate 28,155,759 of CM065364.1, read as the reverse complement.
GCGGCGGAAAATTGAAGCAGGTCAAAATGCATCAACACAACGAAGCTAATAGACATAAAAACAATGTCTTGACAGAGTTTGGCTACATCGAGGCTCACTGCAGTAAAAGACATATGGAGGATCAGATCGCAGGTAAAGCAGCGCTACAAACACTCACCCGGATTAGCATGACGGTCAGAAAGCTAAACAAATAACCTGGTAAATTATTTAAGTCTTTGAGCTGCGATGCAAGACGCTGGTTCTACTCTTGCTGTTGAACCGCTGCTCCGCTACAGGTAGTAATATTTGACAGACAGAGCCGCTTCTGCTCCACCTGGTAGTGACTCTCACACCGAACCTCTGCTTAAAGCTGTAGCATCCAACTTAAAAAATACATTTTACATAAGTATTAAAACTTCCTCTGTCCTAACATGAGACAGATAATCTCTACAAAAAATAATCCATCTCCTCCCTGTTCTGCATAATTACTCTGCTCAGCCATAAACAGCCAATCAGAACTAGCAGTAATCAGCTAGCCACCATGCTATCAGGAAGTTTTCATTCAGTAACTCAGGATTGTTTATTGTAATGGATCCTGTTTTTGCCTTTGAATGTTAAGATTTATACTTGAATTTTTTGGCAATGTTGAGAGGTTTTATTTTGGCTCTTTGCATTATTTAGCCTCTTCAGAGCCTTCATGTTATCAGTCTGTTAAAGATAGCAGTACAATTTGCACAATGCCCGTTTTGTTTTTAAAGTTATTAAAACAAGTTTTTTGTCTAAATTAAGGTGAATTCATCTTAATTTAGGTTACATAATGTAGTGCTTATGATTAAAAATATAATTATGTGATCAGTATCGGTGATTGGCTGTTATGGGTGATCGGAATCGGCAAGAAAAAACCTGATCGGCACATCTCTAATTCAGAGGGCCGCAATTTGGACACCAAAGCAGTCCTAGTTCTTGATATTGCAGACACTAATATTGACATTTGTGAATAGATCCAACTTTTCATTGATTAAGTGAATTTGTAACTAAATACTTGATCGGCAAACATGGACAAAACAAAAAAAAAGCAAACATTAAATTCTAGGACCAGAATTGCCTTGCAACCACAGATTGAGCTCTTTCTGCATCTCAGCCAGATGTTGGGAGTTTTCAGCAGCTTTTTCAGCCAGAGGGAGAGATCTGGCAAAGAATCTGCTGGAACGTGGATTACCCCATCCACGGAGTGAATCTTCCTGAGACATGTGTGGAGGGGTGTTTTTAATAACTAATACATACATTTAAATGTCTTCACTCTGCTTACATTTCATTTCAGCAGTAGCAGCTCACAGCCCTGGTGATTCAGTCTGTTCAGCTTCGACAGTGACTCATAGAGTTTAAGTTTGAATGGCAAGCCAGTATCTAATTATGCAACGTCTCTGCTGGTAATCAGAAGCATGTGTCCTGGACTTGATGTGAGCATGAAGCAGAAAAACAGCTTCTGATTTCCAGCCCTGCAGCTAAAACGTTCCAACTAAAGAGCAGAGTCAGAACCAAGATGTTAGGAAACTTTCACCACCAACATCTTGGCTTGTGTGTGCGGAGCTCTTAGAAACTGTTTTTTGTTCCAAGAAGCATGTGTGTGTTTTTTCTTTCTCTGAGACGTTTACCTGACCGTAGCTCAGCTCCTGGTTCTGTTTCTCCTGTATTGCTGCGACCGTTGCCGTGGCGGTGGCGGTAGCTGTGGCGGCAGCCGCAGCGACGGCGGCAGCTGCAGCCTGAGTGAAGTCGGAGGGGGCGCGGACGCCCAGGCCTGCACCTCCGCCGTTGCCGGAGTAACTGTGGCGAGAGGGGAAAGACGCGGAGATGAGTGGGCCGCGGTCTGAGTCAGCTGAGTGAATGAGTGTGTGAGGTGTCGTCACGGCGGTGGGTGACAGCGGCCACGCTGGCATATGTTGGTGTGGAACCCCGCCACAGCAGAACAACAGCTCATGACAAGCAGCATGAAAGCATTACAGGCTGCACGAACCTGCTTAAATCGCCCACTTAATCTGAGGGATGAAGTAAAACAGATGCCACAGCCCAGCTGCAGAGTTTGCTCACCTTTAAAGCTGCAGTTTGCACTTTTCACATTTTCTTTTTGCATATTTGTTTAAACTGTCTCTATGTTGTGACACCAAAGTATGAGATAGATAGTGAACAAAAAAAATCTGCCTTCTTCCAGTGCTAACTAAAACAACCAATCAAACCCAGAACAGTCTTAGCGCCGTCAATCACCCTCTATTTCGAGCTTCTCATACCCACTTTCTCTTTGCTATGCTACAGCTAGCAGAGTCTGTCCAATGATGATGGATAAGCAGTTTTCCTGTTCCAGTTTTTCTCTATGTGCTAATTCTCCACGATTAGCACATAGAGCAGCGAGTACATTAGGATGATTGACAACGCCAAGACCCTCCTTCTGGCTCTGACAGTTTGTTCTTGGTCAGAGCTGCGCATTTATTCAGATAGCTTTAGTAAATCAGGAGGAGATACATTTTTTCACAGATAATCTTTCAGTGGTTTCCATCAACCACTTCTAAAGTGATGCTTCAAAATGCATATAAAAATGTCCATGAAAACACAGCTACTGAGCAGGATGCCAAGGTAAAAAAAAAAAAAAAAAAAAAAAAAAAAAAAAAAAAAAATCAGATTGAGATTTTCGATGTAATTTAAGCTGGTTAGGGTTTGGACGATGTAGAAAGACTGTGCGCAGAGGAAAGGTCAAAAATCAAACTAAGTATAATTCAACTATGGATAACGCTAAGATATTTTGCAGTAGCTCAAAGTAGAACACTTCAGCCAGAAGGCTCTACTATTGGGAAACCACAGAGAAACCACACTGGACATGCGATTTGTTTCCCCGCAGAATAAATGTCCTCAAACCTACATTCAGTCTGAGAATATGCTAATATAATGCAAGAAAAATATATACATTTCAATGATGTTTTGCTCATTTTTATGAGGGGTTGCAACAAATTTGCCTGTATCTTTAAAAATCTCCATTTTGTCATGAAAACACAGAAGAAACTGGAACTCAGAAGACAGTCGGCTAGAAGAGGATCAAAGAAAGAAAAGAAAAAAAATCAAAGGATAACTGACAACAACACCGAGAAGCTCCATGAAAGAGCTTTCAGACGATATTAACGCCTGCTCTGTGTTGTTCTCCTCCAGGGACGAGGGAACAAAGCAGTGCAACTTGTTATTAAAGATGTGTTTAAAAATAAAGGTTGACAAAAAGGCAGCAGCTAATCTTATAAGAAATCGTTTTAAAAGAAGCTTGTTATTCTGAAACACGGTTTAAAAAAAAAAAAAAAAAAAAAAAAAAAAAAAAAAAAAAAATCAGAGCTGGAGGTTTATATCTTTATGAGCTTCAGAGAAATGCCGTTAAACACAACTTAAAGCTTTCAGACATGCAAAACAGCAACACGTATCAACAGATCATTTATGATTCATCTGTGGAAATAAGAAGCGGTTTTAAACTGTACGAGTGCGGCCATGTGACAACCACCAACTGCAATATATTTGAATGAATTTTACGTAATGGCCCAAAAGAAAGTAAGGCATAATTGTGGAATGGAAGAATATAGATTTTTGATTTAAAAAAAAAAATAAAAATCTGTAAAGTTTGGCATGCATTTATGTTTAGAGCCCTTTAATAAAGGAATAGAGCAGAAAGATCAAGTTGCAAGAAGAAATCTGGTCAAAAAAATCTTCATGAGTACTACAGCTTTCTGAATTTTATGTGTAAAATGAAAAGCTAAATAATGCCCCACTTTATGGCTATGTGTGACAAAAAGTCTCCCCAAATACATCACAGACTGGTTGTCATGGAACAAAATGTGACAACGAGGCAAAAAGAGTTTAAGTGCTTTTGTAAGGCAGTATATAAAAAGTTACATAGGCATGAAAACTCAAAATGTTTTCCCATCATTGTAAGGTAATAACTAGCAAATAAATGTATTCAACTTTATATTGGATGTTACTAATACAACAGTACAGAATCTACATACTGTTAATGATTTTCAAATGAATAAAGTTGCATTAAATTTTTCAATATAAGCCCTTTCGGATAACGTCAGATAATTTATTAATCTCTTAAAACAACAGCATGAAGTCGAGGTTTTCAAACATCCTTCATACATTCTTATAAAATGCTGAAAGAGTCACAACTCCCCTGTCATATTTACTACTTGACACTTAATAGTCAGTCAACAAAGTGAAGCCTCTTGTTTTCCAGAAGAAAGTGGCTTACCTTCCTCCATAAGCTGAAGCCGGGTTGTAGGCGGTGCTGGGTCGTCCGTACATGACCGGCTGGCCGTAGCCTTTAGACACGCCGTCCCCGTACGACTGCTGGCCCATGAACTGGGAGCCCATGCTGCCGCCCATCCCTGGGCTGCCAACTGGCATTATGTGACCACCAGAACTCTCACCGGGGCCCATGGGTGATCCAAATACCTGCAGGTGAAATGGAGGAGGGCATTATGACCCTGGAGATCTGAGGGTGTGGATTTCAAAGAGGTGAAAAAGTTCAAAAGTAAGTGATTGACAAGATGTTCACAAAGAGAGCGTCCACCCTGAGGTTACAGTTACCCTTTAAAGTAAACCTGACATTAAGTAAAGGTCATTTAAAAAAACTTTACTTATTAAAAAGAGTAAAATTCAGGGTTCCTGTATGATTTTAATGTCAGAATTTACAAAGGTATATTTTCAAGTTCTCAGTCCCTTACCTTCCTTTTAAAATCTAAAATCCTAATGTCCTCTATACAGGAAGTGTATACAGAAAGTCATCCCAACATGGCTCCTCTATTAAACCTTTAACGGTTTTTACCAGCGTTGTATTGAGATGTAGCTTAGCAAATGCACAGTTCCATCAAATGTTTGCCAATTTCTGCTGGCTAGTCTGAAGGAGCTGAGTGGAGGAGTTGCAGAAGCTCATTAGCTTGGAAACAGCAGCTCTGAGGAGGAGCTTCGTCCTCGAAGGCGGTGCTAGGGCCATCCAGGAGTTTTGCACAACTGAATCGTTGCCATGGAGATTAAAGGATTTCCCAAACATGCATTAAAGAATCTAAGTAACATTCCAGGTATGTTTTTGATGATTTAATAACGTTATTGCATGATGTAAAGCTAAAAAAAAAGTTGATGTCTACATAATACTGCCCCTTTAATGAGAGTAATAGTTTAATTTCCACATCTTGACTCTCCATGGTTTATTGCATTAAGATATTTCCAGTCATGAAAAGTGTGGACATTTGAGGTGTGAAAGCTAAAGTAGCGACACTTTTCCTATGTTAGAAAGTTGTTTAAAATTTAAAGTAACGCATAGATTATTTTAAGAATTTGTGTAAATATTGTGCTATATTTACTCAAGGTTATCACACTTCATAAATGTCAAATAAATCTGTCCAGTGTGCTGGACATCTATTGACCTGTAGACTTCCAGCTTAGAAATCCACTAGAAATGTGTCACTGAGGAAATTTTTTAAACCAAAGCAGGTAGACAAAAAAGATCTGTTAAAGAATCAAATTAGCAAAGAATTCTCCACACAAATTCCTCAAGTACCGTCCTGAGACATACTGGTCACTTTAGTTTTAAATATTGACTAGAAAACGCACTAAATAAAGCGTGTATTAGTGAACACAAGAGGAGAACAATGTCCCGGGTAGTGAGTCATGTGTTACCTGGCTGTGTGTGGGATTGGTCACGCCCCACACCGTGGTTACTACAGAGAGAGATCTTGCGTGTTGATTGGTGCCTGGTTGCCAGGAGACTGGCTCATTTAGGAAGGGGCCGTCAGTGCTGCAGAGGGATAAGAAGGGATGGTTCAGGAGAGGCAGAAAGAGAGAGAGAATTCATCCAGATAGCAGTAAACACAATAAGAGCATCACAGACGGCGTTCCATGGTTTCCTCCTGAAAACAAGGAGGCTTTAACTCTTTCTTAGAGTTCATTTGCTGTTCTAGCACAGAGAAACTCAGCTGAGTGTAAAGGTCACAAACAAATGTTCGCTTTGGGGAGCTAAAGATTAACCTGAGCACGGTTTATTCATCTGACAGTTGAGGTTAGCCTCAGTTTCCTCCTTCTGAACCATTTCCTCTACAGGAAGCTACCGCAGCAGCATGGCTGTCACACCACATCACTTGCAGGTCTCACTGTCTGTAATGCCTAATGTTGGCAAGAAAACTGAAAAATAGGGCGATGTGTGAATACAAACACATCTGCTTTAAATTTTCTTTTAAATTAATCAGCAACAGGAGCAAAATCCATTGCTTTGTTACCATTAGCATAGAAATGCAAACTTTAAAATATTTTTTTTTACTGCAGCATTTTACTGCATTTTTTTTTACTGAATTTAAGTTGCTAGATACTGAAAATTTGTATTCTCGTGTAGAATTGTGAATGACATTATTTATTTCATTTATCTAGTATATATTTATTATATCTATTATTATAATTTCCCGATCAGTCTCCTCCTAGTGGTCTAAGCTGACATGCGAGTTGAATTATTCGTTTAAGATCGAACCTTGTGCAGATCCATCATCAAGTGGCATTGTTGCTTGAATGAGACAGTCACAACACATCATCTACCTGGGCTTAATGTCAGTACTGTGTGTGCATGTGTGTACCTTTGTGGAGTGGGAGGCAGGGAGGGTTTCATGGAGTTAAGGGGGTTCATCGGATGAATGGTGGGATCATTAGAGAGCCCCCACTGTCCTCATGCAGCAGCCCTGGGAGAAGGGGAAAAAAACAAAACGCGCACATAAACAGACAAACCCTCACAGCTCATTTGCTGCACGGCAACCATTTATCATCACTAAAGCCCACACTGTGTGCACAAAAGACATAGCGACCTCCCACTCTGTGCCACTCACTTTAATCTGTGTGTGTGTGGACTGCGCACTTCAAAAACGTTAGCCTATCACTGTCTGCTGCAGCTCTGATACCTCTGGAAGCGGGAGGGGGGGGGAAGGGAGGTGTGAGCTAAATTTAGCTTGCTGATTTCAAAAGGAATTCAAGAGAACAGAGATGAGACGAGGCGAGCTCATCTCTCGCCTCACCGACGTACAAGCAGTGACTCGGGAGCGTGCGCTGCTCTCTCTCGCCGCTGACTAGAGACATGTTCTGGACCTTCTTTACGTTAATAAAAGTTCAAAGTCTTCCTGCGTCATTCCCAGGAACACCCAGGACACACAAAACCACCAACTGTTGATCAATAGGTAGCTGATTAGTCACCTGTTTAAAGTGTTTTCACTAAATTCACATCATTTCTCTGTTTGAACTTGATGAAACGGATTTTAGTTAAATGTCTGGAAGGATGCTTCGGATCCTGAAGTGGATTTAAAGTAGACACAAGGGAATAAAAAGGATATATACAGTATATATGATTGACAATCAAGCAGAAAACATTTGCTCTATCTAGTAAACTGATCATCTTCATATTTTCTGACTCTGACAAAACAAGAAGTTTCATACTATAAATCTTCACTATATCCCCAGTGACCTAATCAATGGCTCTGGTTTACACAAGTCAAAAAAAACAGAAATATGCAAGAAAAGATGGGTGATATTATGGAGGCCATTATTGCTGGAGTCTTTAGAATATGAACTTTCTGATAGATGTTTCATTTGCAAACTTTATGATGTAGAGCGTTTTTGTGGTAGTTTATGATTTCAGCATTTTGCGGCTTTTTATTCTCCTTTATGCAATTAAAAAAATTCATAAATACATTTTGGGGGAATTTTTTGCCTAAATGTGAAGTCATAAATCACAACTTGATGCAATAGATAGAATATATAATGCATCAGCTTAGTTCTAAGTTTAGCCCAAACAAGTTAAGAATGTGTTACTTTCTGTTCACTCCCTAAACTTCCTGAGAAAGATCTACATTTCCAGTTAACCCTGGGAAAGATTTGCGAAGCAATGACGCGACTGTTTGGTGTTGTGGAGATGTCGGCTCACTTTTGGTTGATGCCCTTTTGGTGTTGCTGGCTGTGAGACAGCAGTAACTTTGAGTATGGTGCTGGACCATGCGAAGGGTGATTGTGTTGTGGGTGTCGCTCTCCATAATTGTTGGTCACTTGCTTGATTACCTGACTTGTGGAGCAACATTTTGTGGTAGTGGACCACTTGTTGCTGTAACCTTTTGTGTTGGGTAACACCAGTTCAGATCTGGTTGGATTACTGGTTATTGCTCTAGCGAGTGGTAACTGGGTGAATTCATTTGGATTTGGCTGTGAACCTGTGGTAGGTCACTTGTGTGTCAAGTCTGTGTTTGTAAGTGGGTTCTTTCCTCGTAGGGTACCTTGAAAGTATTGAAGCAGTAAGGATGTCCTGTTGCCTGCTCGACCATTCTTTGCTACTCTTCCTAACCAGTGAGACACGGAGGCTGATGTGACGGCGGTGGTCCTCCTGAACACTAAAATCTTCGGTAATGTACTACCAGCCCAAACATTTTTAAAGGTTCCCCTTTGGGGCCCTTTTCTTAAGGGTGGGGGTGTTACGGCCCTGGGCCTTGTAGGCTGGGCTGCAGGAGGTGTTGTCTGTCTTTGTGGTCCTCCCCTCTACAGATGCTGCTGATCAGGTTGATTGGAGCCCAGAGTATTTGAACCTGGCTGTCTCAGTCTTCTGGGTCGCCTTTGGCGTCCACTCTGCCGCTAGACGCTTGTGGTGTTGGTTGCCAGGCCTCAGCTCCCCTCCTTTTTGCACATTTGCGTTCGTCTTTGTTTTTGCACTTCAACACTTCCATATGCACTCATACAACACATCCTGATATCCACAATCCATTGTTGTTTTTGTTCATATTCATTTTTCTGCACTTTAACCCCTGCATGGCCTCCTGTTTTTGTTATGACCTTGAGCCAGTCATAACACACATTTTGACAAAAAAAAAAGGAAGTAAAAAACAGATCTATCTTTAAACCCAAAGTGAATCATGCCAACAATGCTAATGATTCCCAACTCAAAAAATTCAGTCCAAGTACTAACACAAAAGACCTGAGATCATCAAAAGTCGAGTAGAATCAGGACTTTTGCGTCATCCATTGATTCATTATTATATCAAAGCCTTATGAATAGCAATCAAACGCAGTTGCCAAGTGCCTTAAGACTCCTTAGCAATCCCAATTCCAAAGTATTTGTCTGACATTGTGACAGAAGTGGCCTAGTCGGGCAAATTGTATACTGTGCCCACTTCACTTTATAGTTTTTCATTTTTTATAAGATCCTGGTTCTGTTCAGAATTCCTCAGTGTCTGAAGTGCTGTACAGCCATAACCAACTCAAAGATGCAACTACAAGTTCACACATCTAGACCCGATGATGATGCCGATATCTACATCCCTACTTATGGTCTTCATTTAGAGAGGAGAAAGATACACATAGAAAAATGTCTCATCTACAGCTCACAGAAAAAAGTTTCTCTTTAATCCCTGTTTTTCAAAAAGGTAGTAATTATTTTATAATAAAAAGTTTGAAAGTTACTGCAGCTGTACTATGTTTCCACTGGAGAAAACAATATGGACATCTAAAGGAATGATTAAGGTCTAAATTAGGTTTATATAAACCAGCTTATTAATAAAATATTATACCTGCATCTTCAGCTCCATATGTTCCCTCTTTTTCTTCATCCCTGCTCCATGCTGCTCCTCTGCCTTTACCTAACAAGTTCCTTCATCGGACGGTTCCCAAGTAGCATGCTAATTTCCCAAGATCAGAGCCCTGACATCCTCCAACCCCTCCCTGTTTTTTTTCACTGCCACTTTCCTTTTTGTACTTTTCAGATTTGGGTCAGACATCATGAATCTTGTGTAAAAAGACAGAGGGAGGGGTGCTACTCCTCAGATCACATGATCGCCACTCGCAAATTCCCTCCCATCGAGTACCTTGGAACTTCCATCACAGCTGAGCGGTGAAACCACACAAAGGGAGGGCGAGACGTGTGATGTTCAAAACGAGCGCATGAGGCGCAGACAGTACCTCTGGAGGACCCGTTGCGACACTCCTTTCTTTCTTTCTCTCTCTCTCTCTTTGCCTCCTTTGACCTCGGCGTCTTGACATTTTCTTTACCCTCGACTCTTCCTCTTCACGCTGCTCCTCGCTGTCGGATTCTCTTCTCGTACTTTCCCTCTCGGCTCTCAGATCTTGCCGTTGCACTGGCAGCTGAATCGCTCAATCAAACCCTCAAACTGCTATGCTGCTGCTGGTTTACAAGGACCACATACAGTCATATGTGCAACAGCAAACGAAGCAGTTAAAGTGCCTTTCAAAGGCACTTGTACCACTTAAAGGGTTCCGCGTTTCATTTTACGCTGCAACCACAAACGTCATCCTATATTTAAAATGAGATTTTATGTCTCGGTGCAAACCCGTGAAGTGGGAGGAAAATGACGCATTTAAAAAACACATTCCCAGATAAAATCTAAACCGATTACTATCAGATGTCACCTAATTAGTACGAAGGATCCACCTGTGTGTAATTTAACTTAACCAAGATTATGTAATAAAATACTAAGGTCTTACAAAACTTTGTTCAATCTATCACCCTAGAATGGAAAGAGCATGACACAACTACACGATTGTCAACTGAAGATTAATAGGCCAGGCGAGGAGAGCATTAATCAGAGCAGCAGGCAAGAGGCCCCACTCAGATGGGTTAATGTTTCAACAGTATTACGATTAATTCATGGATAATGGGGCTGCACCCAACGATTATTTTACTTATTGATTATTCTGACAATCGATTAATCGGATAAAACAATTGGCACTCTGCAGATTTTTCATTTAAATCTTATTTATGCAACATTGGAAATGCATTACAAGATGCAAATAAACAAATAATTCAAATCCTCTTTTGTAAGAAAATAAACATTCCATTGACTACAATGTAATAACAGTACTCGTGTGCGATACTGGATATTTTGGTATCAATTTGATACCAAGTAAATACAGCACCAGTATTGCTGATACCGATTTTGATACATTTTATTCAGGTTTGATACATCACACTTTTGACAAAGTTTTTCTGTATTTTTTTTGTTTAAACCTAGAACAGAAGTCAGACAAAGTTTATAGGTGTCTGCAAAATACTTTAACAAAATATTAACATAATACATACAAAAATAGAAAAACAATATTATGAGTGCCTCTTTTCCTGCATAAACAATTCCAAAAAATATAATTTCAGAACAGAATCTTTTTGAGGCAGGGACGAAAAACTACAATTCCAAAAATAAAAATTCAAGAGAGAACCTGAAACTAAGGTATTGATCTTACCATGCTAGTATCGATCCGACACTGATACCAACTTATCAATATTACTGATATGTTGCGGTGATCTGCCCACCTCTAAATAAAAACATTTTGTGAACGCTTTGTTTGTTGCAAAGGATGCATCAGAAGCATTTTTTTAACCTGCAAACATCTAAATGTGAATGGCTCAGATATTTCTGCTTGACTTATCAAAACAGTGTACAACTGATTACTTTAATTAATAACTGAATATCAAAAGGTCCTTGATAGGAGATTTAATTATACACAATTTAAACCAGGTGAAGCTGATTATCTTTATGCAACATTGGAAATGCATTACAAGATGCAAATAAAAACTTGATGAATGAAAAATTTACACATTTTTGGGTTTAATTATGGCTCTGATCATATTGTTCTGTCAGCAAATGTATTTTTCGAGCCGGTGTACTCCAGTTAGCAATTAATCAATCACTAAATGAGTTAATGATTATTTTAATAATTGAGTCATAATAATTTAATAATTTAAAAAGCTTTGCGTCTTTTTGTGTGCTGTAAAGTTTAAACTTCTGAATTGAACTGAAATCAAAAGTGTTCAAGTTGAAGTAAAGACATGAGTCATTGGTGTGAAAGTCCAAGTCAAGTCCAAAGTCTTATGATATTCTCAAATAAGCGGTATGATGGGAAACCTCCCATGGAAATAGCAAAATTTCATCCATTCAAGTGATGTTTTGTTGCAGTCTTACACTTGCAAAAGTCAGCTTAAATTTAAAAAAAAAAAAAAAAAAAAAAAAATGTTGCCGACTGCATTACTGTGACAAATCTGCCTAACAGTTATTTTTACATTGTTATTTATACTTTGACAGATTTCCCAATTCCAGGAAAGGTGAACAAAAATGCTTAAGTTTCCACACCTGAAATACAGTAGCATAGCATTCCTTTATGTATGCTTGATAATTTCTAGCAAAAAGAATGCTAAACAAAAGACTTCCAACATCAAAGCTCAGCCCTTTCTCCTCGACTCAACATCAATACAGCATAGGGCGAAGGATCCGTTTGATCTCCTTAGGAGATTTTTTACTGAATTTGAACCTGGTGGAGCTAAAACTTTGTCACTTGAGGAATTCTGTGTAGAACACATTTACAGACAAAGGTTGTTTTTTTTTATCATCAGGGGAAATGTAAACATTTTTACTGCTCTGAGTATGTTGTTCTTTCAGAAAATTGAAATTTTTTTGAGTTTGTATACACCAGTAAACAACTAAATTAGTTAATGATTATTTCAATTGTCGATTCATCGCAGTTAATACGATTAATCGTTTAAGCCCTAAAATTACTCATGGGATATATAAGAAATTCTCCTGCTCAGACGTTAATACACGGATTTGGTGAATAATACAAACACACAACTATACAACTGTCTTTCTTTTGAAATGTTACTTGAACTACACCTTTCCTTCTGTCACTCTGTATTAGAGCTGCATAGGACATAAAAATACTTCTGGCATCAATTTGAGAGTTAGTATATTAACACTTTCCTTTCCAGGTCCAGATTCCTGTTTTCCACATTTCTGATGGTCTTTCCCAGCAGTTTATGAGGATGCATTAAAAGGGGAGTATGGATTTTTGTCAAAACTGACCCAAAGTAACAGAGGCTGGCCTCGTGCCAAGTCAACATGTTTTTGTGCCCATGATACGTCCAGGAAGCCATGGCCAGAGAGGAAAAACAGGCAGTGGCTCTCTCACCTCAGAGACACACTCAGACTCAAAAACAACAAGTCATGCTTGTTCAAATAACAGCTCCAAACCATCTTGTGTCAAATAAAAGTCATTTCTGTGTCCCACTGGCTGGAGAATCAAATTCAGACCACAACCTGGTACCTTATGTACTGGTACCATAAATATGACGCCACCACCTTGCCTCACAGTGTGGATGGTGTGTTTGTGGTGATGTGCAGCGTTTGTTATCCCCCAAACATAGCGTCTTATCTGATGATCCAAAAGCTCCATTTTGGTCTCATGAGAGCAAAGAACTTTCTTCCACATGACCGTGGAGGCATGTTGTCTTCGTGCTGTCATGATAACCAGGATTTATTGATTAACCAATTAATGGATCTTTCAGACACAGGCTTTTCTATATTAAAATTACTTGAGACACTCGCTGCTCTCAGGTGAGATGGTCATCACCAATTGCCTGGACGTCTGTCTAATTAGGTCATCACTTCAAAGGGGGGTGGATATTATGTTACATATTTTTACTTGTCATATTTTGTAGAAAACTATTTTCACTTTGACATTAAAGAGGTTTTTGTAATTTTTTGTCACATAAAGAAAAATGTTGATCATGGTTGATTTGTAAAAGGAATAAAAGGGTAAAACATCCAAGGGGATGAATACTTTTACAGTATAAATACTACAAATATAAATACTTGTTTTCCTGTGTTGCTGTGCATTAAATCATGGAAAACGCATTACAACATGAAGTTCTCCTTTAATGTGATGTGTATCCATGCACATGAATAAAAATATTTAGTTCAGTTGAAGTATCCAGTTCCAACAAAATACTTATCTGTTGTAAATGTAAAAAATAAATTACTTAAATTCAGTTGTATGCCACTAAGGCAGTGGTTCTTAACCTGGGTTCGATCGAACCCCAGGGGTTCAGCGGAGCCTCTGGCACAGAGGTAAAGACACACTTGTGTGAAGTCTGATGCTTAGCTAATCAGAGGATCACGTTACATTGCTTAGCCAATCAGAGGATCACGTTACATTGCTTAGCCAATCAGAGCTGCGGAGGAGCTCTGATTGGAGGAGCTCCACTCTGCAGGGATTTGAACTTTTGTCTTTCATTACTTCAGCAAAGCTCACAGTTTTTACCAATTCTATAGTCTAAATCTGCTCCTTAGTCGCATCTTTTTGGGGTCACTACTGCCTCGAGTGGCGTGGGGTGGCAACACAACTAATTACATTACTAAATCAGAACACCGCAAAGTATGGGGGCGTGGGGGGTCAGTGAATGAGCATAAGCAACTGGGGGCTTCGGTACCTCAAAAAAGGTTAAGAACCACTGCACTAAGGGTATTAATTATGCATTTACAACCAAAAATGACCTCAACAACGAAATCAGTACAACAAACACAAGGCTTCATCTGTGGACTGTTAAGAGTTAGCTAGCTTCATGTTTGTTGTCAGCATTGAAATGACTCAAGCTAACTAACCATGTGGAAAATGATGCCACCACCAGATTAGTGGCAGCATCATGGTGTGGGGATGCTTCTCTCCAGCAGGGACAATCGAGTCTAAAAAGTAAGGAAAAGTAGTCATTGTGGAAGAAAATATGTCAATAGCTGAAGAAGACTAGAGATTGGGCAAAATTGATGTCTGCATGCACCAGCTGGCAAATCTGACTATGTGTGGGTCAATTTGCAAAAGAATAGTTCAAGTAAAAATTGAGTTCTTGTGAATGTGAAAACAAGTAGAAACACCCACCAAAGATTTGTCACTGTCATTGCAGCAAAAAGTGTTTTTTTTTTTTGTTTGTGTGTTGCTTCACAGATTGAATCAGGAGGATGAATACATGTCCACTCCACACTTTTCAGACATTTATTTGTATTCAGAATCATACGCTGGCTTATGCAAAACCTATCCAAACAAAGCATGAGATTGTAATGTGGCAAAATGTGAGAAAGTTCAAAGGACGCAAATACTTTTGCAAGGAACATTGTTATATAAATGCACCACAGTAAAGGTCAGCCAACAAATGAAACACAGCACTGATTTTTTCCCTCCAAATATCTCTTCTCTCAACTCTCTCTCTCTCTATTATATATTATATACTATATATATATATATATATATATAAAATAGACATTGTCTCCCGTTTACAGCGTGTTTTGTTTTCTCTGCAGCTGCCTTCTCCCAAAATAACCCAATCATTCCACAGCAGGTCATTTTCCCCCCCAAACTGGTTTAATGATCTTATACGGCTGCAATATTAATGTGACACATATTACTGCTCATCATCTCGGCGCCAGACGTTTTCAATAAGCTGCATCTCTTTCTGCAAACATGAACACCCCGATTTGTAAACGCATCTTGAAGAGTGTCACAGGAAAACATGCAGCAGAGCAGAACAAAGCATTCAGCACAGAGTGGATGAGACCAGCCTCTCCGTCTGTGTCCGCGTGTTGCCCTCCGTCACTAAAACAGAGAATAGCAGCTGTTTTGTTTCCACCTTACCTTATCGGGCTGCTCGGGGATAAAGAGCAGGTGATGAAGCTCCGCCGTTTAAAAAATAAAAAATAAAAAAAAAATAAAAACCCCAAGCACAAACGTGAAGAATTAGGCGCAGGTAGTCCCGTTTTGAAGGAAATAGAAGAAGCCGCTGCGCTGGCAGCCTCTCGTCGTTTAAAGTTTGGGTTATGTGTCGCTGTGTTAGGTGCCAGCAGAGGACTGGAATAGCGGAGCTGTGTGTGGAGGAGCTTTAACACGCTGCTGGCTGAGCCGCTGGCTGCCACCCTGAGCTAACTGAGAGCTACTTCACTCACACCGTTAACTTTGTGGAACACCGTGGAAACGCTCCTTTGTGCGGCGTCACTGAGCGCGAGCGACATTGTAACGAACGCTAGCTAACCGAACAGCTTAGCTCGCCGCCCCGGAGCTTAGCGTGGGTATGATTCAGCTGGCAGACAATGAAGCTGCTTTATAGTATACAGTTATGTTAGCTTAGCTAAACGGAGATAAAGCTAGTGGTGCGTTCAATGACCTTTGAGAACTCGTATTTTTGTCAACTGACAATATAAGTATTAAAACACAAGGATACAGTTGCATCTCTGTGTTAATGCATTTCAGTAATTCTATTGAATAAGTGAAAATCATATGTAGGTATATTATGGTGATTTTGAAGATAATTAAACATGAAAATTATTTCTCACAAATTAAAATATTGCGTCCAGGGGTGCCCAAAGTCAGTCCTGAAGGCCTGGCATCCTGCATGTTTTAGTTCTTTCCCTGGTATATCACACCTGGATCCAATGATGGCTCATTAGAGGCCTAAGAAGAACATTGACATGCTGAACAGGTTGTTACTTCCACCAGGGAGAGAACTAAACCATGCAGGACGCTGGGCCTCCAGGACCCACTTTGGACACCCCTGCATTAGACCAAAAAAAGAGATTTTGGGGGGCTTCTTAACAGTTTATGTACTGTACACTTTTCATTAAGTATTACTTGACCCGGGCTCCTTTTGCATAAATTACTACACCAGACAATGTTAACAATAATAATATCACATTTTATTTGCATAGCGCTTTTCTTTTCATAGACACTTTATGAGAATCACGTAAAACTGCAAACAGAACACTGTACATCAAACAAAATCATAAAAGTAGAACACACCTCGTTAAAAAAAAAGTCTAAATTTAAAAACTCTTCTGAAAAGTTGTGTTTTTAGATGTGATGAATAATCAGTCCGTGTCTGCTGGGGTATCTGGAAGCCCATGTTCCTCTCAGCTCAGCAGTATTGACTCTCATCTTCCTCTGGAAGCTCTTGTAATAATTCCTTACTCCTTCAACTGCTTGTTTGAAAAGCAGCCGATGCACCTGCGTATTTACGAACTGTTTGTATAAAGTCAACTTTTTTCTTCTTCTACTCCGAGCCATACTTTCAGGTGTGGGAGGGGACGGGAGAGGGAGATGTCCGAGGGTCGTTTAAACGCAGCATTATCTCTTCGTGTCGCAGTCAGGTTACAGAGAGAAGGCGATGCTGCTTCAGGACCGATGTGACCGCTGTAGCTCAGCGGAACAAATGCTGCTGGTTTCTTTAAACTGCACTCTCTACGTTTAGAGAGTGCAGCTACCATCGCGATATTTAAACAATTTTTTAAATATGTTTTACATATATACAAAAAAAGCAAGAATAATCCAGAGCTGTAATCCTAATTGTCCCACACAGGCTTTTTGCAGTTAGTTCTTGCTTTCGCAGGTCATAACCTGCCTTTCCTCATTGCTCAATAGCCCTCAATAATATATTCATGAGCTCACAGGGCTAATGTCTCCCACAGAGAAAAGGATGTTTCCCCTCCCTCCTCCTGAAGCCTACTGAGTGAATGACTGCAGATTACAGCAGATCATTTTCGAGAAAAAGCAAAAGAAAAAAATCGGAAGAGGAGGAGGAGCATGACGTCACCTGCAGATGATCCCCATGTATGGGGGGGGGGGGGAGGAGTGGATGGCATGGATCCTGCAGCATGGCCCTGTGATTTCCCTTTACCTGCGACACACATGTGACAGAAGTGCACAGTCTGTGACAGGAGGCAGCGTCCCTTAAAGCCACCGTGGGCCCAATGGGAGAGGAGGCCGGGCCGGGCCGGGGCCAGAGACAGAGCCCGGTCCGGGACCGGGGCCGGGGCCAGAGACAGAGCCCGGGCCGGGGCCGGGGCCGGGGCCGGGGCCAGAGGAGCCGGGGCCCAGACCAGAGCCGGGGCCTGAGTTATTAGATTCGTCTGCGGTATCTTGCCACAGGGCAGTGCAGCGTGGTGAATAAACAGTCCAACCTGCCTGTGTTTTTCAGACCTCTGTTGCCCTGGAAACAGGTTACCGAGATTTCCCATTTCTTCATTTTTTTTTTTCTTCTTCTCTATCCATCTCTCCCCCTCCTCCCCACCACCACCTCTACACTCCACGCGCTGCAGCTGCCTCGCTGCTTCCTCCCCAACGACCTGCCGCATTCTACAACCGCGTACAATTCCAATCTGCTGCAGTGTTCTCACAACGTCACAGGACCAGAGGCGACACGGACACGCAGGAGCAGCGGCCGAGGAGCGCTGACCCCTTCGCTCACGGATCTGATCAGAGTCTGAGCGCCGGCCATCGCTGCTGCAGCAGCCTGACTTCCACAGGCAGAGAAAGGAGCAGGGAGGAAGGGAGGAGGGCTGGAGAGACAAAGAGGGAAAACAAAGCAGGTTCAGATTGGTTTCTGGTTTTGATGGTGGCGCAGATGCAAAATGCTCCTTTAAAATGAATCATGCAGATGGGTGTCAGCAGTGAGGTGAAAAGTATTTGCCTCCTGAGTGAATCGTTCTCCTTTTGGAGATGTCACCTCAGTCAAATGTTCAGACCATAAGTATATCAACCTGAGTGAAATCCAGATGGTTCTCAAATGATTGTTTTGGATATCAGTAACAAGACGACAACTTTCCAAACCAACCTGGTTGTATGTGGAAAAGTAATTAAACTTAACCTAAAAACTGCCGACAATACTCCAATTAAAATAACAGACACCGGGTTCGTTATTGTTCAAGTTCTCCCACTTAGACGTTTTTTTACATGCTTAAGGTCACACCACAGTTTAAATCTGGACTCAGACAAGGCCACTTGAGAAGTTTCTAGACAGTTATAGTCCATCAGTTATGGTCCTGAAGAAGCAAGTGTGATGGTCCAGTGTGATGCTCCTTCAGCCTGAAATCAGCTCCAGTCTGAAATCAAGATGTCAGAATTGATTTCACTGGACTTATTTCGAGCAATTCTAAACAGGCAATGAGATTCTTATAAACAGTGTCCGTCTTAATGAAGAGTACAGGACTCGAAGGCAAGCAACCAAACGCAGTTTAACAGATTTATTGAACAATTAAGTGCAATAGAGAGAAGATGGAGAGGTGTAGATCAGCGGCAGCAGGGAGGAACCAGGCCAGAGGAGGATCTGACAAATGGGTGAGCGGTTAGACAGAGGAGTAATGACGGGAATGATGGTGTAACCTGGTGAAGGCTTACAGTTTGAGGGTCCAGATGAGCAGAGGAGGGTACATGGGTTTCTCAGCGGTTGGTGCAGTGAGGGGGTCCCAGGTGGAGGTGGAGTTCCATCAGGTAACTGAGGGTGGACAGGCAGCAGCAGGGTGGTGGTCAATGGATTCCTATCCAGGGGCAAGGCCTAGCAAAGCAGCAAGGGTCAGGTAATCCAGACGGATCTGAATATCAGAGAGCGGTCAGAGCTGGTTGTAGGAGGAAGAAAGAGACGGGAGAGGCGCCAGGAACAAGTTAAACATCTTCTTCCAGGAAGCTGCTCCCATTTAAGGCCCTTGCTGATTGGTGATGATGAACACCAGCTGGAAATGTAGAGAAAACACTCCCCTGCAGAACCCAACAGTGTCACTGTTTTAAATTTTTTTATACTGTTTTACCCTTGTGCATATGTATTAATTAATTTTATTTGGTAACCAGGTTGCTGTGTATTGCAGACTTCTGCCCAGGTCCCTCTTGAAAATGAGATTTGGATCTCTACGGGGTTCATCTGGTTAAATAAAGGATATAAAAAAATAAAAATCAGCCCCAGACCATCATACTTTCTCTACATTACCATCAATGTTAAGCTTATTTGGGTTAGCATATTTCAGCAACAAGCAGTTCAAAATGCTCTACGGCCATAAAAACATAAAAACCAATTACGAGACAAGCAATAAACATTACATTTTGTTAAATGGCATAATCAAAATCACCCAGCAAATATACGCCAGATATTTCAAATTCAAATTTCAAAAATACTTTATTCATCCAAAAGGGAAATTAAATCTTGCTGTAACTCACATTAATTCAATGTTTTTAAATCGATATTGTAGATGTTGATAGTCAATGTTCCAGTGATTATTAATACAAGACAACTCTAAGCTAATGGAGTTTTAGCCTTTATTTAAAGGAATTCAGTGTTTCAGCATCTTTGCAGTTTTCTGGAACTTTGCTCCAGATTTGGGTGCATAGAAGCTGAATGCTGCTTCTCTGGTTCTGGGAATGCAGAGCAAAACCAGAACCAGAAGACCTGAGTGGTCTGCAGGGTTCTTAATATGGTACTTATATAAGGTACTTGCATGTGGACTTAATAGTGTGTGCTGCTTCAGCTCATTGACCCTGCTGTCTAACCCAAGGTCACTTGAGCTGCTGGCCAAACATTCTCCTTAGGGATTTTGTTGGTAGAGAGCAGAATTTATAGTCCATCAGTTATGGTCCTGAAGAAGCAAAGCAGCCCCAGACCATCATACTCTCACCACTTATTATTTTTGGAATGGTATTAGTTTTAGCTCAGGCCTAACATGAGTTCTACTTTTATCTTGCCAGTATACAGAATATTCCCCCTGAACTCCTCGGGACCACCCAGGTGAGGCTCGTCTTTGTGTTCTTCCTGGTCAGCGATGGCTTTGACCTTAAAATTCTAGGAAAATTCATGGGAAAAACTTTAGTCTTTTTCTTGTTGTTCATTCACTGACCTTGAACCAGACCAGCCATGTTTTGGCTGTTCTTGGTTTTCTTTTAGTTTCTTCAGTGAATCGTTGATGTACTCCTCCTGGAGTGACTCCAGCAGGCAGGGCACCACTTTCTCTAGATAGATTCGCTGTGGTTCACTGCAGGCCAGGGCTGCAACTATAGATCATTTTAGTAATCGATTAATCTGATGATTAGTTGCATTAAAAAAAAATTGGCACATTTGCAGATTTTTCAATTAACCACTTATCCTTATTTTACAAAATATTGGAAACACGTTTAAATAATATAAATAAATAATTTAACTCCTTTTTGTTGTTTATAACATTAAAACATTTTGTTGCATATAATCCAATTACAGTAGTAATTTAGTGAATGCCTGATCATTCAAATTGTACTGTCTTGGCTTATCTACAACTTTGACTATGTTGTTCTTTGTGCAAATGACATTGGGGTTTTTTGTTTTGATTTCCAAAGTAGTTGACGATTATTTTAATAATCGAATCATCACGATTAATCTAAATAATTGTTTCAGAGCAACTGCAGACAAATATGTGTCACTTTTTTCCTCATCTGTTTTTGAATTTATTTTTATAGTCTGTTACTTTTTGAGATCTTTAGCCTATTTCGTGTTGTCAGGTTCTGTTTATGTAATTTTTTTTACTCTTTAAAGGCTTTTTAATTAGGCCTGTGGGAAAATATAACTCACTTGTCTTAAAATTGTAGTTAATCACTTTTCATTAATGATTTAACTAGAGGGGCAGGCATGTTTTCACACAAACCCATGTTGGATCAGATTGCTCTATTTCCCCCTAATAATAAAGAAAAATAATCTTTAAAAAACTTTTTGATATTTAGACAGATTATCTTTGCTGATATTTAAATTTGTTTGGTGATACAAACTGTTTAAGTGGGCCATAAAACAAAAAAACAAAACAAAACCCTGAAGAAATCTGTTATTTTCCCACAGCATTATATTTCATAATTGTGTTTTCCTGAACAGTCGAAACAAAAAAAAGCCACATGGAAGAGGAGTGAGGAGAACTTAGCATGTTGCCCGTCTCTTCTTACTTTCAGTCCTTTTTAAGTCATCCTTGTGTTTCTGCAGTGTTATGTGTGCATTCCTTTGTAGTGACTTCTCTTTGGCAGCCAGCAGAACATTCCAGGGAAATGGCTGACCTAGAATAACACTTACACACACACACACACACACACACACACACACACACACACACACACACACACACACACACACACACACATAAAGAGAGAGAGAAAGAGCCAGGATGACTGAGGCAGTGAGGTCCTCCGCCCTCTCGCTGGCTGGGCTCACTGAAACTGCTGTTTACCGTTCATGTGGAAAAACATGGCCACGCCGCTGTGTGGATGCAGCTGGGGCAGAGCCTCACATGACTGTTATCACAAGAACACATGACGGCGTTCGCCCTCCAGCTCTGCCGTGACTCTGCTGCCATGTCCTCCAGCCCTGTAGGACCTTCTCAGGCGGGATAAGCAGGCATTTTCCATGATGCAAGCCTGGACTCGGCTGTCCCGGAAAACAACGTTTTTTTTAAAAAACACAAACGTAAAGTTTTGTGATCATGAAGATTATTTATTTATTTATTTTTAAGAATCAAAAGAAAAGTTTACGTTGCCTTGCAAAAGTATTTGCACGCCCCATTTTGTCATTGCGCAATGCCTTTTGCTGCACATTTTTGGAGCAGGCCCACACATCCAGGGCATTCTCTCCATGTTTATGTGGGTTCTTTCCTGGGTACTCCCCCCCACCGTCCAAAAACACACGTCTGTTACTGAAAATATCCCTTTTAGTGAGTGAATGTGTATGAATGATTGATGTGTGTCTCTATGTTGGCTGGCCATCTGTCTGGGGTCAAAGTGTAACCTACCTACCAATGGCTGGATAGGTAGGGTGGAACTGGCACCCCTGTAATTGGGCAGTTGGTATAGATGGACAACAGGCAGATAAATGGGTATATGGACAAAGTATAGTTGAAGGATAATGTTATGTTTTTTTTTTTTTTTACTCATTTAAATCTCAAAAGTGTGGCATGATTGTAAAGTTGTACATAACTGAAAAGTACCCCATCAGCTTTTACATGACTCTCCTAAACGATACTTCTTAAGATACTTTCCAGTCTTTATTCAGGCAATATTACCAGCTTACCTCTAGAAACCAAAAAATATATTTAATACAAGAATGTAAATTTTTCTCAAAACATGAAATTCATTCCAAAAGTTAGAATAGGTGATGATAACAATTTAGTTAGAATAATATTCAGATTTTTCTTCCCAGTTATAGCATGTAAAGCAAGGAGAATACATCTTTAAGATTTTTCTTACTGTCCATCTTAGTAATCAAGTAATAAAGAAATTGATCTTTGTAAAAAATAAAAATTAAAAAAGAAGTTGGAACAGTTATTAAAGTGGCTCTGTCATGAAGCGGTGTGGTGATTGGTGGTGAGGAGAGACGCTGAGACCCAGGTTATGATGATGATGATTTATTGAAAGGCTCACAGTTCAGAACAGGCAGTACGGCAGGAAGAAGCACACAGTTAATACCGGTAGCAACTGATGAACTAAGACTGACAGTGCAAGCTAGGCTAACCAGGACTTCACAGTTCTACTGGCGCTAACAAACAATTGACATGCAGTAGACAGCGACTACTGCATACAGCGAAACACGGATCATAACAGGCTCTCTATCTGAAATAACACTGTGGATGTATTACAACATCTCTTAACTTTGACTTAGTTCATTAAATGTGGAGTACCACAGGGACATATCTTAAAATCCCTTATGTTTGATGTAAGCAAACATCCTCTTGATTCCATCTTCTGCAACCTATCTTAGGAAATATCAAATGAAATAAAAATAGCAATACAAATCCCAAGCCATTTAATCCAGGCGACTCCACACCAGCTGCGACTTTCTTAAAAGTCCTTCAGGAAGTGGACTATTAACTGGTAAATTGTCTCTGGACAAAGTGGTTTGAAGTGCAGTAGATTGCTCCTGAAGATGTTTGTGCAGATTTATGAACCTAATGTGCAAGAAGACGATGGGTAATCTACAAGCACTCAATACATGGAGCTCTAGATTAATGCAATGTTTACAGAACAATCCGGTGAAGCGAGAGCTTCTCACTGGTCCTCTTGCACTGGAATATTTGCCTTCCATATTTAGGTCCTTCTACTAGTTTCCAGAATATAAAGGACATTTTTGAAATTATGCAATGTATTTTATGCTTCAGATGTATATTAAAATAATGTATATTTAGATCTCTTTTTCACTCAAAGGTTGTCTATCAATTAATAAAATTTTTGGTAAAAAATTAATTAAAGTAACTGAATGTCAAAGTGTGAAAACGTGAGTGCATACGATTCAGTTTAAATTAAAAGCTTATCTCTAACATATGGAGGACCAAAACTGACATAATAATAAATAAAATAATAAATATATAAATAAAAGAATAAATATATATCCGACATATATAAATAAAATAATAAATATATATCCAACATAATAATAAATAAAAGAATCAATATAAAAATAAAAGTAGAAATATATAAATAAAAGAATAAAAATATATCCATCCATCCTCTTGACACCCTTGTCCCTTGGTGGGGTCGGGAGGGTTGCTGGTGCCTATCTCCAGCTGGCGTTCTGGGCGAGAGGCGGGGTTCACCCTGGACAGGTCGCCAGTCTGTCGCAGGGCAACACAGAGACACACAGGACAAACAACCATGCACACCTAGGGACAATTTGGAGAGACCAATTAACCTAACAGTCATGTTTTTGGACTGTGGGAGGAAACCGGAGTACCCGGAGAAAACCCGCACATGCACAGGGAGAACATGCAAACTCCATGCAGAAAGGCCAGGGCTGGGAATCGAACCCAGAACCTTCTTGCTGCAAGGCAACAGCTCTACCAACTGCGCCACTGTGCAGCCTAATAAAAATATATACTACATAATAATAAATAAAACAATAAATATATAAATAAAAGAATAAATATATATTTTGATAAGAAATAAAAAGCATATATATATACTTTGCTTTGATTTTTTTGCTTCTCCCTTTTCCGTTTGCTGTATTTCCATTTGCTGTATTTATTTCTGTATTGTTTTCTTGCTGTATTTCTGCTTTGTTGTTATGTTAATGAGGTGGGCTGCCTTATATGTCCAGCTCTCTATTGGTCAAAAAACAGGAAAGAGAACGATCCGTGTGCAGATCGATTGTGAATGCACAGCGAGAAAACAATACAGAAATAAATTCAAAAATAAATACAGCAAATGGAAATACAGCAAGCGGGAAAGGGAGAAGCAAAAAAATCAAAGCAAAGTATATATGTATGCTTTTATTTCTTATCAAAATATATATTTATTCTTTTATTTATACATTGTTTTATTTATTATTATGTAGTATATATATTTATTCTTTTATTTATATATTTCTACTTTTATTTTTATATTGATTCTTTCATTTGTATATTTTTACTTTTATTTTTATATTGATTCTTTCATTTATTATTTTGTTGGATATATATTTATTATTTTAATTTTTTATTTATATATTTCTACTGTTATTTTTATATTGATTCTTTTATTTATTATTATGTTGGATATATATTTATTATTTTATTGATATATTAATTATTTTATTTATATATGTCAGATATATGTTTATTCTTTTATTTATATATTTATTATTTTATTTATGTCAGTTTTGGTCCTCCATATTAATAATACAAAGGCGATCTTGTGAAAAACCTGGCGTTAACGCACTTATTCTGGCTCACTACTGCCATCCTCTGTTGAAAGCAAACACAGCAAACCCAGTGAAATCTTTATGTTGTGTCTAAAAGAACATATTAATATGTTCTTTTAGATGAATGAAGACGCATATGGGCGTCTTCATTGTTTTTTGCTGTTTTTTATTATTCACTCTATGATTATGATTCATTGTGAGGAGATTATGTCTAGTTCTTGAACAGTTACAAACTAACTGCTAATGTATTTCACATCTCATAATCCATGGTGTACCATGTTTGTTTCAAGGATTATTCTGGTCTATCTCTACACTAAATTCATCTAGTATGTTTGTATGAGTGTTTGTTATTTTATTAGTAAATTCAGTAACTTCTCATTCATTCCTCTGGGCAGTTTTTATTAGATGGAGGTCAAAACTTAAAGAGTTTGACAAAAATGTTCTTATAAGTCATCTCCGCATTTTCACTCATTTGCCTTGATATTACATTCTTAGTCTTTTGAGTTAAATACGATGTTATCCCAGCCTTTGCAGCTATAACAGAACACACCCGGGAGAATTTTTCACAAGTGTTAGGAATATAATTCTGTAATTCTGTGAACATTATTCCAAGACAGCATTTGTGAAGTCAGATACGGATGTTTAAGTGAAGGTCAGTCTCACATTAAATTTAAGTTCTGCCACCACAAACTTGCTAATCCAATGTCTTTAGTGATTTAACTGTCAAAGCAAAGCGAGGAAAACTTTTTAATATTACTTTTCTTAGGCTTGTTCAGACACTGGAACTGGACTGAATTATATAACAAGATCATTTCTAGATATGCGAGGTGTTTTACATGATGGTTGGGTCCTCAAAACATTCTTAGTTTTCATCATCCGATAAAAAAAACAACATAAAACAAAAAAACAATTTATTAAGTCTCGGAAACATTCCAGTACTCTCCATATATGCAATGAATCCAGTCTATAGTTTTGGTGGTTTAATCATGACCAACTCCAAAGCTTCTTTCGAGGTTGTGCGCAGCCGCAGTTGGTTTCAGTTCACTTTCGTTTTCGATTCTAATCTAAGGTGAGCTGAACTGGGTTCCTCCGGTCCTGGGGGCGTCACATCGAGGACAACAACTCTATTACACACAATCACACCACGTCCGAATAGACCCAACGCAGACTTTGACTAAAGGTGAGTTTTATACAGAATGTTTGCTAAATTAAATACATCATCGACGACATGTCGGCGCGCGCCTGTCTGTCGGAGTTTTGATTGAGGTCAATGTTTGGTTCGGAAAATAACCTGGACCGTAAAGCTAAAGAGGTCAGATAAAACTTTATCTGTTCACCTTCAGACTAATGGTTCCCGTCACTGAGGTGCTTGAGCTTCATGACTTGTGTTTTCTGTCATTATCCACATGTGTATAGACTTTCAGTTTCATTATTGCTTCTTTGGGAAATTTATGTATTGTTTACTTTATTTCTAGTCTTAGTTTATCGCCTAGATTTGGTTCTTAGTTTGTTGTTGCATCTCATTTTGTGTTTCTTAAGATGTTGGCGTTTTGTTCAGTCACTTAGCTTTTGTTAAGTGACTGAACAAAAGTCACTTAACTTTTGTTTTATAGTTTTTCCTTCTTCCCTCTGATGGCCATAATGCTCCGTTTCCCAGTCTTTTCTCCATTTCCTCTTCTCCAGCTGTCCCCACTCACCTGTAATTAGCTCTTCTGATCCCTTCTTCTCTTCCACATCTCCCTCAGTACTTAAGATCCTCTCCTTCAGTTTTTGCTGGATTTTTTTTGTTTGCTCTGTTGGTCTGTTGCTGGGTGTGGGGTGTATGCTTATGCTTCACTTATATCTTAAAATTCCAACAACTGAGAAAGAATTTGGCTTACAAAGCTATTCATGAAAGATGAATTACAAGATTAATTTCTACAGAAACCCCAAAAGTTGAACCGACATTTCACTGGCATCAATGAGACGTCCTAATTGAAGTAAAAAATGTACCATGAAGAGACGATGTAAAACAAAGATTAGGTGAGTTTTCCTATTATATGTAGATATGCTTGAAGTCATCTCAACCTAAAACTGATTAGAGGTGGCAAACATATTTATATTGTTTATTGTAGTTGAAGAAAAACTACTTATGTAAAAGAAAAAAAGACAGTTTTTTTTAACGCATTAAAAAAACTGTTCAAATAATCTTGAACAATTATTTCAGAATTGTTCACAATTTTTAAATGCAACACTGAAATGTACAGTTTTACAAAAAAACATTTTCTATATATGATACAAATTAAGTGTTTGGATAAACTCCACAAAAATGTTCTAGGAACACGAAATGCAATAATTTTACTCCTTTGCTCACAGTTGTTGATTCAGAATATTCTATACATATTGAATACTGGACATTCTATTAGATATTTATTGATATTAATCACATGTCAGATTTAGTAGATAAATGTCTTAATAAGATTTTATTGATACTTATTACAAAGAGATTTGTTTGTCAGTTAAAACAGGATCAGTGAAGGTGACAGACTCCTAAAGTTTTTGTCGCAACAGAATTCAGAAAACAGACCTTAGATCAAGAAACAACGTAGGACCTGAACTCCTTCCTTCCTGTTTCTAGTCTGAAAACTTCATATTTTATGCACTGAAACTGGAAACAATCATGTTAATAGACACTATATGTGCTAACAACTTCAATAAGAGACTTGTTATATCAGAAGTTAAAATAAACAGCGTATTGCTACTGTTATCACTGTTATTAGTACATGCACAGTGGCGCAGTTGGTAGAGCTGTTGCCTTGCAGCAAGAAGGTTCTGGGTTCAATTCCCAGCCCCGGTCTTTCTGCATGAAAAGGTGTGAGTGCATGGTTGTTTGTCCTGTGTGTCTCTGTGTTGCCCTGCGACAGACTGGCGACCTGTCCAGGGTGACCCCGCCCCTCGCCTGGGACGTTAGCTGGAGATCAGCACCAGCAATCCTCCTGACCCCATTAGGGACAAGGGTGTAAGAAAATAAATGGATGGATGGATGGATGGTTTTTGAGAAATATCTGCCTGGGAACATCTTGGGATTAACCAGAGAACATAAAAATCCTGATCACTTTCTCTTGTTTCTGCAGACATGGCAAATAAAACCATCGCAATGACAGCTCCAGTTCAAAGAATGCTTGCAAATGTTTGATCCTTGCACAATGATAAGGAAAACCCAAAATGAAAACCGCAGAACGACAAGGATGGCTCAACAGGCCAGCTCCTCTGATCCATCCACATCTGGAAACAGCTGCAATCAGAACACAAGAAAGGATGGAGGACAGCTGCAAAAGGACGCAAAAAAGATGAGCAAACACATGGAAGTTGAAGAGGACGCAGATGCAACACAGGAGGGACGCAAAAAAGATGAGCAAACACGATGGAGACAGCTGCAAAGAGGACGCAAAAAAGATGAGCAAACACGATGGAGACAGCTGCAAAGAGGACGCAAAAAAGATGAGCAAACACGATGGAGACAGCTGCAGAGGACGCAAAGACGCAAAAGATGGAGACGCTGCAAAGAGCAAAAGACGAGCAAACGCAATGGAGACAGTTGCAACGAGGTTGGAAGTAAGACAGCCAAACACATGCCTGTTGGGACGGCGCATGGTGAGGAGCGCAGTGAAGTCGGCTTGTCGTGCTGCCAGCTGGATGACCTGAAGACGCTTTCACAGTGTGACATCAAACTGGGAAAACTGACCTTCTCAAAGTCTCACACCGTCCTCATAGATGTGAGTTGTTTCCGCCTTTCTCTCTGTCTTTTTTTTCTGAACAAGGAGTAAGTAGGACGTCTTCATTTACAGGCATCAGCTGTTGGAAAAACATACACAGGGCCTATCCAAAGTAAAGCGGCGACTATTGATTATTCTGTTAATTATTATGACGATTCATTGGGAAAAACTGGGTTGCATTCTGCAGATATTTCATCTAAGCCTTTTTTAATGCAATGTTAGAAATACATTAATAAAATGCTAATAAATAAACACAGTAATGTTTTTAAATACACTAAAATGCAAGAAAATCTGGTGATAAATTTTTAGATTAATCATTAATTGGATAGCAAAAGCTGCTTGTTAGATTTTTGTCACAGAATTTGAACAAAGTGAAAGTAAACATGTGCTGCTCCAGGAGTTCTGGGTACGACATATTTACAAATAATTTTTTTTTCATAAATGCAAAATGCAACATTTTTGTCTCATGTAGTTTTGGCTTAATTACTGCATTGATTGTTTTGTTCTTTCATCAGTTAGCCTTTTATTGGGTCTGTATAGTCCAGTTAATGATTAATTTATTACTAAATTAGTTGGCGATTACTTTGGTAATCTGGTAATTTGATCCATTTGATTTATTGTTTCAACTGTAATCCAGAGTAAAATAGTTATTTGTTATTACATTTTTCATTCATAAGAACACACAAATTCCAAATGTAGTGACTTTGGGTTGGGGACCATAACTGACTGGGAATAGCTTAAATTGCAAATACTTGAGACCCCATATGAACATGTTTATAATTTCCTATTCTAATAGTTTAAATACCAGACAGTAATGTTGTTGAAACTGCCTCAGCACTAATTTGGAGTTATATTTCCTAGAAAAATCCCCAAATAATGAACTCAGTAGTGACTAGGATCCACCTTACATGACATCTCGATCAATAATTAAGCCATTTAAAAGCATTTATTAAATGCTTTTTGCATAATAATAAAACCATGTTCCAGACAAAATCATTTCTCTTCTCATGTTTGCTTTTCAGGTGGCTTCCTTCATGTGTGGGGCGATTGTTCCTCAGGACGGGACAGACCAGTGGCTCAGTAACTATGTTAAGATGCCGTGTTCACCATCGAGCGTCTCACCGAAACCAGACACAAAGTTGGGTTCCCTTACATTAAAGGTGAAGAATTAATGAAATCATATTAGACAGTTTCATAAGGTCATTCAGACTTTGTACTTCTAGTGTTTCACAATGTTTTATGACCTGCTGTAAAGGGGTTAAGAGACGTTTTGCTCTGCAGCAGAGCTTCTTCTCCAAATAAGAAATATTTGCTGAAACCAGGAAAGAACAAAAATTCTAACACATAAAAGAAAGGTAGAGCAGGTAAAAAGTCAAATCAAAGATCCCAGAAATCAGTCTCTTTAAACAATCAGACTTCTCTTTCTTTACTGATCTTTGTTAAACTGATCTTTGCACTTATAGCTTCTGGACTTAAACAGATAGTTTCCAGCAGTTCCTGAAAATTAACGGTGAGTGTTCTAATGTCATGTTGATTTTAATGAAAAACACCTTCATGATTATGTCTGCATGTGGACCTCAAAGGGACGGTACCCATTTTGTACTTCTTTCATTTACTCACTTTGTCATTCACAAAACAACCTTTTCACCGACTCTAGTTGTGACGGCAGCATCTAGTGCTCTTGAAAAAGTTTGACTTGAAGGAGTTTAAAGTGGTAGAAATCAGCTTGTATGTTAGCTCGACTCCCAAATGAGAACTTTTCCTTGATTCTCCAAACTGACTGATTTCTACTACAGGTAAGATAGTGACAGCTCATAACTACAACACATAACCCTGCAGCTTCCATGAATAGGACTGTTCTATGAACACAATGTATTCTACTACCTGACTTCGCTTTAAAATAAGAAAAAAGATGACCAGGGCTTGAAGGCGCCGGGTTTTATTTTGTCCTCAGATTTCTCAACTTTTGGTGAAATAAAGCAGATTTTGTTTAATATGTTAAAAATGTAAAAAAACGTAAATGATTTTGCAGAG
The DNA here is from genome assembly GCA_033032245.1 of Poecilia picta. Taxonomy (NCBI): domain Eukaryota; kingdom Metazoa; phylum Chordata; class Actinopteri; order Cyprinodontiformes; family Poeciliidae; genus Poecilia; species Poecilia picta. The sequence goes on along the minus strand of CM065364.1, from coordinate 28,124,691 downwards.
TCATTCGGGCCGAGTGTCGCGGTGGAGCCTGATCTCAGAGCAGCTGCATGCTCTGGCCAAGAAGAAAGCAGCAAAAGCCGAAGAGGTGCAGGTATGGTTGAACTAGAGACGTCACTAAGGATTGCTTTAATAATCGATTCATTCTGATGATTAATCCATTAATCAGATAAAATCAAATTGACACATTCTACAGATTTTTTCATGCAAACATTTTTCAATTTGATGTTAGAATTATATTATAAATACTTCACAAATAATTCCATTCCTATTTTAAGTAAGAAAATCATACTTAAATAACAAAGATTTTCTTAAGTGAATTTGAACCAGGTGAGGCTAAAACTGCCACCTGAGGACTTCTGGGTAAAACGTATTTACAGACAACACTGTGTGTTTCTGTCTTAAAGGCAGAAACACATTCGGATGGATGGATGGATTAGTTGACAATTATTTCACTGATGGATTAGTCATTATTAATACTATGGTTATACTAACTCTCTGATGTTTGACTCTGGTTACTTGTCTCCCATCAGAAAACCATCCTCAGGTACAACCCTAGGTATGAACGAGACTGGTCTTTTGACGCACTTCCCAGATACGTGAAGGTCAGTGGTCACCTCAAAAACCGACCTGATGAGTTTTATGACTGATTAAAACCTCAGGTGATGACAAAAGTTTAATGCTTTACTTCTAGAATGATATCGAAAAAATCTACGAGAAGCTGTTTCCAAAGATTGCTGCTTTGGCCTTGAAGCTGCCTGATCAAGTCAAGAAGGTACCAGTGGAGGCGTCGTTAGGTGACTCATTACCAAACAGACAGGGAAGAGTCAGAGGAATAGACTGAAACTGTACTGAACTCACAAAAACAAAAGACTTCAGATCTGGATTGGACTCGTACTTTAAAGACTTTAGACTCGACTCGGAATCATTTGACGAGGATGAAATGAAGCCTGGAAATTTAGTTAATTGAGTTAATGGTCAATTTTGTCGCTTTAGTTATGGTCCAGCAAGATTAATGTTAAGCCAAGTGGCATGTGGAAAGAACCAAACAAAACAAAAGTAGCCCTTCATGCTGACATTAGCGAAGGATGATAGTTATAAAGGTAAAAGTGAAGAAGGACGTATTACTGCTTGTATATAAAACACACAAAATAAAGCTAATGAACAACTACAAGTATCCCATTCAGCTGCATTTTCATCTGCTGCGACTGTAAGGCAGCCAGACCCGCCCTGGTGTTTGTATGGGAAAGAAAAAGTACGTTTAATGTCATTGTCCAAACGCCTTGAGTGTAATAGTTTGTCTGTGTGTCCAGGCCATCCCTCTGCTGCAGCGCCACCAACCAGCCTCCATCACTTTGTCCCAGGCTCAGATTTCCTGTCTGCTTGCCAACGCCTTCTATTGCACCTTCCCTCACCGCAACACCACCAGCTACAAGGCAGAATACCACAACTACCCGTTCATAAACTTCAGCAGGTCAGCAGCTGCTCCTTACTGCTGCCCCGTCTTTGTTTAACATCCCCACTGATTCTTCTGATTCTGCTCAGATTGTTCGGAAACTGGTCAGAGCGGAAGAACCAGAAGTTCAAGGCCATCATGCACTACTTTAAAGTGATGACAGACGAGAGTGAGTGCAGACCTCGGACCGTGAACACGTGTTCGCGGGTTACGTACGTCGCAGGAGGTTTGTGACGATCTGATTTCTCTGTAGAAGATAAACCAGAAGGACTGGTGACGTTCGAGAGGCGGTGGCTCAGCGACGCAGAAGCTCCGGCCTGGGGAATGTAATGTCATACAAAAAACCACAACACTCTCACATCAGTGATGCACTTCATTACTTTTGGTAGCATTGATTGAAAGAATTTTAGCTTAGATACTTCATAATCTCTGGAAATCATTCTGGAAATCTACCAACTGATGACCTTTTGTCGCCATATTAATCTCTTTTGCACAATTTTTTCCACTGCTGTTCATCTTGTCAAACATCCTGAGAGGATGTAAGTTGTGAGTTGACAGTATATAAATGACCTGAATTGACCTGATGGAAACAGATGATTTGCTGTGGTGAACACTGAACAGAAGAAAACATGAAGACTTGAGCTTTCTTTGTCTTACTAGAATTTACTACAAATTCTCCTAAGAGATTAACAAAATAAATCGACATGTATCTGATGCTTTTGCACATTCACGTCTGAGAAATGAGAAAATAAAAAATGCAGAGCTTTAAAGTGCTTACAGGTTACACAGGTAAAGTTTTATGGGATTAAAATGGAGGCCTTTATTTGGATTAGCATGTTGTGTTTCTGTTTATCCAGAATGAACTTTGTTAGCACTGATGATCTATGGGCCAAACATGCTAAATGTAACAATAACATTCATAATTGAACCCAAATTCAGCTGTAGGTGCTCACATCTTAGGGTTTGTGTTGTACACAGATTCAGTTCATGTGTTTTTTTAGAACTCCACTTCTATTAAAGAGGCAGTGTTACATAAAATCCACTTTTTGAGCCTTACAACATGTCAAAATGTTATTCCCTCATCAAAAACATACCTTACATTACAAAGTCAAATGTCTTTTAAGCCATGTTTGCAGCATTTTTATAATTTGTACAACAAAAACACATAACACTGCCCCTTCAATGAGAAGAAGAAGATATTGAAGCAGCCGTATTGCTTGTGTTTCTGTTGTACTTTAGAAACATGGAACCAAACCTGTAGACCTGGTCAGCTCAGGGTGATACGCACTGCTGTGTTTTCTTGTAGGTGCACAGACACCCTGCACAAGCTACACGTTACATCAGAGGGTCGGATCGAGGACAAAGGCTCTCAGTTGCTTCAGGTGAGACGGAGCCTGCAGCTGAGAGGATCCACAGCTTTTTCAGTCCACAGCAGAGACCCAACTGGATTCTCTGTGTGTGCGTGCAGGTGGACTTTGCTGCCAGCAGGGTAGGCGGGGGTGTCCTGGACTCTGGTCTGGTTCAGGAAGAGATCCTGTTCCTCATGAACCCGGAGCTAATCGTAGCTCGTCTCTTCACAGAGAAACTTGACAACAATGAGTGTCTCATCATTACAGGTAGAAATGAAACACCTCAGACCAGTTGTGTGTTGTGCAACTAAAGGTCTAGGTTTGACTATGAATAATAAAATGATTCATTCAGATCAAAATGACCACGCCGAGGCTCCACATGGTTATCAGGAAACAGTAGCCAAATAATTTTCAGTTTCATTTATTGATTTTTGAATATCTTACATTTAACACCAAACCTCATCAGGGAACCAAACCTGTAGACCTGGTCAGCTCAGGCTGGTCCACACTGCTGTGTTTTCTTGTAGGTGCACAGACACTCTGCACAAGCTGCACGTTGCATATTATAATTATTATTTTTCTTATATGAAAGATTAAAACCAACAACCAATAAAAATTATCCGATGATATCACAGTTCAGTATGAATAATGAATATTTACGGTCAAGTTTATTTTGAGAAATTTCGCACTTATGCAGGACTTCCTGCAGGTCTGTCACATGAAGTAGAAACAAAATAAATGAAGGATTTTGCCATGTTTCAGCTATTCAATTTTTTTCTTTTAATCTGTAAAAAACAAGTATGGATATTGTGTATTATGTGACATGGCACAGATACATATCCAATATACAGGTTAAAGGTTATTAAACGTTTAAGCGTTTTGTTAGATATTTTTTGTCCATAAAACAGAAGCCGCTGCAGGAAATGTACAATAAAACTTGCTCATACTCAAGGATAAATTTATTGGGTTCTGATTGGTTCTCAACCTTTCAGTTCATTCACTGTAAACATGCCTTTTCTCTTCTAAACGTTAAACCTAAATCCCAAGTCGTTTGATCGGACCAGACCGTAGCCGTGTCGCATCTCACATGCTGCCTCGTGTTTTTGCTGTCTGTTCCTCAGGTACGCAGAGGTTCAGCTGTTACTCTGGTTTCAGTGACAACTTTCAGTGGTTGGGCCCTTATGATGATGATCTTGAAAGGTGTGAGACGCTTAAAAAAAATCAGAAAATCGAACTAGAAGGTTTTCAGTTTGTGCTGGTTTTCTGATTTCTTTGAACTTTTTCTGCAGAGACGAGTGGCGTCGACTGAAGAGGCAGATTCTGGCCATCGACGCCTATCACTTCAAACATCCCATGGATCAGTACAACATGGAGAAAGTTAGACGGGAACTGAACAAGGTCAGTCACTGTGTTGACCACAGCACTCCAATATCCTGTTTGGAGCTTTGGGTTGTGGATAAATACTACACTGGTTTAGTTCACATCAGTTGGATAGAACTTTTCTGTGTTCGTTTGGAAAACTTCAGCACCTTTTTCCTCAGGAGTTCCTCAAGGTTGAATTCTCGGTCCTCTCTTTTTTTCATTATACCTTCTCGTTTTAGAGTTGATTTGAAGATATCATGGCATCCCTTGTAAGTTTTATGTATACCACTCAGATTTATTTCTCCCTATTTCCACCCAGGCTTATACCCCTATTCCAAACCTATGTTAAACATCAGGTTAGAAATCTCAGCGTAACCATGGATTCTGGTTCAATGTTCAACAAGCAGGTCAGCTCTGTGTCAGCACTCTTGCTTCTGACTTTCTATTTCAGCAGTTTTAGAACTTTGGTTGAACAAGTTGTTTCTTAAACATGCTTTATAAATAAAAATGAATTTAGATATGTTCAACTGAATGAAAAGGTTCCGATCACGTAATGCAAAGTGTGTTTCTTGTTGGTCCAACTTAGCTCAAATCTGATCGAATGGACTTTGCCATATTAGTTCAAAGTTTTTCCTTTTCAAGTTTTTTTTTTTTGCCTGTGTGTGTTTTCCAAGGCTTACTGTGGGTTCAAAGGTCACCATGGTCAGGAAGAGCCAGACATCGCCACAGGAAAGTGGGGCTGTGGAGCCTTCAATGGAGACCCAGAACTCAAAGGTAAACTCTGTTACTCTAAAATTGGGTCTGTATTATTATTAATATAATTCCCTGAAAAGATATTCCACCTTTAAGTCCAGAGCTAAAACAGGCAAATATTTTCTCTATTTGGCTGTTTTTTTATCTGACACAGAGTGACTGAGTGATGTTGCTATGTGTTGGTTTGCAGCTGTGATCCAGCTGATGGCAGCAGCAAAGGCCAGGCGGGGTTTGGCCTTCTTCACGTTTGGAGACCACCGTCTGTGCAGAAGGCTGCAGCAAACATACCACCTGCTGGTCACACAAAAAATGACAGTTGGTGAGACATTTCATGACAAAAATCCAAGTTGAAGTTTTTGCCGAAGTAGCTGTCATGACTATGACTGGTGTGTGTGTGTTTACTTTGAGACAAAAAGTGGAAAAACTGTTCGATTCCCAGCCCCGGCCCCTCTGCATGGAGCTCGCATGTTCTCCCTGTGCATGTGCAGGTACTCCGGTTTCCTCCCACAGTCCAAAAACATGACTGTTAGGTTAATTGGTCTCTCCAAATTGTCCCTAGGTGTGCATGGTTGTTTGTCCTGTGTGTCTCTGTGTTGCCCTGCGACAGACTGGCAACCTGTCCAGAGTGAACCCCGCCTCTCGCCCGGAACGTCAGCTGGAGATAGGCACCAGCAACCCTCCCGACCCCACCAAGGGACAAGGGCGTCAAGAAGATGGACAAATAGGGCAACTTAAAAAAATACATTGGGAAGACATCAGTTGAAAACTGGAATAATTAACAAAACAGAATGGCTGAGCCTTCAGATGACCTTTAAAATCAACATTTGTCTCTATATAAAATGTCAGCTTCCCAAAGATCACCATACAGACAATAAATATATTGAAACTAGTTAAACCTGGGGGTGCTGTGGCGGCGCAGGGGTTAACCACAACCCACATAAGGAGGTCCTAGTCCTCAATGCGGCTCAATTCCTGGCCTTATATCTTCTCTCTCTCTCATTACCCACCTTCATGTCAATCCACTATTAAATAAAAAGCCACTAGAGCCAATAAAACCTTAACAAGGTTGGAATGGAAATATTACATTTTGATCATTTTTTTAAAAGCACGCCATTCCTAAACGTCAGTAGCAAAACATGCTAATCATTTCAGTTGATATGACTTATTACAGAAAACAGTAGAAAGTCTGAGACTTTGTATCACCGTCAGAATTGGGAACAACACCGCCCTCTGGTGGACAAACAAAAATAAAAAATTGATGGCTAGGATGAAATTTACACAAAAGTAACCATTTTATTCCCTGAAACAAGGTAAGGTAATAAGCTGAAATTATTTACTGTTGGTGTGTTATATTTTCTGAAGAGCTTCTTAATCAGTCATCAGTTTCAAAAAACAGGAAGGTTTTACACTGATACAGTTAAGACCAAAATTATTCATACTGGCAGATTTAGGTATAAATGAATCTTAGTTTTACCAGGAGTTTTTTTCCTAATGTTCTGTTAGCAGAGTTTCAAAGATCTGAAGTGACAGTAAAAACATGCAAAATGTTGAACAGTAAGTACAAGAAAAGTTTCTTATTGGTTGAATAAAAATAATTGTATTCAACCAATAAGCCAATAATAATTATTTTTAAACACAAACCTTTAGAAAAATGCTTCAGCCTCTCAGTCAGTAGTGTTCGTGTCGCTGTTGGTCTTCTCTTGCACACCTTTCAGTAAATTGTCATGTAGAAATAGAATTTCTTTCTACCAAATATAGTTCTGATTTAAATCACTTTCATTCTGTTATCCTGGTCAAAAGTACAAAAATATAAACCAATTATGCAAACAGTTTGGGTCAAGGTCCCCTCACTGGAAAATTAAGAGAATAGTCAGATTCATAACTCAATCGTCCATAAGCAGGTTTAGTTTTGATGGGATTTGATGTTAAGTGTTGAGCTGTTTCTTTACACAGTTTACTATTTACTTTTAGAACAGTAAAGTTAATAGTATTGGCAGAACAAATATTTTTTAATCTACTTTATGTTCCTTTTTTTGTTTGTTTTTTTCAGGCCAGCTGTACAGACATCTGGAAAAGTACTGTGCTCTACGCAACAAACCCAATTTCCATGAGGGTTTGTTCGACTACCTGACAAAAACCCATAGTCTCCTCTGAGGCATCTGCTCTATGTGCAACTGAAGGAACTAGTTTATAATGAAGAAACCAATAATTCTGAAATATGCTTTTTGCACATTTTGACACTGTGATCGAGAACAAACGGTAACACATCAGGGTGTTAAGCCTGTCTAAAATGATTAACCAATCAAATTATATTCATGGTTCTCAGAAGCTGTGAGAGCCTGAATGATCAAACATCTCGTCACTGATAAATGGAGTTTAGTTTTTACTTCTATTTGTGTTAAACGGTGAGTGTTTTAGTCTTATTCAGATGTTTCTGGACCAGAGAATTTGCTAACTAAACCAAACTAGAATCATTTTTTGTGTGTTCTAACAAGTTTTCTCTAATTCTACTCACTGTCTGGATTACACTACATATTTCATTTACACAGTCCAGTCACATTAATGTGACCATCTGTCAAAAGCCAGAATAACCACCTTTCGCAGAGCGAACTGCTACGAGACGTGCAGGAAGAGAGTCACTTAGGTCCCTGAAGGTCTTCTCTGGGATGTTGAGCCATGCCGACTCTAATGCCGTGGCCAGCTGCGCTAGATTACGCGGTTGAGGATCCATGGCGCGAACAACTCGATCGAGATGGTCCCACAGATGCTCGATTGGGTTTAAGTCAGGTGAGTTTGCTGGCCAGGGGAGGACGGTAAACTCATCCTGGTGCTCTTCGAACCACGCACGTACACTGGCAGCTGTATGGCACCTCGCATTGTCCTGCTGGAAGATGCCATCATCCTGAGGAAAAACAATGCGCATGTAGGGGTGGACATGGTCCGCAAGGACAGATGCGTACTTGTATTGATCCATCGTGCCTTCCACAATAATCAGTGAACCCAGAGAATGCCAGGAAAACATTCCCCAGACCATAATGCTCCCGCCTCCAGCTTGGACCGTTCCTGCAATGGTTGCAGGGTGGTTCCTTTCAGAGGTTTCACGCCTTATACGCCAACGTCCATCTGTCCGATGGAGCATAAAACGCGATTCATCTGAAAACGCTACCTGTCGCCACTCAGTGGACGTCCAGCTGCTGTACTGGCGTGCAAATTCTAGCCTTCGTCGTCGATGAACACCAGTCAGCATAGGTGCACGAACCAGGCATCTGCTTCGGAGGCCCAGACGCAGCAATGTTCGCTGAATAGTGGTTTGGGAGACACTTGTGGTAGCCCCTTGGTTCATTTTAGTGGTCAGTTGCTCAACGGTAGCCCGTCTATCTGCCCGAACGCATCTCCGCAACCGTCGTTCGCCTCTGTCATCTATGGCCCGTGGTGCACCACATTTGCCACGTCGTTGATTTTGGACAGTCCCATTTTGCCATGCACGGTACACTTTTACCACGGCGGCACGCGAACAGTTCACAAACTCAGCCGTTTCGGAAATGCTTCCACCCTTGGCCCGAAAGCCAATGATCATGCCCTTTTGGACGTCGGATAAATCGCTTCGTTTCTGCATTACGCCAACGATTGAAATGTTTTCCGAAGCCCACACACACCCTTTATATACGCTCAACTGCACTGTGCTGCCACCTGCCTTCTGTGATTGGTTATTTAACTCTGAAGTGGAAAGTACGTGGTGGTCACATTAATGTGACTGGACTGTGTACATTGGTTTTGTTTTCTCAGTGAAATAATTAAATGTGTAGTTATGTTTAACAGCAATGATAGAAATCCTTTATTTTTGTTCAAAACATTAAAACAGGCAGCAACAAATGAAAATAAATACATGCTTTAATTCAGAGGTTGTGTGTTTACTGACATATCTGCATCAATTCTGTGACGTTTCCATAGAGACATGCTATAATCTGGTACAAGCAAACCTTAAAGAGTGATGTTTTGGACTGGAAAGAAAAAAGAAAGCAATACGAAGCATCTTCAGCTCCTAAGCTTGACTTCGTAGATGTTGAACTTCTAATAAAACTTTAATTTTTTTACCAAACATTTTTCTGCTATATTAGCTCATAGCTCAGTGTCCAACAATCCCTGATGCTCAGGGTTGCATTTTTATCCAGAAACCCTCATCTCATAGTTAGCTGTATGCATGGAGCAGCAGTAGAGCTTCCATGAACATTTCAAATAAAAATTGAAAAAAATTATCTGACTGCTTTTATTCATAACAAAACAGCAACAAAATATTCTATTAAAATGATATGTAAATATTAATTAGTAGTGTTACCTATAACACATACCAATATTTGATATTTCAGTCCATGATGCAGATAATCCATGTATCAGTTTCTTTTAGCTAAACCAGATATTTAGAACTTCAGTCGTACTTTTTTCATAAGTGGTGTTGATATGAGCAGATCATTCTAACATCTCTTTTTAAAGCACATGAACAGATTAATTGAAGACAAACTGTAAAATGAAAAGGTGGCAGATTTAGTGTTTTCTTTTAAGTCAACTTATTGTGTAAAATGTCATAATTTCTCTGCCATTCTGGAGTCTACTGAGGAGACGTTAGCTTGCTAACATGTAGCTGGCTGCTGCATAGATGTGGAGTTTTCAAACATTTTCAAATAAATGAAACAGCTTTTACACAGGAAGGGGAAAAACACTGAGCACAGCAACAGGTGAGGGAGGGAGAAGTACAGTTGAATCCAGTCATTCCAACACTTTGACATTTCATTTAAAGACTTTAAATCGCTTTGTGGCTTTGAAACAGTAAAAGTTTAAATCCCGTGATCTTGATTTTAAAATCCAGTTAAAGGGTCGGTATTATAAATTTTCCAGGCACACAGGATCATTTTATAGCACAATCAGGTAACTATGATACTTTCAGTCGTTATAAAAATGTGATATCAAATATGCAAATATGACTCTAAAAAATGTGACTTTGTAATGTGACGCCTTGAAGATGAACCTCTGTCTCTTTAAAAACTCCTGCTTTTTCTGATACTACGTCATTTTACATAATATTGTCCCTTAAATGATTAGTTGGTAATTTTTCAAAGTTATTGAGTATAAATCAGGTCCCTCTGTCCAACCAGCCTCTCTAAAACTTCTAAAATATTAAATGTCATTTTCTTCTGATTTTTTCCCGTAAAACAATAATTCATATTTTTGCTGGTTGGGAGGCAAACAGAGAGTCACACAAATAAAGCTTTTTACCAGGTTACCAATCCGACTGATCTCTTTTCTTAGTTTCTGAGGTTTAGATTTTCCTTGTAATATTTAAATATTCTTTAACTGATTATTATTATTCTGTGTGCCTGCAAATATTTCACCAAAATCATTAAATCAATAGTTTTCCTTTGGCATCGTGTCTCACTGTGAACACACGGTCTACATGGTAACGGTGTAAACAGTCCGGTCTGGGCTGTGGTGTTGTGGAGCCGTTACAGTTTCCCTGGGGAAGTTTCCAGATCGAACGCTGCGTCCAGTAAACGCTGAAGCTCCGTCAGGTGAGTGTGTTTGTTTCCAGTGGCTGGAGCTGCAGCAGGCTCACGGCCAGCATACCTGCACAAACACACAGGCACCAACGTCAAAACAGAAACTCAAGTGTTTTTTTTTTTACATCGACATTGTCTTGATCAGTCCAACATGTCTAATGAGGGGACTCTTAAGACACCAAGATACTTCCATAAGTGGTTCTAAATCAGATGCATATCATATTTGATGGTTTTCGAACAGCCTAACGATCATGTCGCATTGGATCTGACTTTCACCTCATCGACGTGACGCATGCGTCAGAATTCTGCACCAGAAGAAACCAGAAGTGGTAAATCCAAATGTAAACAACGGCTGAAAAATTATTAGATTATGAAAGAAGTCTGTTCCACTACAACAGATCACATATCAGCCCCACAACTCATTTTGACCATTATGACTTTCCAAGTGGAGTCTTTCAAAAGTATTGTGTGATGCAATACGCAGTTTACTGGGAATGTATCTTTGAGTGTCCGAAAATGTGCTGCAAAGATTTTTCTGTCTTGTTCTCATGCTCTCAAATAGGATCAGCATTTTAAAATGGATTTTGGAGTATTTTCAGTGGATTCAGGATTTCCAGGACCTGGAATTCCGGTTCCATTTAGAGTCATTTTTTTTGGACCTTTTCTGTCTGTTCACTAACAATCCTCTGAGGCCAACACAGAGCAGCAGCATCCACACTGAGACACAGTGGTCCACCTGTGTGCTATTTCCTCATTATGTGACTTTTACATTTTATGTAGTGGATCAGAAAAAAAGAAAAAAGGAAATGAATGCATGCCACACTTTTCAGATTCCCATTTGTAAAAATAAAACATTGACAACCATCCATTTCCTTCCATGTCACAGTCATGCGCCACTTCATGTTAGAAACACCCCTGATGTTGTTGCTAAGCACTACATCTTGTCTCATTACTTCTACCATTCTTGCATTGCTTTGGTGTGGAGCGCTTCACACCACGTGACCTTAACTGACCAGATGGGGCGCGTGCGGTTCATTGTCGTACGGAGGCGGGGCTTGACGTAGTCGTAGTAACCCTGGTTCTTATGCTCCTCCTGACACCAAACCAGATCGGCGTTCTGGTACCGATCAGCCTCAGCTTTCACCAGGTCGAAGGGGAACGGAGACAGCTGCACATCACACAAACACCACTTTAAATCTGCTGCAGCGTTGATCCAGGCCTGGAGATGAAGTTGGTTGGATGAAGCGAAGGCGGAACCAATCACCTGCTCGATGCGGACGACGGCGACGGCGTCCTCCAGACTTCTGCTCTTACGCTCTCTGATGAGGTCGTAGTAAATCTTGCCTGTGCAGAAAACAACCCTCTTCACATTCTGGGGGCTGACAGCTGCGGGCCCCTCATCCGGGATGAGGCGCTGGAAGTGGGTACCTAGTGGGAGAAAATATAGCATAATATAAAACTAAGACTTTATTTCATTGACATCATTTCCTGGATGTTTCCTTTTTTTTAATCAGTTCTTACCAGGCAGCATGTCATCAAAGCTCGATTTGGCCTCTGGGTGGCGCAACAGCGACTTTGGCGTAAACACGATGAGCTGTTGTTTGAAAAGCAGAGAGAAGACGAACATGTTGAGCTTTAGGAACTGCATCGGTTTGAACTTTGACCTGCGGTTCATGGTGGGAGTCGCTCACAGGCTTCCTGAAGGGCAGCAGGATCTGCCTGCGCAGGACATGGAAGTAGTTTGCAGGAGTGGAGCAGTTCACCACCATCCAGTTACAGTCATAAAGCTGATGCACCGCAAAGTCCCCTGTGACTTTCTAATAAAATAAAAAATAAAAAAGTTTCAAAATAATAAAAAGCTGATTTCACCGCTGTGAAAAAAGCAACATTTTCTAATGTTTATGTCAGATCTCTGCTTAATTTATGCAGACAATAGTTGACATGACTTAACACCAGGTTAAAACATTAGATTATGTCAACATATCCAGTGGTTAGTGTTCTTATATCGGGACACAAACTTACAGGAAAAACATCTGGGTCGTCATTGCACATCTGCAGGAACCTCTCAGGACGGGCAGATGAATGTTCTGGACCCTGGATGTGAACAAGAGACACAAAGAGTAGAATACAGAAACATTGTGTCTGCAGAACATTTATTTAATTTCCCTTTGGGATTGATAAAGTATCTTTGAACTGAGCTAAATATACCAGCGAAGAAGAAAAACGCAGAATGTTGAAGGTGGTGTTAGTTAGTTCCTACCATGCCCTCCATGCCGTGCGGCAGCAGCAGCACTATGCCGTTCTGTCTGACCCACTTGGCCTGTCCGGAGCTGATGAACTGGTCGATGATGCACTGGGCCGTGTTGTGAAAGTCTCCGAACTGGGCCTCCCACAGAACCAGAGCGTTGGGACTGGCCATGGCGAAGCCGAGCTCAAAACCTGCTCAGACGGTATAAAAACAAAAAACACCGTGTGACTGAAGGAAATCGTGTGTTTAATGTGGTGTTTAATGGAGTTTATGGGGTAGGAGTTCAGAAGTTTCTTACTTCTTCCTTCTCCTTTACAAGGATGTTAAGATTATTGTACAAAAATAAATGTTCTTTGCATTCATTGCTCATGTGTGCAATTTTATACTTCTGTCATGTTCGAAATATATAAAGAGTCAGATGTGTAATTTGTGACTTTTCCCAGACTTGCCACTCACCAAGGACGCCGTACTCAGACAGGGAGCTGTTGCACACGGTGTAGGGAGCCTGATCAGGGGAGATGGAGTTCATCGGGATGCAGATCCTCTTGTCCACGTTCTGGTCATGGAGAACGTGATGTCGATGGCTGTGAGAAACAGTAAAAACCATTTGATTCATTTTTCTAACAGGACAATGTGGCCAAAGATATGAAACAATATGTTTTAATTGAAGAATGAGAATCTATATGCAACTTTTTTTTAAAGAATATACAAAACATACTTAGCTTTTTGCATCTTTACAATCCTGTGTGCCACTGTGTGTATTTAGCATTTAGCATTTAGCATTGACTAGCATTTTATAAATTCCTGAATTTGATTGCTGGTCAAAGAATCAGATTGTCACATAAAACAATGTAATCTAATCAGAGTGATATATTGTGATGTAAAATGTGAGGGCAAAACAAAATCCACCTCCAGCCAATTCAATCAGTGTGTATATTTTGCACAACTCAAACACAGTTACCTTTAACCAGTGTAGTTCATTTACAAGCAGCAGTAAAACATTTAACTTCTCTGGTTTTCCCTGAGGACAACACTGCACTGTATTAGCCTGGGCATTGCATTCTTGTCTGATTCCACTTGATTTTAATCTCTTTTCACAGCTCAGTTTGAGCTTTCTCCCATTCACTTGGATTCCCTCTGCTGATATCCACAATCAGTGAAGAGAAGGAGGAATTGTGAACAGTGACATTGATTTTCCACACTGTCTTAGAATTATAGTCTGTCTGTAGTTTTAGCGATGGAAGCAGAGGAAGTGAACGAAGACATTTGTGTTAGCCAAATATTGAATTAACATTTACAGACGCCTCATTCAACTTGACACTCCTCTCTTCACAATGGAAGATGGTTGTTTACAGCGCAGACAATTTCCAATAAGCTTCTTAGCATCAAACTGTCTCATGACACACGTTATGGTCAACGTTAGTGCTTGGGTAACGTTTAACCCTTGTGTGTGCGAGGACTGAGACAAACGTAAAGGTCCATGGAAAAATGATACAGGTTTTACGTGTGTGGGGTCAGTTGGACCCTATTTCGACATACAAGGGTTAAAACCTCGTGAGAGTCCACGATTCCAGAAAGCGATCGTTTCTCAACAGCCAAGAGTCCAGACCCTCAAAGTGAAGCGCAGAACAAGACACTGGTTTTAACCAGGCTAGTACTCTGTTGAGCAAATAAACCATGTCACTCAGTATTTACCATTAAACATGCTGTTTTGTTGTTACCTGAACGTCCCTCTCTCTACATCCTGTCCGCTGAGACGCACGTGGATGCCTTCTTTGAGCAGAGAGCCGAAGGCCATGTACTCTCCGAGGGCCCAGTCACACACTCGCTGGGTCACCATATGTGCACGTCCCTTCAGAATACGGCTCAACCCTGCGGCATGACCCAACAAGCAGAAACAGGAAGGCTCAACATGGCTAATTCATAGCATTTTCTAACAATCCTAATGCAGTGGTGGAGAATACCTCCATGTATCATGAAATCTTCCACCGGGACAGAGGCTGCGACGTTTCCAATGTGACAGAGCTCATCTTCTCGAATACCAGTGGAAGGACAGCTCATAGTTTTAGGTTGACCATCCAGAGTGAAAAAACCTAAAGATTTTACAGACAAAAGACATAAAAAATAATATTAATTCAGTGGTGGAGTGCTGTAATTGAGAGATGCCATAAATACCACACCACTGCTCCAAAACCTCACACTTATACACGTTCTACTCAAATGCCTGATGCTAACTTTACTTAAAGCCATGCTACACTATGCAGACACTCTGTCTGCGCTGAGGAATATCCACTCACCACACCATGCCGAAAGCTTGAGGTGATTACAACAGCCATGGAGTCCGACTTGGTTGGTTTCTGATCATTTTAACATTTAATTTAACATCATCTGACTACTTGAAGATACTCACATAGCATGCAAGTTTCAGTGATCATTAAATACGAAAAAAGACAAAAAGAAAGTAATTTTCTCAGTTCAGATGCATTAGCAGACTACATTAACACTAAATATACATGCTGCTAATCTATACAAAACATGCTCATTCATTTTACTGTGAAAAAAATTACACAAATCAACATTTTAATGATTCCTAGAAACAAGTTACCTGGCCAGGGAGAGTCCAGCCAGTGTTTGATGTGGAGGATCTTCTCGTCTTTGGAGCGAGCAAAAGCGTCCTCACAGATTTTGTCGTATCGAGCCACTTCCTCCTAAGAGTCGAAAATATTTGCATTTCAGTTTCATAAATGAAAATGTGGAGTTCAAACCTAAACACTCAATTTCAATCTTTTTAAAGTTTAGGATAGATAAAAATCAGATCCTCAAAATGATAAGGTGTACAGGCATGCTGGTGGCGTTACCTCATAGTGTTGTGTTGTGATGACTCCTTCAGCAACAAGCTTCTCTACAAACTTCTGCAAAACTCCTTTCTGCTTCTTTATCTGCTTGTACATCAGCGGCTGGGTGAACATCGGCTCATCCATCTCATTGTGGCCGTTCCGCCTGTAGGAAACCTGCAGCAGAAACAGTCCATAACGTCCCTGTCCTGAAACAGGACTGTGAATTCTCAGGTTTTCTGTGTTAATGTGTAATGATCTAAGGATCTATCATAGTAATATTTAGAGTAATAAGTTTGACAGATCCACAAACTTCATTTCTGCCATGGTGCGTATGCAACACTTCTGACTTGAACTTTCAGGTCATTAAAGTTTTGTTAATGGCTTTTCTTACCTTTTCCTCCAAACTACAAGTTTAAAAGGGATATCATTTTTTAAAATGTAGACATTTACTTAAACATTTACCAGATCTACAACGACGTCCTTATGGAACGTGTTCCTCCACTCTGCCGCCACGTTGCACACAAACATCACGGCCTCCGGGTCGTCTGAGTTGACGTGGAAGATCGGCGCGTTCACGACTCGGGCCACGTCTGTCGGGTACGGAGATGAGCGGGCCATCCTGGGGTCTGTGGTGAATCCTATCTGCAGGAAGCAGAGAAGGCTGTCAGGTGTTTTCAGGTTTCTGCCTGGTTGACAGCTCAACATTAACTGATACAGTTTTATTTTACTGGCTTAATTTAGTTTCATTGCATTTCTTCAGTCCAATGAGAATAATCATGCACAGTGTATAAGACAGCAAGAATTCGGAGGTGGAGGGAGCATCTAACATATTCATGCTCATAAAAAAATCAGTATAATCATAGTAATCAAAATAGTGATGTATTTAAAGTAAAAAATATGTCACTATTTTTACTGTGTTTTAAATCACTGAAATCTTCTTAAGCCGAATAAAAGCCTGGAGGCCTCATTTCTCTGCTGCATGTTTTCTGGTGCATAACCTTCAACTCGTTCAGAGTTCGCAAGTGAATACCTGGTTGTTCACCACCATATGGATGGTGCCATGGGTGGTGTAGGACGGCAGGTCTGAAAGGTGGAACGTCTCATACACAATTCCCTGGCCTGCGAACGCAGCATCTCCGTGGAGCAGAATAGACATCACCTGAAACGGTTTCCAAATTCAAAACCTATAGAAACAATTACCAGAAAACTGTCTTTCATGAACTCGTTAGGCCATTCACCCTCTTCCCCTCGGTGTCTCCAGAGTAAAACTGCTCAGCTTTGGTCTTCCCCTGCACCACTGGGTCCACGGCCTCCAGGTGGGACGGGTTGGCCACGAGTGACAGGGTGATGTACCTGTCACTGACTCGGTTCATCCTCCTATGATACATACCTAAATGATATTTCACATCTCCTGAGCCCTAAACACAGACAGTAAACGGTTACAGCTCGTGTGTTTAAGCCACTGTGATCTATAAGTCAGCTAAATGTCTAAGTGATGACTTTGTCTCTTTCAGGTTTTCCAATTTGGAGGAACCATTTCCTCTGATGAAATTTGTCCTTGTGCTAAGATGCATTTACATTTATTTATTTCTGTAACAAGTTGGTTTGAAAGTACTACAATATGGGGGAAGTTAACTGGGTGGATGTCTTAATCTAAGCCAGAAGAACCAGAGATTGCTGATGTTTCTGGCCTCTATGCAGTAGAAAAATAAGTCTAAAATGGTATTTTCCATGGTTCTAAATGACACATTTTGTGTTAAAGCCATGATAATTAGAAGAAATCAGTTTGTCTGCAAACATTAAAAGCATGTAATCAGTTGGCGTCAGTTTCATTAACGTTTGCACAGACATCTGAGTGGTTTTGTTGCGCAAACCTCGTCAGCAGCCTCCAGCTTGGAATCAAACTGACAGAAGATTTGGTCTAGGTCTTTCCGGATAACATTGGCCAGAACGTTCAGCCTCCCTCTGAAGAGAATTATGGGAAAAAAACACATGAATGAGAATACTTTACTTTTGTCTGCCAGCACAGTATCTATACCTTTAGAAACATTTCACACACGTTACATCTACAAGCCTCAATGTCTTTCACTTTTTTAATTTACATTTTTTCTTTTTGATTTGATGAAAGACCAATACAAAGTATATTCTGTTATGGCATGGAAGGAAAATGCTACATAGCTTTTGCGGAGCACATTTGCATTCAGCCACTGTGGGTCAGTACTTTGCAGAAAAACGTTTTTGCTGAATTTGCAACATTACAAAATAATAAAAGAAAACATTTTACTTTACAAACCATCTACAAACCATTTAGAAACATCATATAGTGCCTCTAGTAATATTTAAGTAAAGAATCTGTGAACATGAATGTAATTTAGAACAGTGGTTCTTAACCTGGGTTCCATCGAACACCAGGGGTTTGATGAGTTGGTTTCAGGGGTTCGGCGGAGCCTCTGCCGCAGAGGTAAAGACACACTTGTGCAAAGTCGTGATGACGTCCCGCTTTGTCATCACTTGCTGCAGAGGCTCACGTTACATTGCTTAGCCAATCATAGGATCATGTTACATTGCTTAGCCAATCAGAGCTGTGGAGGAGCTCTGATTGAAGGAGCTCCACTCTCAGCATGGATTTGAACTTGTGTCTTTAATTACTTCAGCAAAGCTCACAGTTTTTTACCAAATTCTGTAGCTTTGGGTGTACTTCTAAATCTGCTCCTTAGTCGCATCTTTTTGGGGTTGGTACTGCCTCTAGTGGCGTGGAGGTGGCAACACAACTAATATAAATACATTACTAAATCAGAATACCGCAAAGTCTTTATTATTTATCATAAATTTTCATTCTCTTAAGAATGTAGAGCTAATTAAATGACATAAACAAGACCTTCCAGTTTCTCTCGATGGCCAACCTGTTGAAACTGTGGCAAATTTTAAATACCTTGGGTCGTTCCTGGACAGTCAGCTCAGCTTTGCTGAAAACACTGACTATATTTTCAAGAACTGTTCTCAGAGACCCTACCTTTTAAGAAGACTGAATGATCAAACTATGTCTTGAATTTGGGGGGAAAAACATTTTATTTATCACTACAGAAGGGTTCAGTGAACGCGCATATGAAACTGGTGAGTTCGATACCTCAAAAAAGGTTAAGAACCACTGCTCTACAAGCTTCAGCTTGGTGAACAGCAAGACAATAAAAAGTCACCTTGTGTGCTAGAGGACACCAGGTGTGTCTGTCTGTACCTGTGAGACATTCCCAGGATCACGCTCTCCACTCCACACTGACTGGACCGGTCGATGATGGTCTTCAGGGCCGGGATGAGCGACTCGCAGCCTTCCAAGCCGAAGCGTTTCTCTGAAGACCACTTCCTCTGAAGGAACTCCTCAAACCTGCCAACAGTTGTGACCGCTGTGACGCTTCACAGAACTCTGGCTGAATTACTTCTGGACTCAGAGTGTGAAGAACCGACAGACTGACCTGGTGGAGCGGATCATCCTGCCCAACAGAGTCTTCTTCTCTTCCAAGGAAAACTGCATGATTCCTGGAGTTTCAAACTTTTGCCGAATCCAGTGGCACTGCTCCAAGTCATTTATGAACATGAACTCCACCCCGATATGCTGACAGTAGGCCATCTAGGAGACAGACATGAACATGTATTGGTTTGAGTCAGAGCTGGGTTATAGGTAAAGGGTGGATGGATACTACAGGATTGTTGATAGTTTTTTTCTTTTCTCCTGACTTTCTGAAAATAGGGCTGGACAGCAAATCAATAACAATACATGTCCCGATAGACATATGATCAATGTCAATAGATAATATGTCCAATAATTTTACTGAACTCCAATCCAGAACTGTACAGCATTCTGGGTGATGTAGGCAGAGGAAAGATTTTAGCTGCTCAACCTCTCACAGCGAGCTAACCAAATATTGGTGGCATCAACTAACTAACTCATTGGTTGGTTGCCTAGCAACAATGTGTTGAGTAACTTGCACAGCAGCAGTTTCAGGTTTGGCTGTGGTGCCTCATAACTGCTTAAAGGCAAACGGAGGGAAAACTAAATAAAACAAGAGCGGTCACATCACCAGTTGAGTAGTAATTCAGATATTTAAAACAAAAAACTAATCAATAATCATTGATCTTGATTGATATAAAATGCTTAAATCATGATGTTTTTCAGTCATGTTATCCTGGATGCTCCTCCAAATTCTGCTAGATCATATTTTTGCCCTTTGGATAAAAATGTCCAAGTTATTTTTGACAGAGACCTTAAGGATGCAATGTGTGTGTGCACTTATCAGAGCTCTACCTCAAGGCGGCGAATGATCTCTCTGAGTGGTAGAGCGCTGTCATTGCCGCCAATGAAAGTGCTGGCAGGGAGCCGGAAAACCTTGTCCAGGTCACCCTCAGTCAGGCCGTACAACCCTGGAGTGAACAAGAGGCACAGGAAACAGAATCAACCTGAACCTAAACCAGATCAGTCCAGCCATGTGGACTGGAACTGATCTAAAGAAGGATGGCAAACCTGAGACAGAAACAGAAACTAAGAACAGATAAAAGTTTAGAATTTCTGCCTTTATCTTATCTAGTATGGAAGATAACATTAAAGTGACTCCGTACAGGAATAAAAACCTCCAACCCCCCATGTGGGGCCAAAGTTGCAGCATTCTTCAATTACGGTGGACCGCACAGACCTACAGATGTCCCACGTGAAGCACTTTGGACACCCTGATCTAAACTGTCTTTATCACACTCTCTGAGATAACTCACTTAACAGGGAACATAAAGTCCAGAAAGTCTCCTCAGAGTTCTATGGTAATTGTTTATTATTGAGTTAACAACTCAAACATTAACTTTATGGATCTGCGGGTTCCTAATCACATTCTTGAAAGTTTCCTGCAAATCATTTACCATAAACTGGAGAAGCAGCATTCAGCTTCTGTGCGCCACCAATCTGGAACAAACCTCTGGAAAATTGTAAAGCAGCCAAAACACTGAGTTCCTTTAAATCCAGACTACAGACCCACCTGCATAGGGTTGATTTTGAAACATTATAAGTGCAACATTAATCAACATTTTGATGTGTAACCATGGCACTTGACAAAAATGTAATGTTTCTATTATTTACTTTGTATTTTTGTTATTTTAGTATGTAAAGCACTTCAAACTGGCTTGTTGCTGAGAAGCTAATGGTGGCTGTTGTTTAAGTCTGTCTATTTCTAATGAATCTGACTTTCTTGAAATCTTTAAAGTAGCTTTGAACAATATGTCTGAAAAGTTTCTGAACGTTTTTCTTCAGACTTTTGAAGCTTACTCCCATTATTCCAATGCAGTGTTTTCTAGTTCGTCACCAAACCACTAACCTTTGACATGTTAGCTAGGGGAACATCATTTTTAACTTGGACACTTTATTTCAGTGACTCATGTTTCCAACTTATTTCGTTCAATCTATGAAAATCTTTTACATTTTCATATTTTAAGCACAAAGAGATACAAGTCATTCTGTGAGCTAAAATTCACTAATCCTAAATTATTGTCAGAATATTATGGAATAATTTCTCACTGGGTGATTATTGCAGAAGATGGGCCACAAGCTGAACAACATCCACTAATCAGAATGCAAGAATCATTCAGGAGGCACAAAGTGACAAACACACAAACTGCTGGTTAAGGATCCAGTATAATGCCACACATTTAATTTCAGAGGTCAGATAATGCAGCGACCTACTGCTGACCTCAGTGACCCCTCTCACTGACAATGAACAAAACCACAAGTGAGCGTGGAAACATCCAATCAGAGGTCAGAACAGCCAGCAGCTTGTGAACTCGGAGGCACCAGGCTTTTCATGGGGAACAAAGACAACACTGAACAGCAAACACACACCTTTCACACAGTCAGGTGGATACTTCCTGTTTACAGTACCAGTTTGCTTTTTGCCTTTTTAGGAGCAAACTGTAACATTTCTCTCACATCCCGACTTTGGTGAAACTGAAAACGCACACAGTCTTAACAGAGGCAAAGCGCTGTGAGAGGACACACTGCACAGCTGTGCTTTGACTGAACTGCTGACATCGTCATGATAACATGCTTAGCCTATCAGGAGCCAGAGCATCATAAAGCAAGTAGTCTTATCTCATAGGGAACATGGCTTTCTGTACAGGATGTTCTAAAACAACTGCAGCAGCACGAGTGCATGTGAAACATGAAAAATTAATGGCAGCATCACTACTACTGATAATAATCATAATGACAACAAGGAGTAGTGTAGGGTGCTAATACATCAGGTTTTGAGTCAGTGAGGAAGCTTATGTTTATTGTTCTGATTTATCTGGCTTCCATAAAATCAAATTAAGGGTTTATAATTTCAGATAGGCCATAATCTACATTAATTAATGTTCTAAAATTATTACAACCACACCCAAACGGTATGATAACAGATCATGTGTGTACTCTTTTTTCTTCTTCTGCAAATCACCTAGAAAATTGAGATTTCCTGTGTAAAAATTGTTTTTAATGGAAACACAGGAAACAGTGTTTCCATTGACACTTTTTGGGATTCACTAATTACTGTTATAGTGAAAGGTTAAATTCTGAAATAATTCAATGTTGTCTGACTGGATCTTTGTTGAGTGTTGAGTGACAGACACAAAATAAATGAATCACTGAATTAAACAACATGTATTTCACAGATAGTGTGAAATATTTTACTTCATAATTTTCTCATCAACTGAATATTTTCCCTCTCCTTTAGGAAGAAGAAGCATCCCCACAGCCTCATGCTGCCACCACTATGTTTTTACCTTGGGGTTTCTATTGTCAGGCTGATACTGATAGATAGGCGTTACTATTTGCATCTCAAACAGAATTTTCAATTTAGGTAAAAAACTACAATTTGGGTGGTCTTACATTATTTATTAAAATGTTAACTACTGTAATCTCTGTTTCCATGAACACAGTAAACTAATAAGACTTGTAATGTTCAATGCCAAGCAAAAGTCATGAAATTTCACAGGTTTCTTTATTAGTGGAATTTCATTTCATAGAACACAAAGTAGAAGAAGAAAAAATATGCATGTTTTAATAATATTTAACAGAAACACGTCTGTATACATATAAATATATACATTCACACACACACATATGTATATATATTATTATTTATTTATTTATTTATTTATTTTTATTTCTTTTCCCAGCCCCTTTATGTAAATGCTCTGTAAACAATCTAGAGATTTATGTGGTACTAGCAAAACATGCATTTTGCTCATAAAAAATTAAATACTAAATAAATTAAGATCCTAAATATACTGCCCAAAATTAAAAAGGTAATCAGAGAGATGCTAAGTGAAGTGAAATGTAACACGGATGGTGTAGGGCTGTTTTTCTCACCAACATTTTGAAAGCCAACAGTACACGGAGCGTCATCGAAGTCCACACAGCTGATACCGAGGGGGTCCAGCTTGGCTATGTGATGACCCCGTACCTGCAGACGAGGGTCAGTGAGGTTAGAATATCTAAACTCATTCCAGCAGGTCACCTTCATGATGTCAACACGCCTGGCCCAGTTTACTGTCCTCATATCAGAAGTGGGTTAAAGGCTTTAAACCAGCTGCCTGTTTTACCCGGAGCAAGCTCTCTGACTGAACAAAATACCTTCAATCTGAAAGGTTTTCTGTACATCGAATGTGTTTGCCCAGATGAAAATGACCTTTAAGACTCACTAAAAGGATGTTTAATTAACACAAACCGTATGAAAACCAGGACTTCACTGATTCACTTTATTTTTACTTCCGATATCTGAGGTTTATTATCGGCTGATACCAATCTGATAGTATTTTTTGAACAGACAAAGTACTGAATTACAAATTTATTTGATAACTCTGCACCAGTACAGCTCACTGAAACACACCAACAGATTCACAAATTTGGTCAAACATGTAAAACCAACTTTAATTTGTTCAGTCATTGTAATTAGACATAGAACAGCCAATGTAAAATAAATAATAATAAAACTGAAACTAACTACAAGAAACTGCAACAAATCTTTAGAATGATTCAGAAAGTGCAATTAAGAATTTTAAATATGATGTAAAATAAATAAAGCATAATGTTGCTCAGAGCACAAAACATAGAAATAAAATGAATCACATTTTTTGGAATATCAGAACCGATACAGATATTAATATCGGATCTGTGCATATCTGATGAAAACATATGTTATTAAGTGTTAATAACATAATAATGTTTTTGTCTTTCTGTGAGTTATATAGCCTTAATATATGTGATTATTTATTATGGTGGAGAAAATTCCTCTATGAATGCAGTAGTAACAGCTGTAAATATAAGATACAAGCAAATTTGATAATGATCTGAAACAACATTTGTCATACGACAGTGTTTGACGTTTACCTGGTAGGCTCTAATCAGTGACTGCACTGCCAGGTGGTCTTTCACCAGTTTCTCCACGTTGGGCTGAGCTCCCACCAACGCCCGGCCGCCCGTCGTTCCGTCAGAAGGCCCGCTGAGCAGCGGAGGGCTTTGGTACGCCGCACCGGGCGGCGCTCCAGCGTTTGCATTCCGAAAAAAAATATCCCAAGACTGTGAGGAGGAAAAAAAAAGATGACCTCTGTTGTTTTTCTGCTCATCTCCTGGTGGTAAACAGTAACTGGAAATGTTTGTTTACTGCCAACAGGCTTAGACTGCGTCTGAAATCAAGACACAAGGCAGGGGGACACAGCTACTCCCAACCTCAAAGTCTATCATGGTTGATGTACATTAAGATGATATAAGTTACAGTACTTTAGGCCAGTGGTGTGATCTGACTAAATCTATCACGTAAAATTTCTCTATTACATTAGTGTTTCAATGCAGACATATTATTTTGTAACACAATCACCACTGGTTTTTCCAACTCCAAACTGGAACACAGTTAAGTCAGGGGTGACAACACTCCTACATCCCAGTTTCATCCTCTGAGGCAATGAAACCTCAGAGGATGAAACTCGTTTCATCTACGTTTTTGGATTGTTGTAGAAGATTTTTGTTGTTGAAAATGTATAAAATTTCAGTTGCAAAAACAAAATTAAAGTAGATTTGCATTAAAATCAGAAGTTACATGAACTGTAAGTAACACCATTAACTAATGAGCATTAACCTCACTCTCCACCTAAGTTTCTAATAGGAGCAGGGAGTAATTAGATTACAGGAGTGAGAAGCTTTTAGGATCAGCTTCTGTGCTTGATGTTAGCTTACAGTTAGCATGGCACACGAGTTACTTTACAGCTGTACTCAAACTACAAACCCTGACAGCAGGCAGCTCAGTTTGTTAGCTGAAAACAGACTGCAGGTCAAAGCCTGTGTTTGAACCTTTTATGTCGTACAATTCCCCACTGTAAAAGTCTGTTCACTGACTGTAGCTTAATCCATTTAGTGGTGTTCATGAGCTAAGTGACAGCTAATGTATTACCATTCTACTTAAAGAAGCGCAAACAGAGCCTCAAGTTCTACATGTGATAATTAGTTGGTGTTATTTCTAAATCTCAAGTAATTATGAGACAGACATGAAAATCTGCACCGATGTTTTTGCCGTCTTGTTCAGTATGCGTCATAATAGCGTGGTTCGTGTCACCTCTCATCATTTTCACCAACACAACAAAATGTATTGTTATAGTAACATAATTTGAGGTATTACCAAGAAATATGATCTTTTACCTAATAACTGTTTTCTTCAACAAAAAAGCTTCACTCCTGTAATAATGTTAATTCTGAGCTTCTACTTAAATATAAAAATGCACTCAGAAATAATCAGATGGAGGATCAAAGTCATTTGTGTAAACTTTAGCCCACTGAATCCTGGACATTCATCTGTTAGTCCCCGAAATCTCAGTTTGGTTTGCATGCAATCAGTGCAAAGGGCTCAGACTGATGTGATGACAAATATTCATAAGTGAGCAGATCCAGGGCAGAAGGTCATTTGCTCCTGAGAGACCAGCATTCCCTGAATTTTGCCTGTAAGGCAGACACTGCTAACAGAGAAGCTTCCAGACAGCCAGCAGCTGGAGGAAAAGTCAAAAGGACAAACATTCCTGTGATCAAGCAATGCACTTTCAGTACTAATGTGTGCAGACATGACCCCTGTGTATTATTTCTTTTTAATCATATTTCTTTTAAATAATATTCTATAATATACCACAAAAGCTGCAATGCTTCAAAATTACGTCAATAAATACAAGGTAATATGACTGAACTTCAAATCAAGACTCAGGTAGACCTGTCACAAAAAGCAATAAAGCAATTATCTGCATGATAATTAAAAATAACTATAATTTCCATTTGCATGATGTACTATTTTTCTCTTTTCTCTCTTTCTAAAAAAAAACCTTCATGAAAAAAGTCTTCAGTCTAATACTTTGGTTTCAAGTAGACCCTTTTTTGAAGGACAATTTTGTTTCTAGAGACTTCATAATTCATTTTATTTGTTGTTTCTGTTGTTGTGTTTATTTATTTCACATAATGTCTTCCAGTTCCAGTGTTAAATATTCACGAGAGTTTAAAGTTTATTGATCTCTGAGAATGAGTTTTTCCATTATTGTTCCATTACCATTATTTTTACTTAAAAATGATCCCAAAACAACAATGTTATTGTTTATCTCAATAACTTCTGAGACAATTTATCATCCAGTAAAATTTGTTAGCCCAACAGGCTAACAAATAAAGAAAACGATAAAGAAAACTCAGTTTTCTTTATCGCAACAAACCATCTTTCACTCATTCTGCAAAGTACAGTTTGGTCAAAATGACAATCCTCCCTATCCTTGACTGTCATGATATCAGATCTGCATCTAAAACTCTATTCTATAAGCAGTAGAGTTAAATAAAAAATAAACAATAAATAAAAAATACATTAGTATGGAGCTTCCTCACTTCAACATTTTGCTAACCTGTTTGATTAGCCTGAAGAAAAAAACAACAATCTACCCTGTCACAGTTTTGGACAGGGTAGACATGGAATGTCAGATTGTTGTCATTAGCTGCCATCTCATGAGGCCTCAGTACCTTATGCACACTCCTAGGATCCTCCAGCCAGGCGTAGTACATCTCCTCCACATAGTTGGAACTGGTTCCGTTGAGAAAAGGTTCAGCTGCCACAGACGCACTCAGGCTCCTCACAGGCTGAAACGTCCTTGTGCCTCCTTCCAGCACCAACAGTCGGGACTGTGGCGCAATCTGGGCTGTCTGTGCAGCAGCTAAAGGCCCAAGCCTCGCAACTGTAGTCCTTAAGTGGTGCATGGCCGCAGGTCAGCCACGGTTCCTAACGCTCCAACTCTCCTCTTGGAAGAAAAATGCAGCAGAATGTGGGCAGTAAGGGGACCCTGTCAACATGAAGTCTTCTCCCGCTCTGTTCCTGGAGGTGTTTTTTAAATCGCTGGTGCTAGAATTGGTCCAGATGTTGCTCTTCACTCTTTCCACAGGTTGCAGTCGAGTCTAAAAAGGACACAGGTTTATTAAACTCTTCTAAAGAACAACGAAAACAGCAGGGCTGGATTAATACCAATGTTACTCTTCCCACATTGTTTTCCATCATTTTTGAGTTCACTAATTATTCCAAGCTGAAGAAAATGCTGACCAAATGATGGAATATAGGGCCATTGTAGATAGAAAATAAATAGAGACGAGTACATTTATGCCAAAAAACTCCAAAATTTTTAGATCAGTCTCAGAAATATATCTAGAAAAAACAAGGAAATTTCTACGATTGAAAAGTCAAAAATGGGCTAGGAAAAACTTTGACATTTTTACATTAATCTCAGAAATGTTAATGTAGGCCTACTAAAAAAAATCTCAGAAATTTCTATGTATTTTTCTAGAAAATTTCTGAGATTGTTTTGGTGGAAATTTGCTATCAATTAATCAATCAATCAAATTTGATTTTTATAGCACATTTCAGCAACAAGGCGTTTCAAAGTGCTTTACTACTTTTTTTCTTTCATCCGGCTCTAAGGTGCCATCGTCAGAAACAGAAATTAATAACACAATGTCATTTATTAAACACACCTTTTGTGTCAAAATTGGAAATGTCCTTCCGTTTGCAGATCTTACTGAATGTGTGTCTCTGGGGCACAATTACCAGCAGCTGTCCTGATGTGACCAGAGTTATGACACAGATGTTTGGTTTTATAGTAGCAGGTTGGTTTTAGGAATGATTCAATGAAGAAATAGTAAAAAAAAAAAAAAAATTGTGAAAAATATTTTGGTTTGGACAGCAGTTAGCAAAGTTTTTAATTTCTGAAAATAATTCATCTCATTATGTCCACCACATATACAGCCATAGGTAACTCTGGTCACTCAGCCACTGATTTCAGAAAATCTTAAGATGTTTTAAAACTGTTTTGAACAGCAATCAGTCCATGCCTTCAGGCACTTCAATAGACCAACTGCTCAATTTATTTAAATAAGAAATGCCATTAAGTGCAATAATAAACACATTACAGTAGTGTGTAAAATCAACTCTGCTGTCTGTGTTAATGTTCACATCTCATAATCCCAGTAAAGATAAGACGAGCATTTGAAAAAGTTATGACTATATGAGGTGTTAAAGAATAAATCGTTGTAGACGAATCTAAACATACAAAGTAAAAATAATATCCATGTATTATGAAGGGTATGGAAAGGGACAAGATCCCGACATGACAGTAAATGGGTCAAATATGAGCAAAACTATACCACAACTTTGCTCGAGGACCTGCAAACAACCCGGAAGGTCACGAGGAGGAAACTTTACACTTTAATGTATTCAAATAAGTTAAACTGAAGCTGAAACCTGAGGCGGACGTGTTCGTATATTTCGGTTTATTACCTTTATTTCTGTTGGTTTCCCGGAGCTTCTCTCGGCCTCTCGCTCCGCTGCTGCTGTGAATTAAGAGCAGTGGGTCCAGCGCGCGCGTGCATGGCTGCGGGCGCGCGCCTTTTTTTGCATGGTAAATAGCCGCGTGCGCTACGGCTCAATCGCTTCACCTCTAAATTGCGTCACGCGACGTTGTCAGCACGATGAGACAGGTTAGGATGAAAAAGGAAACCTAAACATAAAAAAAAGATCACTTTCTTCTTAAATACCAATTGTTTGAGACATTGACAGCATGGGGGAAGAAACTTCTGCTTCATCCAAATGAAAGTTTACGTTGTGTCCAGGATGTGTGGGGTCTGCAGACTTGCTAGCTGTACAAACTGTCCGTTGTTACAGAATTACACAGATCAGGAGATCCGACACAGTGAAAGAAACTTGTAAAAAGTAATATTTAAGTTAGAGGGAAATCAAATAGCTCCATGTCACAATGAGAGGAAAAATCTTCCACTACACTTCTGAGGGGCTGAAATGTTTTACATTACAATTAAACATATGTTTCCCAAAATGCTTCAGAAAAACCTCAGTTTTTCTGAGGTTTCCTGGAAATTTGCCTCCTGTGCCAGTCATTTTTGTGCTAATGTGTATTTTAATGAAGTTACTGTTTTGTCAACAAACCCCAGCTGAGATGCAAATGAAGTCTTTGTAATAAAAGAGGTTGACAGGCAGGAAGACAACACTTCAGTGAAACACATGCCAGTCATTTCTTAAAAAGCGAAGCGTTTGGATCTTTGAGCTGCAGTGATCAACAAAGAGGGAAACAAGGAAAGAGCAGAAAGCCTGACTTCCAACATTAAATTAATTTGATATGTTGGTATTTAGGCAGAACACTAAACTGTACTAAATGGGGGATATTAGCGGTGGTAAGTGAAATAAGTTAGTGAATATTTAATTTTTCATCAAATGTAGTGTTGATACATATCAAAAAATAAATGCATTTTTTTGTAGGCTAATTTTGATAAGGCTTTGTGATTTAAAGATATTTTGCTCTTTAAAGTCTATACAGGGCATAAGGCATTACTGATAAAAAAAACAACAAAAAACAGCCAAGAGACACATGGAAACTGGAAAAGACAGCAGAGATTCACAGGTTAGGTAGGGGGAAAAAGAGGAAAAAAAGATAGACTGAATTAGTATTAGTCAGCATACAAAATATCTGTGGAGGAAAAAAATCTTTGCACCTTTCCACTTGAAACAAAGTGGTGGCAGCATAATCATGTGACTATTCTCCTCAGCAACAGTGAAGGAATATTTGAAGACAACTATTGTTAGGATGTTACAAAACATTTGAAAGACAAAGCTGGATAACGACCCTAAGCACACGAGTTACCATTAAACGGCTTAGATCAGATCACAGATCAGATCACAGATCAGATCACAGTCTGTCATGGTGGAAGCCGGATCAAAACACAGACAGGAACTTGAAATAATCAAAATGAACTGGATAATAATAAACAAGAAACCTGATGGGTCTCACAGTTGAGCATCATGCAGTGAAACAGACAAGAAAACAAATAGTAGCTGCATTTCCATTGATCATATAATTGTGCATTTTGACATATCGAAAATCCATCCATTTTCTTGATACCCTTTGTCCCTTAATGGGGTCGGGAGGGTTGCTGGTGCCTATCTCCAGCTGACGTTCCGGGCGAGAGGCGGGGTTCACCCTGGACAGGTCGCCAGTCTGTCGCAGGGCAACACAGAGACACACAGGACAAACAACCATGCACACACACACCTAGGGACAATTTGGAGAGACCAATTAACCTAACAGTCATGTTTTTGGACTGTGGGAGGAAACCGGAGTACCCGCACATGCACAGGGAGAACATGCGAGCTCCATGCAGAGGGGCCAGGGCTGGGAATCGAACCCAGAACCTTCTTGCTGCAAGGCAACAGCTCTACCAACTGTGCCACTGTGCAGCCCCATATTGAAAATAAATTTGCTTAATGGACTCAAAACTCCCATTTTTCGATAAAAAGTTTTGGCGCTATAGGATGAGGTGGTTTTTCAGCCCAAAATTTGTTAAGTTTGCAAAACTGCAGTAGAAACACTTTCTTAACATCAAACGAGTCACATGATCAACAGCCAGATCTGTGGGGTATGTTAGATTATCTCTAAGTTAGAATGACCAGAGGCGCACCCAAAAAGGGAAGGGGGGGGGGGGGGGGGCGTTATGGCCCCATTTTGAAAAATCCTGACCACTCCACATTATTTATGTCTTCTATCATTTCTGGTGATTTCTAGTGCAGGATGGAATACTTTGGAGATGTTTTTCATCCATTCTATGTCCTGAAAAACAATCTCCATGGCTACTCTCCATGTCACTTATGATTTACCGCTGGCAAATCATAAGTGATTTTTTTGGGTAAATTTACCCAAAACTTTCATAAAGCATGTCTGATTATTGGACCAGCAGCAATAATGTATTTTGCTTTGGAAGAGTTCAGTTTAAAATATAATTTCATGAGCAGAGAGAGGAGATAAGCTTCCAGAGCAAATTGGCTTTTGCTGATTCAATCCTGCACGCTATAAGACACCCTGGCTGATGTGTGACCCGTTGTACTTTCACATCAAGTACATTTGGACATTCAGGTTCATCGACAGGCGGCCTCACTTTATTCACTGCTACACCCAGAGCGGAGCAATAAATGTCAACCTTTGTCCTTCTGGCTTTGGCTGCATGAGAACACAAGGTAATGACCCTCACGTTGACTCAAGGATGCACTCAGAGTAATCATTAAACTGTGCTGAATGGAGATCCCTCGTGTGAAATAAGTGAAAGTGTCAACACGGGATTCTGCAGTATAATGTGATATTTACGTGGAATTTTGTGACTGTGTCAGTCCTGCTGCATTTATAAGACGAATTGAACTGCGGTAGAGGAAAACAGGAGTGTTTTGCTCTCTCCAGCTGTATGACAACTGACCTTATGAAAGTGCAATTAAGCTATTTTCAGAATTATCCTAATTGTTTGATCACAGAGTTTATTGGACCTCTATCTACTTAATGTGTGCTGAAAGTTTAAAGAACTTGTCTCACCACTATGAACCTCTTTAAATATTTTGTGTATTTCTGACTCTAGTTAGACAATTAGTGCATGGGAGTAATATAGTATTGATGAATTGAATTGAAGTAAAATGAAGAATTTGTATCTACATCTATATATTGTTACCTTTGTGTTTGTGTGTGTGTGTGTGTGCATGTGCATGCGTGTGCGTGTGTGTGTGTGCGTGTGTGAAGGGGGGAAGGGGAATTTCGCTGCAAAGCTCTACATTTAATATAAAGCGTAACTTATAATGCTTAACCTGTAAATGCAAACAAGAAAACACAAATCAAATGTGACTTAAAATAAAATGAAAATCTTCATATGTGGTAAGAAAATGTCACCTTATCCAGTAACTCAATCTTAAATGCTGAAAAGTCACCGCGGTACATTGAGGAGAAGGTGACATTAAATACGGACAAGAAATGATTCCAAGAAGTGAACCACAAACAAATGTCTCAGTGTTGTTCTGACACTGAGTCAAGATAAAAGACAGGAAGTCTCTACTTGACCAGTTTATTTATTCACACACTGATTACATCACAGGACATTTTAACTTTGACAAACGGCATAATAAGCTAGAAACATTTCTTTGTTTAACAAATACTCGGTAGGTTTTGCTCTTACTTATCTGACCTTTTAGGAAAATAAAATCTTTAAATCAGATCTTTTTCATCATCAGTACCAATGACTTCACAAGATAATCAGTCCTCCACATCAGAGGAGAGACCGGCTTCCACAGAGACCCTCAATCTGATTAAAATACTAATTTTATAACCTTGGCCTGGATAGAGAAAGGGAATTCGTTCTGTCCTGTTGCTTTTTTGGGGTGGGCTAAATGGCACAAACGCTAATAAAAAGCTGAGAATCTGCAGAATGTTTTTGAAAATAACCTTGAGACAAAAGCATGTCGTTCTCTGCGAGGCAGAGTTGGCTCTGGGATCAACGATCCCACACAGATGTACTGTGGGTCTTACACACATTTCCCAACTGGATCTTAATATGATCATTTTAGTCACATTTACATCATGCATCTTCCAAATTAGTGTGACATCTTGGTTATTTGGTAAGAATTGTTTGAGTTTGAATTGGAAGTTGGACGTTGGATCTGGGGACAGAAACCCCAATTTAAATGCTCTAGAGCTGTGGTAGAAAACAAGTGACAGTCACTTTTTGTGACTGGATAGACTCAAATCCTATCCAGGTTAGCCTACCAGGCTAACCTGCATTAGCAACATAAGCAAATAATTTATTTGTGTTATAGACTTGACACTGAAGCAACATATTCTCAGACATACTGATTTTCTTAAATTAAGATTCACATAATTTAAGAAGCAAACAAAGAATTTATTACTATGTTTTCATTACATAACAGCCATGTTGAACGGTGAGGGAGGGGTTGGTCATAAATACAGTATTTAGTACTTGTAAATCATACTGTGTAGTTGTGAATTTGCATGTATGTTTGTGTGTGTTTGAGAATTCCTGATCTCTCGGAGGAGCATTTTTGAGGTCAAACATTGATGTTGGGCAAGAAGGCTTGGCACACCAAGCTTTTACCTCCAGTTGATTTTTTTTTTACCCTTGTCTGACTTTAACATTGAATTGTACTTAATTGAATGAATTATCTGAACTTAACTTGGACCTTGTTAGATTCTATAGAATTAGGTCTGAATGGCCTCCATTTGCCTTGAAAGGATAATTAATATAACATTTCATGTGAATAAAAGATGTGTAAATAGAGTAAATAAAGAAAGTATTCCATGACAGAGCAGTATAGCGTGTCCATTTCCAATAATTTGATTTAGCATAGCATGTTGGAGCAACAGTACTTTTGTTATGCATGTTGTGGAAACAAATCTGTGCAGAGATAGAGTGAATACTTTTCAGTCATGTGGAAAATAAAAACATCCTCTTTGCATCTGTGTTAAAGCCACATGTTGTTAAAACTTTACCAGGAAGATGTTTTCTTCACTAAACAGGATTATAAATCTGTGACCCAGACCTGCAACTCTTCTCTGGGTATTTGTTAAAACTGTCACCATGTTGTGACAGCATGATATGAGACCAATAATCTGTGAAAAGATGGAGTTCCCAAAACTCCTCCATGAGGTACTACTGCCATCTGAAGAAATGTATCAGTCAAAAACAACCAATCAGAGCCAGGAGGTGGGTCTTATTGCTGTCAGTCAGTCAATGAACAAACTGCTAAATATGCTAAAGGCAGAGAAGCAACTCACCATGACAAGAAAACCATTTATCCGTTTATCAGTGGCATTCACTGCAGGCTCTGCTGACTGGGAAAGCTGGCACTGTTCAGATGGGCCTGATTGACAGCGGTAAGACCCGTCTCCTGCCTCTGATTGGTTGTTTCTAGCTAACACTGGGGGAAGGCAGAGCTTGATTTTTTTTTTTTTTGAAATATTATTTGTGTCAACCCACTGTCACCAAATAGTGAGTTTCAACAAATATGTAAAAAAACGTTTTTTGTAAAAGTTATATACTGCACCTTTAGTATTATTTTCTATGATTTGATAGTTGAGAAGCTGCATATTGTTTGAAAAGTTACTTCCAAGTTTTATGTTGGCTGAAATGTCTCTCATCAAAAGGAATCGTGTGAATAAATCAGGGAACTAGTTGTTATGGCAGATTTAAATGAAATAAAATAAATAAATACAAATATTCGAGTAATTTTCCCAAAAATCTCAGTGCTTAAAAAGCTGATCAATCCATTCATTACCACTTCACTTCCTCCGCTGTGTTTAGCAGCTTCTTGGGTTCCAGGTGGGCGGGGCTTCATTATCTGTCCTGTTTGATCTCATCCTTATGAATTTTTGATGAAATCTTTATGGAATCATTACTGAAAAAGAACCAGTCAGTTGGGATTACATGTTAATCCGCAGAATGTAGGACAGGATTTGGGTGAATGAGTTTTATACGTAGTGTTATATCTGTCATTAGTGTTTACAGAAACACAAAGCGACATGTGACAAAGTTCTAGGAGAGTGGATAGATATTCAATGCACTAACATACAGAAGGAAAAGGAAACATTTAAGAGGTATTAAAATGCAGCTTTCAGTCTGCTTTGTAAAAGGCAACAATTATATTAGGAGTCAAACATCATTATTAGGGCTCCAACTATCTATTATTTAAGTAATCGATTATTCGATTAATTATTAAAATGATTATTTGATTGATTGGATAAAAAAAATTGGTACATTCTGGAGACTTTTTATTTTTTTATTAAATAGTAGAAATTCAGTCGAAGATACAAATAAACAAATAATTAAATTCTTTTATTGTTAATAAGAAAACATTTGAATTCCTTTAGTGATACTCGGTCATGTGTAGGAAAAGATGCTTCTGCAGCTAAAAAAAAATTACATGTTCAACAGTTTTTACTTAATCTGTTGATTCATTTTTGGAATAAGTGATTAATAATTGGATAGTGCAAGATGCTTAGTGCTTTTCTTTCACAGAATTTGAACCAGGTGAAGCTAAAGCAGCCACTTAAGGAGTTTTACACAGAACGTGTTTACAGAAAAAAGATCTGATCTTAAATACAAAATCAGTATATTTTTGTACATTACTGCTCAGTAGTTTGTTTGTTTTTCAGCAAATAGGTTTTGTTTTTTCTGTAAACTCCAACTAATTAATTACAAAATTAGTTGACTATTATTTCAATAATCGATTCATCACGATGAATCAGATTAACCTTTTCAGCCCAAATCCTTATTTTAAGCTTTAAAACAGTTTTTTCCAGTCACATTTGCTTTGAATCTAAAACACCAAAAATACTCAACCAGGAGAGGATTTTTATTATTATTTTTGCTTAATAAACAATAAAGAGCCATTCTTACTCTGTTCAGGAGCCAGGAAATAGTGAAAAAAGCTTACATCCATTTTTTTTCTACACTGAACTTAGAACAGGACCTGCAGTTACATGGCCCAGAAAACAGATTAAAGCTCACCAGCAGTATCAGTCCATAGGAGACAAAATTCAACAGGAACATCCAATTTTAGTAATGCATTAACTTGGAAATATCATGCAAGTAAACACCGGCACAAAAAAACTCGGAAATATACAGTATATGTGCAACAGGAGGGTCTGAAACTCAACCGTTTCTTGCCATCCAGCAGGTCAAACATGGAGGAAATCTTCAAGAACAGGGAAAACTGTAACATGCTGCACTCTCACAGAGCAGCTCGGAGGGGTCCGGAGGGGCTCCGGGGGGGACACAAGGAGGCGTCGGTTCGGGGTCAACAACAACACTCCAGAGAAAGAGGATTAAAAACAACAAAGAAGTAACAAAACAAATAGTTAAATACACCCACACGTCTCTCTCTCTGCGAGAGACATCAGCTCTGTTTGATTGTTTCACAGGTAGATTTAATCGTGCAGAAACAAAAACAGCCACGATAATATTAAGAGTACAGGTTGGTAGTCATGCATGTCATAAAAAAGAAGAAAGAAAGGGGTTAGAATGGGTAATAACTATACTGTACAGTAGAAAGAGCACAACAAGATACTGCAGCCATAATAACATCAACATCCATAACAGTTTAATAGAGGAGAAGAAGAAAGCATCGATAGGGAGCAGAAAAGGGGAAAGGTGCAGTCTTGGTGTTTTGGCCGCATGCAGGCCAGCTGAAGTCGAGGCGAAGGCAGGCAGCGCTTCCTGCTCACGGCTGATATTGCGCCCCCTGCTGTAGGTGTAGGTCAGGTTGGGTCTGCCGTGGTCGTGGAGAGAGAAGCGCTAGGTGGCTTCACGTCTCCTTCGGCTGGCTGGGAGGGAAGAAGAGAGGGAAACAACTAATCAAGAGATGGCTAAAGACAGGAATCTATGTTCAGCTTGACTACCAGCTGCGTTTCCATTACAAATGTGTACAAATCTTTGTTGATATTCTGCCAATGCTGAAAAAACACAACTGCGGTGTTTCCATTAAATAAGAAATGAAATTAAACTCCCTAACCATCATCCCAGTACTACTTCCTGTCGCCTTCTTTGTTGCTTTCATCAGTAGTAACATCCGGTTGTTGATCATATAACTCACGTGAAAAAAGCGATTCCATTACAATTTTGCAAAATACATCTATTTCGATATGCCCAAAAATACACCTTGTCCTACCGCAAAACCTCCTTATTGGAAAACGTGAGAGGTTTTTTTTCTTTTTCCGAAATTGATGGATTTCCATTATGCATGTGCTAAATCTGGCATTTGAACTGAGCCGTGTGGCCTCTACTTGTCGATGTTCAACTCGTTCCGCATGTCCCTTTGTTCGTACCTCATCCCTGCAGCGGTGCGGCAGGGGCTCCCGAGCAGTGGAAGTGCACGTTTTGCCACCGGCTGTCTCGGCGGTGCCATACTCTGGTCTCCTCTGATTGGCTGGAGCGGGGATGGCCCTGGGCGTCTACAAACTGCGTCAGGCGGATGTAGGCGATGCAGGCCGCCTCCTCTCCGATCAGGTGCACGTGAGGGTTGAGGATGGTGGTGTGGATGGGCTTGCTGTTTTTGGAAAGAACTAAAAAGAGGAAGAAACACAGCATCAAGATGTAGATGTTCAGAAAGAAAGAGATAAAACGTTAAGCTGTGATCTTACGATTATCAAAGTAAAATCTGTGGAAGTCCATGCCCTCTACTAGATTTCCCAGCCCCTCAGGCTCAAAGGAGGTAAGTCCGGGGTCGCAGATCTTCCTGCAAAAAAAAAAACAAAAGAAAAGAAACAGATTTAGCTGAAAATGGCAATAAAAATCAACGATTAATCATCTTCCAAAAGTCTACTATACTTGTTGAAATCTTATAACTTAAGACTTACATAAACTTTTTAATCAACAACTAGAAATAACAGACAGACTTTACACCAAAGAGTTTTATAACCACCTCTCTGACTTCATCTCCAGAGATCAGAGTGAGATTGTCACCAAGCGCCCCAAGACTCAGTTTCTTCACTGGCAGGATTGAGGAGGTCTTCCAAATGTCTGCCCACTGACCCACACTATCCCAAGTTGATATTATCAGCGCACTATCCTCACCATAGATGTGGTTGGTGGTGCTGGTGCACTGCTTCCTGAGATGCCAAAAGGTGGATCCGAATCTCCTTAAAGCCATATGGAAGTCTTTCTCCATGGTCGCACCAAAGGTCTTCCATGCCGGAGGTTTCGTCTTGGTGAGCACTCGAGCTCCATTCCGCTCGGAGAGCTGGTACCTATCGGGTGCTTCAGGGGTCCCAAAGGCCAAACAGGCCACCAGTGACTTCAAGGTTGTTGCCACTATATGTACCAACCACCTTGCAGGCATAGTTCTGGTCAGTTGCCTCAACCATGGAGGCATGGAACCTGACCCAGTTAGACTCAGTGTCCCCAGGATGTGTTCAACGTTCTGCTGGTGGTGGGCGATAAAGCTCCTTCTGACAGGAGACTCCAAAAGATATTCCCAACAGATTCTCACAATATGTCTGATTCATCCTCCTCCAGCAGAGTCAACTCACTGGAGGAGGATGTGATCAGGTAGTGATCAGTTGACAGTTCTTCCCATCTCATCACCAGAATGTCCAAGACATGTGTCAGCAGATCAGATGAAACAACCACACTGTCAGTCATTGAACTGCACCCTAAAGCGTCTTGGTGCCAAGAGCACATGGACACGCTTATTCTTCAACATGATGTTTGTTGTGGGCAATCCATGGCTGCCACAGAAATCCAGTAACCACTCATATTCAGATAAGGGGAGCTGATCCTCCTCAGTTGGTCATTGATCCAGGTAATTGAGTCTCCATCTGTGTCTTCTGGAGTTTCAAAAACAAAACAAATCAGGATGAATTGTGTAAATGCACAATTCAGCCTGAATTGTTTGTCAAATGAAATCAAAGAACATGATCCTCACAGTGCAGCATGCTTTGTTCAGATGACAGTGGCTTTGGTGAAACAGGTGTATGATTCAACTCCATCTCCATGGCGATAAGCAAACTGCAGGGGGTCTTGATATGAGCTTGTCTGCTTTTCCAGGTTGGCCAGTAGGAGTCTCTCTAGGACCTTCATGATGTGGGATGTCAGGACAACAGGCCTGTAGCCACTGATGACTGATGGGTGCGTTTTCTTCAGTGCCTGAACCAGCCAGGGTGTCTTCCACCACAACCTTCTCTTAGGTCAGGCTATTGTTGAAGAGATGTTGCAGAATCCCACAGAGCTGCTCTGTAGTTTCAGAACTTCAGGACGACACCATCCGGACCTGCAGCCTTGTTCCAGTTCAGCCTCTCTGGCTGCCTCTTTACCTGACTCTAGATACAGAAAAGTGGGAGGAGGAGGCAAAGGGAGCATATCTTGATGTGACTGAAGAAACTCATGGAAGCAGAAGATCCCTGACTGAAGTGGAAGATGAAACATCTCAAACTGAGATTTGAGAAGAAAGCTGTGGGTCAGAGGAGAGTGGGATGTCTGTGCTGCTGGGGGCAGGAGAGGAGGGGGAAGAGCTTGTTCCTGTTGAGGCATGTGTTCAGTTCTTCAGTCCAGACATCCATCTATCTGATCCTCCTTTTGCTTAAGCCTCGGGTCTTCTTCATCCCAAACACACATCTCTGATATTGTTCCTCTGAAGCTTGCACTCAGGCTTCTTCCTGTACTTTTCCTTGCTGTCTTTAATTTTGACTTCAAGTTGCTTCTGTGTACTCCACAATAATCCCGCCTCACTCCTTGAAGATTCTTTAGAAAAAGACTTGAAAAGGGTAAAAGGTGGGGGAGCTTTTTCAAGTTACTTTAATGGAAACATATAACTTAAAGAGTTGGAATTCCACCTGGACTGTAACAGGAAGCCTGTGGAGGGTGTTGGTGGGATTAGGGTGATGGCAAAGAGCCCCTCCAAACTGAAAGATTTGGAGCTCCTCATCAAGGATGAATCCTCAAAATGCCAGTGGAAGCACACAGAAAGCTGGTCGGCTGGCAAAATGCCATATTGAGAATGGTATAAATAATGTTTGCCATGGAATTGTTTTAACAAAACATGAATGAAACAGACACATTTTGAAACCGATACTGCTTTTACATTTACATTGTTTTATTGTCTTTTAAAATTTGTCTGTCTCATTTAGTATCAAAAATAAACTTCTGGCATGAAAAAAAAAGTTTGAGCTCACACTGGAAATAATACTGAGTGACATTTACTTAGAAAAACTAGGCAGGTTTTTACACTTAGAAATTTTTTGTAATGTTCACCAGAAAAGTCTAAGTGGTCATTTTTACTTGAGTGTTACCAAATGTTGTATTCACAAACTGTTACATTTTACAACGAGTTTGTTATTAGTCTACCACATCAGATCCATTCCTAGTATTAATTTTCTTTTCATCACATTAATTTCTCAAATGTTATCTCCCATCTTAGTGGAACTGCGCTTCCATCGCTGAGGACACACTAAACCGTCCCGTCCCTCTCCCGCAATCTGCCTGGCATTATTCTTAATTATACAGTAAGCAGAGGGGGTTGGATGTGGATGAAACAATGAATGTAATTACTCTTTAATCTTTTAATACAACACATTTTGCATGTCAATCAGATTAATGGTTCTTCGTGGCTGATGGAGAGCTTAAATGTTCACTTTACAGGATGCACGCTCTCCTGCTGCTGGCCTGAACTTTTAAAAGCAGTGAAGTATGAGGAACGGGAGGGGGGAAAGACTCACGCGTAGGCCTCGAAGTCCCCGTTGTTGACGGCTTCGATAAGCTGCTCCGTGATCTTTATGATCTCCTGTTTGCGAGCTGTGGAGATGAAGGAGTTAGAAGGATGTGACAGTCATCCTCCCAAAAAAATAAAATTAAAAAAACATAAAAGATCCAACGGCTAAGCCAGAGCGAAAGGCTCTGAGGACCATCAGAGGCGAGTCAGAGCTGATCAGTTTGGTAGAGGTCCAGCTCTTGATTCAATCTCCTCCTTGAACTTTATGCACACACACAAGCACACACACCATACAGCGTACATACCCCCCATTGTGTGTCTTGGCACTTGGTCGTTCCTCTACCTCCATTCATCATCCATCATATCTCTGTTGGACACATGAGGCTGCTGGAGCTCATGCTGCTATTCTTGTCCCCGGCCTTTGGATGAGATTTACCCTGTCCTCCTCCCACCGCTTCCTCCACGCTAAGTGAAGGGCTTAACTCACTCGGATTGTCTAGTTTCCTCTCTCTCTGTCTCTCTCTCTCTCTTTTGCTCTCTCTCCATCTCTCTCTACTTTTTGTATCATTTTCTATCATGAAAGCACCTCTGTGCTTCGTCTACATGCTCTCCTGTCACATAGCTGCATGTCACATAATGAAAAGTCAGTGAAACAGAGACGTCAGACCGCATCCGTCTTTAATGTGCTTAAAGCAACATTTCAGTTTTAATTACAACAAAGTCCTGTCCCACGAAAATTCCACTGCTGGATTCTTTTGTCCTTGTTTCATTACAAATTTATACAGTGAGACATTTGGCAGCACTTAAATAAAGTGCAGATGGATTTGTCTTTAGCTACTTAGAGAATTAAAGGTTGAAGATGCACAGTTTCATTTGATTTATGGGAAAGAAAAATTGAATTCTAAAATATACTACGTTTGTAAAAATAGAAAAGGAATCTGAAATTACATTTATATATATAAATGTATAAAAAACCTGATCAGCACATCCCTAGTTTATATATATATATATATATATATCCGGTATCGGATCACCGATTCCGATACCGGAATTGGTGATCGGTATCGCCGATCGTCCCTCAGGGGTGATCGGTATCGGTATCGGCAGAAAAAAAACCTGATCAGGTTTATATACTGTATATATATATATATATACAGTATATATATATATATATATATATATATATATATATATATATATATATATATATATATATATATATATATATATATATATATATATAAACTAGGGATGTGCTGATCAGGTTTTTTTCTGCCGACACCGATCACCCCTGAGGGACGATCGGCAATACCGATCACCGATTCCAATCACCGATACCGATCACATAATTATTCATTTATTTTTTATCATAAACACTACCGGTTACATTATGTGGAAAAAGGAACCATGAATTCACCTTAATTTAGACAAAAACTTGTTTTTAATAACTTTTTCCAAGAAGAAAACTAAACAAAACAGGCATTGTGCAAATTGTACTGCTATCAATAATAGTATCTTTAACAGACTGATAACATATGAGGCTCTGAAGAGGCTAAATAATGCAAAGAGCCAAAATTAAATCTCTCAACATTGCCAAAAAGTTCAAGTATAAAACTTAACATTCAAAGGCAAAAACAGGATCCATTACAATAAACAATCCTGAGTTACTGAATGAAAACTTCCTTTTAGCCTGGCGGCTAGCTGGTTACTGCTAGTTCTCATTGGCTGTTTCTGACTGAGCGGAGTAATTATGCAGAACAGGGAGGAGATCGATTATTTTTTAGAGATTATCTGTCTCATGTTAGGACAGCGAAAGTTTTAATAATGTAAAATGTATTGTTTTAGTTAGATGCTGCAGCTTTAAACAGGTTCGGTGTGAGAGTCACTACCAGGTGGAGCAGAAGTGGCTCCATCTGTCAAATATTACTAAATATTAAATATTACTACCTGTAGCGGAGCAGCGGTTCAACAGCGAGAGCAGAACCAGCGTCTTACATCGCAGCTCCAAGACTTAAATCATTTTACAGGTTATTTGTTTAGCTTTCTGACCGTCATGCTAATCCGGTGAGTGTTTGTAGCTGCGCTGCT
This sequence comes from Poecilia picta, assembly GCA_033032245.1. Lineage (NCBI taxonomy): Eukaryota > Metazoa > Chordata > Actinopteri > Cyprinodontiformes > Poeciliidae > Poecilia > Poecilia picta. Next base: position 28,082,441 of record CM065364.1, on the reverse strand, counting down.
TTACCTGCTGTCTGATCCTCCATATGTCTTTTTTACTGCAGTGAGCCTCGATGTAGCCAAACTCCGTCAAGTACGGCATTGTTTTTAAGTCGTAGCTTCGTCGTGTTGATGCATTTTGACCTGCTTCAATTTTCCACCGCAACACGCAAACGTCCTCATTCACTCAGTGCATTATAGTTCCACATTGCTTAGGATTTGTTGCTGCGCGTTTGCGCAGAGTGAATTAAAGAGGAGACCAGCTGCACAGGCAGGCTGAGAAATGAGATGCAGGTGATCGGTATCGGTAACAGAGCTAATGATCGCCGATCACCGATCATGCACTTTTTCATGGAAATCGGCCCGATTGTGATCAGTGACCAATCGATCGGCACACATAGAATATAAACATCTGTGCAGAATATGGACTGGAAGCCCCGAGATCGAAGTGGGAAACACCCCCAAAGGTGGTGGAGAATGACCGAGCTAAGATTCTGTGGGACTTCCAGATCCAGACAGACAAGATGGTAATGGCGAACCAACCGGACATTGTGGTGGTGGATAGAACAAAGAAAAGCCGTTGTGGTGGATGTAGCTATACCAAGTGACTACAACATTAGGAAAAAGGAGCATGAGAAACTGGAGAAATACCAGGACCTCAGGGAGGAACTGGAAAAGACCTGGAAGGTGAAGACCACAGTGGCGCCTGTGGTCATCGGGGCAGAAACCCCCAAACTGGAGCAGTGGCTAAAACAGATCCCAGGAACAACAGCCATCTCAGTCCAGAAATGTGCAGTACTAGGCACAGCCAAGATACTGCGCAGAACCCTCAAGCTCCCAGGCCTCTGGTAGAGGTCAGAGGTCAGAGGATGAAAGAGAGAGAGAGAGAGAGAGAGAGAGAGAGAGAGAGACCACCCACGGAGGGTGAGAAGGGAATCTTTTTGATTTTATATAAACTAAGTGTTGGGTTATCATGTAAATGATTTTTCCGCTGTCATTGATGAGCTCATTCAGGGTGGAGCCTGTTGCAATTAATCACCTGTGTTGCAAGTTGACTCACCATTAGCTGCGTTTTAATTACAAATGGGAGCAAAATGTTTTCGAAATTTGCCTAAGGTCGAAAAAAGCAACAAAAAAAACTATTTTGCAATTGTTGTGTTTCCATTAAGTTAGAAATGTGATTAAAATCACAAGTGAATAAGATTGCTCCCTAGATGAGTCATTAAAAATCAAGCAGTGCCATCATCCTCCAACTACTTACTGTCATCTTTCTCATCTTTTTGTAGCACCGGGTTGTTGATCATGTGACCCATGATGTGAACTGGACTGTTGCTCAGTGGTCCAGAGTTCTGTTCTTAGATTAAATTAAAATGTGCATTTTCTTTTGGAAATAAAGGTCTCAGCGTCTGGAGGAAGAGTGCAGAGGAACAGAATCCACATTGGTTGAAGTCCAGTTCAGTCAGTGACGGCTGGGGTCGCCATGTCGTCTGCTGGTTCTGGTCCACTGGGTTTTCTCAAGTCCAGTCAATGCAGACGTCTACCAGGACATTTTGCTGATGAGCTGAACGGAGATGCTGATTTGATTTCCCTGCCCACGCAGTCAAAGGTACTAAGAAAACGATGGCGTTCATGTTCCTGATTGGTCAGCAAACTCCATAGAGAAACTATGCGTTGTGGACAAGAGGAAGATGACCGCAACACATCTTCCTCTTGCGTTGTGCTCTTTTTGTTTGGGGCACCAAAAGAGCCCCAAACAAATACTGAGTGCATAGAAACGATGCTTTTCAGAAGTCTATTTCTTGGAAAAGGCTAGCTGCTGATCTGCCCAAAGACCAGGCCAGCACAGCTAAGTGCCTTTCAGTTTGTGAACTAACTTTCTTTTTTCTTTATTTATTTTTGAGAGCAGCAGTCATGCGAAGAGCTCGATCAAACTCTCGGTCTGTTAATCTCCTTTTGCCATCGGCAGCACTGGACTGTCCTTTATGACAGAAAGGGGATAATTCTGTCCCATAATCCGAAGCTTGGACCGCCTTACCAATAGACTTTCACGTATTTAAAACATACGAGGTTGTGATCGGGACTTTGGGCAGCTTACATAAGCAGCTAGTGATAACATGTTCATGTTCTGTGGCTTTTTAGAAAAAATTTTACCAATCGAATAATCTAATATTTTACAACATATATTTTCATTTGCTGAAGTGTAGCATGTGATGTCTCACTGAAGCAATGAAATAAGAACTGATGAGTTTCCATACTATCTATGCTTTGACCTACATCACAGTGCTGTCAAGGTGCTTAGTGTTTTATGTTGTAGAGGTATTGGTCCTCCAATCAAACTTCTTTAACTTAACAATGCCCTTAAATCAGGTTAGGAAAATTGCTTAGGAAAGGGAACTGACAACTTTTCTAAGTTGTTCTATGTTGGCTTTTTTCTGCCACAGTTGTTTTCAGTGAGTATATAGGTCATTTAGTCCATCATTCTTATTCTTAAACTGTCTGAATTAAAATCAAGATTTTCATTTAGATTTTGACCCAAAGACAAAGCTAAGCAATTTCTGCCATATCATGTTTTTCAGGTTTTTCTTTTGATTATTTTTCATTGAAGACCAATAAAAAACATGAAAAGACCAGATTATCTGAAATCAACATTTTTGAGCTTTACCTCATATTATAATGTTTTCCCCTCATCAAAAACATACCATCAGTGTTGCCTTGACTCTTTCAAGCCTGATTGAGAAATCCTTGCATCTCCCCTGGCAACCATTCAGCTGTGAAAATCCCTTGGTGGGACTAAATGCCACCTACGAGGACTGAGCTCCTACTTCTAGTTCCAGTTTCCGACTCACCCACTCAGCTCCTTCAGACTAGTCAGCAGCAATTAGTAAGCACTTAGTAGAAGTGTGCATTTGATAAGCTTATTATAGGAGCTACTTCTCAGTGTTGTGTACCAGAGTCGTGGGGAGATGGAACTTGGAAACTGCAACTCGGAGGTGGAGTTTTGGCCTTGAAGGCGGAGCTAGGTCCCTCCAGGCGTTTTGTACAGCTGAATGGTTGCCATGGGAGTTTCAACAATTTCTCAAACGTGCATGAAAGAATCAAGGCAACACTGCAAGGTATGTTTGTGATGATGGAATATTATAACAAGATGTGAAGCTCAAAAAAGTTAATTTTACATAACAATGCCCCTTTAAAAGAGAACAAAAACAAATGCACACCCCGCTTTTCAAATTTTGACTAGTCAACATTTTTAGAAACTATAATGTTGGTGGTCGTAATGTGACAAATTTGGAAAATTACTTCCAAAACTCTTCCGAGGTGCTCTAATATTCAGCAGTTTTTAATTCAAGCGAGCCAGCTGGGTGTAGCTGTGTAGCCGGGGCCTACCTTTAACATCCTCATCTTCAATGGTGGTGTTACTGCTTTCGGACGATTCCTGAAACAAAAAGAACACGGAGAGCATCGATGATTGGAACCATGAAACCAAATCAATCCTGGCTGTTTGTCCTGATACAGCATGCAGACCTGATCACAACACACTTACACTTCAGCCTACAGCGCCTACATCTTCACACAACGGTTATGCCAATTATATAAAAAAGAAAACAACAACAAAAAACACAACACTGCATATCTTGCCGCCACCCAGCCCAATCCTCTCTGCGGATTGAGCCCGTCTCCGTGGAAACAAACGCAAACACAGGTAGAACGCTTAGCCACGTTTAGCACACAGTCTGAGTGGAATGAGTGTTAATCTGGCTGTGTTCCTGCTGACACACACTGATTTCTCAGAGAACTTCACTCATCTGAACGCAGTGAGGCAGCATAAGACAACAATACATAAAAGCTCTACAAGGTCACGCCCACACCTCTCTCATGCAGAGAAAGAAAATCACAAAAACTTCACAGTGTAAAAAGTATAAAATGAAAAAAAAGACCCTTTGAAAAACACTCCTTAGCCAACAAGGGTAGAGGAACAGAGTAAAGAGAAGGGATGACAAATGATGGGAAGAAGACAAGGAATAAGAGATGGAGTGAGGAAAAGAGAGGATGTACCTTGATCCCATCTACTGGGTTATGGATAACAGTAGTCTGAGGCTCCTGGAGGAACAATGGAGAGAAAGAGGGGGAGGAAAAAAAGAGAAAGTGGGAGTAAATGAAGTCAAAATGGAAAATGAGTTATGACCAAATGAGAGTCAGCAGACAGTAAGACGAGAGTAACACATGGAAACGGGAAGAAAGTTCTGAACACAGGAAGAATCTGGGACAATCAGTGACAGCAAAAAAAAAAAAAAAAAAATCCCCCTCAGGTTAAAAATTAATTAGTAGGAAACATACATTCCCACTAATATTTCATTAAAGAGAAGCAGTTGCGCCCCCAAGAGGGGAAACAATGTTGGTCACCCGACAGGAAACCTCCAGAGAATCATGTTGAGTTTATTCAAAGGAATACCTTCAATCTAGACAGAAACGCTAAACCTAATAAATAAATAAATAAATAATAAATATTAATAATAACAATAAATAATATCACAGACAGACAGATTTCAGCTTCAAGACGATCCTGTCTCAAACTTCTACATACATTTCCTTTCATGTCATTGTTGGTGTTTGACCTCTGACCTGCACTGTCAGCAGTGGGACCTTACAGAGACAGGTGAGAGTCTTTCCAAAGGGGAGATGATTCAGAACTAGAGGTGTGCCGATCGATCGGTCACCGATCATAATCGGCCGATTTCCATGAAATCGGTGATGATCGGGATCGGCGATCATTGGCTCTGTACCGATACCGATCACCTGCATCTCATTTCTCAGCCTGTCTGTCCAGCTGGTCTCGTCTTTCCTTCACTCTGCGCAAATTCGCAGCAACAAATCCTAAGCGATGTGTAACTATAACGCACTGAGTGAATGAGGACGTTTGCGTGTTGCGGCGGAAAATAGAAGCAGGTCAAAATGCATCAACACCACGAAGCTAATAGACATAAAAACAATGATGGAGTTTGGCTACATCGAGGCTCAGTGCAGTAAAAAAGACATGAAGGATCAGACAGCAGGTAAAGCAGCACAGCTACAAACACTCACCCGGATTAGCATGACGGTCAGACAAGTAGACAAATAATCCGCAAAATTATTTAAATCGTCGAGCTGAAGATTTAAGACATCGAAGATGTTGGTTCTGCTCTTGCTGTTGAACCGTGTAACCGTTGCTATGTAGCAACCTGTAGCGAAGCGCCGCTTCTGCTTCACCTGGTAGTGACTCTCACACCGAACCTGCTTAAAGCTGCAGCATCTAACCTAAAAAATACATTTTACATACATACAGGGGCGGATCTACTGGGTGACAGTTGCCACCCCTGTTGCCACCCAGCTGGCGACAATGAATCCAATAAATAGTTATGGCAAATCGGACATTAAGCGCATTAAACTCTTTTTTCCCGACAACATTGAATGCAACACAATGTAACCTGACACCCACTGCTGAGTGGCGGGAAGTGTGAGAGAAGGACAGAGACCAGCAGCATTGATGGATGTATTACTGGACTGAACATTATGTGATTTATCGTAAGTCACAGATGCGCCATTTCTGCCCATTGAGTCATTAATATCGGTGGTCAGGAAAATATTACAATCACGCAAAGAATCAGAACAACGGACCGATGTTTAGCAGTTAATTCAACCATAGATGATGGTAATAAGGGCTTCAGATGCAACAGGTGAGGAAAAAGTTTTAATTTAAAGAAAACATTGAACAAGTGAGCAGTGGGTCAGTTATACTAACTGTTGCTGGCCTGGTATTGACTTTGATAACGCAGTTCGGTGTGTTTTGGTTCCGTTGGCACTAAAACAGGTCAACCCGCCACCAAGTCATCAGTAGAGCAGCTGGTTAAATCAGCTGATCAACCGCCGCTGAGCTCAGGAGAAACTTATTAATAATCACAATATAGACATTAAGACTGACAGCATAATGCGACAGACTGAATGTTCTGTTTTAGTGTTTTTGATACTTTTTTGTGTGGAAAATGTTTGTTTTTTGGTGTTGATTCCCTGATCGGTGATCTCTGCTGTATCTGCTCCTTGAGCTGTTGTTCGTTGGTTGCCATGGCAACGGGTCCGCGTAAATAATTTTTTATATTATTGACAGGATTTATTTGTAGGTTGATAATTGTTGATTTTATTAACTTTTTTGTTTTATTATTTTCTTGTTTATTTTCTAAATTTAGACAGGAAGTAATGTGGGTCAGTCCACTTTCTATAAGTTCAGGGGCCTGAAGGACCAGCAGGCATTTGGGTTTGGGGCCGATGGTTTTTAAGAGTGGTAGCATGAGAACAAATGAAAGTTTTTATCTCTGTAATTGTTGGTGAAAGAGGAAAATAAATCACCAAGATCAATCAATAAGTTTGGGCATTGAACCATGTTTTACCCGTGTCTAGAAACTTGACCCCAGTGCCTCAGTAGTGGTTTGGTGGAACTTTAATTGGATGTTTGGCTTTGCAAACGGACAGAAGTGGTTCTGTCTAGTTTGGTTCTTCACCTGTTTATCAGCTTTATTGTACCTTTATTGTGACTCACTGCAGCTGCTGCAATTCCTAAAAACAAGTGACAAAAACTGAGCTAATCCCCTGTGTTCTCAAAACATGGTGATATTTATAACATTCGTCAAACTACGACTCCTACAGCATATTAAAATAAAACGATTGACCAATATAAGTAGATATTGGCTCTTTAACATTAAATACACCTTTCTCAACAGGCAGGGGCGCACTTTCTCCGTCTATAATCAGACATTTGAGCGACTTGAATCCATTCCTTTCTCCCTGGCACCTCCAGACCCGGGCCCCCATCCGGCCCGGTTCGTGGGGGGCAACCGTCTCCCCAGCCCCCCCTATAGCTCCGCCCCTGGCCACCCCTAAAAAAGTCACTGCCACCCTCTTGCCACCCCATAAATATTTTTCTAGATCCGCCCCTGCATACGTATTAAAACTTTCGCTGTCCTAACATGAGACAGATAATCCCTGAAAAAAATAATCGATCTCCTCCCTGTTCTGCATAATTACTCCGCTCAGTTAGAAACAGCCAATCAGAACTAGCAGTAACCAGCTAGCCGCCATGCTAACAGGAAGTTTTCATTCAGTAACTCTGGATTGATTATTGTAATGGATCCTGTTTTTTCCTTTGAATGTTAAGTTTTATACTTGAATTTTTTTGTCAATGTTGAGAGGTTTTATTTTGGCTCTTTACATTATTTAGCCTCTTCAGAGCCTCATATGTTATTAGTCTGTTAAAGATAGTGTTATTCATAGCAGTTCAATTTGCCCAATGCCTGTTTTGTTTAATTTTCCTCTTGGAAAAAGTTATTAAAAACAAGTTTTTGTCTAAATTAAGGTGAATTCATGGTTCCTTGTTCCACATAATGTAACAGTAGTGTTTATGATAAAAAAAATTATGTGATCGGTATCGTTGATCGGTATCGGTGATCGGCCCTCATGGGTGATCGGTATCAGTATCAGCAGGAAAAAACCTGATCGGCACATCCCTACTCAGAACCCAAACCTCTAGTCAACCTTTGCATTGACAGACATTTCTCGTGAAGCTGCAATTCAAAACTTTATTATTTTGCAAACACACAGAAAATACACATTCTTTCACTCACCACACACACACACACACACACACAGGCACTCTGTACATTGTAGATGTGGTCCAGACAGACAGACAGACAGACAGACAGACAGACAGACAGGACACAGAGCTGTGTACCAGTGCAGCAGAAGGGACGTTGCCTTTGGGACTGGTGACTATGCTGTTTCTGGTGCTGTTTGTCTGAGGCTGTGACAGAAACACAAGTGTAGCATTAGTGCTCAGAGACAACACAGACAGGTGCCATCTGCTGGCTGGGAGCGGATGAGGACCGGAAAAAAATATAGATAAACAATGTAATCAAGGTAAATATAGATAACGGAGGACAACTTAACAAAATAACACTAGGAAGATCAGATAGAGTGATTTTACACAGGTTTGGACAAGGAAAGTGTTTCCACAGTGATTCCAACAACTTGGATAAAATCTCTTAATGTTAAAGGGTCAGTTTATGATTATAATTTGAGCACACTTGGTTTGCAGTGGCCTAATCAGAGGATCTAAAGAACAAGGCTTGATTTCAATTGTTGTTGCCAAGGTTGACACAGCCAGCTATCAGGTTTGGATGGCAGGTGTGTCGTCAAGGCCAGGTAGATTAGGAGACAATCAGAACTTTGAATAAATGCAGACTGGTAGTTTGGCTAGTTTTAGTTACAGATTTTGCCTTTTGATATTAAAACACAAACATCAAGCAAACTTTGGGACTAAATCCTAGTAAAAAAAACCCCCCAAAAATAACAAAACAACACATAGCTGCTCCTTTTAACCGGAGCAGATAACAAGATCCGCAGCACTTACTTCTGACAGAACTGTGAAGCATAACAGGCAGTTCACACACACCCACACAAACGACATAACATGCTAAATATACAGCCGCTCTGTTTCTTAAATAAGTAGCGAGAATGTAAGTGCATGTTCTAAACCAGCATGCAGAAACAGTCGGCTGCAGGCGTGACGCACCCCACCCCCCCCCCCCCCTCCACAGAGGAACGCTCTGTTTTCCTGCTGCTGAAAGCCGAGCTGGGGGACAAAACTGGTTGCAATGATTAATTTTATACGTCTATATATTTAGTACCTTAATACTGAGGAACTTGAAGTGGTTATATTTATGGTTATAAGGATATGTAACCTGGTGTCAAACAAACTCTTCCCCGCTGGGGGAACATTTCAAACGAAGCAAATCTTAGCGATTTAAATGTTTGTGATAATCAAAAAAAAAACATGAGCAGGGATTTTCTGAGTGTGGAATGCTGTTATTACAGCAATCACTTCAGTAAGTAATTTGGTTGCTTTTTCAATAACAATGTGAAAACATTTGAAGAGTTTTTTTTTTAATGGAACCAGCATATTCTGTAATTTACTACACTTATACGCAGTTTTTTTTTTCTCTTCAGTCAGTTTAAAATCTTTTCAGACTTTCACTACCTGGAATACAACTTGAACTCTGTTGTGTCATGTTCCACCAGGAGCTCATGTGAGAGGATGTGAAAGTTTTCCAACTTTAAAAACAAATTACAATCAGAAATTTGCATTGAAAAGCTATTTTTGCACCATAACGCTAAATCAACAGTGACATTATACAACAGCAATCCTTCATTCTATTTGACCTTTTCTTTAGTTTTAATTTATTTTACACATGTAGCAAAATGGCAGCTGACAAAATATTTTCCATCACATTTTTATTGGACGAAGTCAACCCTGCCCAGTAGAGGGCACAGGTTTCTGGATCTGAAACAGGCCAGGTGAAGCTTTAACCTTGGTCTGAGCTTCTCCAAAATATATTCAAGGGGTAAAAACTTCATTCTCTGGTAGAAAAATAGACATAATAATGTGAACCCAGAATATTTCATACCACTACCCACATTTTTTAAATGAGAAAGACAAAAAGGGACATTAGACAGAGTGATTTAAACTGAGATGTCGCTCATCCTGAGGTTTTAAATGTTCTAGTTTTAAGATGAAGCTACAGTACTGAAGGATAATAAGACATTTCCCAGGTTGGCTGCCTTCCTGTGACTTCACAGCACAGATCTGGCAGGCCTGTGATTATGTAATGACAGATTAATCATCTGGTGGGAAATAATCTGAGATTAGCATCGGGGCGCTCCACGCTAGCAAGAGGAGGGTTAGTGATGTAGGAAAGAGAGACTGGAGGAGACAGAAAGAGGAGACTGGAAAACTGCTTTATTAATAAAAACAATGGTGGAATCAAGGATTGTTAACTGGATGCCTGAGAGCAAAAACAAACATCTCTGTATCGGGTTATATATTCTTACATTTTGGTCCCATCTGGAAGTTATTTTGTTCATCTTAGTTTCATTTGGTTTTCTACAGCAGCATATTAAGACCATTGTAAATAGCAAAAAAAGCAGAGGAATAAATTTGTGAGGAAAAAAACTCATATTTTTTAGATTAATCTCAGGAATTTTCTATACAAAAAGCTTTATGAACATTTTTTAATTTCAAAAGTTGAACATTTTCTACTTTTGAAACTCAGAAAATTTCCAAAAGAGGAAAACGCTTGACATCTGAACCTCTGAAATGAAATGTCTTTTTTTTTCTTTTTTTTTTTAAGAAAATGTTCAACCTTTGAAACCCAGAAAGACCCTCCACTGACAGGACCTACACAACGCAAGTCTCCATCAGCATGACAAATAGCAATACAGTCATTTGAAAAGTCAGGTATTAACAATATTAAATGTGGGTGGAAAAACAATGTGGCTTCATATTTTCATCTGGCTTTCAGTTCAGCCAATAACAGTAAGGCAGATGGAACTGTAATTGAAACAAAGCTTCTGTCTTTTCTGATCATTTAAAATTAAAATGTATTTCTAGCGGGTTGCTGAGGTTGTTGACAAGCTGCAAGTAGCAAGAATCCAAATAATTGTTGTATAATTACAGCAGATGAGTGAAGTTAACACTATTAACAGACAACATAACAGCCTCACAGTGTTCACACCTAACAAGCCCAGATGAATTAATAATTACACCATGTCATTTTATGGTTAATTTGACACATAGAGAGGATATAAAATGCTAATAATATTAATTATGTGTTTGATATGGTTAATTTACTGTACATGAACATTTTGAAAGCAATTCTTCATTTGTTTTAAGCCTGGCAGGTCTCATTAGCCTCGCTGTGACAGAGCAAATAATTTCCCAGAGAACAAAAAGTCATGGGAATAGAAATTATTTTCACAGGTGTCTAGGAAAAATGCAATGAACATTCAAGTTAAAATTGGTAGGCCTAACAGCAGCCAATCAGAGTGGACTTTTTAGATGTTAAATATTCCACAAAATGACCAGATAAAAGACGTTCAACATGCCAGTTTAAACTTTGAACTATTTGCAAAATGACTGAGCTCTGCAACATTAAAACATGGATAGAACTGTAACTATATTAATAATAGCTCTTCTTCTCTTCAGTGTTTGTCAGTTGGTGCAGCTCTGTGCTGCCTTCAGGAGAATGGGACATCAGAGCATCAACCATAAAATTTCACCCACATGGCATTTATTGTGCAAATCAGAGCTTTCAGTGGAAAAACTAAAGTTTCAGGTCCTTTTAATGCCATAAAGAGATGAGACATAAACATGTATTATATCTTTATATTGACCTGTCTATTTATTATAGATTAATAGTTTTACTGGACAGAAATTACAAAGAACAAATCTGGTTCTTAATCAAATCCTAATGAGTCAAATTGAAAGTGTCATGGAGTCATCAGCCTCATGACATTAACACTGACATGAAAAATAATATTGAAGAAATACATATATCAAATCTAATTAAAAACATAAATAAGTGATCAGTTATTTACTGTTATGGTCTGTAAGATATATTTATTCTCAGTACTAGATGTGGTCTCAACGAAACCATGACATTTCAACAATATTATTTTACCTTTTATCTGGAAATAGTCTGTTTATTCTTGCCATACAGTGTCTGTATTAATTATTGCTAAAAAGGTCTTGCCATACCAGTTTATTCTTCTGTATTTACTTTAGTTTCATAGTTTATTCTTGCATTTTGTTCTTCATTCATTTCCATTTAGTTTCATTTGATTAGTATTATCCTCTCTTGGTTTATTGCTATGTCCACTTTAGTTTCTTTCCTGTTGCTAGATATTTATTTGATTATTTATTGATGCTCACCATCAGCGTCAATAAATAATATTGACGCTGAACTCATCACCTGCTGCTCGGTCTAATCATCATGTGTTTCACAACATTTGTTGATTATTTCATTGTTCTGCGTCAGATTCTCCGTTTTTATGCCATAATTCATATCTAGTTCGTCGCTCCGTTTTGCACAATGTGCAGGTCTAAACTAGTATTGTTGTGCATTTAAGGTGTAAAGTTTACTTTCGACCAAACGCCCCCCTAAGGCATCCCAGCGCCCCCCTTTTATAAAAATGTCTGCCAGCGCCCCCTGCCGTCCTCTGAACGCCCCCTGGGGGGCGGTACCGCCCAGGTTGAGAACCGCTAATCTAGACAGAAAAGCTAACACAGAAGTTAGCATTTGATTGCAAGCTTCCAACTCGGAGTTTAGTCAGTGAAGAAGTCACATTGTTCAATTGGTGACTCAAGCTAGAAATAACTGGCTAATTCCAGTTCCTATTGGCAACAGAAGCTACTAGCTAACTAGCGAAACTGTGACCTGAGGAAAACATTTGAAAGCTTAGCATGAATTCATCTGATACTATGTGTGATTTAATAAAGTAACTGGTGAGAAAGAATAACAGTGAACTAATTTATTCATGTACTTGTTTTGAATCAACTGATGGTGGCGCTGCAGTAGGGAGTTTGGGAGATCAAAGTGAATGCAGGTTAACTTTGTGTTTTTGTCATTTGTTCGGCTTGAGGTTGTGCTTTAATAAGATACGTCTTAAAGGAGCAGTGTTGTGCAAAATCGACTTTTTTAAGCTTTACATCATGTAATGCTATGCCCTCATCAAAAACACACCTGGAGTGTTGCTTTGATTTTTTTTCTTGCATGCTTGAGAAATCCTTTAATCTCCATGGCAACCATGGAGCTGTGCAAAACGCTTGGGTGGCCCTAGCTCCGCCTTCGAGGCAAAGCTTGTCGTTGGGGCTGCAGGTTCCACAAGCAGCCCTCCCTGTAATGCTCCTTCAGACTAGCCAGCAGCAATTAGCAAACACCTGGTGGAACAGTGCATCTGCTGAGCTCATTATACTAACTGCTTCTCAGTGCAACGCTGGTAAAAACGTTGTTAAAGGGCTTATAGAGGAGTGATGTTGAGATGACTTCCTGAAGGTGGAGTTTCAGAAAGAGCAGGAGATTTTAAAGAGACAGAGGCCCAATTTCAAGACGTTAAATTACAACATTTTGTTTAAGTCATGTTTGATATGTACAGTATTTTACAACAACTAAAGTTAATATAACACTGGACTGTGCTACAAAATGGCACTATGTGGCTTGAACATACCTAATGCTGCCCCTTTAAGCATGGTAGCTGACTTTCACAGAGCTTCCATCCAGAGAACACACAGAGGCTCCCACTGACTCATGCAAACACAGCATGCTTATACAGCACACACAAGACACGGGTTTCCAACAGAAGTACACTGCGTACTGCAAACACACACGCGCACACACACATATACACACACACAACAGAAAGCTGCAGACTGCAAACACTTCAGACTTTAGATGAAATTACAGCAAAAATAAGTGCAGCAACACCATCAGAACCCAAATTACTGCACATTCAGCATCTGAAAAGTCTCTTCGGAGAGTTAAAGCATCCAGAAATTAATTCTTTAATGAGATTTGCTTTGGCACTGAGGGAATATTCTGAGTGAAAAATGTCTGCAGCAGAGCTGCGCAGTGTCGGCCAAGCCGAATGAAGACGTCTGAGAGAGCAACACTGAAAAAAATAGAATGCAACTCCAACTTAAAGAAAATGCAATGATTGGTCATAAGTTTTATATACATAACTTTTATTTTACCAGAATAAAAAGCCCATTCAGATTTAAAACATGACAACAGAGTCCTGACCAAGAAGCAGCAACAAATACATCACACAAAATCTAATTAAGTTCCTCCAAGTTAATTTAGTAAGTTTATTAAGTTGTCAAAGTAAATAAGTTCAACAAACTTCATTCAACTGCTTGTGACTAATTAACACATTTATCTTTGTAAAGTTGGAGCGGTATTCTCTTTTATTTTCAGTAAAGATGCAGAGAATCAGATGCAAATTTTAAAAGATTTAAAGAAACTTAAAAAAAATTACAAAAATTTCATTCGAATCATGTGAACATCAGTGGGTTTGTGATATCTAACACAAAACTTATACCAAGTTTTGAGTTTGATATAATCATAAATTAACCCAATATGCCATTGTACAGGCCTCCTTCAGGCTTAAAGTGCACTGAAAAAACCCCAGGTGATCCAACTTAAAAAAATAATCAAGTTAATTTGTCACAAGCAATCAAATTAAGTTCATCCAAGTAAATATGTTAAGCTTATTAAGTTGTCATGTTAAACAAACATAAAAAAGTAAGTTTGACAAGTCTCAATTTATTTTAAATTGGAGCTCCATTCTTTTTTCTTTTTTTTCAGTGTACAGGCAGAACGAGGTCTGGCATTTGCCTTTTGATTTTCAAATAAAACTTTCTGCAAAACAATGACTCATTCTGTGCCATTAAGGCTAAAACTCTGCAGTACTTAATGCAACAAGTTTGGCATGAATGAAAAAAAAAACAATAAATATGGAACAAAACGGAGATGGAGCGGATAAAAACTGGACCTGGCCTACCTTGACGTCTGCCTTCTTGTTGAGGAGACTCTTGGCTGCTGCAGAGAGGCAGAACGACACACCCTCAGACGGAAGAGTACACATCATAGCAAAACGTTCAGACCACCACCACTCCTAAAAATCTGCTCACACAAAACACACACGCACGGTTATTCATGCATGCATGCAAAAAAATAAAAAATAATAATTAGAAAAACACCACCTGCTTGAAAGCAAGCTGGAATTATTACAAATAAATGTAAAACTGATCAAAAACATTCCCTTTTGTTCAGTGGGAAACATTAAAAACTGGCACTTCCGAACCCTGATTCGCTGTTGGGAGCATTAGATAAGCAGAGGGCATCAGCCATGAGGGGAGGAAGGGAATTAAAAAAAAAAAAAAGTCTAATTCTCCATATAATCCAAACACACAGATGCACACACAGCCACCGCTCCACGGAGGGGGGATTAGGAATGGAGCTGTGGAGGAAGTGGAATAGAGCTGCAGGTAAACGATAATGGGTCGGTTAATCTCAACAGTAGGCTGGATTACTGCGGTCCGTTGACGGCTGCAGCAGGAAGTACAGAGAGCGCCAGCTCTGGTGCTGGGATACTTTCTGAGATGTTAAAAGCGAGACGAGGAGCCGCAGCGGCGACGTTAATCCCTCATCAGAGCGACACTACAGCTCTGCGTGAAGCTAACCCTCCCAATTCAGCTAGTCTCTCTTTCTCTGCCCCCTCATATTCTAATATGATTCCTATTACCACAGAAGAAGAGATGAAAATTAATACCTTCTTCTCACAAGCTGCATTTCCATTCACCATATGACTGCGAAATTTGACATTTCGAAAATAAATTTGCTTAATGGAAACACTCCAATTTTGAAAATAAGAACTAATTTTTTGACAGAAAGTTTTGGTGATAGGATGACTTTTTTTGTTTCGAAATTAATTTACTTTGCAAAACTGAGATTGAAACACTTTTTTGCATCACACCAGTCTCATGATCAATAACCAGATGTCGCCACTGGTTCAAAACATGAACAAGACGACAGGAAGTGGTGGCAGGTTCAACCTTTGTCAAAGTTTTTGCGCAAGTTTGTAATGGAAACGCAGCTACAGAGGAGCGATGAAGCTGCTTACCTTGGCAGATATTTAAGGTGCGTTAAAGGCGAACAGAGCGAAAGAGAGAGAGAGATTAAAACAAGCAAAGAGTGTGTGTGATGTGCAGATTTTCATGTAACTGAATCAGTTTAATGATTTTCCAACCCAGAGGGAGGGGATGAAGCGGGTTCACCTTGTTCCACGATTCCAGCAGTGGTTCCCGCCACCCCACTGACGGCGGCTGGAGCCGTGGTCTGTCGACCCACTGAAACACAACGGAGAGAGACGAGAGACTATTGGACAGGAGAAAACAAGGAACTGGTCATGCAGTGCTTTGGCAAAATATTCATGCCACCCTGAAATTCACATTTTTCCATGATACAACCACAGTTCCGGCAGAACTTCGAACACGTTCCGGGGGAGGTGGGGGACATTGAGTCTGAGTGGACCATGTTCCTTGCCTCCATGGCCGAGGCGGCTTATCGGAGCTGTGGTCACAAGGTCGTTGGTGCCTGTCGCGGCGGCAACCCCCGAACCCGTTGGTGGACACCTTCGGTGAGGGATGCTGTCAAGCTGAAGAAGGAGTCCTATGGGGCCTTTTTGGCCTGTGGGACTCCAGAAGCAGCTGATGGGTACCGGCGGGCGAAGCGGCATGCGGCTCGGGTGGTCGCTGAGGCCAAAACTCGGGCGTGGGAGGAGTTTGGAGAGGCCATGGAGAAAGACTTCCGTACGGCTTCGAGGCGATTCTGGTCTACCATCCGGCGTCTCAGGAGGGGGAAGCAGTGCAGCACCAACACTGTTTATAGTGGGGATGGTGTGCTGCTGACCTCAACTCGGGACATTGTGGGTCGGTGGGTGGAATACTTCGAAGACCTCCTCAATCCCACCAACATGCCTTCTGTTGAAGAAGCTGAGCCTGTGGACTCTGGGTTGGGCTCTCCAATCTCTGGGGACGAGGTCGCCGAGGTGGTTAAAAAGCTCCTCGGTGGCCTCAGGGCCCCGGGGGTGGATGAGATCCGCCCGGAGTTCCTTAAGGCTCTGGATGTTGTAGGGTTGTGTTGGCTCACGCGACTCTGCAATATCGCATGGACATCGGGGGCAGTTCCTCTGGATTGGCAGACCGGGGTGGTGGTCCCCCTATTTAAAAAGGGGGACCGGAGGGTGTGCTCCAATTACAGAGGGGTCACACTCTTAAGCCTCCCTGGAAAGGTCTATTCAGGGGTCTTGGAGAGGAGGGTCCGTCGGATAGTCGAACCTCGGATTCAGGAAGAGCAGTGTGGTTTTCATCCTGGTCGTGGAACACTGGACCAGCTCTACACCCTCAGCAGGTCCTGGAGGGGCATGGGAGTTCGCCCAACCAGTCTACATGTGTTTTGTGGACTTGGAGAAGGCGTTCGACCGTGTCCCTCGGGGGCCTTGTGGGGGGTTCTCCGGGAGTATGGGGTACCGGGCCCTTTGATACGGGCTGTCAGGTCCCTGTATGACCGGTGTCAGAGTCTGGTCCGCATTGCCGGCAGTAAGTCGGGCTCATTCCCGGTGAGAGTTGGACTCCGCCAAGGCTGCCCTTTGTCACCGATTCTGTTCATTACTTTCATGGACAGAATTTCTAGGCGCAGCCGAGGTGTTGAGGGGATCCGTTTTGGTGGCCTTAGGATCGCATCTCTGCTTTTTGCGGCTGATGTGGTCCTGTTGGCTTCATCAGATCGTGATCTGCGGCTCTCGCTGGAGCGGTTCGCGGCCGAGTGTGAAGCGGCCGGGATGAGGCTCAGTGCCTCCAAATCCGAGGCCATGGTCTTGAGCCGGAAAAGGGTAGAGTGCCTTCTCCGGGTCAGGGGGGTCGTCCTTCCTCAAGTGGAGGAGTTTAAGTATCTGGGGATCTTGTTCACGAATGAGGGACGAAGAGAGTGGGAGATTGACAGGCGGATTGGGGCAGCGTCTGCTGTGAAGCGGGCGCTGTACCGGTCCGTCGTGGTGAAGAGAGAGCTGAGTCAAAAGGCGAAGCTCTCGATTTACCGGTCGATCTACGTTCCCACCCTCATCTATGGTCATGAGCTTTGGGTCATGACCGAAAGAACGAGATCACGGATACAAGCGGCCGAAATGGGTTTCCTCCGCAGGGTGGCCGGGCTCTCCCTTAGAGATAGGGTGAGAAGCTCGGTCATCCGGGAGGGACTCAAAGTAGAGCCGCTGCTCCTCCACGTCGAGAGGAGCCAGTTGAGGCTCGGGCATCTGGTCAGGATGCCTCCTGGACGCCTCCCTGGTGAGGTGTTCCGGGTACGTCCCACTGGGAGGAGGCCCCGTGGAAGGCCCAGGACACGCTGGAGGGACTATGTCTCTCGGCTGGCCTGGGAACGCCTTGGGGTTCCTGGAGGAGCTGGAAGAAGTGGCTGGGGAGAGGGAAGTCTGGGCCTCCCTTCTGAAGCTGCTGCCCCCGCGACCCGATCCCGGATAAGCGGAAGAAAATGGATGGATGGATGGATGGATAACCACAAATGGTAATTTATTTAATGTAATTTTATTTAACAAATATCAGTTAGTTCTCTATCATTTTTAAGTGTTCAAGAGCCACTGTGAGCCACAGGTTGGAAACCCTGGGTTTGATATAAAGCTGCAGTGTGTCACTTTTATTTAAAAAATATTTTGTTACATATTTGTTAAAACTGTCATATTGTTACTGTTATGAGACAGTTCATCTGTGAAAATAACCAATCCATTCTGCTTTCTCCCCATGCTAACCAGAAACAACCAATCACAGCCAGGAGGCGGGTCTTGACGCTGTCAATCACCTTACATGTGGCCTCTGCCTCTCCACTTGGTGCTGTGCTGCACTGCAGCTATGCAGCTAATAGAGCCTGTCCTGAACGCTAGGGCTAGTTAGCATGGCAGATAAATGCTTTTCCTGTAACGGTAAGTTGTTTCTCCACCACTGGCACATTTAGCAGTGAGGGAAGACATGGAGGAGATTGGTCTCTTCGCAGATTGTCTGTCTCACATTTCACTGTCATGACATAGTGACAGTTTTAACAAATATGTAAAAATAAAACATAAAAAACTTTTTAAAAAACAGATTTTAAGCATGTGTGTGTATTAGAATGGCCAAGTCAAACTACACACTCAAATCTATTTATAATCTGCCAAGACTTGAAATCACAGGGAGTTTGAGTGAATGTTTAAGTGACAAGATAAAAGTTTGTTTTTTCTACTAGAGAGCTAAACACAAATGCACACAACACATTTTTGATTTTTAGACATAAAAATATATATAATAATGTATAATTTTAATTCTAGTTCATATTTTGGTTGCTCTATTACATAAAATTCTCAATAAAATACTGTAGAGTTTATATTTTTGACATGATAGAATGTATAAAACAACTTGGTTGTATTGCAACTCAGTACTGAAGGGTTTTGAATACATTTTCAAAGCACACAAAGTAAGACATGCTCAGTCAGTCATTCAGCTGTCTCTGAGTCACTCTGCTGATTGGTCTAATTCTGTCACGTGACCTAGCGTTGCCTTTTTGACTGAAAAACTCAGACCAGATGGGATGCTATGACACTACCGGACGCTTTGGCGGCCCTGCTGGTGAGGCTTACGGTTCTGGACTCATCAGACAGATATTAACATTTCAAATGTTTGTTCCTCACACCTGTTGTCATCTTCTTGGTGCGTCAGATCGTACGTATCTGTGTGCTGACTGAACTCAGAAGCAGAGGCTGATCTCTGATTAAACACTCATCGGCAATAAAGGGAACTTCCTTTTCTCCTCATTCGGCTGAGTGAGTGGCCATAAAATTCATTAGCTGCAGTTAATGAATGAGGTTTTTCTTACCAGCACTACTGCAACACATCACACGTAAAGGTCTATTGTAATTAAGATGTTTAGTCAGAACTGTAGGGAGCTAAAACTGAACAGGATTAACTATATGGTTTTTCTTTGGCTTTCTTGGCCATGTGTGGAGAGATTTTTCACATTTCTTCTGTACTTTGCCATCATATGCATAAATGAGTGTGAACTTTAGTGTGGGTGTGCTTGTGTGTGAAGGACAGATGGCATGTCACCCGTCTGATCAGAGCACAGTTCTTACCAGAGAAGTTCCTGGAGACGAGCATGGTGGTTAAGATGGCTCCCTTTGGTTAGAAGGAAAGATAATTAAAATCACCAATTTTGAAGTGCCAGTACAGAAATAATTGTGACAGATTTTTCAATATTTGCTCTTATGCATGAAAAGAGAAAGGTGGCATCTGTCTAGCCAGCCTTTTTGTGGATCTATAGCCCTGGAAAATTCTGTGGACTCTTTTATTCTAAAATTTGGACCATTATTGCGAAACTGCTTCTTTTATTACATCTCTGTCTCCGGGGAAACTGACTCTCAGGACTCACACTCTCTTCCGCATTTTCTCCATTGGGAATTCTTTCCCAAATTTTTTTTAAGCCCCTTTTCGTCCCAGGGATTTTGAAAAAAGGAAAAGGAAAATCTGACGTTTTTGAAGAGTTTCAGTCCCAAATGAGAGATTTTTTTACAATGCTTCCCATTGAAAAAATATGTAAAGGAAAGCTGTATATGTGATCAAATCACTCTGGATAAGACTAATCTCTATCTTACTTTGATGAGTCATGGTGGAGTCATCAAGTGAGACACTACGGTTCCTGCGTCCTGAAGGAAAAATGTGTTGCTTCATCTGTTATTTCTAGGATATTAGTAATCATCAGTCATTTCTTTTGAATGCTTAAATACACATGCTGATTTTACATATTTTGAAATTAAAATGAACCTACTCATTTGCAAATTCCTTTAGACATTATATTTTATAACTGCACAGTATTTATGCTGAACATTTTCCCTTACTGTACAGCACATAGATCTTTATTCTGTTCTTTGCATATTATTGTCTATGTGTGAATCTACTTGCCTTGATTGCCTGTCACTTTGCTGATCTCTATTTCTATAATGCTGCTGAGTTTGTAAAATAAAATGTAGAGCAATAAAAGAAGAAACAAAATGTCTTTGTGACCTATTTAGTGTTTTCACACCTTAAGTTTCCGCCTGGCGTTAAACTTCTTCAGGCACTCGACCGTCTCCTGTCTGTGCATCATGGAGGCCACCGTTGAGCGTTGCTGTGGGAAGAGAGAGAGAGACAGAGAGATGCTGAAAATAAAACATCACAGCAGAGCAGCTTTGGCACTGACAGATTTATGTGGGCAGAAGCTGCAGGAGAGCCTCTGCTTTGCACAACACATTTTGTTGATTCTGAGGCTCCCGAGGTACCAGGCCTAAACAGATTCACGCTGCTCTTCGTGGATTCCAGCCAAAGTATTTTGAGTGCTTTGCGAGGTTATGGAGCAGAGCCAGCCATCGGTAAACACAGTAAACTGAACTACAAAGGCAGAATTTATCCGAGCGGCGATATTTGACCTCAGGAAGCTGCTGTTTGCTGCTGAATCTCAAAGCTGCTCAGAGCCAAATAGAAGAAGTAAATCCTTCCTACAAACACTTCATTTTGCTTCACGATAAATTCCATCCCATCTTGAACTCTACTGTTGTTTTTCCACCTGATAGTCTGGTTGCTTTGGTTAAATTTAAGACCAAAACTGCAACATTTTTACCAACTTCAGCTGCTGAGGTTCTCTTTCACACTGCACAGTTACAAACCAACCAAAAGCTTTGAAAAACCTGTTCCCCTCCTCGCCTGTGGAGGCGTTGCACCAAGAGCTACTGAAGAAAATGACACAAAAACCTCTGACGAAGACACTGAGCTCAACTTCCTTCTTCACGAAATTTAAACAAAAATGGAGTGGTGTGAAATTTTAGCAGTTGTAGGATTTCTCTTTGGTAAAAGACCACAAGTCATTTCTAGACTAGCTCGTTTGTTTTTGTTGTATTTACCCAGAATGCCCTGCGCTGTAGTCTTCTTCCTGCTTTTGGACGGTCTGCGGACCAGTTGGCAATCGCATATCATTTCAAACTGCACCAGAGTTTGCTACAACCAAACTGAGATACTGTTGCATACAAAACTTTCATCTGGGCTTCCCAAAATTGTTCAAAGGTTCATTTCTGAATATCAAAAATATCTAAGACGTCTTTTACCCATTACTCTGGCATTTAGCAAACAGAAATTATTTGGGTAATCTTGACTGACCTAAATCAGAAAATGTTTAGTCTGATTCATTGTCTTCTTTCATACAATATGTGTAAATATCAAGTTTCAACTGTGCAATACCTTGAATGTAATACCTTGCAATACCTTGTCAGATAGAAGTCACACTTTAGTATTTCTTTGACACTAATTGTCCAGAGAAAGCCGGGCTGGTATCTGCTCCAGTCAGGGATAGACTGCGTGTTTGGGAACAGATGGTGGGAAGGCTTGGCAGCTTCCATCAGATGTTCTGAGACTCCCAATTAGGCCTTCACAAATTAGTCAAAGTGGAGGCGACAAAATATTGTTTTCTGTCAGCAGCAACAGGGTTCTGGATGTGCGAACGCCACTTACGCAGACCCATGGATGCTTCAGAGCCTCTTGGGCAGTGATTCTCTTGGCAGGGTTGATAGTCAGCATCTGGTTGATCAGATTTTTAGCCTCAGGAGTCACCGTGTCCCACTCTGGAGAGGGAAACTAATCAAACCCATACATACACACGCACACACACACACACACACACACACACACACGCATTCAACAAATATGTAAGCAGCGATATTTTTTCTATCTCAAGTCAGAGAAAAGCGACGGAACAAACAAGCTCACATCGTACGCTCCGGCTTTGATCTGCTGGTAGAGCTTGTGCTGGTCTTCGTCCCAGAACGGAGGGTACCCAACCAAAAGAATGTAAAGGATCACGCCTACACACAGGAATACATCTGTCTAGAGTGATGGGCTAGAGAACAAGGAGGCGGCAAGCATGACGACGTAAACAAAGAGCTTACCACATGCCCAGATATCTACAGGTTTACCGTATGCCTCCTTCCTCAGTACCTCTGGGGACAAGTAGCCAGGAGTTCCTGCAAAGCCTGCAAAACAGAAAAGAAGGGAAACTAGGACACACATTCTTAGCGTTTTAGGCGAGATACCAGCACAGGAAATACTTTTTACAGGTACGTCTCAAAAGATTAGGATATTGCATAAAAGTGAAAAATGTCAGTCACCTCGGTAAAGTGAAACGGTTAATTTTTATCAAGATTCACAGAACATAGAGTTAACCCCATCACCCATAAATCAGCTAAAAGATTCCTTAATAAAAACCTTTACAGGCAGATGATTCCTTGTCAAAATGAGTCAGAACAACCTCAAAGACATTTAGTGACACTAGCATCTTTAGCTTTATGTATTTCTTGCAACTGGTTCCACTGGCCTGTGGTTCTGCGTAGCTGTAATGGAAATCCAGGCTGCTTTGACAGTTGCCTGAAGGTCATCTCTCTTGTTGGGTCTGATGTCTCTCATCTTCCTCTTGACAGCAGTCCATAGATTCTCTAAAGGTCAGGGGAGTTTGCTGGTCAATCAGGAACAGGAACACCATGGTCACTGAAGCAGCTTTTGGTACCTTTGGCATTGTTAATTGGTGCCAGGTCCTGCTGGAAAATCAAATCTTCTCCATTCAGCTCATAAGAAGTGCTCCAGAATGTCCTGGGTTTCCTGAAGTTGATTGGACTTCAGGAAACCAGCAGATGACATGGCGACCCAAACCATCACTGACTGTGGAAACGTTACTCTGGACTTCAACCAAGGTGGATTTGGGTCCTCTCTTCTCTTCCTCCAGACTCTGGGACATTCCACCAGCTGTTTGCTAATTGCTGCTCGCTAGTTTGAAGGAGCTGAGTGGGAGGAGTCGCGGAGCAGATGTTTGTGACACACATGCATGAAAGAATCAAAGCAAGACACCGGGTACATTTACATGTTAATGCCCCTTTAAGTGAAACAGGTATTAGTTTGCAAAACTTTCACCTGCAGCTAATTGGATCAGTTCTATGAACTAAAAACAAGTACAGGAGATTAAATCGTAAAGGTTCGTCTCTGATTCTGTCTCCATTTTTTCTGTATTTACTCACATTTCTACATGAATTTCTTTAATAATACATTAAGCTATTAGCATGTTGATTAAATTACACAATCACAACTGAACCGCATCATTATCCCTTTGACGTGCATGACAGTTTCACGTCGGGACTGTTTAATAAATCGTATTTAGCACTCTCCTTCTTTCCAGTGTTTAACTGGGATTGCGCTGCATTCCTTCAGAGCTGGAACCTTTCTGCCGCCGTCTTATCTTTAAGGATTAAACGATCTGGTTGCCTTCGCTCTCAGAAGCAAACTGTTCTAGGTGAGTCTTAATGAGTTTCCTCCACCCACAGGCAGCGTTACAACTCCACTTTCCTGCCTCCGCTGGATCAATCAGCGGAAACTGTTTCACTTTAACCTCAAATATTGACACGTCTGGATTTTGTCTGGTTTGTCTCGGAGCTGAGAGGATTTGGAGATGGCAGACGAAGACATCTTAATCAGTTTGCTGGCATCTATATTTGACAGAAGAGAGATTAGAAAAGTGGGACTCTCCATCCGTCTACAGGAAAAGCTAGCTTTCAATGTTTTAACACAGAGAAAACCGGTGATGAATTGGCTATAAAATAAAAAAATCTAAAAATAAAAAATAATAATAATAAACATGCCCACAGCAAAGAAAGCGAGTAGAAATGCTTTCCACTGCAGCTAAGAAACGCTACAGACAACCACAGCAGTGAGTGCTGTTCAAAAATAGATGACGTCCAGGTAGAGCTTTTACTTTGGCGCAGCCTCTTTATGCATCTTTGCCTTGGCTCTGGACCGACAGGAGGAAATGTAGAGCACTTGTTTCAGTCCGTACAAGCACTTTTCAACTCTGTAACCCATTTGGGTTTGCTTCCTGAACAAAAAAACCACCAACTTTGTTTTAAAATTCATTCTTATTATTCTTTAGGTAATATATGGGAAAAATACTGAGCAAAACAGAAGATGAAAGGCCTCCAACTGGATCATTTGTTAAGAGGAGAGGAAGAAAAAGTGCTCAGAGGAGGAGCTTGGTCCTAGAAGGGGGAGCTACGGTCACACACACACACACACACACACACACACACACACACACACACACACACACACACACACACACACACACACACACACACACACACGGCTGAATGGTTGTCATGGAGATTAAAGGATTTCTCAAACATGCATGAAAGAATCAAGGCAACACTCCACATATGTTTTGATGAGGAAATAACATTATGACATGATGTAAAACTCAAAAAAGTTGATTTTACATAATACTGACCCTTTAAAATAATAATAATAGTAATACAAAAGTTTTTGCTCTCATCTTAATTTTGGAGTAAATAGTCACAAACATTGAGCCACTTTTACTCTAGCTAAAAAAATAACCAATTAATGACAAAACTTTAGAAACTGTGGGCCTATCTTGTCGTTTTCTGTTTTGTATTTACGATTTACAAATCAATTTTCTACAAAAATCTGACCATTTAGTGGATTTTAATGAAATCTTCCATCTTTCATTTATTATTTAGCAGATAAAATAAAAATACCACAAGAAGTTTCGCTTTAAATGCAGTTTCTCTAAATATTTCATAAAGCTGCAATATTTAACAGCTAACTGTTCATTAGCGACTTTCCACATGAACGAGCTAATTCACGTGTGATTTTAAATGAACTTCTTATTTAATGGAAACACAGCATACTGTGAAATTGTGTTTTATTGATATTAGTAGAATATAGACAAAGAATTGCACACATTTGGAATGGAAACGCAGGTTTTGATTTATGAAATCAAAACCTGTGTTTTTATGACTTCAGCCTTTTGGATGACTTGTATATGTGTGTGTGTGTGTGTGTGTGTATAACTCACCAAACCAAGCCTGCTGGTCTCCTTGAACCTCTATAGCCAGTCCAAAGTCAGCCAGCTTTACAGCTGCGTTCTTACACTTGCTGGCCAGCAGCAGGTTCTCCGGCTGCAGGTGTAACAAACACCACAGACAAACAGTCACATCAGGTCTGCACTATGGAGCAGAACGTTGGCTTTGTTAGCAGAGCAAGGCTGGGATCTGACCATAGCAGTCCGCTTTGACCAATGACCGGGTCAGGAAGGAAAAACTCCACAATGCCTGAAGGAATCAACAACCTGAATTCAGCGTGGTTTGATGGGGAACGGACGGTACTTTTCCACATTCTGTCACCTTAGCCACAATGTTTAGTGTGAACTTCAGCATTTACAGCAACCAACTGCCTTCAGAAGTCACATCTTATTTATTTTTTAATTTTAGAAATGGTAATGTAATAAATAGCGCATTATGTAAAGTGATAAACCATCACAAGGCATTGTGTTGATCCTAATCACCGCACGTCTAATAACAGTCATGTTGCAGATCCCATATATGAATTTAAATGTAAGTTTTGGTGAATAAACACCAAACTTTTGATCATTTAGTCGCCTTTTCAGACTCACAGCCTGAACCCTGGGCTATGAGGCAAAACAATTCAAAGTGCATTCAGGGGTTTTCTTACATTTTGCGTTGATTATTGCATGATGTAGGTTCACTGATGTTACATTTTAAAACCCTGTTTCGTTACATTGTTACATAATGCAGCGGTACGTCGTTGTGTCTTTTGTTTTGTTTCTGTGTATTTTAGTCTTTCTTTGTGACTTTCTCTCTCTTTGGTCTCTGCTTTTATACCAAAAACAAGAACTATTTATGTCCTTCATGTCTATAGAAGGTTTTGCAGGTCTGTTCTTTTTATTTCTTCCAGTGTGTAAAACCTGATTCAAAATTGTAAATATTTTCAGTTATATAATTAAAGACAACACATTTACATTGATGAAATAAAACTATCCCAGTCTGACCCTTGCGCCCCAAAACTCCTGCCCCTTATTGTTTTCATAGCATTAAAGGAAGCTGGGTTATTCCAGCATGTGAGGACTAATAACAGCTGTGGATGCCGCAGACTGACAGATGGGGTTTAAAGCCTTTTTGTTGTTTTCTTTCAGGACGACAGAAGACAGCTTGTCTATTTGAGGTAGTGGTGTCTGTGCTGTTCTGATGCAGAGCTAATGATGAGGCAGAGGAAAGACACACTGACTGATATGATGAGTTAAACAGTAATCTGCCTAAAGAGGAGCAGCTAGCTGTGTGTTTACCTCCAGCTGGCGCACGGACACCACACCACCTGCTGCTGGCTGATCTCAACACTTCAGACAAAAACATGAATTCTTCCCTCTTCAGTCAGCCGCCAGCCAGTCTGCAGCT
Organism: Poecilia picta; assembly: GCA_033032245.1. Lineage (NCBI taxonomy): Eukaryota > Metazoa > Chordata > Actinopteri > Cyprinodontiformes > Poeciliidae > Poecilia > Poecilia picta. The sequence continues at coordinate 28,055,675 of CM065364.1, read as the reverse complement.
CATTGAGAAGGTTTCTGTTTAAAGGAAGTTGTTCCTTTCTACTCTCACCCTGTGCTACCTATGTAGCGCCAAAGCTAAATTTTCATGCAAACTTTTGGTTTTATTGGAAAATGTTTTAATTTCTGGAATCTGACTATATACAGTATGACAATTCACCACCAAACACCTCAGTGGAAATCAGAGGCACCTATTTGGGATTGTAAAGTCACACAACTACAGTGAGCTTTTAAATCCCTACATGGTGCTGGTTCATTAAGTCTCCATTCTCTTTCTTCTGACTTCCTGCTCTTAACTGACCAAATCACCAAATAAATCTTCACCTTATGAACTCACACTGGTGCTTTGCTTTCACTATTTTTGCTGTTCTGTTTATTTGTCACCACTGTTCTGCAAACTTTGGCTGCGTCTTTGGTTGCTCAGGTTAACTCAGGATCCAGATGTTGCCAATAATAATTCAGTTTCCACTATTGATCACAATAAATCTATTTTTATAATACATAACTCATATTCCTTTCTGTAACGTAAAGAGCTGATCGCTAAAGAGAATCTAGTCCTTCTGATAACTGATCATAAGTTGTTACGATGTTACTATGGTAACATGATGGAGCTCATCCAGCAGTTTGTAAAACATGTGAACTTTCACAAACCAAAGACACAGCGTTCCTTCCCTTTCTTTAACGTTTACATTTCCATGTAAAACATGGTCCTCCAGCTGGTGATGTGTTGGTTTGATTAAAAATAAATGTGACATCAGTGTTTACAACCACTGCCATTTGTTATTAAATGAACATGTTTATTATCAGGTGCTCATAAACTTTAGACTAACTTGTTAAAAAAAATTGTTGACAAATTTCCTCCCTGTCCCATGATTATATTTATGACACACTCCTTAATTAACAGTCTGTGTTGCTAGGGTAAACATGACATTTCCATTTCGCTTTGTCCTCAGCTTTGGGAACCCCCCCCCCCCCCCCCCCCCCCCCCCCACGTTGTTAAAAATGAACAAAGTCTTTCAAAACAGTCTGTTTGGTAGGAAACATGCAGCACAATGAAGAGCATCCACAATAACTCAGATTGTCGGCAACATCTGTATTTTCATGCATTCGGGCCCAGAGACGGGAGCAGACATGCTGAATGTTGGACACGTTCACTACACTTACCACGTCTCAACATCCAGCACCAGTCAGACAAGGTGGACAAGGAAGGAAGAAGGAAGAGAGTCTGCAAGGTTTCAGCCCAGCTCAGTTAGCAGGTGACTGCTATCTGAAATACGAGCATCCATCACCAACTGGCACAGATTTTTGGTTTAACAACAGATTTAGTTGTGTTTTATTTTGGATTTTTAAAATATCTTCCAGTTCCAGCATGGAGTGTTAGTCTGTACAAAATTAAAGTTCATTAGTCTTTCACTATTACGGCATTTTCAATATATTAGTTGAAAACTGCATCAAAACGATGCAGCTTTGATGCAGTAATTATTGCGATTATCGTTTATCGCAATAATTTCTGGGACAGTTTATCATCCAGCAAACTTTGCTATCGCGACAGCCCTGGTCACCAGTATAAATAACTTTTCTCTTCAGCTTAATGAAGTTAGAAAAGGCACAGATGCTCTTCCTTTGTTCAACAACTGACTCGCTTCTCCTGAACTGAAAACAGTAGTTTATAGTTCACGTCTCCTTTTTTTCTGATTTCAAAACTAAACAGCACAGAGATACACACACACACACACACACACACACACACACACACACACACACACACACACACACACACACACACACACCCCTGCAGGTGACTCACCTTGAGGTCTCTGTGTACCACCCCCATCTGATGGCAGTGGAGCACGGCCTCCAGGATCTGCTGGATGCAATGACTGCATGCAAACAGCAGGGGGAGCAGGTTAGTCCAAACACACTCAGGCCCATCTCATCTCGGTCACATTCATGCAGAGGCTCCAGCCAGCCACCAAGATTCCCCAACAACACACACATACGTATTCCCACTGAGAAGGATCACTCTCAACCCACACACACACACACACACAACCTGCCTATGTGAAAAAACTCAGACAGGCGACACACAGTGAGACGCCACTCTGCATGGGAGACCGTCAGTCTAACCTGCGTTTTTCACAGTAATTTATTCACAAACAGCCGCAGCGCCACTTTTGACTTCCAAGTTTCAAGTCTCTGCTTTTTGAAAATGCCTACTCCCCGCCCCCGCTCTCTCTCTCACACACACACACACGGACACACTGTCTCACACATACTCACTCTCTTTTGGGCTGGGGCTCAGCAGGTCCTGTTGCCAGGACAGACAAGAACTGATCATTTGGGTTTAAAGTAGTGCAACAAGAATCCCAAAAGCAAAATAAAAGAATCTGCAGACAGGCAGACACACACAGAGGCAGACAGACAGACAGACAGACAGACAGACAGCAGGCACAGGCAGATTGTTTTAAAATCACAGGCATGTCCCAGAGACACGAGCATGTAAATGCAGGGACACGATACAACACAATGAGACACACACACCTTGAGGTCCCTGTGCACTATGTCATGTTGGTGGGTGTAAGACACACTGTCTAGAATCTGATGGATACAGTGACTGCGGAGACAAAACAACAGGGTGAGCAGCAGGTAAAAGAGACGACAAGGAGAAGGACATGGTGGGAGGAGGACAGGATGGGACAAGGGGTCTTCAAGAAAGAAAAACTGACACAGTAACACACACATTACACTCCACAGGGATTTAAGCCTCCAGCTCTCGGCTCTTGTAAAGTTTTCAACCAAATATAGATAGGCGTTTGCAGCTGCACTCTGCATTCTGTTGACTGGATAGACATTTCTTTTGTGTTTACATAAATGCTTTTTGGTTCACATTTTTTAAATATGTGTACAAATAAGGAAATAAGATTACTTTTTTTCTTGTTTTATGCTGGGACACAAAATGGTGTTTGACATTCCAACTGGTATGACAACGAGAAACTATTTTCCTAGTCAATAAGTATTCCTTTGGATGATATAACAACCTGATCCTGAAAGCTCAAAGACTGAGCTCAGAACGCTGTTGATTTACCTAAACTGGGTTTTGTCTGGCAATCTTTTTTTTTTCACCCTGTAAACTAGTAATGATAGCAGAAGGGAAAATGATGGTCTATTTCAGGTCATGGTTTGTTAGTGTCATGTCCAGCACTGCAGAATTTGTTCCGATTCTCAGAAGTCCTGATGAGATGTGCCAAGCACAGATAAAACACTGATCATTATGACTATCAAAATAAATGTACATGACCCTAATACCACCCCATACATCATTGCCATCATACATGCACCAGCTTATAAATAGCACTAGTAAATGCTCAACTTTGGGTCTTGACAAAAATAAATATCTAAGATTTTCTTGGATTTAAGGGAACAGAATATATAGTTTTGTTATTTGGGTGGACTGAGAGCTCAACAGAATGCAGATGGAACACAAGAAAGAATTTCAGTGAGGATCTTTGGGCTGGAATACAGGCAAGTTCTTCACGCTCCCACACACAAACATCCAGACCTGCATACACTGACACTTACACAGTTAACATAGAATGAAGGAAACAACATGGGTAACAAATGGGAAGATCATGAAATTCAGAAATAATGCCCTTTGAAAGAAAGTAACCAGTAATCTTCATCTGTTTGCATCAAGATTCTGCTGACTGATCAATTTATATGATGTTCTGTTGGAATAACTTTATCTATAATAGTTCCACTCAGCCTCAAGAGTCAGATGGATGAGCTTGGAAAACACTACAGAATCCAGGATCATTCATTCATGCTAGTGATATAAGTGCATTGCATTAGGGTATTCTACTGAGCTTGGATATTATATTTATGATGTCTTGGTGTGTTATCTGCAGTACACAGGATTCTGCACTTGTACTGTATGGAATAGCACAGAGTCCAGGCATATTGTCTGCCCCCTGAGCTCAGGTATCAATTAGACACTATAGTGTACATCATGCAGACAGTGCAGGTAGAAGAACAGAGCTTTTCCTTCACAAAATTCCTGAGGAGAACATGGGAATTTGATTGTCAGGTCTTCATGTCTTCCGTAGACCTGAAGAAGGTTCATGATTGTAATCCTTGAGGTATCTTGTGAGGGTTGCTGTGGAGCCTGTTTCCTGGCTGGTTTTCAAAGGGCTTCCCTATCCTTTTATAATAAAAGCTATAGTAAAAGCTGTGCATCCTCAGCGCAAAGTTGAGTTTGTTCCCACCGCAGGATGAACTAACTCTGTCAGGGTTGCCTCTTTATCACTGACCCTTTTTTGTGGTATTCATGGACTGACCTCAAAGCGTAGTTATGAATACAAGGGTGTCTTGTTTGGGAATTTTAGGATCTCATCTTTGCCTTTTGAAGATGTTATGATCCTGTTGGCCTTAAAAGCCATGATCCTCAGAGCATACTGGAGGGTCCACACACAAATGTAAAATTGTAAGACGGGATAAGAGTCAACTTCTTTGAGTTTGAAGATTCATAACTGGAGGGCAGTTTAGAACTAAACCCTTTAGTTTGGGGGTCAGTTTCTGCCTCAGGATTTTGAGTTTTGTTCAACAAGACAAGTGAGTAGAGGATGGGGTGTGAGATTGATGGACAGACCATGGCCTCTTCTGAAGAACTGAGGATATTTGTAAAAACACAAAAACAAAAGCTCAGACAGAAAGTGAAGCTCCTGATGTGCTGGTCTGTCTGCGCTGTCAGCCTTACCTATTGTCCTGAAAAATGGATCATGACCAAAAGGTACAATCTTGGAAACAAGTCACTGAAATGAGATTCTTCTGTAGGATGGCAATGATTCAGTCTTAGTGATGGAATGAGACGCTCCTGCTCCTCTGTACTGAGAGGACTCAGTTAATGTCTGATGCCACTGGGGCACCTTCCTCTACAGGGGGGTGTCAAACTCCAGTCCTAGAGGACCTCTGTCCTGCAACTTTTAGATGTGCCCCTGCTGCACCACACCTCAGTACAATAAGGTCATTAACAAGACTCTGGAGAACTGATCTACACAAGGAAGAGGTAATTAAGCCATGTAATCCCAGTGTTTTGTACCTGTGGCACATCTAAAAACTGCAGGACAGCGGCTCTTGAGGACTGAGTTTGACGCCTGTGCTCTAGAGGTATTCTTGGCAGGTGCATCTCATTGGGGGAAGACACTGGGGCAGACCTAGAACTTTATAGTCTGTGTGATGATCCCCTCCTGTCCAGTAGGTGTCTCTAGTCCTCTACATGTTTTTTCTTGTTTCTTTTCAGGAAGCATGTATATAGGCTGTTAATTGCACACACCGGCAGATGATGAAAGCAGACGTCTAGTCAGTCACTGGTCTGCTTGATTGCCCTCTGGACCAGTTCGGAACGAGCAGCATTGGTCCACACTTCTCTATGACTGGCTGGCCTGATCTCCCAGAGTGCATTTTTGTCAACAAATAAATTATTGTTTCTATAGATCCGCCCATCTGTCTCCCTTTTTGTCCTCGCCTTTGAGCTGGGCGTGACAAGTTCTACTTTCAAGACTTTATTGTCTTGACCCTGGTGACTGACTAGTCTTGAACTTGCAAGGCTCTTGAAAGTTCAACTTCTAGTGATTTACGTAGACCTAAATCACTCAAATTGATTTAGGTATGAGCATATTCCATATTACCTTTAAAAGGTGTTTCTTCTTCTATTCCTTCCAGAGTAAAGTGAGGCTGAGGTCAGTGTTTCCTCATCCTTGTGACCCGAAGGCAACTAATGGATGGCTGAAGGGAACATTTTTTGTCGCTGCCGTAACTCTGGATCCTGACTGTACACGAATGCTCCTGCTGTTAGAATAGTTGATTCAGGGTAAGGTATCATCTGTAAATTTAAAACCAGCAAAGCCACTCTAAGAATGACATTACCTTTCAATAAATGTGCTTTTCCATTAAAATGAACAAAAACGAGCCAGAAAACCTGGCAACAGGTGCAAGGAGTGACAAGAAGGCGAAATATGACATATATTTATGGGGTTTTGAGAATAAAGCAGCTAAAATCTCTCATTATCCCTACTTCTCTGTTCCTTTCAATGCTCTTGTCCCCTTCTATTCTTTCTCGCCTCCACAAACCGCCTCCTCGCTCAAATTGATTTAGGTCTACCTCCTGAGGGGCTACAGTGTGGGTGTGTGTGCACTTTATATTTTTTTTGTTTCACATGTGTGTGTGTGTGTGTTGTTCTCTCTGTAAATTCTGACTCTGGGTGGGGGAAAGCTCCCTTCGACCTCCATTTGCAGTTTGGCTCACATAAGAAAAAAATAAAAAAATTGTGCAGAGGTGGAATCCATCAGAGATCACAATGCGCAAAAACAGGAGAGGCAGACGTCTACGCGCAATGTGTCAAACATTTTCTGCCTAAACGAGAGGAGAGCAAACTCTCCGGGCTGCTGGAGGACTGCAGAGGCTGGAGGAGCGACACATGGAGGGGAAGGAAGGATGCAGAGGAGAGGGAGCGGAGGTGTGTGGGTGGGGGAAGGAGGGGGGGGGGGTGTTACCTGGCGTCTGCTTCACTGTAGTACTCCCTAGCCACGATATCCTCAAACAGCTCCCCTCCTGTCACCCTGAGAGACGGAAGGGATGGAGTTTAAAATTACACACTTCTGCTTCAATCACACACACATACACACACATCCACGCACGCACACACACACACACACGCACACACACAGGAATAGGAGGGGGATGTCCTCATTAGGGGGAAACCCCGGCTGCAGGATTCTCTCTGACAGTGTTGCCATGGAGACCAGCTCCAGTGCGGGGGAGTTGTGGCTGCATTGTGTGTGTGTGTGTGTGTGTGTGTGTGTGTGTGTGTGTGTGTGTGTGTGTGTGTGTGTGTGTGTGTGTGCGTGTGTGTGTGTATTAGAGTGTGCGCGGAAGCCGCAAGCAGTGAGGGGAGGGTGGGTGGGTGTGGTTATGTAATGTGAGGGGAGGTGGAGGGAGGGAGGGGGGGATGAAGAGAGAAGGAGAAGGAATGCAGAGATGGGGATGGAGGTGATGGAGAGCTGGAATCAGTGCAGAGCAACGCAGGGAGCAGGTTTAGAGACTTACAGGTCAAAGATAAGGTAGTGGAAGCCTTCCTCTGAGATGCTGTCATGGAGACGAACTGCAAGAGAGGCATAAAGATCATCCTTAAACTGAAGCACATATCGTATCTGCCTTCTTTAGAAATTAGAGACACACTGTGATACGACATGAATATCTGTATCGGACCCGATATTGAAAAAACAAAAAATCCTAGATCAGGTATCGGTGACAATGTTTCTGATCCACAAGGGCAGATCTGTCCAGTCTAATTCTATGCGTTGTACTCTGAGTGTTGTCATGCTTTAATTATTTTACATTATATTTAAAATTCTTAATTGAAATTTCTGAACCATTTGAAAGGAGGTTTGTTACAGTTTAATTTTACAAGTTTACATGTTTGACCAAACCTGTGAAACCTTGGTGTATTTAGGTGTGCTGTACTGGTGCAGAGTTATCAAATAAATTTGTAATTCAGAACATTTATGTGTGTGTTTAAAAAAGAAGTATTTTTCTGTATTGGTATCAGCTGATACTGAACCTCAGATATCGGTATCAGTATTGAAAGTGAACAAAGTGGATCAATCCATCTCCGTTAGAAATCCTCCATATTTACATCAAGCTGCTCTGTCAGTCGAAAAGATGATGAACATTTCTGAGGTCAGGCTGACTCATTTCCTGTTTCCATCAAACGCCGATCTGCTGCGAGTTGTTGCAGGTTGACACATACAAAACCCAAATGTGTCGACTATGTCACAACTATACAACGTTGAGGTCTGAAAACCCGACTCAAATGGAGATGGACAAACATGTGCCTGCAGGATTTCTGAGCTGGATCCTCCCAAAAGTCTCACGTCAGCTTTCACTTGGCTTTGTGTTTCTTTAATAAACATGGACAGAGTGGAATATGTTAGGTCATTTTATACAGACTAAAGATAGATTTATACAAATGTACAAGCCTAATTGTTTTTTTATTATTATTAAATCCTGATACCCCAGATCAGGATCTGGGGTCTTAAAATAAAACAGTCAAATAAAACTCACAAATGTCACACAACATTTTGAAAAAAATCACCTCTGATCATTTTCTGTCATCATTTTTAAACAACTACCAAATTTATTTCTATTTTTAGGATTTAAAACAAAGATAAACATAGCATCTTTAGCAAAAAGATGATGGACTTTTTTGTCTTTGGAATGGAAATGTTTAAGAAAACATTATAAAGCACATACATTTCAACCTAGTGACAATAAAAACATATCTAAAAACATGTTACTGGTTCAATACCGACATTACAGAAATAAACTGAAAAACTGTTAAAAATTTGCATTTGTTTTTAGCTGGTTCTTTTTCATTTTTAGTCAAATCTACTGATCTCCATTGTGGAAGAGTCACTTGACACTTTTTGGGCAGCGACAGTAACGGTAAAAGTACACTAAAGCCCAGCTTAGGACCGGATCTTTGTCTTCTTCAAATGGTTTTTTTCTGTAAAGTTGCTCCTGTTCAATTAGGAGGCAACCTTGAGATAAGAAGCAGATATAGTTTGTCTTTTAATTGTACCTCAACACATTTAATGTTGGCGTTTATCGGTAAAAGAGCATAGCTTCTAAATGATCAGGATTTGGAAAGGCTCACCGATGTTGGGATGTTTGAGCAATCTGCAGATCCTGGCCTCTCTCTCCAGCTTCTGGTGGTCTGAAGGAACAGAGTAGAACAGAGACGGTGGATGAGAAGCTAACAGTAGCCCAAGGTTTACGGTTAAATGTAATGATTGCTTCAGGTAGTAAGTTTGGTATTTAGTGCTGTTTATATTGTTGTGATTTTATGACTTTGTACAGTGATTGCAGGCTGCACAAGGACTTTTAATGTACGCTTATAATAATAGTTGGCTTTATTAAGTTACGTGCTCGGCTTAAGCTAGATATGATACAAAGCATATTTTATTAATGTTTTTTTGCACATTGCCCCTGTTTTATATTGACTAATAAGCTAAACTAAGAAAGAAAACACAAAGTGACTCAAACAGCTACAGACAATTGGACAGGGAATTGAATCAAGTTTTTATACATTATCCAAATTTTATGATTACTTTCATGTTTATTAGTTCCTGAATGCAGTTCCTACACTGCAGAAACACAAAGACTGTTTTCTAGTGCAAATATCTTAGAACACTTAAAATAAGACAAAACTTACAAGTAACTTTTCAGCAGTATAAAGCAGCTTAAGTCAATAATTCCTTAATATTGATGAAAATGTACAAGTTTCACTGTCAGATTCAGCCACTTATAATACATGAAAATTGTCTTGATATAAGTCAAATAATCTATCAAAGGAACTAGTCACTTTTTATGCAATACTAGGAAATGATTTACTTAAAACAACCTTCTACTTCTTGATAAAAAGTTACATATAAGTTATCTTATTTTAAGTGCGCTAAGATATCTGCACTAGATCAACAATATTTGGTAAAATTTTGTGTTTTGCAGTCAAAAGAAGAAGAAAAAGAAGAAAACCTTTCAAAACAACACAAAAAAAACAGGGAGATCTGAGGAACAATAGAAAGCAAAAAGTGTCAGAAATGAAATAAGAAAATAAAACAAAAACCAACATAACAGACAGAGCAGAATGGGGTCAGAAAGGACAAAAAGGGAACCAAGAAAACAGCAGAAGTAAAAACAGCAAAACGCACAAAACAAAGAACGGGAAAGAAAGCGAAGGAAGACGAGGAAGCAGAAGAGAAAGAAGAATAAAATGAGAAAACAAGCAGAAAGAAGAGAAATAGAAAGATGGAAAAACAAGGTCAAAACGAGGCAGAGGTGAGGAAGAGAGAATCCTGAGGAGATGTGAGGGCGAGTTACCCCCCAAAAATCTGTTTTTTACCCGAATGACAGCTGGTCCTGCCCTGCAGCTCTCACACACTCACACACACACACACACACACACACACACACCACACACACACACACCTACACACACACCACACACACACACACACACCACACACACACACACACACACACACACACACACACAGCTGTTTCAGCCACAAAGTGAGAAGCAGTAAAGGACTTCATTCTCCCAGAGCAGAGGGCAGGACGGAGAGCAGCTGTCATGTCTTTAATAAAGGTGCCATGACTCAGCTCAGTCTCTGCTCTGAGTGTTAATAACACCACTGCTGCTATTTTCAGAAGTTCTCCAAGGCGCTCGCTCATTATTTGATGAGCATTATATCAGCAGGAGAAGAAAAAGCAGATGCTGCTTCATCACAGTTGGACTGACAGGAACGGAAATACATCTTAAAATGAGGAAAGAGAAGAGAGACGTGGATAAAATTGGATACTGTTTGCCTTACATGCCATGCAGCCCTGTGAAAAATGTTTAGCGCTAACAGGTTTCTGCTGTTTTTTGGGTGGTGGGGGGGCGGTTTGCGTTTGTTTGTCTCACTTAAATGTTCTGGATTGTCACTTAATACAAAATATAGTTTTTAAAAGATTGAATTTCTTGGGGTGGGAAAAGCGACCCGTACAAACCCCTATGTGAGAAAGTAATGGTCTTCTAAAGCTAATCACTGGTTGAGCTAACCTTGGCTAACGTCCAGCGTTAGCTTCAACTGGAAATAAGGACATTTTGGCCACCTATCCTTTTCGTTTTCGTGCATGAACAATATGTTTAAGATCAGGCCGCATCATCTGAATCATATTTAAGTCCAGGCTTTGAATAGGCCACTCCAAATCTTTCTTTTTCTGTTATCTCGGTACTTCAGCGGTAGACTTGCTGATGTGCACTTGAGCAAAATAAAGATAAAAAAATATCTATTGACAGCACTGTAACTACTGTCAGCCTGCAGTTCGTTGTAAAAAAAGTATGGCCGTGGAGTTTACATAAAAACTATGTAAAATAACAAGAGAAAAATATTGTAAAATGGAAAACATAAATGTTTTGTTTGATTCACAGTAAACCTTTGTAAAATGTCAAACAAAATGTGTGTGTTGTTTTTACAGAAACAATATGTGAGTATAATCAAATGTATCTGTTAAAACGACAAATGGTGGTAAAAAAAAGTCATAAAAAAACAATTCTGTTAATATAACATCCAAATACTGGAAAAACTATTAAAACAATATTTTTATTGTGTATTTTTCACTTCATATGTTTATGTAGAAAACTCATATGTAAAATATTTAATTTTTGTAAACTGAACTGATTGTTCACATAATTCAGCTGCCATTTCAATCACTGTAAATTCATTCACGTTTTCTTTCTTAATAGAGTTATTTACCTAATATCTGTGATTTTTATAGGAAAACACTGGTAACCATGGCTGTGAAAACAACAGTTTTCTTTTCTTCTCCTTTTTTTCAACAGTGTATGTACTTTAAAGCTTTTCATTTTAAAATGAAAAATGAAGCTGTTGTGTTTTCTGTGGAACAGACGTGGAGGCTTTAACAAACAGGCGCTAGAATCTGCTAATGTGGAGCTTTGAGGATCCAGGACCCAGGCTGACGAGATGCTGCTGCGTCTGCGTAGTCACCGCGTGACTTTTCTTTTCCTCACCTCTGGCAGAGAGCTTTTTGGTGTTGATGATCTTAGCGGCGTATTCTTGGCCTGTGCAGAGTTTGACACAGCGTCGTACCACCGAGAAGGCCCCCCTGGGAGACAAGAGACAGCACAAAGGAAGGAAGAGACGGGTCAGCCGCCGCTAGAGCTTCGTCAGCATGGAAACGGCCGTCTCAGCGGTCAGACGCTGACCTGCTGGGCCCAGGGGCGACGTCAACAGGAAGCGCGTGAAGGATGTCAACACACCCTGATTCAGGAGTCCAGTCCTAATCTGTCCCTCGGTTTGCTGGGCCCATCCAGATTTTAACTAAAGTCGCTAGCTGTCACTTTTCTGACACTCGCGTTCCCTCTTGTTCTCACTCTCTCCGTCTGCCCAGACACATCTCGCTTCAAAAACAGAGAAGAGCGATTTTCACAACCCTGCCACTTGTGATTGATTTGTTGTAACGTTTTTATTTTTTTGGGAAAGTAGTTTAAAAGTCTGCTTGAACTGTATTGTGTGCTGCTTCTTCCAAAGTACCAAAGTGAAAAGGTGTGCGTCCCCAGCTAGTATTGAATGTTCGGAGGACGTCTGTGAACATTGTCTTGAACGTCCGCCGAACGTCCACTGATTACGTTTGGACAACGTCCAAATGAAACTCCAAAAGACGTCCGGAGGATTTTCAGTTGAACGTCCGCTGGACGTTCAGGAGGACGTTTTTCCGAATTAAAACTGACCATCATTAGACTTTCGGCGGACTTTCAGTTGAATGTCCGCCGAAAGTCCACTGACAACTTTGTAACTGCAATTCAACCTGGAAAGACTCATACACACACACACACACCTGATACGCAGTGGTATTAGAAAGTTTAATTGACAAATGAAAGTCTTTGGCGCTCGGACACAGGAGGAAGACATTGCGCTGGTAACCACTGTTAGAGAGAATGAGCGGCTGTGTATGAAAATTACAGACTTCTTTCCCCCTTGGGCCCAGACACTGGTGGTGGAGAATATGGTGAAGAAACCAGCACTGAAGGTGGAGGAAGGTTGAAGCTCAGCCAATGAGCAGAAGCCGATGAACAGCTGGGCCTTATCAAAGGAGCAACGCTTGATGATTGGAAGAGGAGACCATCACTGATAGGTTGGTATCAAGGCACATGACGACATCTTTGGTTGGGCAGGTGAGATGAGTAGTCTTCCATTTGAATTTACGCTTAGGCTTCATAACTCCAATGGTTAGACAAGCACTAAGCAGTGTTGTGGTACTCGCGGTCGGTCTTGGTCTCGAGTCCGGTCTCGAGACCATTTTTTGATGGTCTCGGTCTCGTCTCGGACTCCACCACATTTGGTCTCGGACTCGGTCGCTGAGGACTCGGCATTTTATTTCAAGACCGGTCGAGACGCAACTGTGAAAATATCACTAAACATGCAGCAGACTGTCTAGTTTATATGTTAACATCTTTGTTTTCATTGGATGCAAATCGCACTGATTAAAATCCAAGCAATAACTTAACTTGCCAATTAGGTGTTTATGTTTCTCCCTCCCTCACCTTTCACTCGCACGCGGCGCTCTGAGACATGCGCAGTGGTTTCCTATGAGCGGCAGAAGATCTAATAGTCAGTAATAGAATAAAGCTGCATAAATTATAATAAACCCGATGGCCACATCTAACTCAGCAGCGCTTCGCTTTCACAGACGGTGGGGAAAACGTCTAACTTTTTTCGTCACTTAGAAAAGTATCTCAAAGAAGGTTAAGCTCCTTTGATGTGATGTTAGCAAAGCTAGTTGTATAGAGACACATAAGCATTGTGATGAAAAAAAGTTGTCACTCACTGCGCTGAATTATTGTGCGGAGGTTTTGACCGACTTGTTGCACATATGAGACAAGCTGTGTCTAAAAGTCTGCAATGTTGTGATGCGACATTCAGCAGCAGTACGAATCTTCTGCACAGGTCTTTACTTATTAGACAGGACTGGAGTGTCACTGAGAGCCTATCAGATTACCATACGCTGTCAGAATAGCATATATCAGAGGTTCCCTAACTGTGGGGCGCGCCCCCTAGAGGGGGCGCCGTGCCATTGCAGGGTTTGGGCACGGGAAGCCATCTGGATGAAAAAGAAAAACAAAAAAACATGAACGCTGTATGCACTGGGGTTTTACTTTAGAACGGCCAACTCTCTGTTATTCCTTTGTCAATTTGATACAGTAGGAGCTTCTACACTTCCCATATCCGTGTCCTCTGTAACTTTTATCAGCAGTTAAAACTGTTTAATATGTTGTTAACATGTGGTAACCTGCTTTTCCGAGCCACCTTTAAACGCAACATGAGCGCTATGATGCTGGGTTTACACCAGTGAAGGAGACCAGCTGCTGCTGCTGGGCGGAGCTGCACAGGTGTGTTAGAATCATGGCAACAAACCAGCAACACGCAAAGAACTTTTCACAGTTTCCCCCCAAACATACAGACTGTTTAGTGAAGCTGTTTGATGCAGGTAAAGTTAGCTAAAAGATGACTAGCTAGCTAATATCAATACATCACCTTAAGCTTGTTAACAAGTAGCTTATAGGCTAAGTTGTTGTCTATGGTCAGCTGCATAGATTCATTCTTGCTTGTTGCTCCTTGGTCAGTGTTCATAGTTGAGCGTCAGCTTTGCCTCTATTGCTATGTTTAATGGTGCAGATAGTGGTGGTTTCTGACATGAGCAACATGGGTAAACACCCAGGGCGTTATCTTTTTAGGGAGGCACGAGACCACCGCTGATCGAAGCACGGAGATGGAAGCAAAGCAGAACAAAGAGTTTGTTCAATTTAATATTGGTTAAATTTATTAAGCATTTAATATCTATGTGTTTTTATGGGAATATGGATCTTTGAGATCAATTTGAGAAGTAATTTTGATCATATTTCACATTTTATCATATCATGTAAAGCGTGGCGCTGGACTTGGTCTTGGCTCGGTCTCCACTTCCCTCAGTCTTGGTCTTGACTTGGTCTCGGACCCTAAAAGTCTTGGTCTTGTCTCGATCTCGATACACTCTGGTCTTGGTCTTGTCTTGGTCTCGGGTTAGGTGGTCTTGAACACAACACTGGCACTAAGTAATGACATTTGTTTTAGACTGATCAGAGAAAGATCCATCATATAACCCAACCAAGTTAACCACAGAGTCAAGATTCCTCAAGATTCAGACATCAAAAATTGATTTATTTGTCTCCTTTAGATCACACAAACCTCCTAATCCCGTCCAAATGTCCATGTTGGACTTTAGGTCAACTCAACTTTCCAGGGGGTGTTGTAATGTTGCGATGTGTCTGAAAGTCCGACAATATGTGTCCAAGTATTATGCAAAATTTGCATTTCTCAAATGATATTCAAAGATTCGAATATCATTACCATCCTAAAATTACAGCCTATCTCCTTTTTTTAGCAAGATGATGATGTTATTCACAGCCTTAAATATAAACCCACGTACAGTATGGAGGCCTCTGACTGTCACGGGTTTGAGTCCTGGACCGATGACCTTTACTGTACATCTTCTTCCTCTATTCCTGCTAAAAAAAAAAGGTCACTAGTGCCAACAAAATTTAAAAACAACAGACTGCAGTAAAACCTTGAATGTAAAGCTGGCTTACTTCTATAATAGAGTTTAATTAAAAAAAAAAAAACATTAACGTCAAAAACAGTTCGGTCATGAGATGATTCAGATTGTTGACCTTTCTCTCATCCCTTCCAGTTCTGTGTTGCATCTGCTGCCACAACAGAAGCGGATCACAACAATAACCCATAAACTACGAGTTACAGAACACTTTAGTTGGTTTCTGTTCGTTTATGTCACTATTTCATGACCTGAAAAACCATGAAAAACAACCTGATACGCCATGGCTTCCATCCATTCATCCTTTCATAGACAATGGATGAATGGATGAATTGATGGACGCTGTTTGATTACATGAACTAGAAGCAGTAAGAACTTCAACCACTAAAAGTTCACAAGTTCAGCCTTTAATATGAATTTTATTTTTTAAACTGTGCTTCTCAACGAGAGACAGAGACTACTAAAAGTGGAACAAACTGAAACAGTTCAAATCCACATTATTAAATCTGTTTTTTCTTAAGCTGTCACGTAGCAGCCACACTTTTTTGCTTAGCAAGCCGAGAAAAGTGCTGAAAAGGAGGAAATTGCTCCGAGCTTTTGATCTCCTCAACAGAATCCTGACCTCATTTTACACCTTCCTGCTTCAGATAATATGAGGAATCCTGTTCATCTTTAAATCCACCCGTTTCGCTTCACTTCAAAAGTCGGCTGCTGCTGTTAGCTGAACTACATTTCCTGAGTAAAATCCAGCTTTGATGAATTAAATCCTCTCTAGGTTAATCAAAGTATTACGTGATTATGGAGAAGGAAAAAATGTTGCATTCAGAGGTTTAACTCGCACTGCAGAATTTAATAAGGGTGTAAAGATCTGATGTTACTCAGAATTCCACGTTGGACTTGGTGATATTTGTAAAAGTTTGCAAAGGAAGTCTTTAATCCACAGGTGACCCCCCCGCCCCTCCAACCCCCATAGATTTTCCCTAAGATTTAGTTTGAAGCCTTCCCCAAAACTTGAATTTTCTTCTAGTAAAGTTGATTTTTGAAGATTCTAAATATGCTTGGGCTCGCAGTGAGATTGGAAAATAAAATCTCTCCTCAGTTTGAGGCTTTAAAGCAGACATTTGCAGGGTTTTTGGCCCAGTCTGGCTCATTTTTAGAGATGTTATGTTTACATCCACCTGAACAGAAAGTCTGGCTCCATCTGAAGGAGCCTCTCCAGAGCCAGGTGGGGTCAGACTGCTCTGTCTGCGATGCCCTAACCGAACACAGTGGTTTAGACTTTGATTTCTGCATAGTGAGTATGCAGTACTCACCATTTATAGCCACCTGCGATCATTTGAATCAACATAGTGAGCTGCTTTAGGAAGTTGGGAGATTTTAGCCACTCTGTAAAAATATACATTATAATACTGTAATATTTATAGTAAATTACTGTCAGCAGGACTGCCAGCAGGTTTCTGTAATCTGTAATTTAATTACAGTTTGTATTGCAATGTCATTACATGTATAATGAAACTCTAACAATTTTACTGTGATTTGATTCCATTTTTACTGTAATCGAATTGCAAAAAAATTTATTTCAGTTTAGTTTAAAAGGACTTCCTCAAATTTCATGTCAACAGTAAAAGAAAAGCCTTTGGCTTTTTCTAGCTGTTGAAAGTTAAAACGTCAATATGCAAAAATTGACTTACCAGTCAGTCATTTTTTTTTCTAATTTCAGGAAATAAGAAAACTATACATATTAAAACACGTTTATTCTTTTGTCAATTGTCTATTGTCAAGTCTGGGTGGTTTTTGTTGGGTTATTTATTTATTGATTGATTAATTTACATCAGTGGTCCCCAAACTACGGCCCGTGGGCCGGATCCGGCCCTCCTCCACATTTGGTCCGGCCCCCTGAACAATACCAGAGAGCATTTAGATTTTTTTCATATACCGTATTTTCCGGACTATAAGCCGCTACATTTTTCCTAAGCTTTGAACCATGTGGCTTATATGTGGATTTTTCTTCAACCACCCGGGGGCTCTTTAGCAGGAAGTGAATCACTGGAAGTCAAATTTGGAAATAAAAGAAGAAAGCGCCCATTAAAACGGAATTAGGTTTTAATAGGAAATTGAAATTTGAGAATGTTGTTGATCAGTTAAATAGCATTGAGGGGAAAAAGAAGATTTTTAGATTTTTCGTTTTTTTAATAATGGATCATTATGAGAATTTGAGGTATAGATATTAGGATCTAGTAGATGGCAATAGGGCAACAATAATGAATGTAAGCTGCCAGTGAAATCTAAAGAAGAAAAAAGTGCCTATTTTTATTTAGTACATGCTAGTAGCAACACAAAGGATCAGCACTTTTACTGTTACAGTTCGGAAACTACTGTAATCAGTTCAGTTAAATCTCAACTTGGCACCTTTTTCTTTTTCAACCATAATAAATGTGATATTCAATTGACCTGTTATGACTCAAACGTTGGCTGTCCGTCCCCCTCTGCTGCTGGTGCTGCATTGCTGTGGAAAACCTGGAGTGGCAGAGATACCTGAGGCTTATATGTGTATGTTTACTGTTTTTTCATTTTTTTTTACTTTTGGGTTGCGGCTTATAGTCCGGAAAATACGGATTTATTTAATAAATAGTGTTATTTCCTGGATTTTTTTCTGTGAAGAAAGGGTTATTTGATTGTGCTTTCTGAAAAACAATAATAATAATAATTTTTTTCATTTAGGCACTCCTGCAATCGTCACACTTTTTCTGTTACAAACTGACTCCGGCCCCCCACCAGAGAAGGGAGAAGTTATGTGGCCCTCACAGAAAAAAGTTTGGGGACCCCTGGTTTATCTATTCATTTATTATCTGGAAGATAATTCAAAAGTCTTTGCACTCTGTGATATTTTTGGAACATCTGAATTGTGTTTTGAATTCATCAGATTCTCTGATAACAGATGGAAAACTGAATGCAGGAACTGAATCAAAAAAGATTCAGGCTGTGAACTTTTTCTGTATCAACTTTAAATAGAATCGAATGCAAATCAAAGTTCAGATTCGATAAGTTGATTGAACAAATGTTCAATCAATGCGATGATGTTCTACATCATCGCAGACGCCTGACACATCTACAGTATATTAATAATCCCACTTTGAAGTGAGGTACAGATATTTTACATCTGCTAAAAGTAGTATCTAAGCAACAGCAACAAGCCTCACGGTCACAATGTGTCTGATGTATGATGACCAAAATAACTTCAGTGACATCCGGAGCTCCGTTCTGGGGGGAAAAGCATCTCTCTGAAGCTCTCAGGATCACCTTTGTTCACCGAATCCTGCAGAGACCGACGGAAATAACCACCTCTGTCATCCTGAGCTAATTTTATCCCACCTAAGTGAGTGTCTCATTGTTACGCAATGAGACACTCACACTCCCTCCCAGAAGCCCATCTCTCTCTCTCTCCAGCACTGCATACATTATGAGGAGACTGGGTGAGTAAGCACGACACGCGCTGGCTTCCCACCGCGGCGTGGAAAACAGGCAGCAGAGCCTCACGTGGCGGGTTTTCCACAGGGCAGGTGGGAGGCAGCAGGAGGGCCCAGGTCTGGGGCCAAAACCCTGGATTAGTTCATCTCAGAGGGCAGCTGGTACCTGATCATGTGTCTTCTTCAAACTCACTACACAGCCACAAAACCCTCCCTAAAGGCATAGCGGATGGTTAATGTTGTATTTCAAAAAGTAAAAAAAAATATATATATAATGATAATAATAATAATAATAATAATAATAATAATAACCTCTGGATGTATAAAACAGTCATGTTTGGGAAGCTTTCCAGGAACAAACATGACTGATGTATGGTGGTAGAAGATGTGATCCAGTCTGATCTGTTTCGGTGATTCAGCTATAAATCTGCTCTCAGGTTCCACTCAGATGAAAAAAAAAAAGGAAGGAGTGAATTTCCGCCAGAAAATCTCAGGAATTTTCTATATAGATTTAAAAAAACTCTGAAATTTCTGAGTTTGAAAAGTCAAATGTTTGCCAGAAAAATCTCAGAAATTTTCTAGAAAAAAAACCCTTACATTTTCTGAGTTTCAAACGTCAGAAATTTCCGAGTTTCTTTTTTTTGGCAAAAGTTTAAAAAGTTTCTGTGATTATTAATTAGCATCACATCTCATCATCAAACGTGAAGCCATTTGATGACAGGACTAAATTATGCATCTGAAGCATTTCTGACATGCTGCCTCTGTGTTTGTGCATTTTGCAGATAGTGCAGAAACAATGAAATAAAAGACTTCAAACATTCTAAAGAAATGTATGTTTTCCTAAGATGGTTTTCAAATATCTTTTTTTATTTTTGCATCATCTTGTTGTAACTGGTTGTAAAAGCTTCTAACTTTAATTCAAAATACACTGTAAAATAACGGCCTTTTAACGCCGATAAACAGTAAAATTAACAGTAAAAATTCATAAGCTATAAAACAAAAACTATTACTTTGATATGACGTGAATAAATGAATCTGTGAAAACAGCGATTTACACGTCTTACATTCATGCTTTCATTTCATTGGTTGTTTTCATTTTCATTTTAGGAAAAAATATATTTTCCTTGAGTTAAAAAAAATTACAGTAAAACATCGACTACAGCATTATTTTTTGCCATCTAACCATAAGAGGAAAACATTTCTCTCCAGTGCGACACATGGTGGTGGCAGCATGATTCTGTGGGGATGTTTTCCTTCAGCAGGAAATCCAGTCAGCTGACGGGAAAACAGACAGACAATACACAACAAGAAGCCCCTGTTTAGATCCAAGCATGGCCCAGTCAAAGTCCAGAGCTAAGTCCAATTTACAGACACCCTCTGGTCTGACAGAGCCGGAGCTATTTCAGAAAGTAGAATGAACAAACATGTCAGTTTCTTAATGTACAACTCTCAAAGAGTCACACTGCCAAAATATTGCTGCTCAGAGGGTTGGAATACAAATGCACACTGCACTTTTCAGATTTTCATTTTTTATTTTTGGTAAAAAAAATTTTTAAAAAAAAATAAATAAAAAAAAGTGAAAAAGTAATTTATTTCCTCCCATCTCACAATTACGCTCAGTGTAGGGATGGGAATTTGTCATATCCTGTCATAATGTATCATATCGTAACGTTTACCATTTATCGTGATAAATTTCACCTTCGCTGTTGTGATTATAAATTACAGTTATTGATGTTTAAAACCCAGCAGAAAATGTCATTGTCAAAATTACCTGTTTTACTATTTTCTCCACTGTTGGTCATGTACAATAGCTGCACCATGCAGTCACCTAAAAAAGTTACAATAAATCGTTACTTTTATCATTATCACAATAGAACCGCACAAACACATTGCGATAAAACTTCCGAGTCCGTATCACCCGCCAACAGCTCTGTGTTTGTTTGCCATTTAAAATCCAGATATATAATACATTTGGAGTTTGGGACTGGAATATGAAAAAATGAGGAAAAGTTTGGAGTCAAAGAAAAACAGTCAAGTCCCAGAGCTTCACCGTGTCAGAGAGGGAGGGAAATCAAAGTGGCAATGAGGATCTGCAGTCAGCAGCTGCAGCCTCTCCAGCAGATCCTTTAGTTTCAAACTTCCACCACAAACAAAAAACTGCTAAACTAATCATTTAGGGTTTAATAAAACAGAGATCTCAACTTCCTTCCTTCTCTCTCTGTTTTTTTTTCCTGCTGTGGAATAAATGTTCCTGTGAGGCAGACATTGCAGAGAGATCCTCTCTACCCACGCACAGCCTGACAGAGACACTGAGTCCACTTCGCATCTGCCCACTGAGGCCCCATCGCCCTCTTCAGACTCTCGTTTTGTCTGCAGACACATGTTCAAAAAACAAATAAATAAATAAAATAAAACCACAAGGCACACCTCATGAGACTCCCAGCAGATCATTACAGCAGCAGCAGCAGCATCTCTCCGACTTTCAGCACATGAAGCTTGTTTTCCCCTCTCTATCCTGTTTGTCCCTAATTAGCCTCTGGGCATGGGGAGCTGAAGAGGAGGAGGAGGAAGAGGAAGAGGGGATGCCCAGGAGTGAGTCTGGCTTCCTCGGGCACATTTGATGACTCTCCTTGAATTTATTTTAAAGTCCAAAAGCAAAAAAAAAAAAAAAAAAAAATCAGGAGCTTGTTAGAACATTCTGGAGCTATCCCTGCAAATTAGCGGGAGGTGGAGGGGGGATCTCCAGACCTCCATCCCTCACGCCGCGTCCGCGGCCAGGACAGGGTCATGCAGGCGGGCATGCAGGACACACAACGACCCGAACACGGACTTACTTGCCGAGCTCCTCGTAGAGCTGGTACTCATCTGTAAAGCGCGTACAAGTGGTGGTGGCCATGATGCCTGGCTCCTCGGACGGACTGGATGCGTGTGTTTGTGTGTGTGTGTGTGTATGTGAGTGAGTGTGTAAGTGTGTGTGTGTGTTTGGATGTGTGAGTGTGAGGGAGGGGAGTCCCGAAATGCTCTGGCTGCGGACCTTTTTTTTTTTTGGTGGGTGGGTGGAGGGGCTTCAGTCTCCGCCCACCGCGGCGCTCCAGACGGCTGAGTGGTTGAGCTGCAGCCCGGTGCGCTCTCACGGTGCCCAGCTCTCTCTCTCTCTCTCTCTCTCTGTCTCTCTCTCACGGTGCCCAGCTCTCTCTCTCTCTCTCTCTCTCTGTCTCTCTCTCACGGTGCCCAGCTCTCTCTCTCTCTCTCTGTCTCTCTCTCACGGTGCCCAGCTCTCTCTCTCTCTCTCTCTCTGTCTCTCTCTCACGGTGCCCAGCTCTCTCTCTCTCTCTCTCTGTACCCGGATCTCTCTCTCTCTCACGGTGCCCG
The DNA here is from genome assembly GCA_033032245.1 of Poecilia picta. Taxonomy (NCBI): domain Eukaryota; kingdom Metazoa; phylum Chordata; class Actinopteri; order Cyprinodontiformes; family Poeciliidae; genus Poecilia; species Poecilia picta. The sequence goes on along the minus strand of CM065364.1, from coordinate 28,033,632 downwards.
GCTCTCTCTCACGGTGCCCAGCTCTCTCTCTCTCTCTCTCTGTCTCTCTCTCACGGTGCCCAGCTCTCTCTCTCTCTCTCTCTGTCTCTCTCTCACGGTGCCCAGCTCTCTCTCTCTCTCTCTCTCTCTCTCTGTACCCGGATCTCTCTCTCTCTCACGGTGCCCGGCTCTCTCTCACGGTGCCCAGCTCTCTCTCTCTCTCTCTGTCTTTCTCTCACGGTGCCCGGCTCTCTCTCACGGTGCCCGGCTCTCTCTCACGGTGCCCAGCTCTCTCTCTCTCTCTCTGTCTCTCTCTCACGGTGCCCGGCTCTCTCTCACGGTGCCCGGCTCTCTCTCACGGTGCCCAGCTCTCTCTCTCTCTCTCTCTCTCTCTGTCTCTCTCTCACGGTGCCCAGCTCTCTCTCTCTCTCTCTGTCTCTCTCTCACGGTGCCCAGCTCTCTCTCTCTCTCTCTCTCTCTGTCTCTCTCTCACGGTGCCCAGCTCTCTCTCTCTCTCGCTGTCTCTCTCTCACGGTGCCCAGCTCTCTCTCTCTCTCTCTGTCTCTCTCTCACGGTGCCCGGCTCTCTCTCACGGTGCCCAGCTCTCTCTCTCTCTCGCTGTCTCTCTCTCTGTACCCGGATCTCTCTCTCTCTCTCTGTCTCTCTCTCACGGTGCCCAGCTCTCTCTCTCTCTCTGTCTCTCTCTCACGGTGCCCAGCTCTCTCTCTCTCTCTGTCTCTCTCTCACGGTGCCCAGCTCTCTCTCTCTCTCTCTGTCTCTCTCTCACGGTGCCCAGCCTCTCTCTCTCTCTCTCTCTCTCACGGTGCCCGGCCCTCTCTCATGGTGCCGGCTCTCTCTCACGGTGCCAGGCTCTCTCTCACGGTGCCAGGCTCTCTCTCTCTCTCACGGTGCCAGGCTCGCTCTCACGGTGCCAGGCTCTCTCTCTCTCACGGTGCCCGGCCCTCTCTCACGGTGCCGGCTCTCTCTCACGGTGCCAGGCTCTCTCTCTCTCACGGTGCCCGGCTCTCTCTCACGGTGCCCGGCCCTCTCTCACGGTGCCGGCTCTCTCTCACGGTGCCAGGCTCTCTCCGTCTCCTCACGGTGCCGCCCGCCTCCTCGCTCTCCTCACGGTGCCCGGCTCCCTCCTCTCACGGTGCCAGCTCTCTCTCTCTCACGGTGCCCGGCTCTCTTCCCTCTCGCTCTCTCTCGTACCCGGATCTCTCTCTCTCACGGTGCCCGGCTCTCTCTCACGGTGCCGGCTCTCTCTCACGGTGCCAGGCTCTCTCTCTCTCACGGTGCCCGGCTCTCTCTCACGGTGCCCGGCCCTCTCTCACGGTGCCGGCTCTCTCTCACGGTGCCAGGCTCTCTCTCTCTCACGGTGCCCGGCTCTCTCTCTCACGTGCCCGGCCCTCTCTCACGGTGCCGGCTCTCTCTCACGGTGCCAGGCTCCTCTCTCTCACGGTGCCCGGCTCTCTCTCTCTCACTCTCTGTACCACGGATCCTCTCTCTCACGGTGCCCGGCTCTCTCTCACGGTGCCGGTCTCTCTCCTCACGGTGCCAGGCTCTCTCTCTCTCACGGTGCCCGGTCCTCTCTCTCACGGTGCCCGGCCCTCTCTCACGGTGCCGGCTCTCTCTCTCACGGTGCCAGGCTCTCTCTCTCTCACGTGCCCGCTCTCTCTCTCCTCTCTTACCCGATCTCTCTCTCTCACGTCCCGGCTCTCTCTCACGTGCCAGCTCTCCCCTCTCTCTCTCTCTCTCTCTCTCTCTCTCTCTCTCTCTCTCTCTCTCTCTCTCTCTCTCTCTCTCTCTCTCTCTCTCTCTCTCTCTCTCTCTCTCTCTCTCTCTCTCTCTCTCTCTCTCTCTCTCTCTCTCTCTCCTCTCTTCTCTCCTCTCATAATTCAAATCTCATAAGTAAAGTTTACGAGTCATCAAAAGTGACATCCCCTCCACAACATTTTGCTCATTTGTGCCAATGTGACAAAAATTCTCTTGACAGCAACAAAATGGTATCAATTTCATTTGCAATAATTGGAGCCTGATGTTGTGCACACAAAAATGATTAATCTTTTTTTAAATTAAAGGCTGTGCAGAACTTCATTAAAATCTTTTTTAAATTGAAAAGGTGGCAGCCCTCCTTGGACTGCCACCTTATCGTGTGGAGGGTTTGTGTGTCCCAATGATCCTAGGAGCTATGCTGTCTGGGCCTTTATGCCCCTGGTAGGGTCACTCAAGGCAGACAGGTCCTAGGTGAGGAACCAGACAAAGCGCAGCCCGAAGACCCTTATGATGGAGACGAACTTTGGATCTGGCGTTCCCTCGCCCGGACGCGGGTCACCGGGCCCCACTCTGGAGCCAGGCCTGGAGGTGGGGCACGATGGCGAGTGCCTGGTGGCCGGGCTTTTACCCACGGAGCCTGGCCTGGCTCAGCCCAAAGAGGAGACGTCCCCCTTCCAATGGGCTCACCACCTGTCGGAGGGGCCAAAGGGTGCAATGCGTCATGGGCGGCGGCCGAGGGAGGGGACCCTGGTGGTCTGATCCTCGGCTCCAGAAGCTCTTGGGATGTGGAACGTCACCTCTCTGGTGGGGAAGGAACTGGAGCTAGTGTGTGAGGCTGAGAGGTTTCGGCTAGAAATAGTCGGCCTCACCTTGACGCATGGCTCTGGTTCTGGATCAGTCTCCTTGAGAGGGGCTGGACGTACTTCCACTCTGGAGTTGCCCACGGCGAGAGGCGCCGGGCAGGAGTGGGCATACTTGTTGCCCCCCATCTTGGCGCCTGTACCTTGGGGTTTACCCCGGTGAACGAGAGGGTAGCCTCACTCCGCCTACGGGTGGGGGGACGGGTTCTGACTGTTGTCTGTGCTTCCAGAGATTCCAGAGCAGAAATGTTGTTATAATGCGAATAGAACATGTAGGGTAGCGGTGGAGAGGTCCAGTTGATTGAAGGGAACGAAGATATTTTGTAGACAATCATAACCAGATTTAAATGTTCTGGTGATTTTTAATAGAACAAATATCCGTAAACAGCGGGTAGTTTCAGTCAGCCACCTTTTCATGTTCTAATCATGGAATTATCCTTTCCTGGATGATGTGTAATATATTACATTTTAAAATACGTTTGTCAAAAGAGACACAATAAGTCCCAACTTTGATATACACCATTAAATATAAATAATTGTCTTATAATTAATATAAGAACAAGCAGATTTTTCATGTCTTTTCGATACTAATGGAGAAAACATGAAAACTTCTACATGACTCTTACTCCACCTAGTGGACGGGGTGTATAAGTTTGACTAACATTTACTCCGAAGGGGAAGATATAGGCTATGGAGGACCAAAACTGACATAATAATAAATAAAAGAGTAAATATATCAATAAAATAATAAATATATATCCAACATAATAATAAATAAAAGAATCAATATAAAAATAAAAGTAGAAATATATAAATAAAAGAATAAAAATATATCCAACATAATAAATAAAATTATCTATATAAAAATAAAAGTGGAAATATATAAGTAAACGAATAAATATATATCCTACATAATAAAACAATAAACATATATATATAAAAGAATAAATATATATTTTGATAAGAAATAAAAACATATAGACTTTGCTTTGATTTTTTTTGCTTCTCTGTTATCTGCTTGCTGTATTTCTGCTCGCTGTATTTCCGTTTGCTGTATTTATTGCTCACTGTATTTCTGCTGCATCGTTATGTTAATGAGGTGGGCTGCCTTCTATGTCCAGCTCTGTATTGGTCAATAAACAGGAAAGAGATTGATCCGTGTGCAGATCGAATGTGAATGCCTACCTACTTGGCGCTTTTGGCCTCAGTTCAACAGTCCTCGGGAAACCTGACTGAAAAATTCACGAATACTCATTATCTTAAGGATAACATAACAGGTAAGGTTAATAACAGCATTTAAGTGTTAGATCGCCGTTATTATCCTCCTTGAGCTGCCACCTCATCGTGGAGGGGCTTGTGTGTCCCAATGATCCTAGGAGCTATGCTGTCTGGGCCTTTATGCCCCTGGTAGGGTCACCCAAGGCAGACAGGTCCTAGGTGAGGAACCAGACAAAGCGCAGCCCGAAGACCCCTTATGATGGAAAATATCTTTGGATCTGGCGTTCCCTCGCCCGGACGCGGGTCACCGGGGCCCCACTCTGGAGCCAGGCCTAGAAGTGGGGCACAATGGCGAGCGCCTGGTGGCCGGGCTTTTACCCACGGAGTCTGGCCTGGCTCAGCCCAAAGAGGAGACGTCCCCCTTCCAAAGGGCTCACCACCTGTCGGAGGGGCCAAAGGGGTCGGGTGCAATGTGTTACGGGCAGCAGCCTAGGGAGGGGACCCTGGCTGTCTGATCCTCGGCTGCAGAAGCTGGCTCTTGGGACGTGTAACGTCAACTCTCTGGCGGGAAAGGTGGGGAAGGAACCGGAGCTAGTGTGTGAGGCTGAGAGGTTCTGGCTAGAAATAGTTGGCCTCACCTTGACGCATGGCTCTGGTTCTGGATCAGTCTCCTTGAGAGGAACTGGACGTACTTCCACTCTGGAGTTGCCCATGGTGAGAGGTGCTGAGCAGGAGCGGGCATACTTGTTGCCCCCCATCTTGGCGCCTGTACGTTGTTGTTTACCCCGGTGAACGAGAGGGTAGCCTCCCTCGGCCTACGGGTGGGGGGATGGGTTCTGACTGTTGTCTGTGCTTACGAGCCGAACAGCAGTTCAGATTACCCACCCTTCTTGGAGTCCTTAGAGGGGGTACTGGAGCGTGCCCTCCCTGGGGACTCCCTTGTTCTACTGGGGGACTTCAACGCTCACATGGGCAATGACAGTGAGACCTGGAAGGGCGTATTTGGGAGGAACGGCCCCCCTGATCTGAACTCGAGTGGTGTTCTGTTGTTGGACTTCTCTGCTCGTCACGGTTTGTCCATCACGAACACCATGTTCAAGCATAAGGGTGTCTATATGTTCACTTGGCACCAGGACACCCTAGGCCACAGTTCGATGATCGATTTTGTCATCGTTTCATCGGCTCTGCGGCCGTATGTCTTGGACACTCGGGTGAAGAGAGGGGCGGAGCTGTCCACTGACCACTACCTGGTGGTGAGTTGGCTCCGGTGGTGGGGGAGGAAGCCGGCCAGACCTGGCAGGCCCAAACCTGTTGTGAGGGTCTGCTGGGAACAACTGGAGGAGTCCCCTGTGAGACGGAGCTTTAACTCCCATCTGCAGCAGAACTTCGAACATGTTCCGGGGGAGGTGGGGGACATAGAGTCTGAGTGGACCATGTTCCATGCCTCCATCGCCGAGGCGGCTTATCAGAGCTGTGGCCGCAAGGTCGTTGTTGCCTGTTGCAGTGGCAACCCCCGAACCCGTTGGTGGACACCTTCGGTGAGGGATGCTGTCAAGCTGAAGTAAGGAGTCCTATCGGGCCTTTTTGGCCTGTGGGACTCCAGAAGCAGCCGATGGGTACCGGTGGGCAAAGCGGCATGCGGCTCGGGTGGTCGCTGAGGCAGTTTGGAGAGGCCATGGAGAAGGACTTTTGTACGGCTTTGAGGCGATTCTGGTCCACCATCCGGCGTCTCAGGAGGGGGAAGTAGTGCAGCACCAACACTGTTTATAGTGGGGATGGTGTGCTGCTGACCTGGACTCGGGACATTGTGGGTCGGTGGGCGGAATAATTCGAAGACCTCCTCAATACCACCAACATTCTTTCTGTTGAGGAAGCTGAGCCTGTGGACTCTGGGTCGGGCTCTCCAATCGCTGGGGACGAGGTCGCCGAGGTGGTTAAAAAGCTGGTGGCCTCAGGGCCCCGGGGTGAATGAGATCCGCCCGGACTTTAAGGCTCTGGATGTTGTAGGGTTGTGTTGGCTCACGCGACTCTGCAATATCGCATGGACATCGGGGGCAGTTCCTCTGGATTGGCTGACCGGGGTGGTGGTCCCCCTGTTTAAAAAGGGGACTGGAGGGTGTCTTCCAATTACAGGGGGGTCACACTCTTAAGCCTCCCTGGAAAGGTCTATTCAGGGGTCCTGGAGAGGAGGGTCCGTCGGATAGTCGAACCTCAGATTCAGGAAGAACAGTGTGGTTTTCGTCCTGGTCGTGGAACACTGGACCAGCTCTACACCCTCAGCAGGGTCCTGGAGGGTGCATGGGACTTCGCCCAATCGGTCTACATTTGTTTTGTTGACTTGGAGAAAGTGTTTCACCGTGTCCCCAGGTGAAGTATGGGAGTCAGAGTACCCCATACTCTGACTCCGGGAGTATGGGGTACCGGGCCCTTTGATACGGACTGTCAGGTCCCTGTATGACCGGTGTCAGAGTCTGGTCCGCATTGCCGGCAGTAAGTCCGGCTCGTTTCCAGTGAGAGTTGGACTCCGCCAAGGCTACCCTTTGTCACCAATTCTGTTCATTACTTTCATGGACAGAATTTCTTGGCGCAGCCAAGGTGCTGAGGGGATCCGTTTTGGTGGCCTTAGGATTGCATCTCTGCTTTTTGCGGCTGATGTGGTCCTGTTGCCTTCACCAGATCGTGATCTGCAGCTCTCACTGGAGCGGTTCGCGGCCGAGTGTGAAGCGGCCGGGATGAGGCTCAGTGCCTCCAAATCCGAGGCCATGGTCTTGAGCCGGAAAAGGGTAGAGTGCCTTCTCCGGGTCAGGGGGGTCGTCCTGCCTCAAGTGGAGGAGTTTAAGTATCTGGGGCTCTTGTTCACGAATGAGGGAAGAGGGGAGCGGGAGATCGACAGGCGGATTGGGGCAGCGTCTGCCGTGAAGCGGGTGCGGTACCGGTCCGTCGTGGTGAAGAGAGAGCTGAGTCAAAAAGTGAAGCTCTCGATTTACCGGTCGATCTACGTTCCCACCCTCATCTATGGTCATGAGCTTTGGGTCATGACCGAAAGAACGAGATTACGGATACAAGCGGCCGAAATGGGTTTCCTCCGCAGGGTGGCCGGGCTCTCCCTTAGAAATAGGGTGAGAAGCTCGGTCATCTGGGAGGGACTCAGTAGAGCCGCTGCTCCTCCACGTCGAGAGGAGCCAGTTGAGGCTCGGGCATCTGGTCAGGATGCCTCCTGGACGCCTCCCTGGTGGGGTGTTCTGGGCACGTCCCACCGGGAGGAGGGGAGACCCAGGACACGCTGGAGGGACTATGTCTCTCGGCTGGCCTGGGAACGCCTTGGGGTTCCTGGAGGAGCTGGAAGAAGTGGCTGGGGAGAGGGAAGTCTGGGCCTCCCTTCTGAAGCTGCTGCCCCCGCGACCCGACCCCGGATAAGCGGCAGAAAATGGATGGATGGAAATAAAAAGTCAAGATTTAAGAATTTTTTTTGATATTTATTTATTTGATATTTATTCTCCTTCCACCCGTCTTATTCAATCCTCTATGTCTGACCGTCTTGCAAAGTGTCCTGTAGATAAAAGTGAGTCGGTTCATCTTTGGCCCGGTCCGAGCTGCCTCTCAGAACTGCACGGCGCTGGGCGGGATGTCAAACATGGACGGGTCGAACTCCTGGCCCTTGAAAGGTGAGCCTTCTGCGTCCCAGCCTTTCTTCAGCATCTCATGCACTTTCTAGGAGCCAAAAAACAAGCAGATGTTACCCTGATGACCTGAGGAGTTAAAAATCACTTCATGATTTGGTTTTAAACAGAGTTGAGGTCGAGGTCTGCTTTATCTGTTTAACCTCAGCGTTAATGTGTTTAGGTGCTTTTCAATGGACTATAAAATTGCATGAATCGAAAAAAGTTTGATCAAAAGTATTTGCACTAAGATGAGGTAAATCAAAATTGGTGCATTTTGCAAAACTGCAACAGAAACCGTTTTTTCAATTAAGTAATTAAAAATCCTGGCAGCGACAGATCAGATTTATTCATAACCCAGCCATGATGCTAGTAATTGTCATATATCAGTCAATCAGAGGAGACGTCGGCATCTTATTCAGGCTTTGGAGCGACAAACCCGCCCAGTTGGAAGCGTGTTGCATTTTGTGGAAATTGTAGACAATGATTTTACAGAGGAGTTATGGATTCAACATGTTAGAATGACACACATTGTTTTTATGAACTGTGATGTTGAGAGTTCTGGTGGAGGCAGGCGCACTTTGTCCAACAAAAACAAAAACAAGCCATCACGCTCCTTCTACTTGCTGTCGTCTTCTTTGTCATTTTCGCCAGTAGTAACATCAGCTGTTGATCATGTGACTCACGTGATGCAGTTGCAGTTTTGTGAAATACATTTATTTTGATAAATAAGCCTCAACGTAGTGGCAAATTTTTTAATCAAAAAATTTTTACGTTTTTTTTTTTTAAATTGGTGCGTTTCAATGTTCCTCACCATTTCGTGACTCTGTGGTTTCCCCTGCTTCTTCTGGTGATAGTCGAACGTCAGCCTGTCCAGAACGGCGTGCTCTTCCTCGTCGACCGTTGCCATGGAGCGCTCACGGTTGATCTGGTTGATGTCGATCTCCTTTTCACCTTTCAACACCGCGTTCCACCAGATCTCGGAGGTCTTGTTGAGAGAAAGCTGCGGTGGGGTACACCTGCCAGTTAGCCTGACTCTGACGTGCAGCGGCGTCACACTCTTGCGAACTCCGCACTCACCAGCACGCACTTCCCAGGCTCCAAACTCCACAGAGAGTCTTCAGTGTTGATCTTATGCGTGAACTCTCCCTCCATCAGCGTTCTCTCCTCCGGCCCGTCCCTCACACTCACTCGCAGGCTGCCGCTCTGCAGGCCAACGCTGACCTGAAGGACAGCAGTGGGCAGCGGTAAGCGGTTAGCGCCAATGACAACGGAAGAGTCCAGTCATTTCAGGAGGTTGAATGAGCCCAGCTCACCTGTCTGCCCTTCACCACCGTCTTGGGGACAAACACGCGGACCTCAACGTCGGTATAGTCCTGGGACCAGCTGTAGTTTTCACGCACGGCTCCGTTGTAACTGTCCGGGTTGGACTGGAACTCATTTTGAGGTCTGAAACAAAATAATGCACCTAACATTTGATGAAGCACCGTCCTATTCAAGCTAAGATTGAACAATTAGCTTTTGAACACATTTTGTTTGCCTTCCTCAAAAGGCATTTTTATCTGTTATAGCATGTTGCTATCACTTGAGGGAAGCATAAGACATTTTATGCATAGGACAAAGAGATTTAGTTTTAACATTCCTTTACAGTTTATTTGGCCATGTTGTAGAAAATCAGATTACAAAACATATTCACCAGTAAATTATTATCTTTTTAACATTTATAGAAAAATAAATATTTTTCCATTTGTGTAATTCTGCTGTGCAACATATTTTGTTGCATTGCCTGTCGGTTTTTCAAACGGCTTTTAATTCCTTTGTGGGGTCATCAAGTACACCTCCAGCAGCCAACAGAAAGGGGCGGGACGGACCACTGTCAGCCTCATGCCTTATATGGAAATGGATCCATTGAACTCCGGAAGTGAAGGGGGCGCCATTTCCTGTATTATCCGCGGTCTCCCGTTTTAATTTTCTTTTTAAATATGTGATATATCTTCACCTTTAGGAAGGAGTTTCACTCTCAGCATGTATTTGAACTTCAATATTTTATTTAATTCAGCGCAGCTCATAGTTTTTAACAAATTCTGTAGTTTTAGGTGAACTTCTAAATCTGCTCCTTAGTCGCATCTTTTCGGGGTTTACTGCTGCCTCTAGTGGCCTGGCGGTGGTAACACAACTAACATAATCACGTTACTAAATCAGAATACTACAAAGTCTTCATTAATTTCGGCTTTACTGTCACTGTCAAAGATAAATTATCTGATAAAACACCATATTTTTCACTTTTTTAAGGATGTAGAGCTAATCAAATGACAAACAATACTTTTATACATTATGAATAATATCTATATCTCCATCAATTATAGGAGAAAAAAGAAATAGACATGAAAAACACCATGATCAACTATAATAAAAAATACCATTTGCAATATATACGTAAGAAATTTAATTCTCCTTTCTGTTTGCTGCAGCGAGGACCTTCTCGAGAAACTCGGGGTCAAGGCAAGGCAAAGGTTGGGAACCCAGAACACCGGAACATGGTGGGCACTCACCTGTCTTCTTCTGCTGCTGCTGCTGTACGGTTAGCCGCTGCCTGATCCCTCTCACCTCCTGGTCTGCTGCTGGCAGTTTGCGTTATCCCAGAACCTTCAGGAGCAGAAACTTGGCCCGCATCAGAGGAAGCGCTCTCAGTCCGCAATGGCTCTGCGCTGCTCTTCTCCTCCGTGCTGCTCTTCTCCTCGGTGGCCTGGCAGAGCTCAGAGGACACCTCCACCTCCTGGGCAGCAGGGGGCGGACGCTCCCTCTCCTCCCGCTTTCGCTGCTCGCTCAGCGCTCGCTCTCTGTCGCGTTCAGCCAGCTTCTCAAACAACCCGAACGTCTAGGGAGGATGAAAAATAAGAGCATATGGCCTGATTAAAGGTAGAAACAGTGATGAAGATTTTGCAAAACGCAGAGTGAATGATACACTGATGGGAGAAAGTGTTTGGAAATTAGATAAATATAGATACATGTTCAATCTTTTCACTTCACATTTATGCACTACTATGCACTATGCTGCAGCTTTAAACAGGTTCGGTGTGAGAGTCACTACCAGGTGGAGCAAAGCGGCTCCGTGTCAAATATTACTAAATATTAAATATTACTACCTGTAGCGTAGCAGCGGTTCAACAGGAGAACCAGCGTCTTACATCGCAACTCCAAGACTTAAATAATTTTACAGGTTATTTGTTTAGCTTTCTGACCGTCATGCTAATCCGGTGAGTGTTTGTAGCTGCGCTGCTTTACCTGCTGTCTGATCCTCTATGTCTTTTACTGCAGTGAGACTCGATGTAGCCAAACTCCGTCATTGTTTTTATGTCTTATTAGCTTCAACAAAACAAAATATTGTTTTTAACTTGCTTTGTTTCAAAATCAGCTTCATGTAGCACTGAGGCTTAAATACAATTTCTTAATGTAGTATAGTTAATTATTTTCACGTCTTTCATACACCTGCTAATTGATATGCATTACTGATACGCATATCAATTGACATGCATTGTGTCCAGAAAACCATTTTATCCCAATACAGGACAAGGAGAAATCTGTCACAAAATTAGTAGCGCCATCATTTATTATTAGATATATCTATTAAAATAAAAATTAGAAAACTGATGTTTGATAAATTCTCCATGATATAAATCTTTAAACAGTTTAGTTTCTGTTAGTTCTGTCAAGATACAAGAAAGAGCCAATATCTACTTATATTGGTCAATCGTTTTATTTTAATATGCTGTAGGAGTCGTAGTTTGACGAATGTTATAAATATCACCATGTTTTGAGAACACAGGGGATTAGCTCAGTTTTTGTCACTTGTTTTTAGGAATTGCAGCAGCTGCAGTGAGTCACAATAAAGGTACAATAAAGCTGATAAACAGGTGAAGAACCAAACTAGACAGAACCACTTCTGTCCGTTTGCAAAGTCAAACATCCAATTAAAGTTCCACCAAACCACTACTGAGGCACTGGGGTCAAGTTTCTAGACACGGGTAAAACATGGTTCAATGCCCAAACTTATTGATTGATCTTGGTGATTTAATTTCCTCTTTCACCAACAATTACAGAGATAAAAACTTTCATTTGTTCTCATGCTACCACTTGCTCTGGTAAAAACCATCGGCTGAAACCCAAATGCCTGCTGGTCCTTCAGGCCCCTGGACTTATAGAATGTGGACTGACCCACATTACTTCCTGTCTAAATTTAGAAAATAAACAAGAAAATAATTAAATAAATAAATAAAATCAACAATTATCAACCTACAAATAAACTCTGTAAATAATACAAAAAATAGTAATTTAAGAATAAAGTAACAAAATTCAAATGAATAAAGAAATAATAGCTCCAACCACTTTTACTCCGCCTTTTCTCACTCTGTGTGTATGGCGGCTTTACGCAAACCTGTTGCCATGGCAACCGACAAACGAGCAGATACAGCAGAGATCACCGATCAGGGAATCAACACCAAAAAACAAACATTTTCCACACAAAAAAGTATCAAAAACACTAAAACAGAACATTCAGTCTGTCGCATTATGCTGTCAGTCTTAATGTCTATATTGTGATTATTAATAAGTTTCTCCTGAGCTCAGCGGCGGTTGATCAGCTGATTTAACCAGCTGCTCTACTGATGACTTGGTGGCGGGTTGACCTGTTTTAGTGCCAACGGAACCAAAACACACCGAACTGCGTTATCAAAGTCAATACCAGGCCAGCAACAGTTAGTATAACTGACCCACTGCTCACTTGTTCAATGTTTTCTTTAAATTAAAACTTTTTCCTCACCTGTTGCATCTGAAGCCCTTATTACCATCATCTATGGTTGAATTAACTGCTAAACATCGGTCCGTTGTTCTGATTCTTTGCGTGATTGTAATATTTTCCTGACCACCGATATTAATGACTCAATGGGCAGAAATGGCGCATCTGTGACTTACGATAAATCACATAATGTTCAGACCAGTAATACATCCATCAATGCTGCTGGTCTCTGTCCTTCTCTCTCACTTCCCGCTACTCAGCAGTGGGTGTCAGGTTACATTGTGTTGCATTCAATGTTGTCAGGAAAAAGAGTTTAATGCGCTTAATGTCCGATTTGCCATAACTATTTATTGGATTCATTGTCGCCAGCTGGGTGGCAACTGTCACCCAGTAGATCCGCCCCTGGAGGAATTATATTAGGAACAAAAGAAATTGCAAAGTACCATTTACAATGTATACACGAGAAATTTAATAGAGCAAATGTCAATAATGAACAAAAGAATTAGGTTCACAGAAGAATAACAAATCGGGTTGTTACAACCAGGGTTGTTAGACTGATGAGGAAAAATTCACATTTTTGCTTTTATGGTGCCATATGTTATTCTGAGAGACTTTTTGTTGATAGAGTCCTATGTACAGGAAGAAAGATAAAACTATTTAATCTATCAAGATGGAAATTCTTTTAAAAGATAGAGTCACTGAGAACAGTTCTTAAAAATATAGTCTGTTTTCAGAAAATTTGAGCTGACTGTCCAGGAATTAGCCAGTTTTAATGAGTTGACCATTGAGAGAAACTGGAACCACTTTCAGGTCTTGTTTATGTCATTTAATTAGCTCCTTAAGGAAATGAAAAGGTATGGTGTTTTGTGAGGGAATTTATATTTTTCGGTTCCAGTAATGCCAGAATTAATATTAAATAATAAAGACTTAATGATATTCTGATTAGTAACATAATTATATTAGTTGTGTTACCACCCCCACGCTACCAGAGGCAGTACCAGGCACGAAAAGATGGGACTAAGGAGCAGATTTAGAAGTTCACCAAAAGCTACAGAATTTGTTAAAAACTGTGAGCTGCGCTGAAGTAAATAAAAGAGAGAAATTCAAATACCTGCTGAGAGAGAAACTCCTTCCTAAAGATGAAGATATGTCACAGATTTCAAAAGAAAATAAAAACGGAAGACCGTGGATAAAATAGGAAACAGCGTCCCCTTCACTTCTGGAGTGCAATGGTTCCATTTCCAAATAAAGTATGATATTGACAGTGATCCGTCCACTCCCCTTTCTGTTTGCAGCAAGGTCCTTCTCAAAATTTCAGGCAGACTACAATTCTAAAACAGCGCATTGGCCAGTTAGAAATTTTACCGGAGAAATCCAGGTGAATGGGAGAAATTCCAAAATGTCTGAACGAAAATGGGGTGAAACTGCAGCAGAAGAAAGATGTAAAATCACGAAGTGTATAACAAAATAATAATTCAAGTTCAAGGACTGACTCGGCCTGTAAGTACAGTTTAGATAAATAAACCTTAGCTGCAAACATTATTCCAGTGATTCTTGAAAATAGGGACAAAATGGGTTTTAATTTTCCCATATTTTTTTTTGTTATTTCTCAAATTTATCTATACAAATATGTCAAATAATGTTTTGGAAATGTAAAGATGCTGAGGTACAGGCTCCCAGTTGCAACATTTTTTTTAAAAATTACATTTTTAATCGACCTGACCTAGAACGTTGTCATCACCATCTGACAAAAATACATCAAAAATAATTTTTAATGACCCTATTAGTGATATTTTTAATCATTTTGCAGACAAATACTTCTCAAGAAACAAAATAATTATTATTTAACAAAAAACCATAAAAATCCATCACTGCATGACGGAGTTGACACAAAACTGAAGGTGGTGACAAACTAGTGAGTAAAATGAAAAACCTGGTACATGTGAAGTAATGCAATTTATGTAAAAATACATTAAAATGAATTAACTCTACATTTAAGTGAGATTTGACAACAATTTCACTGAATGAGTCAGAAAAACTCTGATGGAGTTGACATCTGACGGAGGTGACAAAAAGCCAAACTACCTCAATTTATATGATGTTAATCTGAAGGAGGCCATATTGTAGCTCATCAGGTCCATAAAATCTTTACATTTTACCAAAATTAAGCTTTTATTTCACAAAATCTTATCAAAGTTTCATAAAATGTCAGTTATGGAGTTGACACATGATGGTTGTGACAAAAAACTTAGGAATAAAAAGAAGAAAAAAACTAAAGAATAACATAAACTAATCAGAGCTAACTAGCCTCTTAGCAAAGGACGAGAAAGGAAGTGGTCATGGGGTCCTCAGAAGTTCTGCTGCCCCCAATAATGCCTGATTTTTTTTACATTCTTTCATTTCTGACGGTGTTGACAAAAACTAAGGACAAATTTCAATGGAGTTGGAAATATATAAAAATGATTTTTAATTCAATGTATTGATACTTTTATAATTATTTATATGACTACTTATACTTAATTGTCATAATATATAATTTTAGTATTTCTTTAATTGTTTTAAACTATTATAATGTATTGAGTTTTGCTCCTGGACAAGGGATTTTACAGGCATCATCCGACTACAATGTTTAAAATAAAAAAATATTCAGCAAATACTTGAAAAATATACATTGTTGTGCTCACATGACCCAGGTTAGTTTAGTCAGATATTTGAAAAAATTATATTATTTGTGTATTTTATTCAAATTTTGTGCTTTATCCATAGGACCTGTTTTGTCCCTATTCACAAGAATCACCGATTCATTAATGTTGATGTAATGTTTCTTCCTATTAACTTGTCTAAAATGTGAATTATTTGCACGATGTTACAAAAATTGTAATAATCAATGCAACATTTTTTTTTAAATTACAGAATGTAATTTGGGTTTAAAGACGTAAAATTCAGATTAAATGTCAGTTTTCCAGGTGGCTATGGGGCCTGTGTGCCCCTGCTAGTTAAACAGGTTGACAAATCTTCACCTTGAGCACCATCTTCTCCGCCACTCCTGGAGGGAAACCCATCCTGTCGTTAGGACCAGACAGCAGCTGGTAAAAGTCCGTCTTTCGGTACAAAAAGCCAAAGTAGATCTGCAGAAAGTCCTGAATGTTCCCAACGTGCTGGAGGATCCCCAGCAGAGCGTTGTCGTACATCTCTGTCATCTCCAGCGGCGACGCCATCCCAACGTCTAATGATTCCGTTTGCCAACAAACCTGAGGACTATTCAGTCCGACAGCCAAACACCGTCAGGACGGGGAAGTTTTGAGAATAAGCAGGACGAGTTGAGCGTTCTTTACGAACGTTTTCCTCTTTCCACACCTTGTTCCGGTTATTGGGTTTCAAAATAAAGTTCACTATGCCCCATGACCTGATAGTGGTAGCTGCCAGGATGTGGACACATACTAAGACTGTATGTTAGAGTGAAGACAACTGGGTCAGGGGAAGCTACAGCTGATACAGCTTTAAAAAGTCGTGTGAAAAGCAGTGAGTCTAATCTGTTGAAAATATTGTCAATATTTTCAACATTGAAAATATTGAAAATATCAATACCAATCAGTACTAGTATCTGATCGATAAGCGTGCTAAGAACAATACTGTACTTTAGTTTCATGTTATTTTATTTTTACATTGTATGTTTTTTTTAACTTTACCTAAGAAGTAATGCTTTTGTATGATTGGACAAAACTAAACACATAAAATATACATTTTTGTATTTATTTTTGCTCACTTACTTAAATTAATAAGTAGTTCATATTTTCTATTGTTGACTCATCTCATAAATATCGTGGTGCGTTTTTGCTTCATCTGTGCCCTACGTAGGTACACTTCATGCACTCATTTTGATATTTTCCCGAATGACTATGGATCGGGTGAATTTAAAATAAAGTTTAAACTACAATTGGACAAACGTGGATTTAAAAACAATTGAATTGATTACTTGTTCAGAGGAGTTCAAATGCAGTTGATAAGATCAATTTCTTACGTTTTAATTTATGTCGGGAACATCCAACATTATAAATGGAAACAACAAAATCAACAAACAGTAAAATGAATATTCCAACAGACATAAAAAGTAAAGGCAAATCTTTCTGTGTTTATTTTATTTTTATCAATAGCAAAACATATTTTTGAGAAAAACTTTTAAACCTCGTAAATTATTTTTCGTTTTGTTTTCATTTTTACTGTTACTAAAAATGTATACTTTGGTAATGGTTTTTAACCTGCTTTATTTGTGCATTTCCGGTGCGTACATGCTGTCTTGGGGCCGGTGGAAACCTATAACCACCGCGTGAGTTCCAGTTCCAGCTCCAGGTTGGCATTGCAGCTTACAGCAAGAATGACTATTTAGGCAATCTTTCACAAGCTGTAATAATCGCAGCGTCCAAAAATCGATTCCACCATATCTTAGTAACTGTTCCGGAGTGAAGAAGTAGTTTATTTCCCTTTAGTTGACAGTTTGTTCACATTTTAACGGGAGGGAAACATGGCGGCGTCCTTGAGTTTCACAGGGAGCGCGAGGC
Organism: Poecilia picta; assembly: GCA_033032245.1. Classification (NCBI taxonomy): domain Eukaryota; kingdom Metazoa; phylum Chordata; class Actinopteri; order Cyprinodontiformes; family Poeciliidae; genus Poecilia; species Poecilia picta. The sequence goes on along the minus strand of CM065364.1, from coordinate 28,016,786 downwards.
TGCTGGTAAGAAAATGATTGAAAGTGAAATGTTTGGAATATTAAAACACTATTTCTGTTGATAATGACCTTTTAGTAAGTTTAATGTGTGCCTACCTAAACTCAGCGTTACCTCATAGCTTTATAACTTTATTGTTAAAAATGTATTTAGCTTTTGAGTATGTCCTTTTTTGGAAAAAAGGTGTATTTTTTTTTGTCCTTAGCCATTGAAATAAAAAATAAAATTGCGAATGGATGGATAAATAAATAAATCCGTATGTTTCTGTAAATATCCCCAATAATAATCACTGTAAAATCGCTAATCATGTCAGTTATCCCAATTTAGTACAGTATATAAGTTAATAAATAATTCTCTTTGTGGTTAAAAACTTCCTTTACAAGTTGTTTTAAACTAAGACTATTATATTATATTATATAGACAAGTCTTTAGCTTGTCTGGATGTTGTAATTTACAATGAATGTGATTTTGTTTCCTGAAACTTCCTACAAACATCATCTGAACAGTCTAGACTCATCACAGATTTTGGTTTTGTTTCCATGACATTCTTCCATTTTTTTCAGACTGCTTTGACCCGATCTAGTGCGCTGTACAATTCCTTCGAAAGCAGAAGCTTCCATGCAACAGCAGTGTGCTGCAAGGTAAACATGCATCCTGTTGCTTTAGGTTCCTTTTAAGCTATTGGAAGATATTACAACTCTTTTGCTCTGTTTGTTTTAAAAACTGTACAAAATTTTCTGCAGTCACAATGAAATGCTTTTGTTAAAAACCCAACTGGGTTATGTGACCTACAATTCAGTACCTGTCATTTCTTGTTTTTCTCATCGGTTGTGACTAAGGCTTGTTCACTGAAGGAGTTTATAACTCTTTAAACATTTGCTTCTTTTCCGTCTCATCTCCCTCTCCTGCCATTTTGTAGAACCGAGCGGCTCGGATCCGAATTGGCAAAGGAGACAAGCCACTGACGTACGAGCAAGCTCTTCATCCTCATCAGATCGCTCATCGCAAAGGATGGCTGTCTCAGCACGCCAGTAAGAACGACCAAAGAAAGGCCAAACACAGCTTCACAGCACAAAACCACAAACTAAACATACTGAGATGCATATCAACACCAGTTCTGCCATGTTATATTCCTGAAATGACATCACTTAGAAAATTCAAAGCCCGTTTTCAAACCCTCACATTACCATTAGGTCTCTTCCTCCTTCCATTTAGTTTCCAGGTTATAAAATCATATTTTATCAGTTTATGGTCTAGGTAGTTATTCATTTTTAGCATTTATGCAGATAAATAGCATAAAATGAGCAAATATCTCGTATATGATTTTTTATTTAATGTTGTTTTATCTTATGAAAAGATAAAACAACATTTTGTTTCTGGTCCTGTCAAGACGGTTGACTTATATGAAATATGACAGATTAAAAAATGGCTCCAAGTGACACCCTGCAAACAGATACTAATTACTGGAGTCATAAACTCATTTATTTACAGCAGACCAAGTGGACTGTGAGAAAATCCCATTTGACAAATACTCTGCAGCCACAGTTTCCAGATTAAAGGAGTTATAAAAAATGTAAACTGTAAAACTTCCATTTTAGATAGTTTAATAAGATCATAACTAAATCTATACAAGGTGTCGATAATCTCAATTTTCAGTTATTGCTAAACAATCAAAGACTAGCAACTTTTTAAAATATGTGTATGTCATTTTTAATTTTCAAACATTTACACACTTTAATTTGTTGCAGGTAAAATTTAAGGTAAGCCACTAAATATAAACTGTTTTAGGGGGAGCAAAAACAAAAGCAGAGTTCCTTCCATCCATACATGGCTCTTTATAGGATTAGCACAGTATAGCACTTTTTCTTTTTGCTGATCTCATACATTTGGCTCCGGCAGGTAACCTGAAGGGAGAGCAGGGTGCGGCGGAGCGGACCGTGGAGGATGTCTTCATCCGGAAGTTCATGTTCGGGACCTTCCACGGTTGCCTGGCCAACGAGGTGGTGATCAAGCGCCGTGGAAACGTGCTTGTTGTGTGCGCGCTGATGCTGCAGAAGATGCCGCCTCAGAAGTTTTACTTTTTCATCGGCTATTCAGAGTCACTGCTGTCCCACTTCTATAAATGTCCGGTGAAGTTAGAGATCCAGACGCTGCAGGAAAAAGCCGTGTACAAGTACGTCTGACAGAACCAGCTTGTTGTTTTGTCTTAAAATAAAAACGTTTAAGAAAGGAGTATTGGACAAAACTGCCCAATGATGTATTGATATGTTTTTGTATTTTTTAATTTGTAACTGGAGCATAAACCCTGTTTTTATGGCATCTACATTAAATCCAAAATGCCCAGACTGAGTATCATTTTGTACAGTTTATGCAAATTTGTGCAATTAAATGTTGAATAAATCTGTTAGAAATGAATGGAGATGTAAGCATGTGAACTGCTGTTATGAATATACAATATGAACAGATTAAAGTAACATTAAAATCCAGGTTTTAAAGTATTTTTTTTTATTTATACATTGTGACCTTTTATGCTCAAAATTGGCGGAAACTCATTATTCTGTAGCTAGTTTATATTGCTGACAAGTTTTAAAATTATTGTAGAATTCTAGCAGATTCATATTAATTCACTGCAATTGAATTAATTGCAGAATTAATTCACTGTAATTGGAGCACACCGGAGGGTGTGCTCCAATTACAGAGGGGTCACACTCTTAAGCCTCCCTGGAAAGGTCTATTCAGGGGTCCTGGAGAGGAGGGTCCGTCGGATAGTCGAACCTCGGATTCAGGAAGAACAGTGTGGTTTTCGTCCTGGTCATGGAACACTGGACCAGCTCTACACCCTCAGCAGGTCCTGGAGGGGCATGGGAGTTCGCCCAACCAGTCTACATGTGTTTTGTGGACTTGGAGAAGGCGTTTGACCGTGTCCCTCGGGGGGCCTTGTAGGGGGTTCTCCGGGAGTATGGGGTACCGGGCCCTTTGATACGGGCTGTCAGGTCCCTGTATGACCGGTGTCAGAGTCTGGTCCACATTGCCGGCAGTAAGTCGGGCTTGTTTCCAGTGAGAGTTGGACTCCGCCAAGGCTGCCCTTTGTCACCGATTCTGTTCATTACTTTCATGGTCAGAATTTCTAGGCGCAGCCGAGGTGTTGAGGGGATCCGTTTTGGTGGCCTTAGGATCGCATCTCTGCTTTTTGCGGATGATGTGGTCCTGATGGCTTCATCAGATCGTGATCTGCGGCTCTCGCTGAAACGGTTCGCGGCCGAGTGTGAAGCGGCCGGGATGAGGCTCAGTGCCTCCAAATCCGAGGCCATGGTCTTGAGCCGGAAAAGGGTAGAGTGCCTTCTCCGGGTCAGGGGGTCGTCCTGCCTCAAGTGGAGGAGTTTAAGTATCTGGGGATCTTGTTCACGAATGAGGGAAGAAGGGAGCGGGAGATCGACAGGCGGATTGGGGCAGCGTCTGCCGTGAAGCGGCGCTGTACCGGTCCGTCGTGGTGAAGAGAGAGCTGAGTCAAAAGGCGAAGCTCTTGATTTACCGGTCGATCTACGTTCCCACCCTCATCTATGGTCATGAGCTTTGGGTCATGACCGAAAGAACGAGATCACGGATACAAGCGGCCGAAATGGGTTTCCTCCGCAGGGTGGCTGGGCTCTCCCTTAGAGATAGGGTGAGAAGCCGGTCATCCGGGAGGGACTCAGAGTAGAGCCGCTGCTCCTCCACGTCGAGAGGAGCCAGTTGAGGCTCGGGCATCTGGTCAGGATGCCTCCTGGATGCCTCCCTGGTGAGGTGTTCCAGCCATGTCCCACCGGGAGGAGGGGAGACCCAGGACACGCTGGAGGGACTATGTCTCTCTGCTGGCCTGGGAACGCCTTGGGGTTCCTGGAGGAGCTGGAAGAGGTGGCTGGGGAGAGGGAAGTCTGGGCCTCCCTTCTGAAGCTGCTGTCCCCGCGACCCGACCCCGGATAAGCGGAAGAAAATGGATGGATGGCAGCTTGGTGCTTTTTCTGTAAGCTAAAAATGAATGAGCGGAGTTTGGATCCCAGCTGAGCTTTTTACCGTGTGCGCGGTTATGGAGTGTCACTAGACATCTGCCGCTCCTACTGAGCCAAGCCAAGTTTATTTATATAGCACTTTAAAACAGTACCACTGACCAAAGTGCTGTACAGCCACAGAATTAAACAAATGAAATAAAAAATTAAAAGCACACTAACACCAAAAATACAATCACTTAAGATGAAGACACACAATACAATACAAGAATATACCCAAATATGCAGTCATAATAAAGACCACAATAAGTAATCTAAAAAAACAAACAAAAAAAACAACAATTAAAAGTAACTAAAAGTGACAGCAGCTCAAACTGAATCAAAGGCCAGCCGAAAAAGGTGGGTCTTAAGAGCAGATTTAAAAGTTGCCAGAGAAGTGGCCTGCTTTACAGACATTGGCAAAGAGTTCCAAAGTTTGGGAGCTGCCACAGCAAACGCCCTGTCCCCTCTGAGCTTCCTCAAAGTCCTCGGCACCTCCAGGTACAGTTGACTCGCTGATCTGAGAGCTCGGGAAGGACAGTATACATGTAGCAGCTCAGAAAGATAGGAGGGGGCAAGGCCATTTAAACATTTAAAAACAAAAGAATTTTAAAATGGACTCTAAAATGGACAGGCAACCAGTGCAGAGAGGATAAAATAGGTGTAACATGTTCTCTCTTCCGCGATCCAGTTAAAAGCCGTGCAGCAGCATTCTGGACCAGCTGAAGACGAGACGGGGAGGACTGGCTTACACCAACGTATAAGGAATTGCAATAATCCAACCGAGTTGTGATAAAGGCATGGATTATTACTTGAAAGTGCTCAGCTGATAAAATATTCTTAATCTTTGCAAGCCGCCTCAAATGAAAGAAGCTTGATTTCACTACGGCACTGATTTGCCTGTCCAACTTAAAATTTTCATCCATTATAAAACCCAGGTTTGTGACAGAAGGCTTTACATATTGTGATAGCGGAGCCACGTCCACTGGAGGAGACCTGCCAGTGGTACCAGGGCCAAAAACAATCACTTCTGTCTTTCTTTCATTAAAACTCAAGAAGTTCAGAGCCATCCAAGTTTTAATTTCATCAAGGCACTCCATTAAAATCCGTACAGAGATGACTCCCTTGCGATTTAGGGGCACATAGATCTGTGTGTCATCGGCATAGCAATGAAAAGCAATGTTGTGTTTCCTAAATATTGACCCAAGAGGAAGCAAATATAAAGAAAACAAAAGAGGTCCAAGTATTGAGCCCTGCGGCACCCCACACAGTAAAGGAGCAGGGGATGATCTAAAATCATCTAGGTTAACACAGAAAGACCTGTCGGCCAGGTAAGACCAAAGCCACGCTAGGACAGTGCCTTTGAGACCCACATGATGCTCTAAACAAGAAATTAAAACATCATGATCCACCGTGTCAAAGGCCGCAGTCAAATCTAAGAGAACTAAAATCACAGGGTCCCCAGCATCTGTAGCCAGAAGGATATCATTAAAAACCCTCAACAATGCAGATTCAGTACCGTGAAAAGTTTTAAAACCAGACTGAAAGGCCTCGAGAATAATGTTTTCATCAAGGTAGGCTTTTAATTGGTTATAAACATCTTTCTCTAAGATTTTAGACATGAAAGGAAGCGTCTCAGACTGCAGGTTAAACAATTTAATCTAGTCGAAACGTTCCCCAAAAGACTAGAAATCACTTTCTCTTCCTCTGGACGTCTGCAATAACATTAGCCTTTATTATCTTTTTCTCTCAGTTTAGGGCCTGAGAGAAACACAAACATTAGCATTTCACTGCTCCCCACTAGTGCACTGGGACTTGGAGCTGTCCTTCAACAAGAGGTGGACGGCAAAAGAAGACCTGTGGTGCTTCTGAGTCGGAAGCTGCTTGATAGAGAGACAAGATATTCAACAGTGGAAAAGAAGAGTTTGGCCATGAAGTGGGCTATTGAGGCCCTCAGGTATTATCTTTTAGGATGTCACTTTATTTTAGAGACTGACCATCGTGCCCTCCAATGGTTAAGAAGAATGAGGGATGCCAACGCCTGCATCGCTGGATGATACTTGTCGCTGCAGCCATTTGACTTCATGGTCCAGTACAAGCCAGGGAAGTCTAATGTGGTTGCTGACTGTTTATCCAGAGTGTCAGAGGACTGAGGTACTGTGCTCTTAAGAGAGGAAATGTAATGAAGAGAGCTTCATTACTGGGACTACTTTTTACTTAAGTCACTGTAGCACTTTTTGCACTTTATTAACAAGCACTTTAGTTAGCACTGCACTTTAAGCAGAAATTTGCACATAAATAATTTGCACACAAGAAGTTTTAGTTGTATTTATTGAGTATTTTAGTAATTAGTATGTAGTCTTTTGTTCTGGGCTCTGCACAGCTGCCCCTCATTGAGAAGTGAGGTGGCTGCCTGTGGAGGGAGGATAATTGTTACTCAGAGCAATGAGCTACTGGTGGGTCAAACTGAGCAAATGTTTGTGCATAATCTGTTAGGTGTGGAGTGCTGATATGGAGTGACTCACCTGTCTTTTCTGTGTCCTCTCCAGGGTGTTTGGACAAATACTACCCCGGGGGTCCAGACACCATTTATAGGCTCCAGGAGAGGCCATTGCAAAGTGTCGGGGGAGAATTGTTGATGGGTTTTGTGGTGTTTCATTTGGTGTAAAATAAAACCCAAGATATTTATAAAAAGTAAGTCACCATCGTAACTCCGATCCCCAATAAAATAATAGTTTACTTCCCGGGATTGAGCCGCACGTTTTGATACCACCTTTTCCTTATAAAATAAAACGTTTTTTAACACATTACTACAAGTCTATCAAGACTCATTTATCCATTTTATTTCTTAGAAATTTCAGATAACATAATTAAAAAAGTTAGTCAAAATCATTTTAATGTCATTTGGAAAAACAAACATCACTACATGAGAAAAGATGATATTATAAAATCACTGGAAGAAGGAGGCCTCAATGCCCTTGATTTTGACTCAGTAAACGGTTGCTTAAAACTTCAATGGTTACAAAACCTTCTGAAACATGACGAGAGCTTTCGGTTTGGCCTCCCTGCTAAAATCTTTTTAGACTTTGGTGGGTAGAATTCCTTTTAAAATGTGACTTTGAAATTAATAAACTTCCAGTTGAACTTCACCAAATTTCAAAAACAAGTCATTCAATATTGGAAATTAATCTATAAGCATAACCTTTCCCCCCATAACACTCCTATTTGGAATAATAGATGCATCTTAATAAAGAAAAAAAATCCTTTTATTTTGAAGAATGGATGGCAAAAGGCATTTGGTCTGTTCAACATCTCATGGATGACAGAGGGAAAATTTTTGAACTTTGAAGAATTCCAGCATAAATATAATTTTGCCTGCACTTAAAAATAATTTCAAGCTGTAATTAAAACTATTCCTCAGGCTTTGATTAACACAATACAAGGTTCATTATTTTATACAACCTCAGTACCACGACTTTACCCACTGTTTATGCAAGACTACATTTTTACAGACAAAAATTGTGACAAAACACTCCCCCTTCCACTTTAAGTATTTAAAATCTTTAAATTCTTAAAGAATTTTATTTTAGTGTATGCAAAAAAATTTGATGCAGCTATTTAAAATTCCCTTGACTTCCAAAAAACAGAAGAAATTAATTTTAAAATATTAGATAATGTTTATCCATGTAAAAAATACTTAAGACTAAAATTTAATATTGAGTCAAATGATTGTACCATTTGATGTGGAAACTTTGCAACATTTATTCTTTTCTTGTAGTTATGCATCTAAATTTTGGAAGGATCTTCATGATTGGTTGCTGATTGGCTTTATGATTACTTTTTTTCTTTATTGACAATAAAGGGGTTTACAAAATAGCAAAATTAACAACACAAATAAGTAACAAAACAGACAATAATACCAGGGTGTTACATAGGAAGCACAAACAAAATGAAAAGCAAATATATAAATAAAACGTTAACTCAGAAAGATGCTAAAATGAGAGCACATATCCATTGTCTTCATGGTTTTTCTATTTTTGAATACTGGAGAGATGTAATATATTGTTTGAATTCCTCTTTAAAGACTGAAAAGCAAGGTTTCTGATTTGAGAATTTAGATTTATGTAAATATTTTGCGACTAATAAAATTAGGTTGTGTTGGGAATGGAAATCCCAATTGATGAATCATAATTTGTATTGATACACGGAGTATAAAATCAGCCAAGAAAAGCATTTCAGACTTTACTTATTTTATTCACTTTCAGCGCTGAAAGGAGACACTTTTACCATTACATTGGAGAAGAGTTTCTAAAAGTCTGGACTGAAGACTCCCTGAAATCACACCATGTCTCTGTGGCCTGATAAGTTTCTGTTTCTCTGAGGAATGAGCCTTAGTGTCTAACAGAATCTAAAATGTAATTCTTTACTATGGGCCCTTTGTCTAACAGCATGTGACTCGTTCTCGACCTTGGTAAAGCGTCTCAACAGTTGATAATATAAAAATGTTTTATTAGTGGGATAAGAGAAGAATCCAAACAACATATTTATATAAGTGAGGAAAAAGTCATCAAGAATTATTTGGGAAATGAACGTACAAATATCTTGCCAGAAAATACATGAGAAATAGCATGACCAGAATAAGTGACGGAGATCTTCTTCATAGAGTTGGCAGAATGAACAATTTGTGTCAACATCAGATTATTTTACAGGAATATTATAAATGGATGATTTTGAATGAAAACTGCCTGAGTGAGGATTATACTCAGGCAGCCATGGACCCTGAACAATTTTTTAGGGACGCAAACAGGATGGGTTTCAGATGTGGAACCGAAGACAAAAGGAGAGTTATTGTGGAAAATATTCTTTAGAGAATGATTTATAAGTCTAGTAACAGATCCAGCTATGTGGCTTACAAAATTAAGCACACAGAACCTGTCCAGAGAAAGCTTGCTCCAAAAATCTGAAAAGAAGTAAAGGACATAGATTTTGTCTTTTTTGAGAACATGGGAAAAAAAGTCTGCAGAGACATCTTGCAACTTCTCTGGGGAAATGAAGATGCAGTTAGAGAACTGCTCTTCAAGATGATAAAAAGCAACAATCCAATCGTTATTTACAAGGTTGTGGAGTGTTTCAGAAGAACTCTGGCACAACCGCGGAAAATCATTATCCGAGACACCTTTCGTCAAAAGGTATGGGGGCTCATCAAACAGGCTACTTGTTGTGGAGACGCTTCAGATAAAGAAGAAAGGCAAGAACCCACCAAGAGTGGACCAAACGTTGTGTTTAGTCCACGTTTAGCTGGGCCTCTGAATTTGGTCAACTCAGAGGTCGTTACTGACTCGGAGGAGTCAGGGCTGGCAGTCTCTGAGACATTACCTGCCTCCGAGTCAAGATCTGCATCCTAGACAGGACCTGCCTCCGAGTCCTCATGCCTAATGGTGTTCTCAGGATTTTTTCTCGCCAACGGAGTGACACGTTGTCAGAAGTGTCAAAACGATGCGTTTCTTCAGCAGAACTTCACAACTTACGGGAGTGGATGATTATGGCCTTAAGAGTGCTTACAAGTTTTCAATCTGAGAATACAGGAAACCTTTAGTCATCTGCTGTTACAGTCAGAGCAAGGTGGGTAGAGCGTACCTAAGAGTCAGAATGGGGGGCCAAGGGAACTATGGCGGACTGGGGGGCTAGAGTAAAAGGGGTTCGAAGAAGGAGAGAAGGTGGGGGGCTGACTTATCGTTAGAGGGGTGGGGGGGGAAGCGGAGAAGGAGGGAGCGATGGAGAGATATTGAGGGGGGGCTAGTGTACCATTATAAGTGTGAGGGGTCGAAAAGGGTGTGGCTGTTCTAGCGTACTATTGAGTGCTGGGGGGTCGAAGAGGGTTAATAAAACGAGGCAGGCTCACAAATACGCTTATTAAAAATGTCTGATCTAGCTTTTAGTTTATGTATTCATCTTGAGTCAGTTTAATAGATGAACTCTCACGTTGCCCCATACATGTCAAGCTTTGAGTTTGAGAATATGGGAAATGTCGCCTGAAGTTGTGGTGGTGGGCCATAATTTAACAGTGTGTATATGTTAAATTACGGAAAAATTCTGATGGAAATTTCATAAAAAAACAGAAAATGTATTGACAAAAAATTACCAGGACATTCTCTGTTTTTTAACTGAAAAATTTGAAATAAAATACTATTAAATTACAGGAAACTTCTGACGGAAATTCTGTAAAAAAACAAACTGAAAATATCCTGGCAGAGAGTTACCAGGACATGTTCTGTATTTTTTTTTTCAGAATTTCCATCAACATTTTTCCATAATTTAACAGTTTTTTTTATGTCAAATTTACCAATATTTTGTTAATCCAAAACTGATTTTTTTTTACTCTGTCTTTTGTGATATATTCACAAACTTTTTTTAAAAAACCTTGGACATTTACAAATACTTTTGTCTTCCAAACCATTGAAGTCTGTATTCTATACCATATATTAATCATAGTGTAAAATATATTAAAGTTAATGTATTTAATATATTCTTAACATAATTTTAAAACAAAACTAAATTCTAAGTCCACAGGAAATTTAGTTGTAGAACACAAAACACTTAGTTTGAAAGTAGCTCATGCAAAGTGCTGTAAAAATGAAACCATTCTACAATCAATTTGCAGACTATTTTACAATTTAAGACCATAAATTGACATGTCATCTAGTCTTTCTAACTAACATTTACTATTATATATTAAGAGCTAAACATATTCTTGAGCTTGCTAATGTTTATCTTCTGTACATCACAACTAATTTATTGCATTTTACTATACAAATTTTCAACATACAAATTAAATGTAAAGCAGTCTTGACTCTACTCTTTGAAGTCAAATAAGCAATTTTGTTATTTACTATAAGATGGAATGTAAAAAAAATACTTTTGAACATGAAAACAAAAACAAAAAGCAATGAGCATGCTCTGCGTCCTTATGTTCTTGTTTTATTTATTCGCCATCTAAATAAATAAATATATATATTAATGAAATAAAATAATAGCTACTGCAGAGTAAGCAGAGCATTACAAGAACACAGAACAGCTCTCAGTGAGGCTTCAGTCCTATCAAGCTTAGTAAAGATCCGTCCAGAAGAATCGAATCGCTCCTGAATGTCATATCACTATATTGCACTTTGGTCACACACTGCAAAAACTGAAATCTTAGTAAGATTAAATATCTTAAATTAAGGAGATTTTTCTTGTTTTCTTTCTGACAAGATAATTTTTCTTACCAAGAGGGGTTTATGTTAGAATATTTTTCTTATTTTAAGTGTTTTTGTACTTAATTATCTCAGTAAGATATAAAAGCTTGATATTAAGAAAATATTACTTATGAGTAAATATGTGCTAGAATCTAGAATATTAATATTTACCAATCAAACTTCAAGTCTAGAACTTATTTTATACAAGTAAAATTTTCTTATTTCAAGCACAAAAGGAGAAATCACTTACTTAATGAAATGTCTTCAGATAATTAAAACGGACTACGTCCAAATGGAATCCTTTGTGTAATTGTCAATGAAAAATTAAAAAAAAAAAAAAAAAAAAAACATGAACATATACTGTTGTATAAGTTGGCAGAGTGTACTGGAAATTATAATTTAATATTTAAACGGTTGACATTAACACAACAATTTCAGAGACAAAGTCAGTTTATATATCAAGAGAATTCTTGGCATGTTTCCATCTGCTATGGGCTTTCTTAATCTGATCTTCTTGATGCAAGATGTCGGACCTCTTACTGAAATGTCATGAAATTTCTATTATGTGATTTGAAATGGTTGAAATATTTAAAATGAATATTTTAACTTTTAGTTTATATTTTAAATTCTTACTTTATATAGATGTATACACACACATCATTTTAATTTTTGCCCCCCCAGAGGTAGCCCTGGCCCTCCAACTTTAAAAGTCTAGCTCCACCCCTGCCAACAGGACCTGAATTGACAGCGACAGTAAAGAAAATACTCCCATTATCATAGTAAAATGATCTTTATTTTAATGATCAATAATCATCACAGTGCAAATCCATTCACATTTAAGGCAATTTACACATATTCTGTGCAAAAACAAAGGCACAAAAGATTAAAAGTAAAAAAAGAAAATAAATCCCTTTCCAGTTATTCAGAAATCAGAGAAGACATTCAAGGACACAGGGAACGTTCTTAACCTCCAAAACACAACATGCATAATCCAAAGAAAAAAAATTCATATAAAACTTTAGTATAAAATGTAAATTTTTCACATCTCAAGGCAAAAGACGGGACTGAATGTCCGAGTCCAGGCAAATGTTTTCATTTGTTTTCCTCAAAGTGCTACAGAGAATAAATGATATAAAAACATCTGCATGAAAACACAGATGAGTTCTTCAGTTTACTGTGGCTTTGAGTTAAATATGGAGAGTGATGCTACACTTGGGTGACAAACATGCATCATACCAACTGTCTAATGCTGTATGAAGTGGGAGACCCAAAAGGACAAAATAAAAAAACAACAGAAGTCTCATTTAGTTCAACAGAAAGATGGCCAGAGTGACGACAGAACGGATGAGGCTTTGGCTGGACGTCACCATCAGAAACAAATCGCTGTTATGCTTATGTCTTAGATATAATCAAACATTTAGAAAGTTGAACATTCATAGTGAATGTTATATGATGCAAAATGTCACAGCATGGATTTCAAAAAAAGAAGTGTGCTTTACAAGACAAAAAGAATGCTTTTAAAAGGACAAGATGACCAGACACCGCTCAGGAAGGCGGCAGACATTTTGATTTGTCAAGTGCTAGTTAAAACTTTTTTAATGAGGCTGAATGTAAAACCTAACAACTGTTTATTCATTCCTTTATCATGTAGGTTGTTCCTTTTGAGTAGCAGAACTTCCGTTCCGTTAGCTGCTCTAAGCTAGGCTAGCTGTTACTAGGTTAATGGTCTATTTGCCTTAAAGGTCAGAAAATCCAGCAGAACTAGCCAGTTGTTTTGCTAAGTGAGCTAGCTAACTGCTATCAGCCAGAAATAGCAATGTATTTATTAGCATTTTATGCATTGAGACACTTTAGAGTTAAGGTCACAGGACAATATTTGTCACTGGTTCATCTTGACACCATCTGATAAATAAACCAATCAATACTGCAACTCGTTTGTGTTTCATTGGATGACCCCCAGCTTTCCGAGATGGAATACAGACGACAGGAGTTTCACTACTCAAAAACTCAAAGATTTTTAAGAACTATTAGAGTGAGGCATTCCCATCAGCTCTGAGTACAAACCTAAAAGAAAACGAGTTTTCTCCTCTGAACTGTGGCATCCAGAAATATGAAACGTGAACAACAGCAGGAGCCTGAAACTGACGCAATTATGAATGGACTGCAGCCGGGACTTCTCTTTTATTTCCTCTGTAAGCCAATTAAAATGTCTGTCTACCTGTCTGGACACATCAGAGCGCTCGGTGTTTCCCTCTGACTGTGGCAGGATCCTCGTTGTCATCCTCTCTACTTTATATTACGGCAGCTGTCCCCCATGCAGGACTGTAGCTTTATGAGCCGCTGGTTCATGTCCTGGAGGATTGACGGATCCACCTTCTTCACGATGTTCTCCAGCTGGTATGGGTCTGACGTCATGTTGTACATTTCTACAAAAGACTGCAGATACCAAACAGGTTTAAACACCGTCTCTGCTCACATACACCAGTCCAAGGTTCAGGTCCCGAGTCGCCGTTACCTCGCTGTCCGCGAACTCGCAGTACTGCAGGTCCTGCTTGCCGTCGAGCGTCCGCACACAGGCGTACGTGTTGTTGAAGGCGTCCTCACACACGCAGTCTGGGAAACATTGCTGGAAAACGAGTTAAAGTTCACTTGGTATGCACTCATTTGGAAACCAAAGTGACAGCAGATTTCTGAAGTAAAGTGTTGAAAACAACGGAGCACTTCTCTTCCACTTCTTAATTACGTGTTAGATTGCGTTGGACTCGTATAGAAAATCCCATTAAAATACACGATACACTTCCTGTGGTAACTCTAACCAGTGGTCCTGGAATTCCTACAAGATTTTAAACATGTTTAAAAGCTCACAACGTTCATTGAGTGTTTAGATTACATTCTTACTGCATGACATGATCATTTACGAAAATTTTACTCATCATTTTACTTGGAATTTATTCCTTGTAAATTCCGGGATCCAGGAATGATAATTTAAAACACAGAAATATAAATACACAAAGAACCCTAAGACTGGAAACAGTTCTAGAGGTCCTAGTGAAAAATCATAGGATTTTTTTAATTCTAAAGTTCTTATTAGAATTTTATGGAGCTCACCTGGTGACAATACAAAAACAAGAAAAATTGTGCTCCAGACTTAACTCATGGAAACAACTTGTTTAATTTGTGGACATGGCTCAGTATCTCATGGGATCGACTTAATTGAACAAGTCGTGGGTTTGAGATATTAAGTTATGATCGTGGCCACAAGTTGGTTTTTTCTCTCCCACCAGATGGGCTGCACTGAATTTCCCCTCTGTTAAGATGAAATGCGTTCACAAAGTTCTTAGACAAAATTCTCGGCGCATTTAGGAGGAACTTTTGGAGAGGCTCAAAGCGTCTTAACCAGGGAAATGGAAAAACTAAGAGTGGAGACGCACAGCGCCGTGGCAAACAGCAGGTTCTGCTCCCGTTTGGTTTTTGCTTCCTTTCCTTCCCCATTTCATGTTGGCCGTTTTCCAGATCAAACAAGTTTACAAAGGCAGGAAATCACAGTTGACAGCTGAGCGTCCATGTTAATATCAACTAGATGATGTAATATTACATTCACACTTCCTCAAACCAGTCAGACTTTCTAAGCTAAGTGAACGTTTGCCTATAAATCTGAACAAGTGAGAACTAGATCTGAGACCATAAGGATCTCTGTGCGTACAGGTCCTAGTTTGTAGATCGGTGATGTAACCAAGAGCAAATCTCTCTGGCGTGTTTTTGAAGATGTCAGCATTTGCTTACAGACACTCCGGGGCCAAGATTGGGGCAGGTCGGGTCTTTGGTTGGATTTCCCTCTCCGGTGTATTCAACGAGGAAGAACGGTCGCGCCGTGCTGTTCCGCAGCGACGGGGCCTGGACAGAAACCTCAGTCAGGATTTAAGGTGGACTCAAAATAATAAAAAGAAAACATGTCAGTGAATGGACTGAGGTAGCTGACCATCTGAGCGAGGAAAGACTGTCCGTCCATGTTGACGGTGGACAGGTTGACACCAGAAATGTCAAGGAAGGTGGAGGCAAGGTCGATGTTCAGCACCGGAGCCTGAAAGAGAGACATAAAAAAACAGGAATGTTACAATGACTCATGAAAAAGAGCTGAAAATCAGCATTGGTGGAGGATGGTTGTGACCTTTATCGTCTGGTTTGGTTTGATGCCAGGGCCACGGACCAGCAGCGGTGTCCTGATGTCAAACTCATACAGCTGCCTCTTATCGATGGGCAGAGAGAACTGACCTGGACAGATGGGACAGAAAAACTAAACTCAAGTGTAAACACACAAAACACAAGGTGAAGCTGCTTATTTATGTATTTATTTTAAAAACGTCAGCTGCAGCTTTAAACTGTAGTTTCTGTGTTCACAGGATGTGCATATTTTGTTGAAAATAAACTAAAATCTCACGAGACACAAACGTCTTTTTTTAAAAGATGCTAAATGAAAGTTGAGGACGCTCTCAGGGGTTCGCCGGAGCAGACCTGTGTGGTAGCCGTTATCCGAGGTGTAGAAGATGTAGGTGTTGTTCAGCTCGTTTATACTGCCCAGTTTCTTCACCAGCTTCTCCACCATGTCGTCCACAGACAGCAGCGTCTGCCACCTGCAGGAGGGAAACATTTTACATTAGTCTCGACACAACGAAGCATCATGTCTGATCAAAGAGTCAGATGAGGAGAGTTTTGAACAAAATGCAGAAGGGCAGGTTCAACACAATTTTACTCTGGAGTGTTGGTCAGGGTGACAGAGTGGGGCAGAAAGTGTCACTGCTGCAGCTGTGGTCTGAAGGTAAAACACTGAATAGTTTGTGTCCAGGTTGTGTGGGGTCTGCAGGAACGTCAGCTGCCACAGTCTGAGTGAGGTGATTCTGATCAGACCTGGACCAGCCAACCCACATCCAGCTCAGCGCTAGCTGTGTTTCCATTGGCTATATATTTGTGCAAGTTGTCATTTTGAAAACAAATTTGCTCAATGGAAACACGGCGATTTGAAAAAAAAAAAAAACTGTCGAGGAAATGTTTTGTCACTAGCATGAGGCAAGTTTGTTTTTTGTTTATCTCGCAAAACTGCAATGGAAACACTTTTTTCACATCACCGGAGCAACATGATGTTGCTGCTGGCGCAGACCATGAAGAAGAAACAGACAGGAAGTATCATGCTTTTAATTATTTATCTTGTGAACAAACTTACTCATGTTTGATTTTAATTGTGTTCCTTGTTTAATGAAAACATTGCATTTGTGAAACTGGGACATTAGCAGAATATTGATAAAGTTTTCCATGCTTATGTTCCGTCAATTGAAGGAGACTCTGCTCTGGTTCTACGTGTCGCCATCATCCACAATCGATCCCACTTTGTCGTCTCACCACTGACGGCTGACTGCTGAATATAGCAAGGAAATTAAACAGATGGACTTATAATTTACTGGAGGTGACACATTTGTTTATAAATGGTTGCAGAAGCATTCTGGTGCAGGAAGTGCTGCAAAATGTTGCATGTTCCAACCGGTTCTACCAGTTCCAAGGTTGTTGTTTTGTTTTTTTTACAGTGAATGTTGTACATCTGCATTTTTGTTCATTTTGTGTTTGGAGATTTCTTTTTTTAAGCACAACTTCATCCCACTCCACCTGTTCCTACCTCCTCCTGTAGGCATTATCCAAGAATGTGAGGGAGCTGTTAGGCATGGGGTTGACAGGCTGGCGCAGCAGCCAATGTTTGTCCTGCAAACAGCAAACAGAAAAGAAAAGGAACGACAGGCGTTCCTCAGAGATCCAGACTACAAGCAGGCCGGCCTCATGCTGGATGTGACACACCGTCCATGTTCTTACCTTCCCCAGTTTGTCAAAGCTGCCGTCTCGGGGGGCTTGCACGTTGTTGAACTCCTTCTGGTACTGCGGCGCCGCCGTCCACGGGGAGTGAGGCGCCGGTGGCGCCAGCATGATGAAAAAGGGATGCTGGGGGCTTCTGTCATCCAGGAAGCTGAGCGAACGGTTCAGCTGAAACGAGGACAAAACTGATTATCATATCAATATAGAACATGACAACAACAGATGTTTACCCAAGGGCTGTGCAGTTCAATTAAATAAAGCAAAATAACAAAATACAAATATATGCCATATCTGTCATTATAAGAGAAAGTCAAACTCTGAATCAATAGAATAAAAACGGGTTTTGATCAAAGATATAAAAGACTCAACAGTCTCAGCCGTTCCATGCTGACAGACATGTCTGCTGTTTTTCAAGCTCGGTTCCCTTCAGCTCAACTCAGCAAACATTAAGAAGGAACCTGTGGTTGGATTTGGACTTTGCAACATTTAGAGGTTCTAAAGAGGTTCAGGAAGTGGCACAGTGGTAGTCTACACTGGTCCTATATTGTTCTACATGTTTTTAAGGGTTTCTTTGTTGCCAAAAAAGTATATCTTCATGAACAGTTCAGCAACAACCTTCTTCCCTCCATCATCTACCTACAAAATGCCGCTTGATTCTCATCTCCCTTCACAGCACAGTCTGGACTTTCTACCATAAAACTGGATTACTCCAGTGGAATTTAGACCGAGCCAATCAGAGAACAGTGCTTATTCCCTCACTGCTTTAAAACACCAATATATTTCTGCTCAATGTCCTTTGAATATTGAATATTCATATAGACAGACTGGAGTAGATTCAGTTTTTTATTGCTTTTTCTGAATATCTTTAGCCAAGAAATAAAACCAATAGTGGCAGGCTTGTCTGTGTTCCCTCATTCTTCATGTCTGTTAGTTAAAACCAAAATAATAAAAATTATAGAGCACAACAACTAACATATTCTATTATTTTAGCAGAACCAGGAATAATTGCTGCTTCTCAGTTTGAAACAAAAAGCCTGTCTGTCATGTTATCAGTTGTAGTTTAAAGGTTTAGGTAATTCTGTCACAACATGTCATTCTGTGAGAACGTCTACTCTGATGTAAAGTCAAACTGTTAAAATGAGGCTCTGACCAGAAACACACGTTTGGTTCTCAGTATGCATTTACCTTGCCAACTTTAGCCCATGGCAAAAAACATTTGAACACACCTGCACTAAAGGATGTTTATTTGGCAAAAAAAATTATTGATTATGACCGATTTGTAAACGCAACAAAGGATGAAAAACATCCAAGGGGTGAATACTTTTTATTTTAGCATGTTGCGTTTGTGTTTGTAATAGTACTGATTTAGTTTGCGTCACACAGCACTTCCTTCTTCTCAGAAGCCCACAGAAGCCAAACCTCGGACTCACCGTCACAAACCATGGTGATATGTTTTAGCATTCCTCTCTTGGTTAAATTTAACTCGCCCCCTGAACCGGTTTGTTTGGCCGTTAAAAATCGGTGCATCTTCACTTGTAGAGTGGGACTGTGTGGAAGCAGAGATCTGCCTTGCCCTTTAAGAGTCCGTTTTAAGTGGCTTCCTGGAGATAACAAGAACATTATCTTGTTATCAGGAGATAAGGGAGCGCGACTTCCTGTGATAACAAGATACGCATCTGTTTGGTTTATGAGATGACAAGGCGATTATGGTTCTGGTTTAATCTTCGAGCGCTCTGATGATTTGGACCAGCTCTGTAGATATGCAAACCAATGTTTTTGACACGTGCTGATGATTAAAATGTTACAGATATGCAAACCAATGTTTTCATATCTGTAACATTTTAATCATCAGCACGTGTCGACATGTCAGGACGGTCACCACTCGCTTAGTAAAGAACGGAAACGGTTTCTGCTGGAAATCATGTTCCTCGTTCCACAACGGGAAATATCATTCACATTCTACTGATCTCAGTTTACGTGTTACAGTGACTTGAAGAGAGACGCAGGCAAAATACGCAAGGGAAGTTTAGAGAGCGTGATTAAAGTTGCATCCTTATTTATGGACGCCAGGAAGGAAGCCAGGGATACCCAGAGAGAACCTGCGAATCAACAGGGAGAACATGCAGAAAGCTGAGCATGCTCCATCCACTGACCCAGTCAAAGTCCAGGCCGGAATCAAATTAGGAATCTGAGGTAAGAGAATTCACGTTTAAATAATTTCTCCAATCTGAGAACGTGACACACAATCGGGTCTTTATTAAGGTTAATATCTCCACTACATCGTTTTAAAAAAATAACATCGTAAACACAGAAGAGTTTTCATCCACATGAATCAGCACCATGCGTCTTAAGCATGCCAAACCCATAGGTGGCAGAGTAGCACAAAGCCAAATCTATCTCAGCCAATCAGATTGCTTCAGAACAACCACAACTTCCTGTTGCGAATTAAACATGGTGCCAGGATGTTAATTTGTCAGGACAGTTATAAAAGTTAAGCTACTTTTAGATGACATTAAATAATGTGTGAACATTATGAGATTGAGTTATTTTGCAAAGATCAATAGGCCAAATGTCAGCCTGTATGTGTATGAGGATGATTGGTGAGACATTTCCTAAAAGCCTCGCATCTGAAACTGCAGCAGAAAAAGACGATTCCACAAAGTTATGAATCAGGGTTGAAAACAACGGCCTTTCAGATTCAGAAAACCAAGCGTTATATCCATCAACTTCAGTTATGCACTCATTCAGCTCACTATTATAAAATACATTGAAGTTGCTGGTTGTAGCATAACAGAACATCAAAAGGTTAAAGGGATGTGAACATTTTTTATTTCTGTCGTTTATGGTAACAGCATGTTGGAGTGTCTGTCACCTTAGCTCCGACTGTTTTTGTTTGTTCGTTTGTTTTAAACTTTCAGTGTTCTTGGTTGAAGCGTTGCATGTTTGGACAATTATTCCCACTGGTTTTAGACTCTGTGTTGCTGGAAGAATGTTCGCTTTTACTTTTTGTATTTTTGGAGAGTTGTTATAATGTGTAACCATGGCAAAAAGGTTTTGTTTTCACAACTGGTAGTACAAGATTAGCATCTCAAAAGCTCAAATAACAGCTGAACCATCACCCAAACCCCTCAGGAGTTGAAAAGGAGGAGGTTGAAACCATCATATCCCCTACTCTAACATCTCAATGACTCTTTGAAGATACTTGGATATGAGCTGAGCCAGGGGCAGCAGCCCAGGGCCCCGACTGTTTGGGAGAAACAAACATTTATTTATTTTATCCATTTTTTTATAAATGCACATTGTACAAGCAAACTCAAGGTGTTTAAATAGTGCTGAATTTTTTAATAATAATATAAGTAATTAAGTCTATAGAAATTTAAGAATGTAAAGCTATAGCACATCCTTTAACATGTAGCCATCAGCCAGATGCTTTTAAACCAACAAAACTTAATTAATTCATACCCACAGGCGTGTTGGCCTACCTATTAATGTACTGTAATTTCAATGTGTAAAATGCATTACAAAACTGGCTCTGGATGCGACAATATTTCATTTCCTTTTGGGATAACTAAAATATTTTCTTCAGGCTGAATGAAATGGTTTCAAAGCCATGTAGAGACGAGTCCTGATACATAAACCCAGGAAGTGAATTAGGGCAAAAAGCAGGCCTCCCACAAAAATAGATTCATTCTGCTCTTTAAGAGCACAATTCCTTAATTAATTTATTTTTTTTACTCTTACAGGAACTTTTTTTTTCTTATATAAACTGCCGATCTCAAATTCTACATGAGCAGACAGCTGGTTATTCTGGTTAAACCAAAGGATTATCAACCATCACCTGATGAGGAAACCTCATCACTACATAAAGACGTCCAACATGTTGAATAAGCTCAGTAAGCAACTGCTGCAACTTGTTTCTCTGGCAGATGATTAACTTCACATCACTGAGCTTTTTATATTTCTGCGTTGCAGCAGCTGATTTGTGCAGCTGTGTCGTAAATTCTTGCGTACACAGCCACTGATTTCATGAAATGCTGCTGATCACAAGGCTGAGTGTGAGCAGGAGTCACAGGTATGTGGGTGTGACTGTGACTCACGATGAGGTCGGTCAGGTAGTCCTTCTCGTAGCTGTCCCCATGCTTCTCCACTTTGCCGTTCACAGACAGGGTATAGTTGTAGTACTGGGAGTTCCCCACCTGTAGCATCACACAGCGCTGGTGAGGGGAGAGCCGCAACGGACCGCAGGACAAACGGACAATTCAACGCAGCACTCACCAAGGCGTTCCACTGGTCCCAACCAGGGGGAACGTGGTCGACGTCTCCAGCGGCTTTGTTGCCATACTGGGGAAAATGGAGCACAAAGCGAGAGTCAGAGGTTAATGCAGCAGTTAGGGCCAGCATAAACGGGGGAGGAAAAACTGCAAGGAAGAGAACATGTCTGCCGAAAAAGCTTTTTGAGATCAATATCAGAGATTTTCTAGAAAAAAAATCTTGCAAGGTTTTGAATTTCAAAAGTCGAAAATGTTTTGCTTTTGAAACCCTCAAATTTCTGAGGGTTTTTTTATTTCCTAGAAAAAATTCCACTGTACTAGTTCAGAAAATTTATAGAAGAATATTCAACTTTTCTGAGGTTCATCTCAAAATTTCTGAGTGATTTTTGAGATAAATCTCAAAGTTTCTGAGTTATTTCTTGCTAATATTTGACTTTTCAAACTCAGAAATGTCCACATTGTTCTAGAAAATTTCGGAGATTAATTAAACAATTTCTGAGTTTATCCCTAGCAAAGTTTTGACTTTAGGAGCTCAGAAATGTCCTTGTTTTTCTAGAAAAATTTATGCCTTTTTTGTATTTACAGTGGCCCTAATACACCACCAGGTTAATGTAGTCAAAATGACACACATAGGCTCAAATATAAAAATAAAGGCATTCAAACTCTGTGTGTAATTAATGCATAAAATGAGTTTTGTGGTTCTATTCTGGTAACAATGAAAGTGATGATAAGAACGTCTTTTTTAGATAATTGTAAGGCTGTGACTGTAGCCCCACAAACACAAACCTTATGACCCCAGTCACATAACAAAAGTGTGGTGTGCATCACCAAGCTGCTCACAGTAACTGCATTTAATCATATTTTCAAATGTATTGTATTGATACTCTCATTGAAAAAACAGTGGAGAATTTACTGAAACAAAATGGATGGCTTTGGGGTTTTAACTGGATTTGTCCATCCATCCATCCGTTTTCTGCTGTTTATCCAGGGTCGGGTATCGAGGGCAGCAGCTTAAGAAGGGAGGCCCAGACTTCTCTCTCCAGCCACGTCTTCCAGCTCCTCCAGGAACCCCAAGGCGTTCCCAGGCCAGCAGAGAGACATAGTCCCTCCAGCGTGTCCTGGGTCTCCCCTCCTCCCGGTGGGACATGGCTGGAACTCCTCACCAGGGAGGCGTCCAGGAGGCATCCTGACCAGATGCCTGAGCCTCAACTGGCTCCTCTCGACGCTCTACTCTGAGTTCCTCCCGGATGACCGAGCTTCCCACCCTCTGTGGCTGGGCTCAGAGGGTGGGAAGTGGCTGGGCTCTCTAAGGGAGAGCCCAGCCACCCTGCGGAGGAAACCCATTTTGGCCGCTTGTATCGTGATCTCGTTCTTTCGGTCATGACCCAAAGCTCATGTCCATAGATGAGGGTGGGAACGTAGATCGACCGGTAAATCGAGAGCTTCGCTTTTTGACTCAGCTCTCTCTTCACCACGACGGACCGGTACAGCGCCCGCTTCACGGCAGACGCTGCCCCAATCCGCCTGTCGATCTCCCGCTCCCTTCTTCCCTCGTTTGTGAACAAGATCCCCACATACTTAAACTCCTCCACTTGAGGCAGGACGACCCCCCCTGACCCGGAGAAGGCACTCTACCCTTTTCCGGCTCAAGACCATGGCCTCGGATTTGGAGGCACTGAGCCTCATCCCGGCCACGAACCGCTTTAGAGAGAGCTGCAGATCATGATCTGGTGAAGCCAACATGGGACCACATCATCCGCAAAAAGCAGAGATGCAATCCTAAGGCCACCAAAATGGATTCCCTCAACACCTCAGCTGCGCCTAGAAATTCTGTCCATGAAAGTAATGAACAGAATCGGTGACAAAGGGCAGCCTTGGTGGAGTCCAACTCTCACTGGAAACGAGCCTGACACGGTCGAACACCTTCTCCAAGTCCACAAAACACATGTAGACTGGTTGGGTGAACTCCCATGCACCCTCCAGGACCCTGCTGAGGGTGTAGAGCTGGTCCAGTGCCTGAACATGGCGTTTGTGATGGACAAACCGTGACGAGCACAGAAGTCCAACAACAGAACACCACTCGAGTTCAGATCGGGGGGGCCGTTCCTCCCAACCACGCCCCTCCAGGTCTCACTGTCATTTACAACGCAAGCGTTGAAGTCCCCCAGTAGAACAAGGGAGTCCCCAGGAGGGGCACTCTCCAGTACCCCCTCTAAGGACTCCAAGAAGGGTGGGTAATCTGAACTGCTGTTCGGCCCGTAAGCACAGACAACAGTTAGAACCCGTCCCCCCACCCGTAGGCGGAGGGAGGCTACCCTCTTGTTCACCGGGGTAAACCCCAACGTGCAGGCGCCAAGATGGGGGGCAACAAGTATGCCCACTCCTGCCCAGCGCCTCTCACAGTGGGCAACTCCAGAGTGGAAGTACGTCCAGCTCCTCTCAAGGAGACTGATCCAGAACCAGAGCCATGTGTCGAGGTGAGGCCGACTATTTCTAGCCGAAACCTCTCAGCCTCGCAAACTAGCTCCAGTTCCTTCCCCACCAGCTTCTGCTGGTGGACAGCTTCTGCAGCCGAGGATCAGACCACCAGGGTCCCCTCCCTCAGCTGCCGCCCGTTACACACTGCACCCGACTAACTGGATTTTTTGTGACGATAAATCTAAATTCTTATCATGATAAAAAATGTATCATGATAAATGATAAGCGATACAATAAATGCCCACCTCTAATGTGAAATTACAAAATTCAGCACACAGAACAGCTGTCGGTGAGCTTGTTTAAGGCCTTTTGTTTTGTTCTAAGACTTTTTGTCTGGATAAATCAGGACGGGAACCCAGACCTGGTTCAGGTATTTCCCCCCGAAGAACGTCTGGTATTTCTGCTTGCTGAGGTAGATGGGGAAGGCCTCGGCTTCAGGTCCTTTCTGCCACTGAGTGCTGGAGCAGTTCCCAGACAGGGAGTTGTTCCGCACCTCGTGGTTGTGGGGGTACCGACCCGACAGGATGCTGCTCCTGCTGGGGCAGCACAGCGGCGTGACCGTGAACTACACAGGATGAGCAACAAGGAAGAGAGTGACTCAGCATAACCCAAAGAAATAATATGATTCAAACATTTTATTTCTAAGTTATTACACATATCAGGTTTTTAAATTTCAAAATATACATTTCATAATTATCTCAAAAGACATAAAAACAGATCATTTGTTCAATACAGTTTCACATTTGTCTTCTTTTTTTAAAAATCTTAATCGTTTAATCGATGTATGGTCACACACCTACTGCTCACAAAACAAGACATCAACTGATTTAACTCATACAAATGACTATGTAGATAAATATAAAACCTCTACAGAACATTTTCTTATTTTGTACTATCCATATGCTTTTCATGATGTCTTTTATTGCAAGGTGACCGAGTGCTCTGAAAGGCACATATGTATAAAAAAAAACATGTCCTCTTTGGGAAAGGAGAGTGAAAAACAGCAGAGAAAAGGACGTGTCACTAAAATGGACAATCAAGCTATCGTATTGAAACAAGAAAAAAAAATACAAATACTGAGATTTTTGGTTAAGCTAATCAAACACCGTTCCTGCTTAATTAAAACAAAAAGAGCCATCTTTTGTAAGCTTGTTGATTTGCAAAAAACAAAGTGAACACATCTCTGAGACTTTGTAGCTAAAAAGAAAAACTGGTTTGCCTGTGAAAAGGACAAGCAGTAAGAAGACTGAAATACTCACAGCGTTCACAAAAGTTGCTCCTGCTTCTCCTATTAGCTCTTTCGTTTTCTTCATAGGCGTCTGCCGAAATGAAACAAGAAGTGTGAGTCACGCAGAGCTGCTCATGTCCCAGCATGCAAACAAACTAGAAAGCTGACAAAAGTAGTTAAAGATGCAGCGATCAATCAACCAGACATTGGTATGATTGGTGATCAGCAGGTCAAAAATAAATAAACCTGAACTTTTTTTGCCCCATCAAATGAACTAAAACTAATGATTTTTTTTTGTTCCATAAAAACAGGTGGTGTACGGGGTCAGGATAATGTCGATTTTAAAAATGTATGCATACGGGTCTAAATTTGTAAATTTAAGTCAACACTAGTAGGGATGGAACGTCATACTGTACATGCATTCAGATCTTTCCTCTTCTTGATTTTAATGGTGGTTGGCAAACAACAATATGAAGCATCACTGCCACCAACCAGTAAAGAGTGTGTCAGCTATCTTTGTGCAAGAATTTAGCCTTTTAATGAATACACAGTGTGATGTTTGATCGATTTTCCAGTGTTCCTTACTTACAGTAACCACAGCGATACAGTAGGCATCGGACACTTACTGTTGATGTACCAAGTTTTAAAATGTTCCGTTTCCAAGCAGCTTTATTTCTAACAATTTAAAGAGAGACCAGTTACAGTTTAGAAAAAAACGGCTGCTATGGTTTTTTGTACATCTTACAACAAATACAAATTTGGCTGTTTAACAATATTTATTGTCCCAAATGAAAAAAACAGAGTCTTGGTGAGGAAACGAAAGTAATGACACCTGCCATCTTTAATGTAGTTTCAACACTAAAATTGGCTAGCATTTCTGCTTTAAATGAAAGTTACAAGATAAACTTAAATCTAATCCAGTGTTTTGTAGTTTCTAGTGAAAATATCTTAGTACACTTAATATATGAGGATAAAACTGACTTGCATGCAACTTTTCTGGAGGATACAGGAGCATGCTGCAAGTCCATTTTTTTATATTTTTTTCATTCAACATGGGAAAAATGCATTATTAGTCTAATGTAATATAACAAGAATTATTGACTTAAAACAAGCTCCTATACCTTGCTGAAAAGTAACTTGTCAGTTTTGTCTTAGTTATCATTTATTATTATTAGTAGTAGTATTTCAAGTATTTTCAAGTTAAGGTATTTAAACTAGAAAAAATTCTTGGTGAGATTTTGTGTCTTTGCAGTATGTTCTGGGTTGGTTTTAGATTTTGTGTAAATACCACAATACTTTGACATTGTGGCTGTTTTACTTATGATTACCATACAATGAGAATTTCCTACAGGGCCATGCCTAACGTGTAGTATATACTCCGAGACATTATTTTTGTACAAATCCTGCAAACATTACAAATATGGGCATTGGTGACTTAATATTCTATAAAATAGAAAACTGGCAGCACATTTTTTATTTATATTTTATCTTTTGTGGAAAAAACATCGTAATCAACAGGTCAGAGAGAAAAAAAAAAAAAACCTCAAATCGGTATATCGCTGGAGGGAAGCCTGATCGGTGCATTCCCCTAATGCACTCGTGTCAGAGTGTTGTAAGACTAAATCTGTCATCATCTCCATTTTAATGATGATCAGTTAAAGGTGTGACATTCCTGATCTACCTGCATAAACATCTGCTCACACCGAGTCGAATAATGACACCATCTGTATTTCTCTCGGTTAAAGTGATTAATCATTCGTCACCGAAAAACAAAGTGGGTAATTCTTATTGATAACGCTTAGAGATCATGTGATTACACGACTTCAGACCCCAGAGTAGCTACAATATCATTGCACTTTAGGACATTTATGTTTGAAGCTCAAAGTGTTCGTGTAAAGTTTTTATGACGATGTCACACCGCTGTCACGAGCTCAATCAGGATCAATGCAATCGATACAGCATGTGGTTCCGGGTGCACCTACTCACCATCCCCCCCAGCACAGCGTCCTGGTCGTCCACCAGCACGAGGACAATGTTACTGGGTTTGACGCCCTCGGCGCACCTGACGCAGCAGGTGAGCCACGCCGTCAGCAGCGTCAGGGCTGCGGCGCGTCCTGCTCTCCGCCGCCGGTGTGCCGCAGCTCCGCCGCCCCTGCCTCCGGTCATGCCTGCCGGGGGAACCTCGAGCCGCTACGGGAGCCTCCGCGGTGCAGCTCCGGGCCTCGCTGCTGTCGCGCGCTCTCACACCGCCGCTGCCGTTCAGACGAAGGCGCCGTTCAGGTTCCTGCGCCGGGGGAGAGAACGAGCCGCACACGGTGCCTGGAATCCCGGAGTCAGGCTTTAAAGTTTGAGGAAGTGGAGTCAAGAGTCAGCTGTCATATGACCGAGACCGAGGGGGAGGAGACGGAGAACAACTGCTGACCAACTTCACACCTCACCAAGTTCAGTCACACTTTACCGAGCTAGAATAGTCAGATAGTTTCTGTTGCATTTGGCCTATAAAACTTGTCTGTCTTATAAATATAACAGAAAGATTTCATAATCTCCCGAATATATTTTCACTATATTTTTCCCCGTCACATTTTGCCATGTTACACAACCATAAACACCAGGGCATTTTATGTAACAGAATTACAATTGAATGGAATTAAAATTATTTTTTGGGTTTTCCTTTTCCCCTTTTTTTAAAAAAAACAAAACAAAATATCAATCTTTTCCAGCTTGTAATATGTTTTCTTCCAGGTCTTTCCTGTAATAGTAGGGTCTGAAACGATTATGATGATTTGATTGTTGAAATAATCAACGGTTAATCATTATTTAATTACGATTAATCATATTTAATTATGATTAATCATATTTATATACGATTAATCATAATTACAATCATTAAATGAAGTTTTCAGTTGACAGCATCCCATTACCCCCCCAAAAAATGAGAGAAGTACTCATCAACAAGTCTATAGCATTTTCTACTATAGACTTGTTGACTGGTTAATAAAAAGATAAACCCAACACTGTACAGCCAAACAGAAAGGGTCGAGCTTTTCACATGTTGAAGCTACAAATATTTTTTATCTGCATCTGCATCCTCTGCTACAAATCAAACATAGACTAAATGAATGCCATATTATTATATTTTACGTAGGAAATGATTATTTTCTCATTTAAATGAGAAAATGAATTATTTGAGGGGGGTGAGGGGTTTTCCTTTTTAAATGTATTTCTAATTGTACAGAAAAAGTTTAGGTGGTTCAATGAAAATCTTTAGAATGTGCCATTTTTTAGCTGATTTTTTGATTAATGAATAATCGATAGTTACAGGCAGCCCTACTAGTCAGATGGTCTGGGAATATTTCAGGAAGATGAAATTCTATCACAAGACAAAAGTAAGAAGGACATGGCTCAGACATCTGATCACCTAAATGTTGAAATTATGGTTCTCTAAACTTCAGATCCTAAGCCTCATAAAGAGCCAGTGGTCAGTTCTCAAAAAGCAACAGAAACAGAAACTAACAGATTCTGATTCAATCCCAGTGTTAAATATTTTTACATATTTAAGACCCAAAATACAACACTAAGGATTTTATTCATACACTTTTTGTGTTCTTAAATTAGTTTTGAAAAGTTTGTATACTAATTTTGTCGTATTTTGTTATTTTACAACTGCAGGTTTCGATTTGTTTGACTGGGAATTTTTGCCTAGACCATCATGAAGTACTCCATAATTTGAAGTTTTACGAAATTAAAACATTGTTGTAAACATTTTTGCAATTAAAAATCTGAAGTGTGGCCCACATTTGCATTCAGTCCCCTTCTTTCTGCCACCAGTTGTCTTCAAACGCTGTATTAAATATTGGAGACTTTTGTTTAATTTAATCTCAGATTAAACACAGATTTAATCTCACTATCCCAATGATGGCAGCATCATGCTGTGGGGATGTGTTTTTTATAGCATTGACAGGGAAGCTGGTCCAAGCAGGCATTGAAAAGGTGTATGGACCTAAATCCATGAATGATTAATATATTTTTAACACTTTTTGACCCTTTGTGTGAGCCTGTATGTCTGGGATCTTGATTTCTAAATAAAACTTGAATAAAATAAAACTGTCTTCTCAGTCCAGTTACTCTCCTCCTCAGCCCGGGTGACATTTATACTGTATTCATCTGTACGGGTTAATGATTCCTCTTGGTGCCTTCACTCCAGCTTTAGCCTGAATGCATTTTACCTAATAATCCTCTCAAGGTTGAAATTATTCCTGTTGCTAGTGAACCTTTTCCTACCAAGAAGTGACAGAGTTTCACAAGAAACTCTGTCACTTCTTTTGCATAAACAACAAGAAGTGTAACTGTATCATATGAAAAACAAACTGAAGCTATTAGAAACTCCCTATTATTATCCATCCATCCATCCATCCATTCATTTTCTTTACACCCTTGTCCCTTAGTGGGATCAGGAGGGTTGCTGGTGCCCATCTCCAACTAACATTCCGGGCGAAAGACGAGGTACACAGGCCGCCAATCTGTCGCAGCCTATTATTATTATTATTATTATTATTAATTTATTTATTTTCATTTTCTTTTATTTAACTATTTATTTTGGTTATTATTTTTCATTGTTTTTTTCCCCAGTTATGTATAATCTCGTTTGTTCCTTTCTTTAAGCAGCCTATTCTAGTTTTCTTCAAGTTCGTATCTGATATCGATGCCACATTTCTTATATATGCTGTTAATGCAAAAAGATGAAATAAAGAAACAACATTTACGCGGCACACTTTGGCTTTGCGTGCTGTTTCCAGTCGGAACTATTTTGGTAATGCTCCGCCGGTGGCGCGGCTCTCCAAGCGCAGCTGCATCTGCTGTCTATGCTGCTCAGCTCCTCAGCACTGGAACCTGCTGGAGGGTTGCTGGGGCGACAGTTGACTTTATGAGACTCAGTGACTAAACTACAGTCATGTGTTCTCTTTAGCGGTTTTTTTTTTTTTTTTTTTTTTTTACAAATGTTTATTTGAAGACAACCGCGCTCGTAATGTCCGCTTTTATCAAATAAGAAGTTATTAAACTTAGGTTTTTAGGTCAGGTAAAAGAAAATGGTGCCTTTAAAGCGGAGGAAAGTGGCCAACTCGGGCACTCTGAACGCTGCGACACACAACAGTGCAGCAACACAGCCAAACAAGTTCCCTCAGGTTGTTTTATTCTTATTGGAAAGGAAAATGGGAGCCAGTCGAAGAGCTTTTCTCTCTCAACTCGGACGGAGGAAAGGATTTCAGGTGGAGGAACTGTTCAGGTGAGGCAACACGCACTGACGGTGACGAGAAATAAAATACCGACAACTTTCTGTATTAATTTAGTGCATTGAAAATGTGGTCATATCTCTTATTGTTACTTTTTACATTTTGTCTAGTCGAACTTCAATAGACCAACACAAAGTAGAACATTGATATAAAATTAAATGAATAAAATATTTTCAGCTGCCACTTGTCAGCACTTTACTGGCTTTTATGGAAGCGTGACGATGTCTTTGAGAGGGCAAGGTTTTATTATTATGTCATTATTAATATAATACTAATAATATACTAATTGAAAATGGACTCAGAAAGATAACAATATTATTGTTTATCGCAATCATTTCTGGAACAAGTTATATCGTCTGGCAAAATTAGTTATTGTGACAGGTGAAACCAATTTTGTCTGCCATAGTGGTGGTAGGCCTATGGTGGCAAGGGCGTAGGAACGAGTCTGTCATTGGGGGGACCGGAAACCTGACAGATCAGTAAATATCTTAACCAGAAATGTCATAAACTATTATGCCATCAACACATCAGTAATGTGTTACTCTAATCTGACCCTGGTTTCAGTAACAAGTAATCTAACATGTTACTATTTACAATCCAATAATCAGATTAAAGTCATGCATAGTATAATGACCATCATTTCAGGATGAAGACTCACTTTAGCATTTGCCTCACAACTAACAAGCTAAATACTCTGGTAGCACAGACAGGCTAACAGATTCTGATTATCTTATTGGTCAAAAGACATTTGATTATTGGTCAAATTGACTGGTAATTGAACTAGTTCTACCTCTTTCTAAAACCAAAGTAGAAAACAGCTCATAAAATAGGACTCAGGAGTTTTAAACTCAATGCAGCAGTTTGGCCAACAAAATTAAAATCTAAAAAACAAGTTTTGTTTTTCTTGAACATCTCTCTACATCAGTGCCACAGTTTGATCTACAAAATAAATAGATGTGAAAAGTATCACTTTTAACAGACACCTTAACTCCCCACTGTTAACCCAGTCTCACTTTCCAACTCTGTATTCAGTAACTTACCAAACATGAGCCAAAACACTGAAGCAAAAAGCCTAAATGTTTTTTCCCTGTCATTTCCAGTCACAAACATTTAACTAAAATATCTACAGATATGTGTTTCTGTCTCTGCCTCCCTCTGACTCTCTGCAGCCTGATGTTCCTGCATGCATTTACAACAGACACTACAGTATAATTTTTATATCTTGACACTCTGAAACTCCACCTGGCTCTCCTATGTCTTCCCTGACCTGCTCCTCTCATAATAAAATAGTTTAGTTTATTTAAAAATTAAAAACAGCTGATACATATTTCAATAAACTAAATGAAGACCTCACCAGAGCTTCTTCACTTTTCTTCAACATCATTCTAGCACTGCTGTTCTCTTAAATATCCATCCATCCATTTTCTTCCGCTTATCCGGAGTCGGGTCGCGGGGGCAGCAGCTTCAGAAGGGAGGCCCAGACTTCCCTCTCCCCAGCCACGTCTTCCAGCTCCTCCAGGAACCCCAAGGCGTTCCCAGGCCAGCCGAGAGACATGGTCCCTCCAGCGTGTCCTGGGTCTCCCCTCCTCCCGGTGGGACGTGCCCGGAACACCTCACCAGGGAGGCGTCCAGGAGGCATCCTGACCAGATGCCCGAGCCTCAACTGGCTCCTCTTGACGTGGAGGAGCAGCGGCTCTACTTTGAGTCCCTCCCGGATGACCGAGCTTCTCACCCTATCTCTAAGGGAGAGCCCGGCCACCCTGCGGAGGAAACCCATTTCGGCCGCTTGTATCCGTGATCTCGTTCTTTCGGTCATGACCCAAAGCTCATAGATGAGGGTGGGAACGTAGATCGACCGGTAAATCGAGAGCTTCGCTTTTTGACTCAGCTCTCTCTTCACCACGACGGACTGGTACAGCGCCCGCTTCACAGCAGACGCTGCCCCAATCCGCCTGTCAATCTCCCACTCTCTTCGTCCCTCATTCGTGAACAAGATCCCCAGATACTTAAACTCCTCCACTTGAGGAAGGACGACCCCCCTGACCCGGAGAAGGCACTCTACCCTTTTCCGGCTCAAGACCATGGCCTCGGATTTGGAGGCACTGAGCCTCATCCCGGCCGCTTCACACTCGGCCGCGAACCGCTCCAGCGAGAGCCGCAGATCACGATCTGATGAAGTCAACAGGACCACATCATCTGCAAAAAGCAGAGATGCGATCCTAAGGCCACTAAAACGGATCCCCTCAACTCCTCGGCTGCGCCTAGAAATTCTGTCCATGAAAATAATGAACAGAATCGGTGACAAAGGGCAGCCTTGGCGGAGTCCAACTCTCACTGGAAACGAGCCCGACTTACTGCCGGCAATGCGGACCAGACTCTGACACCGGTCATACAGGGACCTGACAGCCCGTATCAAAGGGCCCGGTACCCCATACTCCCGGAGAACCCCTCACAAAACCCCCCGAGGGACACGGTCGAACGCCTTCTCCAAGTCCACAAAACACATGTAGACTGGTTGGGCGAACTCCCATGCCCCCTCCAGGACCCTGCTGAGGGTGTAGAGCTGGTCCAGTGTTCCACGACCAGGACGAAAACCACACTGTTCTTCCTGAATCCGAGGTTCAACTATCCGACGGACCCTCCTCTCCAGGACCCCTGAATAGACCTTACCAGGGAGGCTTAAGAGTGTGACCCCTCTGTAATTGGAGCACACCCTCCGGCCCCCCTTTTTAAACAGGGGGACCACCACCCCGGTCTGCCAATCCAGAGGAACTGCCCCCGATGTCCATGCGATATTGCAGAGTCGCGTGAGCCAACACAACCCTACAACATCCAGAGCCTTAAGGAACTCCAGGCGGATCTCATCCACCCCTGGGGCCCTGCCACCGAGGAGTTTTTTAACCACCTCGGCGACCTCGTCCCCAGAGATTGGAGAGCCCAACCCAGAGTCCACAGGCTCAGCTTCCTCAACAGAAGGCATGTTGATGGGATTGAGGAGGTCTTTGAAGTATTCCGCCCACCGACCCACAACATCCCGAGTCGAGGTCAGCAGCACACCATCCCCACTATAGACAGTGTTGGTGCTGCACTGCTTCCCCCTCCTGAGACGCCGGATGGTGGACCAGAATCGCCTCGAAGCCGTACGGAAGTCTTTCTCCATGGCCTCTCCAAACTCCTCCCACGGCCGAGTTTTTGCCTCAGCGACCACCCGAGCCGCATGCCACTTCACTCGCCGGTACCCATCAGCTGCTTCTGGAGTCCCACAGGCCAAAAAGGCCCCATAGGACTCCTTCTTCAGCTTGACAGCATCCCTCACCGAAGGTGTCCACCAACGGGTTCGAGGGTTGCCGCCGCGACAGGCACCAACGACCTTGCGGCCACAGCTCTGATAAGCCGCTTCGGCGATGGAGGCACGGAACATGGTCCACTCGGACTCAATGTCCCCTTCTTCATTTTTCTTCAACATCATTCTAGCACTGCTGTTCTCTTAAATATCTATATAATATAATAATATACTGCGACAGACTGGCGACCTGTCCAGGGTGAACCCCGCCTCTCGCCCGGAACGTTAGCTGGAGATAGGCACCAGCAACCCTCCCGACCCAACTAGGGACAAGGGTGTCAAGAAAATGGATGGATGGATGGATAATATAATATAATATAAAGACATGTTAAATGGTCAGTATGATCAGGTGTTGCTCACTTTCAATAATAAAAAGGCTCATTTTGCTGCTGTTTCAGTCTCATTCTAAATCATTGTGACTAGACTAGCTAACTTTTAAACAAAGTTAGCAGTAACATTTTGACATGTGACTATTCCAGAATTAAAACGGCTTAACCAAAAAGATTTAGTTCTATATATGAAAGTAAACTGACAACAAGATGTTATAAACGAGCGTTATTCATGGCAAAATTCCTGTCAGACAGTTTACCTCCTTCAAACGGAGTTTCTCGAGAAGGTCCTCGCTGCAGCCAACAGAAAGGGGCGGAGACGGACCACTGTCAGCCTCATACCTTATTTGGAAATGGGACCATTGCACTCCGGAAGTGAAGGGGACGCCATTTCCTGTATTATCCGCGCGGCCTCCCGTTTTTATTTTCTTTTGAAATATGTGATATATTTTCACCTTTAAGAAGGAGTTTCACTCTCAGAATGTATTTGAACTTAAATCTTTTATTTACTTCAGCGTAGCTCACAGTTTTTTTTTTTAACAAATTCTGTAGTTTTTGGTGTACTTATAAATCTGCTCCTTAGTCGCATATTTTTTGGGCCTGCTACTGCCTCTAGTGGCGTGGCGGTGGTAACACAACTAATATAATCACGTTACTAAATCAGAATACCACAACGTCTTTATTTACTATTAATTTCGGCATTACTGACACCGTAAGAGATAAATTATCTAATAAAACACCAAATTTTTTTCATTTTCTTAAGGATGTAGAGCTAATTAAATGACAAACAATACCTTTAGAAATAATAATATCTAATATCTAATAAATAATATCTATACATCTCCCTCAATAATAGGAGGAAGAAAAGAAAGAGACATGAAAAACAACATGATCAACTATAATAAAAATACCATTTGTAATATATACATAAGAAATTTTATTCAGCAAAAGTCAATAACAAACAAATTAGGAATAACAAGACAGGTTGTTACAACCAGGGTTGTTAAACAGATATAAGCAAAAAGTCACATTTTTGTTTATACGGTGCCATGTATGTTATTTTGAGAGACTTTTATTGGTAGAGTCTTATATATAGGAAAAAATAAGATAGAAGAATTTAATCTATCAAGGTGGACATTTTCCTTTGGCTCTAAAACAATAAATCAAATTCATAGAATCACATTATCAACAATTTGTGAATAGAGCAAAAATATTTAGCACACCATCGGTAAATGTTATTTAGTTTGGTTAAGAATAATTATTGCACTGTCAATAAATGACATCTAATAGATGTTCCTAGTTGCCAAAGGAACACATATCTTCATGAGCTCAGAGGGTCAAACTGATGAATAAAGACGATGGATGCTCTCTGCTCAAATATTTCTTGCCATCATCCATGTTCTTTCAGCAAACGGTTGAGAGAATTGTTTTTGGTTTCTCCACTATTTACCTGCTGTTATACCTGCCATTCAAAGTATTCTTAAAAGATTGTCTGTTAATCTGCAGCTCATGTGATCAAACCAGCTGAGGAGATGAAAAGTTAAAACTTGAGTTAAAATGTTGTTTTAACTTGAGTTAAGTTAAAACTTAACTCAGAATGTTAAGTTTTATCATTTTAACTGTGCACAACTAGAGGTTGTACACAACCTCAAGTTGGGTAACCCCGATCACTGGGTCTTCTTAAAAGATAGTCTCTGAGAACAGTTCTTAAAGATGTAATCAGTGTTTTCAGCAAAGTTGAGCTGCCTGTCCAGGAATGACGCAAGGAATTTAAAATTTGCCACAGTTTCAACAGGTTGACCATCAAGTGAAACTGGAATCACTGTCAGGTCTTGTCACATTTAATTAGCTCTACTTCCTTAAGAAAATAGAAAGGTATGTTCTTTTGTGAGGGAATTTATCTTTTGCTGTTCCAGTAATGCCAGAATTAATAATAAGTAATAAAGACTTTGTAGTATTCTGATTTAGTAATGTAATTATATTAGTTGTGTTACCACCCCCACACCACTAGAGGCAGTAGCAGGCCCCGAAAAGATGTGACTAAGGAGCAGATTTAGAAGTTCACCAAAAACTACAAAATTTGTTAAACACTGTGAGCTACGCTGAAGAAAATAAAAGATTTAAGTTCAAATACATGCTGAGAGTGAAACTCCTTACCTAAGGGTGAAAATATATCACATAGGCCGTGGATAATACAGGAAATAGCGCCCCCTTCTCTTCCGGAATGCAATGGTCCTATTTCCAAATAAGGTATGAGGCTGACAGTAGTCCATCCCCGCCCCTTTCTGTTTGCTGCAGCGAAGTGTACTTGAGTTTCTCTGACTCTGTTTGCTGCTACCTTTACTCCGAGCTGATCAGTGGGGGGAGGGGGAGGAAGCGCTCTGCTGAATGCGCTGTTGTGCGCCTTCAAAATAAAAGCATGCGAGTGGAAGATTTTAAAATTCTTCACAACTGCAGTGAAATTATTGGGGGGGTGAATGTGGCTCGCTCCAATATTGGGGGGGACATGTCCCCCCTGTCCTCCCCTCTTCCTAAGCCTATGGTGGCAAGTTTTTACTTTCTAGCAGAACAGTGAAACGTTTTTCATCAAAGCATTTTTTATGAGTTACAGCGGTCAAAGTCTAATTGACAATCTGTGGTAAGACCTGTAAATTGACCTTCACAGCAGGTCTCAATTCAGTCTGACTTTATTATTATTTAGCAAAGAAAGAGAGGATGGAAAATTTTCCCTAGATGCCAGGGAGACTCCCTAAAGGCTTACAGCTGCAATTAGTGGCACTAACACAAGATATTCAACAAATTCAAATCCTTTCACATTTTTACTGGCAAATAAAATAGAAAACCATACACAAATATCATTCTTCATACATTAAAATGTATGAAGAATACATTCTTCATACATTAAAATGAAACATTAATTTGTGTCAGCCTGTCTCCAGTTTGTGGTTGTGAGATGAAAACCGGTCTGCACCCCACAGTGAAAACGTGACGCACGTTATCTGTGAGAGCAACACTGCACAGGAGGCCAGGATGTGGCTGGAGGCGCAGGGAGCAGGGCAGGCAAGGCGCCACCTGCTGGACGTCAGCTGGTACACAGAGAGCATGCGTGACGGACACCCAGTGGAGATACTGGACAGACATAAGCTACAGGTGCAACAACCATTTTCATAAGTGCTCAGTTTGTGGATGAAAGCATTATTTAGATCATCTTGTAACAGACGGGAAGAAATGAATACAATAGGCTGATGCAAACATGTTGTCCAGATAAATTGGACAAATAAATATGTCAAAAATTCAGTTACCTATAACATTAAAATTATTTATATTAGATTTATATCCACATAAATATTGGCTAAAAAAGCAACAGTCAATCCAGTCAATGAAGAGAAATGAATTTTCTTCTTCACTTAAATCTCCTTGTTATAGACATTAAAGGCGCAGTACTATTTAAGATTGAGTTTTTCGAGGTTTACATCATGTTATAAAATTATTCCCTCATCAAAAACCGACCTGGAGTGTTGCTTTGATTCCTTCATTCAAGCATTTAGTCTCCATGACAACCATTCAGCTGGGTGGATCTAGCTCCACCTTCGAGATGTAGCTCCTCCCCCACTCAGACTAGTCAACAGCGCTTAGCAAACATCTGATGGAACTGTCCATCTTCTGAGCTCATGATTCATTTCCTTTATTTAACCAGGTAAGCCCGATTGAGATCTAGATCTCATTTTCAAGGGGGACCTGGGCAGAAGTCTGCAGTACACAACATACACACACTCACACCTAGGGACAATTTGGAGAGGCCAATTAACCTGACAGTCATGTTTTTTGACTGTGGGAGGAAACCGGAGTACCCAGAGAAAACCCATGCACGCACAGGGAGAACATGCAAACTCCATGCAGAAAGGCCAGGGCCGGGAATCGAACCCAGAACCCAGGAGCTACTTCTCAGAGCAACACTGGCAAAAAAAAAACAAAAACATTAAAGGGTCAATAAAGGAGCCACGTTGTGAGGACTTCCTGAAGGCGGAGCTTCAAATAAAGCAGGAGTTTCTTAAAGAGACAGAGGCCTAATTTCAAGGTGTTAAATTGCAAAGTCAAAGTTCTTTTAAGTCATATCTCTTATGTACAACAATTTGTAGGTAACAGTTCCCTGACTGTGCTATGAAATGGAACCTTTTGCCTGGTAACACAAAATACTGCCTCTTTAATATGTTGGTTGTGTGTTTTTCAGGAGTTTGTAGTGAACGACTCTGAGGTTACTCCCTTCTCCGTTCCCAGCTATGCATGTCAGAGGAGGAGCACCCTGGAAAACCACAACGCTGTCCTGACCGTAGGCTCCTGCCCTTGGCTAACTCAGGTCATGTGACTGTTTCCTGAAACCTCCATGTCACATCAGAGTTGAGTTGCGTTTTTTTTGTTTTTTTTTTGGTGCCCCAGGATGCTCTGTCGCTCCTGGCTGAAAACGCAGAGCTGAGTGACGAGGACGGCCGAGGCGTGGCGTTCCGCAGGGCGGCTGCCGTGTTGAAGGCACTTCCCTCCGCTGTCACTAACATGTCTCAACTCACAGGCCTGCCCTGTCTGGGAGGACACTCACTCAGAGTCATCAAAGTCAGTGGATGGATTTCTTTTTATTTGTTTCTAAATTAATAGAACTGATTTCACCTTCTTTTATTCCTGCTGTTTTTCAGGACATTTTGGAGAATGGAGCATCAAGTGAAGTTGAATCCACTAAGGAGTCTGAGCGGTTCAAAGCATTAAAGGTGTGTCAGCGTATGGAAATGAAAATGGCACTTTTTGATGGATAACTTAGTCTGCTGAAGAACTGCTTTCAAATAAAACGTCATGCTTACGTCTATGAAAAATTGTGATTTTAATGCTTTTCTTATTAGCTCTTTGTCTATAAGGCTGTAAATATTATGGTTCATATTTTTACCTTCAACAAAAATCTGAAGGCCCAATTACAAAAGTAAAGATTTTGTTACAGATTCAAAAATATCTAACATTTGTAAGTGGAGCTTTTTTATGTGTCTGGAAGAAGTATATTATGTATATCAAGATAAAACTTTCAGTCAATATTGCCAATGCTTATTGATGTTTAAATGTTTTGGGGAATGATCAGACCTATAAAAGGTGCTTTATTTGAAACAGGAAGTAGCAAATATGATAATAAACAATTTATCTTCAGAGGGCTTTGCATTGCTTTCATTATTTTGAGTCTAATAAAATTAGCTGAGTAATGCAGTTCTTTTAAAAATAAATGAGTAATACACTAAGCTGAAAACCATTAATTCAATTTAACAGTGATATATGAGTTTTGTGTAATCATTCGACAAAATTAGCTCTACTAGAAAAGCTGTACCAACC
Organism: Poecilia picta; assembly: GCA_033032245.1. NCBI lineage: Eukaryota > Metazoa > Chordata > Actinopteri > Cyprinodontiformes > Poeciliidae > Poecilia > Poecilia picta. The sequence goes on along the minus strand of CM065364.1, from coordinate 27,977,369 downwards.
ATTTTATGGTGTGTAAATGCAGCTTTTGCTGTGCTTCAGGTGCTGACGGGTATTTTTGGAGTCGGGTCAAAGACAGCGGACCGATGGATCCGAGAGGGGATCCACAACCTGCAGCAACTGAGAGACTCAGGGCAAATGCTCAACCGTGCTCAACAAGCAGGTTTTTACTTTCCACCACTCAGGAACTGTGAACATCATCTAAGTGTTTTTGTCCTGTTTTATATTTGACCCAGTGCAGCTGATATCCGACTTGATCTGGTTCTCATAGCAGATGAGCTAATTCTGTTTTCAATCTGTTCTGTTATTCCTTAGATCTTATTTAATAAACTCTAATGGCACCCTTATAAGTAACTTTGATTGTGTAAAAGTTACTTTTTGGAAGTTTATATAATGTTATAACGTCATTCCCTCATCAAAAACACACCTGCGTTGCCTTGATTGTTGATTCATGCAGGTTTGAGAAATCCTTTAATCTCCATGGCAACCATTCAGCTGTGCAAAACGAATGGGTGAACCTAGCCCCACCCCCAAGGGCAAAGCTCCTCCTTTTAGCTGAAAGTTTCCAAGCTTCCAAGTTTCTGCATCACTGAACAGCCCTCCCCCTCTCAGCTCCTTCAGACTAGCCAGCAACAATTAGCAAACACCTGGTGGAACTGGTCATTTCAAGGCGTTAAATTACGATGTCACATTTCTTTTAAGTCGTATTTAATATAGAGCTCTGGAAAAAATTAAGAGACCACTGCAAAATGATCAGTTTCTCTGATTTAATTTTTCATATGTATCTCTTGAGTAAAATGAACATTGTTCTTTTATTCTACAAACTACTGACATGTTTCTGAAATTCCAAGCAAGAATTTAGTATTTATTTGCAGAAAATGAGAATTGGTCAAAATAATGAAAAAGATGCAGCACCTTCAGACCTCAAATAATGCAAAGAAAACAAGTTCATGTTCATTTAGAGACAACAATACTAATGTTTTAACTCAGGAAGAGTTTAGAAATCAATGTTTGGTGGAAAAACCAGGAGGTTTACAATGAGGTTCAGGGTTCAGGTCTCTTCATTTTCTTGAGAGCTGTTTATCCAGTAATTTGACAGCAACTGAACGTAACAAAGTTACTGGATTGTGCTTAAAAAGTCAAATAATTGCTGCTCAAATGTTAAAGCAATTCTCCAACAATAACATCAAACATCATGCTATCCTATGCAGACGCTCAGCCTGCAGAGATGAAGATTTACTCACCTGCTGAGATCTGCAACTGGATTTACTTTTTGATTAATATGGCTAATATTTATCTGGGGGAGAAGAGCAGAGAACTTTCATCTTCAGATCGTCAGTTGATAATTAAATATGAAAGAAAATCAAAACAGGAATGTTGTGACAAAATTAACACTCAGAACCGGGTCCTGACCCAGCAGAACACTGAGTTCTACATCCTTCATCACATTATACACACTATGTGCAAAACATGTGCATCAAACAAGCTTCAACATGCAACAGGATTTATGTTTAACAAAATTAGATTTCATTTTTTTCTCATTGAGACCCAATTAAATCGTTTGATATGCCACCACAGATAGAAACTAGGAGACAGTGTGACAGTAGTGCAAGAGAAAACAAGACTGTGGCAAAAATGAGCAAATGTAATTAAAGTCTAGCAGAGTAAAACAAATGGTAGTCCCACTGAGGAAGAGGATCATCAACAGTTGATGGCAATCAGCAACTAGGTGTGAAGGAGGCAATGCTAATAGCAAAGAACAAAAACGTTTCGAAGTGCAACAAAACAGAAATAGTGGGAAAGAAAAAACAACAACAAAGATTCACAGAAAAACAGAACCAAGGACACATTTGTTTTCAGGAACAGTGATTTATATATATATATATATATATATATATATATATATATATATATAAATTCCCTTCTCACCCTCTGCGGGTGGTCTCTTTCATCCTCTGAGCTCGGGTCCTCTACCAGAGGCCTGGGAGCTTGAGGGTTCTGCGCAGTATCTTGGCTGTGCCTAGTACTGCACATTTCTGGACTGAGATGTCTGATGTTGTTCCTGGGATCTGTTTTAGCCGCTGCTCCAGTTTGGGGGTGACTGCCCCGAGGGCCCCGATGACCACAGGCACCACTGTGGTCTTCACCTTCCAGGCCTTTTCCAGTTCCTCCCTGAGGCCCTGGTATTTCTCCAGTTTCTCATGCTCCTTTTTCTTGATGTTGTAGTCACTTGGTGTTGCTACATCCACCACAACGGCTTTCCTCTGTTCTTTATCCACCACCACAATGTCCTGTTGGTTCTCCATTACCATCTTGTCTGTCTGGATTTGGAAGTCCCACAGGACCTTAGCTCGGTCATTCTCCACCACCTTTGGGGGTGTTCCCCACTTTGATCTCGGAGCTTCCAGTCCATATTCTGCACAGATGTTCCTGTACACTATGCCCGTCACTTGGTTATGTCGTTCCATGTACGCTTTCCCTGCCAGCATCTTGCACCCTGCTGTTATGTGCTGGACTGTCTCAGGGGCCTCCTTGCACAATCTTCACCTTGGGTCTTGTCTGGTGTGGCAGATCTGAGCCTCTATTGCTCTGGTGTTTAGGGCCTGTTCCTGTGCAGCCAGGATGAGAGCCTCTGTGCTGTCCTTGAGTCCAGCTTTGTCCAGCCATTGGTAGGATTTCCTGATATCAGCCACTTCAGTTATTTGTCGGTGGTACATCCCATGGGCTTGTCCTCCCATGACGGAACCTCTAGCACCTCATCCTCTGTTCCCCATTGCCTGAGACATTCGCTGAGCATATCGTCCATTGAGGCTTTGTCCTTGATGTATTTATGGATCTTGGATGTTTCATCCTGGACAGTGGCTCTCACACTCGCTAGTCCTCTGCCTCCTTCCTTACGGCTTGTGTACAGTCTCAGGGTGCTGGATTTGGGGTGGAACCCTCCATGCATGGTTAGTAGCTTCCGAGTCTTAACATCCGTGGCCTTTATCTCTTCCATTGGCCAGCTAATTATTCCGGCAGGGTATCTGATTTCTGGTAAGGCATAGCTGTTTATTGCACGGATCTTGTTCTTGCCATTGAGCTGGCTTCTCAGGACTTGCCTTATTCGTTGGAGGTATTTGGCTGTGGCTCCTTTCCTTTTGACTTCATCGAGGTTGCCATTTGCTTGTGGTATTCCCAGGTACTTGTAACTGTCCTCAATGTCTGCTATTGTTCCTTCTGGGAGTGAGACCCCTTCTGTGCGGAAGACCTTCCCTCTCTTTGTAACCATCCAACCACACTTCTCTAGTCCGAATGACATCCCAATGTCAATGCTGTATATCCTGGTGGTGTGGATTAGTGAGTCGATGTCTCGCTCGCTCTTAGCGTACAGCTTGATGTCATCCATGTAGAGGAGGTGACTGATTGTGGCCCCATTCTTGAGTCTGTATCCGTAGCCAGTCTTGTTGATGATTTGGCTGAGGGGGTTCAGGCCTATGCAGAACAGCAGTGGGGACAGATCATCTCCTTGGTATATGCCACATTTGATGGACACTTGTGCAAGTGGTTTGCAGTTGGATTCAAGGGTGGTTTTCTACAGCCCCGTCGAGTTTGCAATGAAGGCTCTTAGAGTCCTATTGATGTTGTACGTCTCTAAGCATTCATTGATCCAAGTGTGTGGCATTGAGTCATAGGCTTTCTTGTAATCAATCCAGGCGGTGCACAGGTTGGTGTGTGGTCTACCAGGAGTTGGTGTTTGGCTCCTCTGCTATTTTTGCCAATGCCTTTCTGTGCTGTGCTCATGTATTTATCCATGTGACCACTTATCTTAGCCACTATGATGCCTGATATGAGCTTCCATGTTGTAGAGAGACAGGTTATTGGCCGATAGTTGGATGGACTGAACCCTTTGAGGGATCCTTCTGTATCAGGATTGTGCGACCTTCAGTTAACCATTCAGGGTGAGTCCCATTTTGTAGCAGCTGGTTCATTTGAGCTGCCAGTCGCTCATGGAGGGCAGTGAGCTTCTTCAGCCAGTAGGCATGGATCATGTCAGGTCCAGGTGCTGTCCAGTTTTTCATACCCGAGACTCTTTCTTGGACATCTGCTACAGTGATGGTCACCGGGGCTTGTTCAGGGAGGTTGCTGTGGTCCTCTCGTAGAGAGGTCAGCCACTTTGCATTGCTGTTGTGGGACGCCTTTCTTTCCCATATGCCTTTCCAGTATTGTTCAGTCTCCAGCCTTGGTGGGTCTGCTCTGTTGTTAGTGCCCTGCCATTGAGAGTACACTTTAGCTGGTTGGGTGTGGAAGAGCCGGTTAATCCTCCTGGCTTCATTCTCTCTTGTGTATCTCTTCAGGCAGCTGGCCAAGGCTTGGAGCCTTTGTTTGGCAGTTTCGAGTGCTTCAGGTATGGACATCTGGCTGTACTTCTTGGGTACTGATCTTTTCATTGCACCCCTTTGGAGCTCTGACAGTTGGCTCACTTCCCTCCTTGTTATCTTGATCTTAGCCTCTAACAGTCTTTTCCATGGTGGGTATTGGGTCTCATGATTGCTCTTATAGCCAAGCATCTCAAGGATCACTGATGCTGAGTTGTATATCAGCTCATTGGTTTCTGTTATGGTGTTGGTAGGGATCGTTCTCAATGCTGCATTCACATCTTCAATTAGACTTTCTGATGGTGCTTCACTCAGCCGTTGTAATTGGCGTCGGGGTTGTCTGGTGTTCATTACGGCCATGATTCTCTCTCTCAGGTCAGTTGCTGCCTCATTCAGCTTTGGTAGTTCGTTCATTACTGGGGTTACATACCCAGTCTCTGGGCGGGTAGTTGTAGTTAACTCCCCTCTGACCTGGTGTCCTGGCTCCTCCCCCTTGCCGTAGCATTTGTGTTGTACCTCGTCAATCTCAAGTTGTGACAGCAGTTGCCGTTTGCGGATGTTGGAACACTGAGCTACGTTTGCGGATGTTGGAACACTGAGCTACTAGTTGTTTGGCACTGTGACAAAGTGGTTCAGTTTATGTTCACCATTTGTCCCTTATTAGTTTTTCATTTACTTACTTTCTATTTGGTTATAATTAATTTAAACAATGCCATTTTGCTTCACTTACTATCCCGGGTTTGTTTGTGTTAGCATTATGTTGCAGGATCCATCTATGCATGTTTAGGTTAAAGTTATTTCTGGATTATGGGTTGAATTTGTTTCAAGGTATATTTATTAAAATATTTGTTCTTTGACTCACCATTGTTTGTCCTTGTAGATCTGCAGCAGGGCAGGAGTATGGGAGGGGCCGGCCCAGTACTTCCTGATTAAATGGCTGAATGATGTCAGTAATTACCTTGCTGGGTTCTACCAATTAGAGGGCTTTTCTTTTGTGTATTGCTTTTGTTTGTTTTCTTGTAAAGTAACATTTTGAGTTATCTTATACTATGTGATTTATTTTGCAGATAACTTTATGTAGGAGTTTGTAAATTGATTTGTAGTTTTGGTGTTTTTCTGTTTAAATGTTTGTTTGACCTGTTTCTTGGTGGCTGTGTCCAATCAAGCACAGGTGTGGTGCCAATTTTTTATAAAAACAGTGAGCCTTTGGTTGCTCAGGGGAGAGAGAAGTCAAAGGAAAAGACAAAATAAAAGGAATTGAAGACTCAGAAGCAATGGCTTGGACTGATTTTCTGTACACCTTCTGACCCTTGAGCCTAATCTACCTTACAAATGGTGGCAGCGGTGATTCCAGGCCGATAGGTGTCAGAAATGCAGAAATCAACCAAATCAAAGAGGCATCAGGGGCCAATAGAGTGTTCCACAGAGGAGGCCCAAGATGATGATAACCTGCCAGAAGCTTCGGGTGAGCAGCGACCTGAGCCACAAAGTTTTTCTGAACTCTCAGCTTTATTGAAAGGCATGATGCAGCAACATGCTGACCAGGAAGCTAAATGGGAACAGGACAGACAACGCCAAGATGATCGGTGGAGGAAAATGCAACACCAGTTCAGTCTACTTCAGCAGGAGGTCCAAATGGAACGGCAAGAGCTGATGCAGCTGGAGGGTGCAGTAGCTGATCCTGGAACGCTTCCCGGTCCTGCAGTGAGGCCAAAGGTGCCACAATTAGTGCAACGGAGACAAAGTCCTCCCAGCCCATCTGAGGGATCACAAGCATCCAGTCTGAGGCCAACCAGTTGGAAAGGTCCAAAGATGCAGCCCTATGGTGAGGATGAAGATATTGAACATTATTTGACAACATTTGAAAGAATTGCAACCGGATGTCAGTGGCCAAGGACAGAATGGGCCCTACATCTGGCACCACTTCTCAGCGGTAAAGCTAGAGCTGCTTATGTAGCTATGGACACTGATGACACAATGGACTATGATAAAGTAAAAATTGCTGTGCTGGAAAAGTTTGAAATAAGTACTGAGACTTACAGATCCAGGTTCCGGTCCACATCGGTGAGGGAGGACGAGACACCCAAGGAACTGCGAACACGCCTGAAGGACCTGTATGAAAAGTGGATGGTTCCAAAGAAGAAGACAAGAGAGCAAATCGGAGATGTCGTGGTGTTGGAGCAGTTCCTGAGAGTTCTCAGCCCGGATCTTCGAACCTGGGTGAAAGAGCGCAACCCCTCCGCTTCAAAAGAAGCGGCAGAGATGGCTGAGGCTTTCCTTGCAGCTCGCCGCCCACACAAAGGGTTCATGACTTTGAAACAGAGTTCAGGCCCCTTAATGGTGGGTAAGTCAGGGGGTGGAAATGGACACAGACATAAATATTCCAAAGAAAGTTCCCCGATCAGCAGCAATAACCGTGTCAGGGAATTTAAGCAAAGAGGTCCTTTGGTTTGTCACTCTTGTGGTCAAACTGGTCACTTTAAGGCTGATTGCCCAGGCCTTCAAGTTAGTAAGACTTGCATGTGTTTTTCACCAGAGTGTTTTGCTTTGCTGGAGGAAAAACCTGAGTCTGCAACACCCTCTAGGAGTCAAGAGCACACCATCTGTGTTTTCATTGAGGGAAAGCCATGTGTCGCCCTATTAGATTCAGGCAGTAGCCGCACCCTTGTTAGGCAAGATTGTCTTCCCAGAGACACCACATTTTCTGGTAAAGTTAAAGTCTGGTGCGTTCATGGTGATGATGTTGATTACCCCATGGCCAATGTTGTCCTTCAAGTTCATGACCAGAAACATTTACTTACTGTAGGAGTGATGGATAGACTTCCCTACCAGGTTGTATTGGGTCGGGATATGCCACTCCTTAAGGACCTGTTAGCAAAGAAAGAGAAAGATCTAGATATTTCAAGTGAGGGTCTGCTAGCCGTCACTAGGTCTAGCTCTAGAAGGTCTCAGTCAGAGCCTGGTTTGAGTGGGTTACCTTTTGCTAACACTGAAATTCCTGGTGAGGAAGGATTAAGACGGCATGGTTCAAGAAAAAGCAGAATGCAGAGGAGACATGAAAGGGTAAGGGGGACAGAAGTTGCTGAGTTACTTTCTGAACCTGAAATTGATGCGCTTTTGGTGATTCCAAGCAATATTGTCCAACTTCAAAGGCAAGACCCCTCTTTAACACCTCTTTTTGATAAATGTGTACCAGAATCAACACAGATTACAGAGGGAGTTCGGGAAGTTTTCTTTGTAAAGAATGAACGCCTGTATCGTCGTAGCAAAGTGGGTGACCAGTTGGTAGTTCCCACAAGCTTAAGGCCAATAGTGTTACAGTTGGCTCATTCAGTTCCGTGGGCGGGTCATTTGGGATATGTGAAAACTTTCTCCAGAATGTCGAGCCGTTTTTTTTTGGCCTCTACAATTTTCAGATACTGTTCAGTACTGCAAATCATGTCCACAGTGTCAGTTAACAGCTCCGAGTAAGAAAGGTGACAGAGCCCCACTTATTCCTATGCCTGTAATTGACACCCCCTTCTCTCGTATTGCTATGGACATTGTTGGGCCGTTGGAGAGAAGTAGCTCAGGACATAGATACATTCTAGTAGTGTGCGACTACGCAACAAGGTACCCTGAAGCTTTCCCATTGAGACGAGTTAAAGCTCGCCAAATAGCCAATTGTCTGATACAGTTGTTTTCAAGGGTGGGAATTCCCAGAGAAATCCTTACAGATCAAGGGTCAAACTTCACTTCTAACCTACTGAAGGAGGTTTATAAACTTTTGGGAATTAGCGGAATTAAAACTAGTCCTTACCATCCTCAAACTGACGGACTTGTTGAAAGGTTTAATAAAACCCTGAAGTCAATGTTAAAGAAGTTTGTGAAAGACTCTGGGAAAGACTGGGATCAGTGGTTACCATTTCTGCTTTTTGCTTATAGAGAGGTACCTCAAGCATCTACTGGGTTTTCTCCTTTTCAACTTTTGTATGGTCATGTTGTCAGGGGTCCACTAGATGTCCTCAAAGAGGCCTGGGAGGAGACCAGACCTGAAAAACAGTGTACATCACTCTCATATGTGTTGAAAATGAGGGATAAACTTGAACAGTTTCAGGAACTGGCTCATAGTCACCTATTGGAAGCCCAACAGCGCCAGAAACAGAACTATGATAAAACAGCTCGCAGGAGAACCTTTACAGAAGGACAGAAAGTGCTGCTGCTTTTGCCAACTACTGAGAGTAGCCTCTTAGCCAAGTGGCAGGGGCCTTTTCTCATTAACAGGAAAGTAGGTCCTGTCACTTACGAACTCAACATACCAGATCGGCGTAAAAAGAAACAAGTTTTTCATGTCAACATGCTAAAGGAATGGATTGAACGGCCAGTTCCCTCAATGCAGTTGTGGGCTCGAGCTGTAATCGATGAAGAAGAGCTTCAAGAGCAATTCTTTCCATCTAAAGCTGGGGAACAGGTTCTCCCAGATGTAAGCCATCTATCTTCAGAGCAGCAAGGAGAACTGCTGGCTATTTTGCCAAAAGAACTTTTCAGTGCAAAGCCAGGCTACACCCATCTCATTCAGCATGACATAAGACTTCGCAGTCCAGATCAACCACCCATCAGAGATACAACCTCCAGAGTTCCAGCAAAGCTGATGCCAGCTCTGAAACAGGAGGTGGAAGAAATGCTGTCTATGGGGATCATAGAGCCTTCCAGAGGTGAGTGGTGCAGTCCTGTGGTGCTTGTGCCCAAGAAAAATGACTCAAGACAGAGATTTTGTATTGATTTTTCAAAACTTAATGCTGTCTCTGCTTTTGATGCTTATCCAATGCCAAGAGTTGATGAACTTATTGAGCGCTTGGGTAATGCTAACTACCTGACAACACTTGACCTATGTAAAGGTTATTGGCAAGTTCCACTCACAGAGTCCTCGAGGGATTTAACTACTTTCAGGGTTCCTAGTGGACTTTATCGTTTCAGAACTATGCCTTTTGGACTTCATGGAGCTCCGGCTACATTTCAGAGGATGATGGACTTGGTTTTAAAAGGAGCTGATGGCTATGCAGCAGCATACATCGATGACATTGTGGTGTTCAGTGAGACATGGAAAGACCATGTGAAGCATCTCTCGGATGTCCTACAAAGAATCAAAGCAGCTGGATTAGTGATCAACCCTGGAAAGTGTCACATTGCAAAGACTGAGGTTGAATACTTGGGGTATGTCATTGGGGGTGGGGTTATCCGTCCTCAGGTGAGTAAGGTTGATAGCCTAGCTGCTTGTTTTCCTCCTACAACTAAGAAAAAGTTGAGATCTTTTCTAGGTTTAGCTGGCTGGTACCGTCGGTTCATCCCCAACTTCTCCACCAGATCAGCCATTCTTAGTGACTTGACACGTAAATCTTGTCCCAACAAGATTAAATGGACTCCACAGTGTGAGGCTGCCTTTGCAGATCTGAAAAACTGTTTGTGTAATGAACCTGTGTTGCAGTGTCCAGACTTTACACGCCCATTTACTGTGCAGACTGATGCTTCAGGGGTGGGGCTAGGAGCTGTGTTGCTGCAAGGTGATGGAGGCGACCAAAGACCAGTGCAGTACATAAGTCGAAAACTTTTCCCCAGAGAAATTAGATACTCAACGATAGAAAAGGAAGCTTTAGCAATAAAATGGGCTCTTGACACTCTAAAGTATTATCTACTGGGTGGTGAATTTGTGCTTGAGACTGATCATCGAGCTCTACAATGGATGAACAGAATGAGAGAGACCAATGCAAGAATCACCAGATGGTACCTGTCATTGCAACCATATCATTTTAAGATTCAGTATAAAGCTGGAAAGAAGAATGTTGTGGCAGATTACCTTTCCCGTTCTTATGAAGACTAAGTGACTTAAGGGGGGGGAATGTGACAAAGTGGTTCAGTTTATGTTCACCATTTGTCCCTTATTAGTTTTTCATTTACTTACTTTCTATTTGGTTATAATTAATTTAAACAATGCCATTTTGCTTCACTTACTATCCCGGGTTTGTTTGTGTTAGCATTATGTTGCAGGATCCATCTATGCATGTTTAGGTTAAAGTTATTTCTGGATTATGGGTTGAATTTGTTTCAAGGTATATTTATTAAAATATTTGTTCTTTGACTCACCATTGTTTGTCCTTGTAGATCTGCAGCAGGGCAGGAGTATGGGAGGGGCCGGCCCAGTACTTCCTGATTAAATGGCTGAATGATGTCAGTAATTACCTTGCTGGGTTCTACCAATTAGAGGGCTTTTCTTTTGTGTATTGCTTTTGTTTGTTTTCTTGTAAAGTAACATTTTGAGTTATCTTATACTATGTGATTTATTTTGCAGATAACTTTATGTAGGAGTTTGTAAATTGATTTGTAGTTTTGGTGTTTTTCTGTTTAAATGTTTGTTTGACCTGTTTCTTGGTGGCTGTGTCCAATCAAGCACAGGTGTGGTGCCAATTTTTTATAAAAACAGTGAGCCTTTGGTTGCTCAGGGGAGAGAGAAGTCAAAGGAAAAGACAAAATAAAAGGAATTGAAGACTCAGAAGCAATGGCTTGGACTGATTTTCTGTACACCTTCTGACCCTTGAGCCTAATCTACCTTACAGGCACTTAGTGTTGACTGTGGATGTCGAACTAATTCCCCCATTCCCCCCACAGTCTTTGCATGTAGCCCCTCTGACTAGGGTTACTTGAGTAGTGTCATTCCAACAGATCCATGTTTTCCATGTCTTGTTCCAGTAGCCCGTTTTTCATCTAGGTGCTCTGGTACCCCAGCACCTGACGCAGACCTTGTTTGGCCAGGCGACGTCTGAGCCGGCATGTCGTGCTTATCATTGTCTCTCATGGTATGAGGTAGGCTACATAGCTCCAAATTGACCCCAGTTTGGGTCAATTTGACTCAATTTGACTGTTGTAACTTTTTGCCCAGCCCCAGCCTGGATTCGAACCCTGGTCTCCCTGGTGGAAGACTGGTGACTTACCCATTGAGCTAGAGGAAATGTGTCAGTGGGGCAAATATGTTTTCCCACTGTATGCTCTTGTCCTGCAGGTCTGGAGCACTACGACGACATCAAGCAGCCGGTCAGCCTGGCTGAGGCTGAAGCCATCAGGGGGATTGTGGGAAGAGCAGTCGCCTCCATCTCACCAGAGGCTCAGATCGTTCTCACAGGAGGATTCAGAAGGTCTGAAATCAGCAGCTTTATCTGATGACACCTTTAGGAGAATTACATATCTAATACAGCCTAAAAACCAAAAATGAAATCTGTACTTCAACCAGGATTGCGGGTGTCAGGGTTTTTTGTCCTAGCATTTTGCTGATAAATGTACCATGGCGTATTAGGGCTGGTCTTAAGATGAAAATAAATTTACAAGAATAAACCCAATATACTGAGAAAAAAGTTATATGAGAAAAAGTCATAATATGAGACGGAAGTTACAATATTACAAGAATAACATCATAATAAAACAAGACAAATGCTGTAATGTAATAAAAAAACTGTGATAATACAAAAAAAGTCTTTGCTCTCATTAAAACAATCGAGTAATTGTATGACTTTCTTCTGGTATTTTTGTTTTATTCTGGTAATATTATGACTTTATTTATGTAATAAAAAAATGAAATACTTGGTCGTATAAATCAAATGTAAATACTGTGTGTTTTGATTTTTTTCCAGGGGGAAGCTAACGGGTCATGATGTTGACTTCCTGATTACTCACCCTGAGGAGGGCAGTGAGGTGGGACTGATGCCCAAACTGGTGTCCTGGCTGGAGTCACGGGTATCATGTCATCTCCAAAATGTGCTTTTAATCTGTGACGTCATTTTTCTCTGCGCATTTCCCAAAAAATAAATAAATAAATATCAGGAGCGAATAAAGAGGTGTAAAATAAAACTACTAGCTTTGCGTTGTAGATAATTGCTATTTACTGTAGCCAGTGAGTAATGTTTGCTTTGTTTGTTTTGTATATGTAGGTTATGCTGCTTTATTGATAAGCAAACAGCCTTATCAATAAAGCAGCATAAATGATTGTCGTTATGTTTAAATCCGTTGTGACTTTCAGTCAAATTCTGTTAAATGTGATCAGTGACATTTTTTTATATGGGCAGAAATCCAGGGCGGTATTAGAAAGGGGCGGGGTCGACCAAGAACTAGAAAATAATTTATGCTGAAACGGTTAATTGTGAATAATCAGTTTCTACAATAATCACCAGTAATCGATTGGAGTATACTGGAGTATACAGACTTGAAAAAAAAACATTTTCTAAGAGAATAACTTACTCAGAGCAGTAATTAAGACAAAAATGCTAAAAGAAAACGTACGTATGTATTTTTCATTTGTAAGAATGTTCTACCCAAAACTCCTCAAGTGGCATAGTTTTAGCTCCTGTAAAGGAAATCTCCTAATAAGGATCTTCTGCTACCCAATTAATGATTGATAAACCAATTAGCCCCTCACTGTATTGATGTTCAGTCAAGCAGAGGTATGCTTTTAGCTGTGTTCACTAACGAAAAGCAGTTGTTGCATTTTAGGCATTAAAATTTTCAAGTTTTTTTTTTTTTTTTTTACAAAAGTAACTGAATTATTTGTTTATTTGAGTATTTTATTGTATTTCTAATATTGTATAACAAAGTTGTTAAATGAGAAATTCTGCAGAATGTACAGAATTGTTTTATTCAATTAATCGATTATTTGTGATTAGTAATCATTAGTTGCAGCCCTAATCTTCTCCTATGAACAAGTTTGCTTGGAGTCTAGGTTACCTACTTTCACTCGAGGGTGGGGGGAAAAAATCTGATAATTGTATGAATTTAATTGTTTTGGGGGGGCGGGGCTTGCCCAGGACTGCATTCTTGTTAGAGCAACCCCTGAACTTGATGCATTATGGATCCTGGCTCAGGATCATCAGCAAGTCCAGGAAACGCATCAAACATTTTGGGTTTCCTCTCATCTAAATAAAACTGTTTCCTGCTTCTTGTTTGAAATGAATAAATCTCTACAACAATGCAGATTTACAGACGTGAGCCTGATGCTCTCTGCCTCTCCATGAGCAGGGTCTGCTGTTGTACCAGAAGACCACCAGGAACTCGTACTTGGAGTGTAGCGAGGGTCCAGGCCGGCCCCCCTCCAATATCGATCGCTTCGAGAGATGCTTGTCCATCTTCAAGCTGTCGGCAGGACAAACAGGAAGCGGTGTCCAGTCAGAGGAAATCGCAGCGTCTCCATCTGCCACAGAGAGACAGTGGAGAGCGGTCAGAGTGGACCTGGTGGTCTCCCCCATCAGCCAGTTTGCCTTTGCTCTGCTGGGCTGGACCGGATCCAAGGTGGGCATCGTCACTCGCCCTCCGGGGTTCTCCTTTACTCGCCTTCTGACCGACATCACTTCCTCCGCAGCTGTTTGAGAGGGAGCTGCGGCGGTGGGCGGGGCATGAGAAGGGCATGTCTCTGAGCAGCCACGCCCTGTACGACAACAAACAGGTGAAAGGATCAATGAGCTCTGCTTCTGCCATGAAAGAAAAACGATCTAAATTAATCAGTTATGTTTGCAGGGTCGATATATAAGAGCTTCTACAGAGGAGGAGATATTTGCTCACCTTGGTCTGAAGTTCATTCCTCCAACGGAAAGAAATGCCTGAAGAATCCCTGCAGGAGCATCAAGGAGCGCTCTGCTGACGACTGGAGAAATTCCAGCTGATACTGTGATGATGCTGCTGGATGCATGATTGTGAGAGAACATTTTTAAAAAATCATAAATTTACAAGGGTAAAGTCACAATGTTACAAGAAAAATGTCGTATGAGAATAAAGTCACAATAATATGAGAGTAAAGTTGAATTATTACAAGAATATTACAACTTATATGACTAATTTCTCGTATTATAGCTTTATTCACATATTCTTTATTCTAATTTAATTTAACTTTATTTTGTAATATACTTTTATTCTCTTGTCATTATGACTTAATTGTCATATTATTTCAACTTTATTCTCCTAATTGTGTTTTATTCTTTTTTCTCTGTATGGCCCCTGTACTCTGTGGTAGTTATCTGGTCAGCTTCAGATTTTACACTTGAACAGTTTGAAGCCTCAGATCTCAGAGCTTTAACAAACAATCAGCTTTTATAAAGATGTTAAAACATGTCATCCTCAAAAGAACGAGCCTGGCATGGCTTGCAGCTCACCTTAATGGTGTTTTTTTATTATTTTCCAATAGAAATGAAAAACAATAGGAGGAAAATGTCCAACATAATAGATGCAATCCTTTCAGGATATAAATTCTAATGCTTTATGTTAGATTTATCAATGTTCATAAACATGGGCAGCATTAGCTTTTAAAAATGTGGAGTGACTTATTTCAATTAAAATTAATAAAATGTTTTGCAAATATATTGTATTTCTTATGTGTTTGTTTTTGTAATTAGTTTTAAACAAAGTTGAATTGTATTTTATTGCATTATATTTATAGTAAATAATCTCAAACTCTTCAGTTCCCAGTATCCTGTGGCTCTTTGACTGTTTTCTCTCCCTTAAGTGTTTGAATAGAACAATTCTAAATCCAACTACAGTTTTACTAAAATATCCCTCAGAATAATACAGAACTGTCTGACATGTAAATAGCTTTGAATCTGGGAAGCAAAAAAATTCTGAAAATCTTAGTTTTTTCCATTTTTCAGAGCTTTACTTCAACAGAAATAAACTGAAAACTAAAATTCAGCAGAGTAACAGTTCTGTTAAGCGAGGGATTTTTGTGGTTTCAGTTGTTTTTTGGGTGCACTTCTTTGCTATGCATGTACATGTTAAATTTTTTTTCAGTTTTAGTGTATGGAAGGTTCCGTTAAGTGACTCTCCCCACAAACACACCTGTGTCACACTGACATCCATTCAGGACCGTTCTTCAGTTTATCTGCACAGAAACCACAACACACTCATGACAGTTCATTCTAATAGTAAAACGATTGGTTCTTCAGAGCCATCATGCACCAGATTAGAATCAAATATTGTTTGTCAGGCTGCTGTATTTGACAAATAAACTACATATCGGTATAGTCTCTGAATGACCCACTAACAGCAAATTTAGCAAACTTGTATTAAATATTCTACAGAGTTTCATTAAAACTGCTCCAACATGTAAGATAAGCAGATGTACATACATGTAAGGGTATCCCTGGAAAACGTGGAAACATTTTACATTTTATGTCGCGTGCCTACAAATGTTAACACAATTTTTATTTTTATTTTTTTAACAAGCAAAGGCTCTGGCCGGAACATCTGTATTTGTTTCTGGTAGGCCAGTACATCTGACGCACAAGCTTCTCTTTGCCCACAGGGGGTTAACTTTTGCTTCAAAAATGATATGACTGGAAAAGACTGTTGTTCAAGTTGTGCTGAAAGGAGTTCGCTTGTTAGCAAAGCTATTAAAGCCTAAAGTAGCATCCCAAAGCTAAACATGCAGCAGTGCCAATCCACAGTCCACATTTCTAAAGAAGTTCCTTGAAACACTTGAAAACTTAAAAACTGAATAACAATAGTGGCTAAAATAGCACTTTACACCAATCTGATGGTTGAATAACCTGAATAACACTAAATAATAAATATTTTAGTTGTTGAGCTTTTATTCAATAATTTAGCAGCAAAAAGGGTTATTGAATAATAATACATAATTAGTTCTACAATTACTGATAACTCTGACATTCATTTAATTAAATGAAAATTAAGTATTTTTTTTATTTGTTTTTACTTTTATGAGTTGATCAGAGGGTTTAAATATAAATAAATATGATGGCCATGAGGGTCATTTTAGCAAATTTAAAAATACTTTATTGACCCCAAAGGAACATTAAATGTTGTAACTCACATTAGTGGAGATTTTTTTTCCAACCTAAAGCAGCATTTTTCATTACATCTCTAAGAACTAACAGCTGCTTTTGCAGCACCTGAACTGTCCAGCAAATATGTAGAAGCTCTAAGTCGTCATCTGGTTTACAGTGGGACAAACAGTCAGTAGATGAGCTCAACAGGTGGCAACATAGACTCCAATATATCTAGCTTCCATGTACCCTGCTAGTGGGTAATTTGACATGAAAAGCTGTTTTGCTGTAGCATTTTTGTTGCACCCAAATCTGCTGGTTAAAGATTTTAAAAAGTCTTTATCTGCATTAGCCACCTCTCCTGGATGAGTCAAATTTGTATCCTTTTTGTATTTTATTTGGAGGGGCTAGAGTGGTTCTCGGGCCACGTTTCAGACAGCACTGTTTTAATGTTTTGCTACCAGCTTTCACCGGGTTTCTTCCAGCAGACTTCTGTCAGTTCCTCAGTTTCCTGAGAGTGTGTTTTTGGCGTGAGTGTGAACTAGCAGGCGTTTCCTTCTGCTCTTCCTAACAGCCTCATTATCCTCTAAATACCGGTTTGACATCAAAGCCGGCGTGACCGCTCACACCTCCATCTCCTCTGGGTCCACACACTTCCTCATGCATGGACCGGTCTGCAGAGGCAGGTCCGACGTCCCTCTGCGGCTGTAGGAACCGTGATCTTGGTGGTGGCAGGTTGGACCAGGGAGGGAACCGGTTTGAAAAACTGTTTTCTTCGATGTTCCTGGACCAGACGTGACTGTCTTTGACTCTGAATGTGTGAACAAAAGGTGACTAAGATCAGCCCCCATCTCTCTGATGCCAAGCAGATAAAGTTAGAATAAATATAAGTTTATTTATGTCTATGAAGTACACCAAGATTATAACTCGGTTCAATAAATTAAAACCTGCCTTTCAATGAGGCTTGTTTGTCAGATTAATTAGCAACCGTAAAGCAGGTAATATGCTTTCATTAAGGACATAATTCTGCAAAAATGTTTTTTTTTTGTTTACTAGTCTTAAAATCTTAAAGGGGCAATATTATGTGTTTTAAAGGCACACAGTGCAATTTCGTAGTACATTCAAACTATGTTAACTGTAGTTGTTAAAAAATACTATAACAAATATAACTTAAATGAAATTTGACTTTGTAATTTAACACCTTGAGATTGGGCCTCTGTCTCTTTAAGAAACTCCTGCTCTGTGTGAAACTCAGCCTTCAGGAAGTCATCACAACATGGCTCCTCTATTGACCCTTTTACCACGGTTGGATTGAGAAGTAGCTCCTATAATGAGCTCAGTACAGTCATGGCCAAACGTTTTGAGAATGATTCAAATGTTAAGTTTTACAAAGTCTACTGCTTCAGTTTTTATAATGACAATTTGCATATACTCCAGAATGTTGATCAGCTTAACAGCAATTAATTGCAAAGTCAATATTTGCCTAGAAAATGAATTTTATCCCCCAAAACACATTTCAACTTCATTACAGCTCTGCCTTAAAAGGACCAGCTAACATCGTTTCAGTGATTGCTCCATTAACACAGGTGTGGGTGTTGATGAGGACAGGACTGGAGATCAATCTGTCATGATTAAGTAAGAATGACACACTGGACACTTTAAAAAGAGGCTGGTGCTTGGCATCATTGTTTATCTTCTGTGAACCATAGTTATCTCTAAAGAAACACATGCAGTCATCATTGCACTGTACAAAAGTGCCTAACAGGGAAGAGTATTGCAGCTAGTAAGATTGCACCTCAGTCAACAATCTATCGCATCATCAAGAACTTCAAGGAGAGGGAGCCATTGTTGCCAAAAAGGCTCCAGGCGCCCAAGAAAGACCAGCAAGCACCAGGACCGTCTCTTAAAAGTGTTTCAGCTGTGGGATCGGGCATCTGCACGCACTGTGAGGCGGAGACTGTTGGAGCAAGGTCTGGTCTCAAGGAGGGCAGCAAAGAAGCCACTTCTCTCCAGGAAAAACATCAGGGACAGACTGATATTCTGCAAAAGGTACAGGGAGTGAACTGCTGAGGACTGGGGTAAAGTCATTTTCTCTGATGAAGCCCCTTTCCGATTGTTTGGGACATCTGGAAAACAGCTTGTTTGGAGAAGACGAGGTGAGGCTACCACCAGTCTTGTCTCATGCCAACTGTAAAGCATCCTGAAGCCATTCATGTGTGGGGTTGCTTCTCAGCCAAGGGAGTCGGCTCTCTCACAGTCTGGCCTAAAAACACAGCCATGAATAAAGAATGGTACCAGAATGTCCTCCGTCCAAGAGCAGGTTGGTGACGAACATGCCATTGTGTAAGAATGGACTGCTATCAGTCAGGATTTGGTCCAGAAGTTGATTGAGAACATGCCAGGGAGAATTGAAGAGGTCCTCAAGAAGAGGGGTCAACATTGCAAATATTGACTTGCTGCCATTTCAGCAAGTCAATATTTGCAGTGTAAAAGCTTTTATTGACAGAATCAGTTAATACTGATTCTGTCAATAAAAGCTTTTGTTACTCATATGATTGCAATTGTATTTCTGTATATGATGAAAACATCTGACATACAGAGATGAAAACCAGAGGGCAACAGATCATGTGAAAATATAATATTTGTGTCATTCTCAAAACGTTTGGCCATGACTGTTGGTGTGCAGTACCACCAGATGTTTGCTAATTGCTGCTGGCTAGTCTGAAGGAGCTCAGTAGGGGAGTCATGGTAGAGGAACGCTTTATATGCTTGGAAAATGCAGCTCAGAGGATAAGCTGCATCTTGAGGAGCGGAGCTAGGTCCACACAGGTGTTTTACACAGCTGAATGATTGCCATGGAGATTATTGTTTCATGCAGGCATGCATGAAACAATCAAGACAACACTCCAGGTAAGTTTCTGATGATTGAATAACATTATAACATGATGTAAAGTTCAATTTTACATAACACTACCCCCTTAAGGGAGGTAAAATCTCAGACTGTTGTAGCTTAGTTTCAAGAAATTACTTCACTAACTCAGTAATAAGATAATAGGACTACAAGACATTAAATAAATAAATATGACTCAATACATTTTACTGGGATTTTCCAATTTTTGAGAAACAAAATCACTACAGAAATAATCCATCAAATTCTGAATGAAAACTGAATATTTCAGCTATGTATGTACAGATTTCAGCTACGTATGTACAGCTAGTCTACAACAGCTAGCTTCCATGATGAAGGACCATTTAACCAAAGTGACTCTGCCGGCTCTCTCTGCTATCAGCTGGAATAATAGGAGGTGTTCCCCAGCCAGCCGGTATTCCAGCCCTGCAATCACTGGCTAATATTTAAATGCCCCACTCCATCCAGCCCCATCTGATGAAGGGAGTCGCAGTGCCTGCTCATCCACTGGGACCGGTCTCGCTGGCCCCCATCAAAGCCCAGAGAGCCTTTGATGAGGTTGATAGGGATCAATGGGACGAGGGTAGAGGCCTTAACTGACTGTGTTACAGACGGGGCGGGCAACTGCTGGAGACTGCCGGCAATGGAGATCAATGATTATTAGGCGCCATCAGCACCTTGATCTGCATAGAGGAATCCATTCAGCATCAAAGGGCCATCTTCTGAGGTGTTTGGGAGATCCCAGCTTTCTGTGTCAAAGGCCACATCTTGGTCTGTGTTTTTCTCTCCCCCCCCCCATTTGTTCTGTTTATTCTAAACGGTTGATGAAAAGAAGGGCGACACTGTACTGGTTCTGGGAGTGAATCTGAAGAGCGCCGTTTCCCCACTAACAGAGAGGATAAGTTTCAATAATTGTCTGGGATAACAAGCTGCTGAGCAAATTCTACCAAACAGGAGAGTAACCGTAGAAACGTGGCTGGTTTTGGTCATGACAACCTGAGGAATACGCGGATTAGTTGGAACAGTGGAAGCAGAAGTGAAAACTACCGCAGGGTATTAGGACGATTGTTGGCAGAAAAAAAAGGAGTACAGTTCCACCAAAAATCTCAGAAAGTTTGAGGTTGATGTTAGAGATTTTGTTGAAAAAAGACTTGAAAATTTCTGAGTTTCAAAAATCAAAAAACCTTTTAGGATTTTTTTTCTAGTAAATTTTTGACTTTTTAAACTCACAACTTTCCCAGTCCTTTTTTTTTTTTAGAACATTTCCGAGATTAATCTCAAAACTTTTGTGGGGTAGAAATTGACTTTTTTTCTACTATGGCCCTGGTACACTTTCATAGATAACTCAGAAAATGGGGAAAATTAATTAGTCAATGGCTTGAGGATCAGACTCACATTATGGTCCTTCTGGTCAATAATCAGTCAACATACCACTTGAACAACACTTGGTCATTGAATGACATTGTGCCGTTTTCAGACTTTTTTCTGCATTTGAATTTTTTCCACAATTGAAAAGTTCTGAAAAGTTCTGTAAAAGTTCTGTAGGTTTAGATTTCCTATTTGGCAAGAACAAATGATAATTGTCACACCACCAGATTTCTTTACAGCCTCCTGGAATCAACCAATGAAAATACAGAAACATGTAACAAAGGGACAGTTTCCCATCTTTTAAATCAACATGATGAAAGATATTGGAGTGTTTATTGAAGAACTTGACTGCATCAATAAGTGTAGTAAAGCGTTGCTACACATTTAAAAGTGTATCAGGGGCGTGGTTGCATTGAAGCTAACAATTAAAAGGGGAAGCTTAGATTGTCAGATTATTTTGGATCCAACAATCCAGAACATTCACATTCAAATTTTATTCACAAGTGAAAGAGGACCTTTAAAATAAGGCCAATGTTTGTGGGTTTATTTGGAAATTATCAACAACAAAAAAACAAATTTACCTTTGAATAACTCTACAGTTTGAAAAGATGTGCAAAAAATCCTTATAAACTATTTTTTTGGCACAAATAATATCTTAAAGGAGGTTCTGAGAGAGGTAAGATGAACTCGGAGTTGAAAGCTGCTGACTTTAAAGTGTTTGTAAATCGGTTCATGGAGAGGAGGAGTCGAGGTGAGATTATTCTGGCTCATTTTGGGGAATCACATGAAGTGAAGGAGTCAGAGACTGCGATCTGTCAAGACATGCGTCCCCCTCCCAGGCTGAGAGAGGGAGGGGCGGCCGAGGTCCGTTTGTGTCCATAACAGAGCAGCAAACAGGCCCATTAGAGATGAAAGACTCAGAATGGAGCCAATCAAAGAGGGGCCCAGCAGGGGGGTCCGTCACCCCGCCGACAGCGGTGGCCTGCGACCGGGTCCGAAGGAGGATCGATGTCCCCCCACCAACGTCACGGATAAGACGAGCTCACACACAAACACACCACTCACAATCTCACTCACAATCTGTTACCATTCAGAGAAGAATGTTAGCCATTCACCAGACTCCATGTTCCATGTTTGAGGGCAAGGCAACACAAAGACAGCTGCAACCAGATGACTGCTGGCTGTTAGGGAAATTTCTAGTTGTTATTTTGTGAGAAAATTTTTCAAGGAGAAGTAGCCGCTTTCTGCAAGACGTTCTAGTTTATAGTCCATATTTTGAAATGTATCTGATACTGAGTAAATACACGGCCCCCATCGCCAATACTGAAACTGATACTGAAACTTTTTATTTCAGTTTGATATATTCTCAAACCTTTGGGTGTTTTTGTTTTTCCTTTGAATTATGTTCTTCAAATCAACATGACATCATTTGGACAAAGATTATAGGTGTCTGCAAGACACTTTACTGATATATTAACATGATTTGTGTACATTTTTGCTCGACAATGTTGAAAAATGTTATCATTAGAGAGCAACTCAAAGCTACTTCTCAGTGCAATGCTGGTAAAAACAAGAGATGGAGTTTCAGGAAGAGCAGGTGTTTTTAAAGAGACAGAGGCCCAATTTCAAGGCATTAAATTACAATGTCAAATTTCTTTCAAGTCATATTTGATATATCTAGCATTTTAATAACAACTGAAGGAAAAACAGTTGCTATTATTGTTATTATTGTGCACAATGTGCCTGGAAAATACATAATACTGCTGATTTAAGATTTTGTGACACTAGTAAACATTATTTATGTTAATCTGTCAGGAAATGGGCAGAGAAATAAAAAAATGGTCAGTAATCAAACCTCTGATGACTAGTTGTTTGTTGTTTTTTTATTTGCAGATTAGTCTGGTTTTCACAGATTCTTTGTTGAGTTTAGAAACAGCAGAAAGTCTAGACTGTCTCCTGTCCTGTCGTCTGTCTCTGCAGTCCTCAGATTGAAGAGTAGGAAGAGGGAGAGGAGGAAGCAGATTATCAGACATCCACCCCACTTTACTACTGCATCATCATCATCATCATCATCATCATCATCATCATCATCCAGACAGACGGACAGACAGAGGCAGGCAGCGGTGGAGGTGATAGTGAAAACCAGCAGTCCTTTGAACTCTAGACTGGACCAATCAACAATCTGCAGCTTCCTCTGTTTTGTCATTTCTGACAGAAACACACAGCCAAGCGATTACTTTGGGATACTTTGGTCAAGCTCCACAATTTTAGATTTACATTCAAAAATGCAACCTGCTGTAAGCCACTTTGGACTCTGAGTCATCCTAGAATGACTCCCCACACAGTGAAAACAAAGATTTAGAACATATATTATTATCTTTTTTTTTATGACCAATGTCCAGAAGGGTCATCTTGGCTGTTATCAGATGGAAGCCCATAAATCTGGCTCTGTTACTGTATAGGGAGAAAAAGTGGGAACAATATTGCAGAAAGGCACAGATTAGAGCCACACTTTGGTGTTAATCACACCAGAACATTGGTATGTAAATAAGAAACAACTTGTCGCATTTTTGCCTTTACATCTGGCAGCAGTAAGGCTGAAACAAGTGGTGACAGAGACACTGATGACAATACAAATGTATTTAGATGACTGTTTAAATGTCAGTTTCATTTTAATTATTATTTAAGTATTTCCTAAGAATTGGAAGAAATTTTTTTCTCATTATTTTGTCTGTTATTGACATAGCGCCTAATAAATCATACTTCTGCAACCAGTTTTACAGGGTTTATGGAAAACTCTGGACCAGTTCTCTAAATAATCACTGGACAATCACTGGATTCCTCACAACAATCAAGCAATTTTATAACATTCATTCAAAAATATTATTATTTCTGGTTATCTTTATTATTATTTTTAATTGTTAATAATGCCAAAACAAAAATGAACGAATATATTGTATTTGAATCAATCTGGAGTCAATGTATAAAATAGGGCTTTTCAGAGGTTTTTTTAAGTAAATGTTTGAAATCAATAAATAGACTAGCCCTAAAAGACCTCCAGATTTTTTATACCTAATTATATCCAATTCCTTTTACAAAATAATTTATGCAGAAGTCTTATTTTGTCCCAAAAGCGCCAAAATAAATGAACAAATAAAACATGTATTCATAAAAAAATATAATGAAAGTAAAACTGTAAATAATATACGCACAATTATATTATTATTATTTATTTTATAACCTTACGGGATCAATAAAGTATTTTTTTATGTAAATATTTTCATGTGTTAATTTTTTTTTTTTTTAGGTCAAACGCAAAACCCTTATTTGCTTGATTATTTCATAGTTTATTTCCTGGGGTGGGAAATATGAAATAGCTGAAAGGATTCTTGCATGTGATTGGTCCAGCTTCAGACTTACTTTCTGGACATGATTGATGATTGGGTCTCTCCCCCTCATCTCATCCCGCCTGTCGATAACAAAGCGCCGACTGCCTTTGAAGTGTCCCGGTAATTACGTTTTAACACCGGTCAGTTCTCGTTTCATCTTCGCGCGCAGATACCGCGTGGAAATATATCGAGAGCCAAAAATACGTGAATTCTTACCACGCGCAGCGCCCGACCTCGCTTGTTATCTTATCAATGGCGGCGGAGCCTGTTGTTTGACTTTAATATAGCTTTACAATTCAACAACATGTTGAATCCACTCAGCATTTGTGAACAATACAGCGTCTCCAGGCCAGTTAGCTTTTGACCGCAATGAACTCTGGTCCGTCATGGCGGCGAGGTAAGAGTTAATCCACAGCTGGGATCATCAGTAATTCAATTAGAACACTGAAAAACTAAATAGTCAGTTAAACCTATTTTAAGATATCTATATCCAAATTCTTTTAGTCTTAATGCAGGGATATTGTCTCTAAAAGGTCGACTTGCTTTTTACAGTAGAAGCAGTAATATAGCTTAAGTTTACACTTTTCTCCTTTTCTTTCTCATTTCGTATAGAAAAACTCACATAAATACAGAACACAGAAAACTGTACAGTTAAACTAGCAAGTGATGGCAGCGCTCACTGTTTTCATGCCTTTTGTTTTGCCAGTGTTTGAAAATTTGCTAGAATTTTTTTTTTAGACTTTTGACACTTCAAGATTTTTCTAGAAAATTTCTGGCATTAATCTGATCAAATTCTGAGCTTTTTTTGGTGGAAATGTACTTTTCTTTTTTATTTCTATCTACAATGGCCCTAGTATGGCATCATAGTGCTAGTTGCTGGTCATTTTACCCCATTGTTGTTTTGGACATTTGCAGTTTTGTCTATTTAACTAGTTTAACAGCAAAAAAAAGTTGGTTTCGGGGTTAGTTATAGTTTAAGTATGCGTACAATATGTGTTGTGTGTGTGTGTGTGTGTGTGTGTGTGTGAAGGGGTGTGGGTGGTGTGTTTGCATGAGTAATATCAGTCTTTACAGTCTGCCTTTAATCTCAGGATGATCTCAGGATTAACTGTTGTCTGTATGTTAAACCACTCACTGCTCATTATGTTGCTTATTAACCTGATAATTCCTTCTCACTTGGAGATGCAGGAAGCATCTTTCTAAAGCAGCTGATCCAGATTTACTGGCTGTGATGACGAGCCGCTCGACACCCGCTGATCATCTAACGGTCATTATTTTCTCTCGGATTAATCAGTAGGAAATTCTGCATGATTCTGCAGTTAAAAAGTTAATCAGTTTTTTTTAAAACTGATTAACGAATAACCCTTAAGTTAAAGTATAACTTAAGGGTTAAAATAAACAGTGGATAATTCTATTGTCTTGTAAAAACAAAGAATGTGGGAAATATTAGCTGTCACACCTTCTAATTCTCTCCCGGTTTTGTTTTGTTATTAACTATTATTAGATTATGGAACTTTTTTATTTAAACTGCTTTTTGTATACTATTTTTAAAATTGTGTTATATATATAATATAATATATATACTCAAAAGTATAAGGGCCAAATCAGCGACAAAAAGCACATATTCTCAAAACAGATGCGACATTAATTCCATTTGAGGTTGGTTTGCATTAAAACCAGAGTGTTGGACCCTGACTCCAGACTCCTTCAGATGAATTCGGTGCTGTACCTTTATGCGCTTCCACAGCGGTCCTGAGCGGAAACGTCTCCCGTGCAGAGGTTGACCGCTCCGCGTGTTTTTACGGCTGCGGCTGTGGAGGAGCTGCAGACGGTCTGGGGTGAGGTGAGTCTATTATCTGTTGCAGGCAGGAAGGAGGAGGGTGCTGGAGGACAGAAGGGGGTCCTTCCCAGACTCACTGGAGCCTGGCTCTAACAGCCTCATTGAGACTGAATGGGACGTCTTAATTACTTCAGTTGTGAAAACTGAAGGAGGGGATGCAGTGGGCTTTGATCTCCAGGTTGGGGACGGCTGCTATAAATGTGGCCCCTGCTTGGAGATACAATCATAACTGTCTGACCTTTTGCAAGTGACCGTCCTGAGGAGAACGTTCCTGTGACCTGGACTCTGAGCTTTTCATTCTTTTTTTTTTTTTCCTTTTCTTTTTATGCAACAAAAGGGTTTTTTTTTTTTCTTCACTGAGAAACTTTAACTTTCAGTAAGGATGAAGGGCCATTTCTCCATCGACTGGCTGGCCCAGAGCAGCAAGCCGGCAGGGCCAGCATCCGGGCCGGCAGCTTGGGGGACGCATTCAGAGAGTCTGCCAGGTTTTTACTGCAAACCAAAACCTGAGAAGCTTCCAGAACCGGAGCAGCAGCAGCACATCGACACCATCAGTCAGGAAGCTCCTCCGCTCCAAACGTCTCCCAGGAATCAGGGTGAGAGTTTCACTCTGTAAACGGTTAAAGGCGGCAGGTTCAGAACTGCTATCTGCTGCTTTTTCATGCACTTTATTGGAGAAAAAAATTCAATGTCTCTTGTCCTAAAAGTATTAATAAATATTGGGTTTCAAATTTTAAATGTTAACATCAGGATAGTTAAATTGTGCTTTATTTTATTAATCAAATTTCGGTTTTAAACCTTAAAGCTTTATATTTTTGTTCACTTAACTTTAATAAATAATAGTACAATTAAAATATACTACTTACTGAATTTACAATTTTTCATTTATTTTATTATTTATTCATTTTTAGGCTGATAGTAGTTATTTATGTTTCTGTTACTCTTATATGAATCAATTTTCTTTTGCTTTTCACTTTTGCAAAAACATTCAATAACTTTTATCTTGGTTAATGTGTCTTTGTTCTAGTGAACTAGTAGAATCCGTTTTTTGGTATCAGCTGGAACAATTTAAGGACTTTAATATTACAAATTAGAACTAAAGTACGTTGGTTTTCACTGGTATTTAGTTTTATAAGATAATGCTATTGTCTATATGTATCTGCAAAGCAATAACTGAGATAATTATATCTCTTTCTCATAGGACTACACAAATACATCAACATGTGCTTTAAAATTTCAAAATTTTTCTTTGGGGTGGCAAGTCCAAGTCCAGGTAAAAAAGTTGCAGGTGGCAAAGGTGAAAATAATAATAAAATATTTAGAATGTATTTATTGGGTTTCACATTTATGCTTTGATTGAGGAAGATGACTGTCTCTGTATGAACTGAAATGGTTCTCATGGGGACAATTCCCACCCTCTGGTGCCCCCTTGTGGTCTTCGCTGAGCATTCCTGTGAATCTTCACAGAAACAGTGGTCCATGGGTTTCCCTTCATGTAGCCCCACCAGTGGCGCTCAGCTCTGTGTCCGCTCGTTGTTAAGGTTCCCGTAAAGTCCTGTCCTGCTTGTCTCTGGCAATAAGCAGGAAGTGAGGCCGGTTTCAGCAGCTGCACCGAGGAGGAGACCTCCGGCTACGAGAGCGAAGGCGGTCAGCCTCATTCCTCCTCTGCCCCCGCCGTCAGCGCCTCCTCCAAGTCTCAGCCGTCGCCGCCGGTGGGCAGGAGGCCCCGCACGGCCTTCACAGCAGAGCAGATCAGCAGCCTGGAGGGGGCGTTCAAGAGGAACGCATACCTGGGAACGCAGGACAAGGCGGAGCTCTGCAAGAAGCTCAACCTCTCGGACAAGCAGGTGACTGTCCTCAGCCAGCTTCCACTGCTGCTCTGCAGACAGCTTAAGAAAAAACTCAGATCATTTCCTTGTTCTGACCTTTAACCTTTAACAGACACCGATTCTAAATGTCTTCAGTAATTGTGCAGTGGAATTAGAAGCGATTAATACTTTAAGTTCAATTCATGATTTTTTTAATGACCATTTGGAAAATGTGTTTTGATCTAACAGGATTAATTCTTGATGTTTTACATTTTGTTTGTTCTCTATTTTAACATTTAATAAAATAGCTAAGAACTTTCACATTTTCACGTTACTTTCAGAACCCTGGAAAATGACTTTCTTTGAATTACTTTGAACTTCGTAGATATTTGGGTTGTTTTTTTAGTAAAGCAGTGACTGTCTGGAACTCGTATATTCCTTACTAAACCCTTTCAAAACTTTAATTTTATTTTAATTTCCTCACTTTAAACTTGCACTCCATATATTGCAGGTGATTTTTGGCATTGATGTCTCCAGAAATCTTTCATTACCAGTTTTGGCCAGTAAACATTTTAGGGTGGCACAACTAAAGAAAAATAAGATAGTCACCAGGTTACAAGTAACTTCATAATAAATCAGGGTGAAAATATCTTGTAAGTTGTCGAAAGTACTACTTACTTTCAACTAAGTTCAACATCCTTTCTGTCCCTCTTGTACCTGGGACAGAAGAGGATTTATTAGTTATTGTTACCAAGCAAATCTGAATGTATAAATTGATTTTAAAAATGTCAGATTCATTTAACTTTTTATTGTTTTTTTTTTCTTTAAATAAAATATTTCATCTTCACGTAGATTCCTTCAATGAAACGTTATTTATCATCCATCCGGTTTGCTTCAGCCTCATACGTTCCCTCTGTGATGTTTGTCTCAGATCAGGAACTGGTTCCAGAACCGGCGGATGAAGCTGAAGAGGACGGTGCAGGACGCCTTGGCCCACGCCAACGTTGCGTCTCACTTCCTGCATTACCCCGAGCTGCAGGCCTATAGGCCCGGCCCGTACCCCCGGTACCACCCGGCCGCCGCCGCCGCCGCCGTGGTGGTGCCGGATCCCGCCTCCCCCTCGACCTACGTTCACCCTCACAGCCTTCAGTACAGCTCGCCTGTGTCCAGCACCTCCACTCTACCCCTGGACTCCGTCTACGAGTATAGCAGCCTCCCAGGAGTCATGCTGCCCACCGCCTCTCACCTCAGAGGAACCTACCCACCGTACCCCCAGTTCTACTGATCAGTGATGTTGGAACCAACTCTAGAACAATCAGATTTTGTTATTTTTTAACAAAACTACTGAAGTCATCCTGTTCATCAATACGGATGAACCAATCCACTTTTTTTCATTTCTGATACCAATATCTGAAGTTAAGTATGGGCCGATACTGATCCAGTGCAGCTGAGTTGACTTTAAACATCTAGTTTTTTAAACTGAGACATAATTTGATAACTCTGCACCGGTACAGCTCACAGAAACACACCAATAGCTTCACAAGTTTGGTCAAACACGTAAAACCAACTTTAATCTGTTCAGTCAGTGCAGTTGTGAGTTTAACATAAATAATAAAGAAACTGAATCTAACAAAAACAATAGGTGGACTATCTTGGTCAAACGTAAAAAAAATAAACTGAAATAAACCTTTCAAATGGTTCCAATTTTGCGACAAATACAGATATTAATATGGGGTCAGTGCATCTCCAAAAGACTTTAAATAACCTAAAACTCCAACCTAAACTGGGTGGAGTGCAATAATGTGAACTGTGTGTGTGTGTGTTTATCTGTCTCTGTACAGTTTGGATCTATTTAAAACTGGACCGACAAAGCTGTTTGTTTAGAGTGGAGTGTTATTGTGACTGTGAAAATAAACTTGAATAAAGAAAAAATGATCAAGTGTTCTGTGTGAGCAGCTCCTGCTAGAGCAAACGAGTTACTCAGCAGAGTGAAAGTAGACTTTTGTTGTGCATGTGTGCTTCTTTATTATGCTGTGATTTATGTTAAAGCTACGGTGTGTGACTTTTATTTTGAAAAGATATATGTTCTTTACATAGTTGTTAAAGCTATCAATTTGTCGTAACAGCATAGTATGTGTGTGATGTGTTAGAAAAAAATCAAGTTCCTTTCATATCAGTTTCATGGCCAAAAATGTCTCTGAAAACTGAGCCGTAAAAGAGGGCACAGCCAGGACAGATACTGTTTTTTTTTTATCTTTTTTACATATGATCACATTTGTCTAGAAGAAATAAAATCATTTGAAAATTGAAAATTGTGCTGTTTACTTATTTTCTCTTTGTTTGCACCGAGAACACACTGATGCCAGGGCCGGCCCAAGCCTTTTTGTGGCCCTAATAGATTTTTACGGGGCCCACCACACCAACATGTCAACAGCATGCTTTATCATTCCAAAGCTACTCTATGTGTGTAACATAGCTGCTACCATTAGTGTCGTTTATAATTAGCTTACATCATACTGGTGTTACGGCTGCTGATTTAAATTTTACAAAAGTAGCACACGAAAAAAAGATTTTGAAATGCGGAGTGGTATTTAAGTGTGCTATTTTATTTTAACTACTTGAAAGTGTTGGGAACTGAAATCCCAATCGATGAATCATAATTTGTATTGACACATAGAGTATAAAATCAGCCAAGAAAAGAATTCAGACTTATTTTACTCACTTTCAGCACTGAAAGGAGACGCTTTAACCATTACATCCGAGAAGAGTTCCTAAAAGTCTGTGCAGCGTCTGAGGAGAAGGAGGGCAGCTGGACTGAAGACTCCCTGAAATCACACCATGTCTCTGTGTCCCTGATATGTTTCTGTTTCATGAGAAATGGACCTTAGAGTCTAACAGAATCTAAAATGTAACTCTTTACTATGGGCCCTTTGTCTAACAGCGTGTGACTCGTTCTCGACCTTGGTAAAGCGTCTCAACAAAAGTAACATCATTATGTTGGAAAGCCTCTTTTTTTATATTTCTCATCACTTCAACTCTCATTTTACCTAATGCACCCTTACAATTTTGAAATTATGCTACGAAATTATGTAATTTTTGCACCGTTGTGGAAATTGAAACTGAGGTTCCAGCAACTTCCAGCTGATAGCTTCTAGGTTGTTGGCTTTATGAAAGTTCCCATGGAAACAGTCCTTCACAATGCTCGGCTGTACAGGTGAGAGTTTGGAACTTGATTTACATGTTTGTACTGGATTGTGAGTTAAAGGGAGGAGAACCTGATGAAATGATATAGTAGATTAAACTTCAAATCTTCCATTTTTTATATCTGAACAAAAAATCTTAATCTAGAACTGTAAAACTACAGAAACAGTTATTTAAAAACAAGGCTAAAAAACCACTTGTTTAGTTAGAGTTGCCTTTGATTAGTAGAAAGTGAAACATTGACCAGTATATTTGATGTATATTTGCCTGATAATTTTGTTGATGGTATTTGACAAAATATGTTTATTGCTTGTTTCATAATTGATCACTATGATGTATTCATCATAAAGCCTTGTTGCTGAAATGTGCTTTACAAGTAAACGTGACTTGAGCTAGACTTAAATTTAGTGTTACTACTGTGAGAGCTCTTGTCAATTTGACTTTTTCCATATTACCAAACGACATTTTAGTTGTCATTTAACAGAGGAAGCTGTCACACTTGACTGAGAAGTGGAGGGTCTGATGGATAAAGAGTATACAATAGCGACATCCACTGGCAGAATCGGGTAATGCAACAACAATGTAGCAATACCATGGCTTAGAAAACAAGTGTAAAAAAATCTGCCCATTTGATAGTTTCTTATATTTGCAATAACTAATACTCCAGGCTGGACAGTAACGTCATGTTATATTCATTATTGAAGAAGAAACTATTTTTCCTATTATTGAAATACGTATTTTAAAAGTAAAAAAATGATGCTACACAACTATTGTGATTTTACAACTTTAATAAAATAAACTAAAAAAAGTTTTGACATAACTTCGACTGTCTTGTGGACCAATGGCTGACCAGTGATATTAAAGATGGACGCTAGCAGGCAAATTTATTGACCAATAAAAAACGCCAAAAACGTGTGAAGTTGTCGAAGTGACAAGCCTTTTGGCCAATCACAGTGCTTCACTGGAGAACGTGAGGGGAGGGGGCGCGACACTGGCTTTGACTACTGCGCGCAGCGAGCCGCTGTTCAGAAAGAGGAGGGCAGAAGCCGAATGGTGGAGCTGAAGATGGCGGATGGCGACAGTGGGAGTGAGCGCGGTGGAAGTAGCGGAGGAGGCGGCGGCTTCCAGCACCTTCAGCGGGACCAGGAGACCCAGGAGCTGGCGTCTAAGCGCCTCGACATTCAGAACAAGCGCTTCTATTTGGATGTCAAACAGAACAGTAAAGGCAGGTTCATTAAAATCGCAGAGGTAGGGGCCGGAGGCTCCAAAAGTCGCCTGACCCTCTCGCTGTCAGTGGCGGCGGAGTTCCGCGACTACCTCGGGGATTTCATCGAGCACTACGCCCAGCTGGGGCCTAGCACTCCGGAGCAAATAGCCCAGGCCACCGCGGGTGAAGATGGTGGGCCGAGGCGAGCTCTAAAGAGCGAGTTTCTTGTCCGGGAAAACCGCAAGTACTACCTGGACTTGAAGGAGAACCAGCGGGGTAGGTTCCTGCGGATCCGGCAGACCGTAAACCGCGGACCTGGCTTTGGGGTCGGGGGGCCCGTGGGTGGCATGCTGGCCGGCCAGACCATTGCCCTTCCGGCGCAAGGGCTAATAGAGTTCAGAGACGCCCTGGCTAAGCTCATAGATGATTACGGGGGAGACGACGAGGAGCTGACGGGGGGCTCGGCCGCGGGGGGTTACAGCGAGCTGCCCGAGGGCACCTCCATCATGGTGGACTCTAAGCGGTTCTTTTTCGACGTCGGCTCCAACAAATACGGCGTGTTCCTGCGCGTGAGCGAGGTGAAGCCCAGCTACAGGAACTCAATCACCATCCCGTTCAAAGCCTGGGGCAAGTTCGGAGGAGCCTTCAGCAGGTACGCCGAGGAGATGAAGGAGATCCAGGAGCGGCAGAGGGACAAGATGTACGAGAGGAGAGAGGAGTCCGAGGGGGACGACGTGGATGACGACTGAGCAGGAGAATCACAGCAGCTGTTAGTCCGAGCTACGCGACAGATGTGCGACATTAGGGGTATTTTTCATTAAAGAAGAAAAAAAAAACAGCAGAAGCGACAGATAAAAGTGCATGACAAATCGTGCTGTAATAGCCTACTAAAAAGTATTGTGGCGTAAAAAGTACATGTGCAGGGACTTATTGGTGTATTATCTCAAAAAAAAAAAAGTTTGTAGGGTGAAGGGTTGGAGTGGTTGTGTGATTCTCTGAAAGTGGCAACAACAAAAAAACAATGCGCAAATGAGATATTTCTCATTGGTTTTTAAAAAAGGATGAGTTGTGCTTTTATGTTTTAAAGAAAAAAGAAGAAGAAGAGAGAGGTGCTACTAAAACCAGCTGATTGGTTTTTAATAACTAGGACTGAAACCAATGACCACCATCCAGTTTGGAACATATAGTTCATATTTAAAGAGTGAGGACCTGCTTAAGATGATTTTTTTTTCCCTGTGCTGGATTTTATGGAGAATAGAGAAGTTGAGCATTCATCCTATTCTGGTCCAGAGAGAACCAGAGAGGGACGTACAGTTTGAGATCTGTAGGCTCTTCGTTGAAAAGATTACCCAAAATGTCAGGGGGAGGATTATCTTCACAGCACAGGGGGTCCAGAGGGGGGGGGGCGGGGGTTGTAGAATAAATTAAAGCTTTGACTCCAGCAGTCAGTTACAGTGCAGATCAGCTGGGTTTTATGTTATACATACAATTGTTTTAGCGAAGCAAAATTCACGGTGTTTTCAGTAGGGCGAGCGCCAGAGCATCCCTGGTGGTCGCTGCTTTAAACACGCGGGGAGCGGGCCTCACGATGGACAACACACAGCGACAACACGGTCACTAGGGTCCAACTTTCTAGCGCTACATCAGAAGCGGCGAGGAGTTTTTCTCTCCCCCCCCCCCCCACCAGGCTCTCTGTGGTGGTCCAGGGGCCGAAACGATGATGGATGTCCGGTACAGCTGTTGTATCCGACGTCTGGACTGATATGCATTGATGGATTTAATTTTATTTTTTTTCTCCCCAAATGAGAAGTCTATTGAAATTAAGAAAAAAGAAATCTGCTTACATATATTCTAAAGCAAAACCAGCAAAAGATATTTTCAAATACGTATAAAAGAAAATGTATTATGTAAAAGAATTTCATGACTAAAGAAAAAAAATGTAAAAAATAAAAAATTAATTTTCATAAAACAAAGATGTGATTTTAAAGTTCCAGATTTTTTTTCCCCCAGAGTGAAAGTATAAAGATTTCCTTGATTAAAACAAGTTTAAATTTACGGTTTAGTGTTGTGATTTTTATGGTATTAAAGAGCTGGGTTATTTTAGTTATTTCACTTTTTCTTTAGTAATGTGCAGTTCCACATATTTTGGTATCGATATCATACCAAGTAAATACTAGGTCAATATTGATACTGATACAATACTTTTTATTAGTTGTATCAAATTTCTGACCTTTAGTTGTTTTTCTGTATTTTTTTATTTGGTTTATTTAGTTAAAACCTTGGAGAGAATTTGGACAAAGTTGATGTGCATCTACAAAATGCTTTAAAAACAACAAAAAACAGAAAATAGAAAAGCTAAAATGTGTGTGCATTTTTTTCCCTAGTTCATTCAAATGCAAAAAAAAGAGAGAAAACATCTTTTTAGGTAGAGTTGAGAAACTACAACACAAAAATGTGTGCCCATTTGTCTGAGTGTCAAAGTGAGGACCAACAGGTTTACTTTCACAAGTGGAAAGTAACTTGTAACTTTCGCCATACGAAAGGAGAAAAACGGGTTTAAAGAGAGGAGAGAGAAGCAAAGAGAACACAAGTTAGCACTCTAGAAGTGACTGAACTTGCAGAAAGAAAAACAAGAAATCACAACAAACAGCTGCATATAACAGCTTTAAACAGTATGGTAATACAAAATGTATTTAGTGGTAACCAGCTGAGAGTGAATCTGACAAACACCAGAATCTAAAACATCTATGTTCAAAAAAATGTTAAGCTAAATAATGGGTCTTCAAGATTTTTCTTAAGTTCCTGGATACGAACACATCATAGGTGTTTTACATGAGTAAGGCCAGAGCCTTATTGAAAAATGAAACGACACAACAGAAAAACAGCGTCTTGCATTGGTCATTTCAACAGTTTGGACTCCTCTGGTCTAAACTGACTCCAGGGAAAAGCAGAACTTGCACTGCAGCCTTTTCCACTTTGCACACCCTTTTTTTTGACCTGAGGGCGAAAACTGGAAAATTGAAGCTACTAGTGGGCCATAAAACTAATTCAAATAAAAGTGAAAATGTTTATTGTGATTTGAATTTTTTTTTTCATTTTGCTTAATGTGCTCAACATTAAAATATAAATATTTATGGAAATCTGCACATCATTAAAGATCCAAATCATAAGAAGGCCATCAGGCTGTTGCCTTATTAAAGGAAAAACTGACAATTTCTGAATTTTGGGGTCATCAATTGTTTTCTATTTTGTTGGCCAAACTTTTACCATTCTTGACTCGTGGTCCGGGGCCGAACAAAATGATTTTATGCGCAACAAATGGCCCCCGGACCACACTTTGGACACCTCTGGTTTAGACTGATGCAATCCCTTTCCTTTTTAAAGGACACAGTTTGCATTTTAAATTTGGATTCAATTGGCATTTTTGACCAATTCTAGGTTCCTTTCATAAAGAACTTGTGACCTGCGAGGAGAACATGAACTCTGCTGTCACCAAAGTTAATCAGGACGGTTGAAGCTCCGCACAACAAGAGCTTGTTCTGCAGTCCATGACTCTCTGCTGCCTCATCTCTCTCTGCACTCAACCGAAAAAGTGTACAGCTGAACATGTGAGGGACAAGAAGGGGGTGTGTGGGTGGCAGGGGGGTAGTTGGGGGTAATTCGACTCCCTCCTCCTCCCCCCATCTCTCCTGGTGATCCTGTTGTCAGAGCCGGTTTGCCGGTTGTTCTGCGGGTGAGTTTTGGCAGCTGCCAGGAACCCATGTGTACGTGTGCTGACAGGGCATGCTGGGAGTTTAAATGTGAGAGGGCCTCCACTGACTTAACATTCCTGATTCTGGGAGTCAGCTGTGCCATAAGAATCCAAACCGCCTGGAGGGATGGGGAGGCGGGGGGGGGGGCGGGAACAGAGTCGTACAAGAGTCTGATTGTGCTGAGGTCGGCTCCAGCTGAAACACACTCAGCTATGTGCAGACAGGTAGAGAGAGGCTGTTCCAGGAAACATTGTGTTTCAGCTTCACAAGCCGGTCAGCTGATCCGTCCCAGCCACAACTTCACCAGGAGAATACAAACACTGACTGGTGTGGAAGACACACTTTTAAAGCATGACGCTAAGAGCTAAAAGTCACAAAACCATAGTCTTGTATTTTAGCCGCATATTTCATTTTACTGGAATGTACCATCCAGAGTTGTTCAAGAACTTTTGAATGATATTGGAAAGTTTATTTATTTACTGTAAATAAACTGATGGCTGGAAGAAAGAAAGAAAGAAAGAAAGAGAGAAAGAAAGAAAGAGAGAAAGAAAGAAAAAGAAAGAAGATTAAGGAAGAAACCTGGATCGACTTTTATTACAAATATAAAGAACGTAAAAAAAAAAATTAAAAATCTTTTGGAACTTTACCAAAAAAAAGATTTATTTCTTCAATCAAATAAATTACACGTACCTAGTTATTTTTATTAAACACAATGTCTGTCTTCTAAAGACTAGCTAAAAAAATATTAAAATAAAACAACTAAAATACTTAGACTATGCTGTAGTTCATATCAATTCCAAGACTTTTGAAAGTGACATCAGATAAGGACTGACTAAAAACATGCAGAGATGCAGGTGTCAGATAAAATAGCATGCATTTCAAACTGCATTTCTAAGACAACAAGGGATTTTTTTCTTCTTTTTTTTTTAATGGGATGTCAGTTTCAAAACCACCCACATCCACATCATGGGACTGTTTCCATAAATGTTTTCATCCAAACTACCTCAACCTAAAGACTACTTTTACTCCTACAGACCTGTAAGTGGCGCTAAACATAGATTATAGGACATAAATCCTCCACATGAGGTGAGCGGTTAACGAGAAGACAAGAATGGTGAACAACAAAGCGGAAGTAGAGCCTTTTGTGTGATGTGACGATGAAGTGGAGCCTTTTCTCTCTGTCAGGTTGATTTATAGAATTAATTCACTACAAGACAAACATGTTCACAGCCATCAGCATCTAAAATAACTCTTTCAATTTACAGCAACATTTAATGTACATTTGGGCTCAATGTATTTTTGAATTTGAATGTAATCTTCCATTGTTGTTTGGAATGACGTGTAAGATCAGTCCGGGGTTATAAAGGTCATTTTTGCTGTCCACATGAATAGAAAAGGGCAAACTCTCCAGTCTGCAACCCGTTTCAACACTATAGAGGGTTAGCTTGTGGGAGGTAGCGAAGTACAAACGCTTTAAAACTTTCCTGTTGTAGAAAAAAAAAAAGCTCAGATAAAGTAAAACACTCAGTTAAACTTCTCAAAGCCTTGGGTTGTGTAATAATACACATCTGGTTTCCTTAATGAATTTCAATATGAACTTTAATGAGTTTGCCTGTAAATAGGAGAACACCAATCGCAGTTTTCTGGCCATCGTCTATTGCCAATCTTTAAAATGTCAGACTGCCCCAGTGGCATACAGAAACAACAATTCTAATGTTTTAACTCAGAAAGAGTTCAGATAAATGGAATAACCACGAGGTTTATAATGTGGTTCTCTTCATTTTTTCCAGAGCTGTGTCAATAAATATAAAAATATAGAAGAAACTCAACTTGCGGTCCACAATGAGGCAATGTGCTGCATTGCAGGAACATCCAGCTCTGTTTGCTGCTGTGACTAAGATTACATATCCACAGGATTTAAAAATACTCTGGCTTTCGCAGCACTGTATTGATGGAAT
Source organism: Poecilia picta (assembly GCA_033032245.1). Taxonomy (NCBI): domain Eukaryota; kingdom Metazoa; phylum Chordata; class Actinopteri; order Cyprinodontiformes; family Poeciliidae; genus Poecilia; species Poecilia picta. The sequence continues at coordinate 27,939,794 of CM065364.1, read as the reverse complement.
TGATCTGTTTGAGTTTAAGGTGAATTACGTAGCTGTACAGTGACTCACTCTGACTTGCACAGGCATGCTGAGTGTTTTTTTTTTTTAGACCGCTTGGCTCTTGGATATTTCCAGAGAAAGTTGTACAGCAGCCGTATTTTTACTCCTGGTCTTAGGTAATTCCTCTAAAAATGAAAACAGACACAATCCCAAATGATTTCACGGCTAAAGTATTTCCCAGATGCTGGATCGTTTTATAAGACCTCGTTATCAAACACATTCACTGGAATCAGAGTCTGAATGAAGCTGCTGTTAACTCTAGTTGCACTGTAGTTGAAAGAATTCAGACTGATATTTAGTTACATCCAGTTGCTGTATAATTGACACCATTTGTATCATACAGTTGTATTTAATTGTACTTGACTTGTAATTGGGAGTTTTGACTTTTCACAATTACACACAAGGCAACTTTAGAGATTGTAAAGTAGGCTTGGGACGATAGTGGCGACTTTGGTACTAAATATAGATGCACAATATTGGATTTTTGGTCGACATCCGATATGTCAATATGCTGAAACTCATTTAGCCAATAACTGATACCAATACCAATAATCATCTAAAGCTTGTACAATAGACTGCTGGTGAGGGTTTTTCCCTCCACAGTTGACCACTCTCTTGCTTTCCCTTTTGGCCAGCCATAAATGCATCGTATTGGTGGTTCTTGAGATGGGTAATTAGGTTCGAAGTGTTGTAGCACTTAATTGTCACTCCACCTTGCATTACTGATGCTGAGCAGTCATTGCAAATACCAGTTCTGCTATCCTTTTCCAACACTTTAAAAAAACTTCCACACTTTCACTCATGTCATGACGCCACGCCGTGAACCGTGCGTGGCGTCATGACATGCTGTGCTGCAGGTGTCGTTGTCACTGGATTGTCATATAAAAACAACACCTTTTACATTGGTGAGTTATTTTGATGGAATCACCATTGTCCAATGTTACATTTTACAGGCCGATAACAATACTATGCCGATAATATCATGCATCGCTAGTAGTAAATGATCACTCTCTGTTCTTGTTCTTAGTGCAAAACGTTTCTGATACTGGTGAATTTCTATTGTACAAAATAAAAATGAAAGATTTTTTCACATGTATTCAAGGGCGTTTCAGCTTCTGCTCATAACACCTTAGAGAACATTCATCCAGTATCCAGAGACGCCACTGGCTTAATTGTAGAAGTCACTATTTTATAGTGAAGTTACTAAAATGTTTCAATGGTCGGCGTTTTTATTTTGGCTCCATTCTCTCTGCAGCTCGTTTAATTTCCAAACTGGGAATTCTGGACCTCCTGTTGCCTCGTTCATCTGGCCCGTTAGCCCCCTCAGTGCTGCAGCAGCGGTGTGTGTACAGGCTCAGTGCTGCAGCAGCGGTGTGTGTACAGCCTCAGTGCTGCAGCAGCGGTGTGTGTACAGCCTCAGTGCTGCAGCAGCGGTGTGTGTACAGGCTCAGTGCTGCAGCAGCGGTGTGTGTACAGCCTCAGTGCTGCAGCAGCGGTGTGTGTACAGGCTCAGTGCTGCAGCAGCGGTGTGTGTACAGCCTCAGTGCTGCAGCAGCGGTGTGTGTACAGGCTCAGTGCTGCAGCAGCGGTGTGTGTACAGCCTCAGTGCTGCAGCAGCGGTGTGTGTACAGGCTCAGTGCTGCAGCAGCGGTGTGTGTACAGCCTCAGTGCTGCAGCAGCGGTGTGTGTACAGCCTCAGTGCTGCAAGCAGCGGTGTGTGTATAGGCTCAGTGCTGCAGCAGCGGTGTGTGTACAGCCTCAGTGCTGCAGCAGCGGTGTGTGTACAGCCTCAGTGCTGCAGCAGCGGTGTGTGTACAGCCTCAGTGCTGCAGCAGCGGTGTGTGTACAGCCTTAGTGCTGCAGCAGCGGTGTGTGTACAGCCTCAGTGCTGCAGCAGCGGTGTGTGTATAGGCTCAGTGCTGCAGCAGCGGTGTGTGTACAGCCTCAGTGCTGCAGCAGCGGTGTGTGTACAGCCTCAGTGCTGCAGCAGCGGTGTGTGTACAGCCTCAGTGCTGCAGCAGCGGTGTGTGTACAGCCTCAGTGCTGCAGCAGCGGTGTGTGTACAGGCTCAGTGCTGCAGCAGCGGTGTGTGTACAGCCTCAGTGCTGCAGCAGCGGTGTGTGTACAGCTCAGTGCTGCAGCAGCGGTGTGTGTACAGCCTCAGTGCTGCAGCAGCGGTGTGTGTACAGCCTCAGTGCTGCAGCAGCGGTGTGTGTATAGGCTCAGTGCTGCAGCAGCGGTGTGTGTACAGGCTCAGTGCTGCAGCAGCGGTGTGTGTACAGCCTCAGTGCTGCAGCAGCGGTGTGTGTACAGGCTCACATACGTCAACAGTGGGACTTATGCAGGCAGTGAGCAACGTAATACCTCGCCAGGCACTGTGCCAAATGAAGCCAGGATTATTCCACATGCTCCCAGCAGTTCAGCGCCATCACGCAAGAGTCAAGTCACATTTAACCGCTCCGATTTTACAGTTCTGCGCCGGGGTTCTTTTTCCTTTTCTGCAAATCTGCTGGAAGCATTGAAGTATTTAATTAAAGCTTGAATTTCTGGAATCTGGCCAAAGGAACAGAAAATACAGATCTGTCCTCTCCGACGCGCTCCCGTCTGTCATGAGCTGCTCTACAGCTTGTGCACATGCATGATTTAGGTCACTCCAAAAGTTCTACTACTAATATATTATTTACCATATTTTAAGATCATATTGTTAATCCCCAGCTGTGCATCAACAGATTAGTAAAGAGTTTCTTAGGTGAAACTAAGTTCAGTGCTCCCCCTCATAGTTGTCTTTTTTTTTTTATGACACTTCCTGTGGTAAATATCTGACATTTTAGCTGTCAGTGGCTCTGGTGAGTTCACAAGCTAGTTTGTTGCTGGTGTTGTTAGCTTTGGATCAGAAAGAAAGGACCTGTGCAGGAAAATGACAGTCCAGCATTTACTGAAAAGAGAATGGAGCTCTAATTTAAAAAAAAAAAAAGATTTAATTTGTTCAATGTAATCAAATTATGTTTGTCAAGCTTACATTATTTACATTTGTTTAACATGACAACTTTATAAACTTAACGTATTTATTTTTGATTAACGTAATCTGATTACTTGTAACAAATCAACTTAATTTTTTATAAGCTGGATCACCTGTTTGGTTTTTTCAGTGTTGCCTTTTGTAGTGCGCATAATTTTATTTCCACCTAAAATATCCTATGACAGACATAGCAATGTCACGAGGAACGTGGTTTTGAAAAATCATTTATAAGGCTCAAAAAATTTGGGAGATGCTGCCAAGTCCTTCTGGAAAATAAAACCAGCATCTCCAGTCTGCAACAAAGTCACCTAAAATTCTAATCTGATTGAAATGCTGTGCTCTACCCTTAAACAAACTGGTTCTTTTTGAAAACCATCCAAACTGACCTAACTAAAACATTTTTACACAAAAGAGAGGGCTGAAATTCCTCCACAGTGTTGCAAAAGGCCAATTTCACATTATCATCAGTGATTGATGGCAGTTGGCCAAGGGTTACAGAACCAGTTATTAGGTTTAGAGGGCAATTACTTGTCCACACAGAGCCAGGCTGGTTTGGAAAAATCTTTTAAAAGGGCAGTATTTGGTATTTTCCAGGCACTTAGTGCCATTTTATAGCACAATCAAGTAGCTTTGTTATCTTCATTAAAATGCTCTATATACACTCCTGATCAAAATCTTAAGACCTGTTAAAAAACTGCAAGAATTTGCATTTTGCACTATTGGATCTTAAGAAGGTTTTAAGTAGAGCTTCACAATGTTAAAAGAAGAAATCAGCGTAAGAGATAAAAACTTTTGGGGAATTAATTGAAAACTGCATTTACACTCAAACATGATTTTTTTCAGTTGATCAAAAGTTTAGCCCTTTGCAGTCGCTGCCCGCCCCATGGCGGGCTGACGTCATGCATGTAAAAGGCTTCTGTATAAAAAAAGACGGCATGAGGAGTGTGCATTTCAAGTCCTGTTGGACACCAAAGACCTCAAACTTTATAAAAGTAGTGGTTTGTTTCACATTTACTTCTAAATTAAACCAGAAATATGATTGATCATGTCCGCAATATTGTTTTGCGCATGTACTGCGCAATCCGGGAATGTTTTATGACCAAAAAGTGAATGAATGGAACATGAAGTCCATTTTTCTTGATTTCCTCAAACGTACCACATTTCTGAAGCAACCAATCAGAAAGCATTGTCGCCCATTTTGTTTGAGCTCGTAACTGTCCGAGCTCAAACAAAATGGGCGACAGGGCAAGGTGGGTGTCAGACCTCGGCTGACAGCCATTTTGTAAATAGTTGAAAGGGGTAAGGGGACAGAGGAGGAAATGAATTTGTGATGGAAACATCGTCAAACATTTTGTAAATAGTTATAAAAAAGAACATGAGTCTTGTGGTTTTGGAGAGAATTTGTGATGAGATATTATGACACATTTATAAGTTGTTGTAAAAATACGTCTGGGAAATTGCCCACAATGTGATGTAAAAATATGCATATTTAGTTATTGGCTAAGTTTGTACACAATTTCTTAAAATTTACAAAAGAAAATTTCATTTTAAGCTGGAAAAATGGTTCATTCAACATTTTTGTGAATTTCATAGTAAAATAAAAAAAATACTCGGATTTTGATTTTGTGTGTTTTTTTGGTCCAATGTGATAATGCATTTTGTCAAAATGAAACAAATACTGTAAAATCATGAAGCTTAGGTTGTGCTGAAAATAATGATACCAAATAAGGCAAGGTAAATAGTTTTTATGGTGAAAATATAAGGGTAAATTCAAAATTAGACCAAAACGGCCATTTAGACCCAAGTCTCCTTAAGACCATAGCTAAAAAAAACCGAAAACCCCCCAAAACAGAAATCAAAGTGTCAAAAAAAGGTCTCAGTAATGAGGAGCTCCACAATCTTGTTGATGACTTCAAACAATAATTTAGGCTTGATGCCAGTGTTTCCAGGAGGCTAGTGGGAACATTGCTCCAAGTGTTGAAGATGGCTTTTCACGAAGGGCATCCACTGTCTGGAACTGATGTCCATTTTTGTAAACTTCCCTTGCCATTCATCCCCAAATGTTCTCAATTGGGTTTAGATCCCGGGAACATGCAGGATGGTCCAAAAGAGTGATGTTATTCTCTTGGAAGAACTCCTTTGTCAGGCGGGCATTGTGAACTGCAGCATTGTCCTGTTGAAAAACCCAATCATTACCACACAGACGATGATGTGGAGATGTTGCAGTGGGCATCTCTCAGTCATGAGAGATGCCCACTGCAACATCTCCACATAGCCAGCTGCTGTTTGACGCCCCTGCACAACCTGAAGCTCCATTGTTCCATTGAAGGAAAACGCACCCTAAATCATGATGGCGCCTCCACCACTGTGCCATGTAGAAAACATCTCAGGTGGGATCTCCTTGTCATGCCAGTAACGTTGGAAGCCATCAGGACCATCAAGGTTAAATTTTTTCTCATCAGAGAAGACAGCTTTCTTCCACCTTTCAATGTCCCATGTTTGGCGCACCCTTAAAAAGTCCAAACAGGCAATGTTGTGGCATTGAAGAAGACGTGGCCTTTGAAGATGTTTTTTGTTTCTGAAGCCTTTCTCTCTCTCGCAGATGCCGTCTGATGGTTATTGGGCTGCAGTCAGCACCAGTAATGGCCTTAATTTGGGTAGAGGATCCTCCCATGTCTTGACGGACAGCCAATCGGATCCTGCGGCTCAGAGTTGGTGAAATCTTTTTGGGTCTCCCACTTGACTTTTTTGTTCCATAACCCTCAGGATCTTTTAAAAAAAGGTAAATGACTGTGTTACTGCGTCCAACCTCAGCAGAGATGACATGTTGTGAGAGGCCTTGCTTATGCAGCTCAACAATCCTACCACGTTCAAAGTCAGGGAGCTTTTTTGCTTTTGCCATCAGGAGGTCTTGATAGTGTAAAGACTTTTTTGTACAGCTTTTGGCTTTTAAAGATGATGGTCTTAAACTTTTGATCAGCTGAAAAAAATCATGTTTGAGTGTAAATGCAGTTTTTAGAAAATTCCCCGCTCAAAACTTCAGTTCTTGTCTCTTGCACTGATTTTTTCCTTTAACATTGTGAAGCTCTACCTAGAACCTTCTGAAGATCCAATAGAGCAAAATGCAAATTCTTGCAATTTTTTTGACTGGTCTTAAGATTTTGATCAGGAGTGTATATAACAAATATGACTTAATAGGAACTTGACTTTGTAACTTAATGCCTACAAATTGGGTCTCTTCCTCTTTACAAACGCCTGCTTTATCTGAGACTCCACCTTCAGGAAGTAATCAGAATATGTGTTTGCTGTTAGCCCTATTAACCCTATTAACTCTATCCACTATTAACATTTTTACCAGCGTTACACTGAGAAGGAGCTCAGTAGATGCACTGCTCCACTAGGTGTTTGCTAATTGCTGCTGGCTAGTCTGAAGGAGCCGAGTGGAGGCCTGCTCTGTCAGGTGGAAGCTTGGAAACTGCAACTCTGAGGGGGAGCTTCGTCTAAAGGCGGTGATAGGTCCACCTATGTGTTTTACACTGTTGAATGGTTGCCATGGAGATTAAATGATTTCTCAAACATGCATGAAAGAATCAAGACAACACTACAGTTATGTTTTCAATGAGTGAATAATATTGTAACATCACGTAGTAAAGCTCAAAAAAGTTGATTTTACATCATGATGGCCCTTTAAGTCAGTCAGTTTTGGCTTTTAAGTAAAAATTAGCTTAAAAGCTAATGTTAGCTTAAATGAAAACTGGTTTTATATAGAGGAAAACATTATATAAAGTTGTAACTGTGATGCACAGGGTCACACATTGTATGCAACCAAGTTGACAGAACTTCAAAGATGGAGTGAAGTGCATGAGAGAGCCGGGGGGAGGCGCACCATGTTTGTAGGCAGCAGAGAGAGATCCTTCGTTAGTGAGAGGAAGCATGATCCTGCTGTGAAGCCACGCTACTGGGGCTATATTTAGCTCCTGTTGCCATGTGCTGGGAATGTTCATGGCAGAGGACACACACACACACACACACACACACACACACACACACACACACACACACACACACACACACACACACACACACACACACACACACACACACACACACACACACTGAGTGGTAACCCTGGACAGTAGGTTCACTACTGGTCTCCCTCTTCTGACTCCACATGTGGTCAGATTCAGAGATGGGATTTGATCTCTTATCCCGAAATTCCATACAACGTTACTTGCTGAAGTCGACAACCAATTCTGAGGTTTAATAGATTTTTTTTTGTGCTTGTTGTGTCTTTATAGTCCTTTGATGGGAAAAAAATGGGTTGGTGCAATCATTAGGAAGGAGAATCTGTGTGTGTATTTCAGTGAGATGGGGCAAAGTTAACGATTGTTTCCTGAGAAAGTGAAACACGAAGCTTTCAGAATTAAAGATGATAATTTGAAGCATGAAGAATAAATGACATCTATGATTCCACAATCTGATGGAGTTTCTCTTTCCTCTTTTGCATTTCTAACAGGAAATGCACATGAAGCTGTATAATCTGCTTCTTGCCGTCCATGTGAATGTGGAGCAGCAGTGTTTCTCTCAGAATCAGCCTGAGGTGTCGCCATGCAGACCCACGGAGGCTCTGCCAATAAGGAGGCCCCGAGCGTCCTCCAGGCCGCCTCTGATTGGCTGAGATTCTTTAAGTCCGCCATTGTAAAGTGTACGGACAGGTTGACGTTTAATTTGCAGAACGCTGAAATCGAGATTACTGGCTGTCGAGCGCATTTCCACGGACGATGAATCCAACAAAAGCTTCAAAGTCACTAAATCGTTTTTTCTTTTTCGGCAGAATAAAACTGCAACTCGAAGAGACGAGTAGGATGACAGGAAGGCCCTTTCTTTAAGTTAAAGGCATTGCGGAAGAGGCAGAAGAAGAAATCAAGAAAGTACATAGAGGGAACCACGGTCATTTGAAAAAATAAAATTCAGGGATCATTCAGTCATTATTTACATACTTTTATGAAAGTAATCCTGAAGCAAGGTCACCAGGTCACTCAACAGCAGCCAGTCGCTACAAATCCATCTTTTAACAGACGGTAGATGATTGTGTCTTACAGATTATGAAAACCCAAAATTCAGCATGGACCAGTACCAAGTTCACCTGGAAAATAAAATCAGCTTCTCCATCAGCAGAAGGAAGCAGGAAGTGATGTAAATGTCTCTGTATACAGACGGCTCTGTTGACCCTGGACCTGGTGGTGGGTGATAAGGACTTAAGAATTGTATTGCAATATTTTTTTTGTAACTGACTCAACTCCATGTCAGTTTTGGTTTGATTTGCTCTAAAATCAAACATTTTTATTTAGGAAAAAGTGCACACAATCTTATTTTGTCTTTCTATTCTCACTGTTTGTCATGTTAATATGTTATTAAAATATTTACCTGATCTGTAAATAGCGACCAGGTATTTACATGTATTATTTCAGCACAGTATTGCTGAAACCTTACAAGCTAAAATTTGAAATGAAATTCATGTTGAAGATCTGCATAAACAACCTATAACTTCTGCGTATACGAAGTATCTCTTCTCTGTTCTCAGAAGAAATATACAAATCCATATCCAAGTTGATAGTGATGCGTTTATTCAGGCATTTCCAAAGTTGCTCCATAACTCGGCTCTCTGTTGTGTTTGAAGCGCCGACGTGTCACCACCAGGGGTCACTGCAACGCCAAAAATATCCTGTTTTCTCCCATCGTACTAATACAGACCCACTCAATAAATTAGGATATAAATAAATAAATAATAAATAAATAAATAAATTAGGGATACATAGATCAATTACACAGACTGCTGTTTTCCTGGCCTTGTTTGTGTTTATTGTGACAATTGACCACTTAAACTAAACAAAACAAAACTTAAATGAATATTGTCACTGTTTTGGTCAAGCTGGCTTATGCCTTTGTTTTAAGAAAGTGACAATACAATTTTACATTAAAAACATTATTTTTTTTAACAATTTAATGAAAAATTATGCTTAAGTTATTTTAGAATGTACTTTCAGTTTGACAAATGAGCCTGATCAGAAAGCATATTCTAATTTATTGAATATGAGTATAGAAGTTAACAAAAATTACATGGAGAAGCTTCTTCATATAAAGCTTCTTCATGTAATTTATCTGAAATGATAGCATAACATTAACATTTCACACATCTCACACATTTCCAAAATAAACTTGAAATATAGTTACATTATTACAAATTTAACTAAATACATAAACATAGTCATACAATAAGAAGATAACATAACACATTCATTCTAAGTGAGGCCAAATGCTAAAAAAAAGCATTACATAAAATATTTTTAGGAATATCCTCTTACATTATTTCCCACTAAGCAAATCAGAGAATACTATACAAGTGATTTTTTTGTCCTTAAAACTCAAAATGCCACTTTACTGCAACCTCAGGAAAAAAGTAGATTATTGCTCCATCTAGTGGTAAAGCAAAGAAATACGAACAGCTTGAATTATCTTTAGCTGCATTTTTAGAAGACGTTGAAGCAGGTGACCCTGGAGGCCGTGTCCGCCTGGCACATCTCCACAGAGTGGTCGAATTCCACAGAGGAAGTGCTGATGAACCAACCGCGGAACTTCACCGACTCAAAGCTGACCAGGGAGCCACCAGGGGGGCTGTTCTTGATGAAGAGAAAGCGGTCCAAGCCGTCTTCCTGGTTGATCTCCGTCAGAGACTCATGGCTGTATTGCTAACAGACACACAGGACAGAGACACTAGAGTAAAGTAACTGTCCATATTGATATTGTTCATCCCTGTAATTATTTACCCCCGGCAGATGAGTCAATATCACAAACAATGAACAAGTTGAGGAAAGGGAATGCTCTGATTCTTCAGTGTGCAGCTAAGCCCAAAATTCTTCACATGTCTGCCTGATTTAGATTTTAAATTATTTTTACTAAACTAATAACTTTCCTTTCCTGATACAAAACAAGACGGGAATCTCTCAAAAGACAAATCCGTATAAAATGACAGTTATTTATTAAGAAGTTAATATTGATATTACAGTAATTAAACTCTAATCATATCAGAAAATTTTTATAGGAGTGGCCAAAGCTTTTGGGGGAGCACAGCTAAAAAAATTATCTAATTTTATTCATTTATTTTTAATTTATATTCCCTTATTTATATAGGTTTACATTTATGTCTTTTTGTAAGAAGATGACTCTGTATAACTTTCTATGGCATTATTATGACTCTCAGCATTTTTTATCCCCCTTTTATGAGTGCCACTGTCCACAGGTTGAAAAATCAAAGCTATAACAGTAAGAGTTTCCAAAAATCCTTTCAGGGATAAAAGTATGACTGTTGTAATGATTTTGTGTTTACCTCCAATTCCAGTGAAACTTTCCCATTTTCCATGGAGCAAGAAATGTGCAGGTTCTCAGAGACGGATAACAGAACCGTCAAAGAACCTATGCTGGAGCTGCAGGGCGGCGTGTAGTGGCACATCTCAAAGTTCACTGAGTGTAGAAAAGAAACTGAAGGTTATATTACACTAACCCTCTAGCAAACTCCCACATTTATACATAACTGGCAAAAATAGAATACAACAGATATGGGATCATCCTGTAATTTTCATGTCAGAAGAATGTTTTTGGTTCTTGATTCCATATTTTTCTTCCTGTTTTTTTTACCTTTTATTTGAATTAGAAAAAAATGTGCTATTCTATATAATATGAATAAAATACTTTTATGTCTGCATTTGGTGATGGAAAGAAAATAATCTCACCTATAAGAAAATCACCAACATTTGGGCTTTACTTTTTATGCAATGTGTTACGTTGAGACCTTTATTTTAAAAATTTAAATCAAAAATGTAATAAAAAATAGAACATTTTCTTTGGCGTTTTGGGATGATGGGTGTAGAATTTTGGGGGGAAATAGAAATAACAACTTACAGAAATATGGAATAATTAAAGTACTGGGAGTAAATGCAGCACATTTATGTATTTATTTTTTTACTGTGTATATCAATCTGTAAAAACCAAAATGCTACTTCCCCCATTCTTCTCTTACCTTTGCGATGACAGTTTCCGCCTCTCAGAGTGATGGCCTGCAGCTTCATCTCTCCCGTGGTCAAGATGAAATCCTTCTGGTACTCGTCGCTCACTGTGAACCTATGAACACTGCTGCACCGCTGGAAGACTGGCTTCCTCGTTCCTGAGGAGTTGTTCCATCCTTCCTGGAAAATGGTTTCTGTGGAGAGAAAGACGACAAGATCTTGGTGTGTTTCAAAGAAAAATAAAAGAAAAAAAACAACTTCTTTTTTTTTTAGAATATTTTATTTTAGATTTTTGATATTAACATTACAGGTATTAACAGACAGGACAAAACTGATACACAATGACACACAATTCAAATAATAAGACATATTGAAAGTAAAATAAATTTACAATAATATAACACAACATATAACAAGGACTGGATGGGGATGGGTAATCTATAGGGATGAAATCAATTGCATATGAATCGGAAATAGATTGAGAGACAGATGGGATCAGATCCGCTCATAAATCCTGTCGAGTCCAGTTCAATTACAGGATCATCACTCAATCCAATGTGCTGGTAGATTTTGCATATAACTTAAAAAAGGCTGCCATATTTTATAAAAAGTCTTACTTCTATTCTGCATCCAATAGGTTAATTTTTCTAGTGTCACACAGCTATTAATCCCACAAAGCCACATTTTAATTGAGAGGGGAGAGTCTGATTTCCATTTAGTTGTAATACATTTCTTAGCAATTGCTAAAAGGACTTCTGTAAGTTTCTTGTCATAGACTGTTTTTAAATTGGAATTTGTAAAGTTCCCTAATAGACAGATCTCTGGGTCTATTGGAATCATGATTCCATGAATGTCTGATAACGTTTTACAGAGCCCCTTCCAAAAACCTTGCAATTTAGAGCAATGCCAAGTGGCATGAAGGAATGTTCCTTCCACCATGCCACATCTAAAACAAAGAGGAGATATATTGGAATTATATTTATGTAATTTTTGTGGGGTGACATATAGCTGATGTAAAAAATTAAATTGTACTAGTCTAAATCGAGCATTTAAAGTAGATGTGAGACCTTCTCTGCACAAATTATTCCATAACTGCCTCTCAATAGACATTCCCAAATCCTTTTCCCATTTGATTCTAGAACTATCCATACCATTTATAGCTAAAATTGACATGAGTACTGTATACACCCTTGAGATGATTTTATATAACGGATGACTGGCATGACACATTTCCTCAACCGGAGACATGGATGGTAGCTTCCAACTTCCTTTCTGATTAGCTCTTATGAAGTCGCGAAGTTAGAAAAAAAAACAACTTTTGACACAAATCAGATTTTTTCCCACAAAGGTAAATGTTCTATTGACCATCCATTCAGTGCAGTGTTAAATATTAGAGCTATACTGATCCAATATTAATATCTTGACCAGTCCCGATATTGAAAAAAAAAAAACAAAGAATATTTGTGACAATGTGTCCGATTCACAAGGGCAGGTCTACTCGGTCTAATTCTATGTTTTGTGCTCTGCGTGACATCATGCTGCTTTATTTTTTTTACATTATATTTAGAATTTATAATTGCACTTTCTGAATCATGTGAAAGAAGGTTTGTTGTGGTTTATTTTTACATATTTGACCAAAATAGTCAACCTACTGATTTGATCAGTTTCTTTATCATTTATTTTACATTGGTTGTTCTACTCCAAATAAAACTGACTCAACAAATTAACATTTGTTGTGTTTACATGTTTGACCAAGCTTGTGACAATATTGGTGCAGAGTTACCAAATAAATGAGCATTTCTGCACATTTGTCTGTATTTAAAAAAAGAAAAAAACATTCTAAGTCAATGCAGCATTCTTTTCTGCATGAGATAATAAACCTTAGACACCGGTATCTGTATTGGAAGTGAAAAAAGTGAATCAATGCATCCCTCCCTCAAAAACTCAGTAAAAAAACTGCATGCAAACCCAGGATTAGTGTTTTTCTTCCAAACACAGGCCCATATTTTTGTCAAAAGTACCAGGAACTTTATTTTTATCCCCCCAATGGTGCATTTCACTACCGACCTTCCACCACGCAGTCCATGATGGCGCCGCAGAGCTCCACATCGCTGAGGTCTCTGCCACACAGAGACAGGACTTGCTCAGCTCTTTCACGGCCAGCACCAGGTTGGCTACGCTCTTCATGGTCATCCTGTTGCGGGTGACCCTCAGGTTCAGGTCTTCGCTGAGCTTCACTTCATGCTCCACATCCTGCTGGAGAGAGCAAAAAAATCAACAACCAGCAAGCAACACCACTGTGGGTCGCTACACCTCTTATTATTTTACAAGTCCAGTGTTCATACGGCACATCATCATCATCAGCCTCATGACTGCATGTTGAAAAGAAAGTACACCTGGTGCCAATTTGAGGGTTTTGGATGTGCCAGGAGTTTTTGGGTGTTTTTGTTTTTCATAAAACTTCACAGCTGACTGAAAAATGCTTCATCTTTCCTGAAAAGCAATAGTTTGACATGCCGCTAAATGCATTTGGTAGGTAATAAATAGAATTAGCAAAAAGGTGAAAATAAACGACTAATTATTCATTTATTAAAGATGCGCTCAGGCAATCCATGTTAGTGGTAAAGACCAATAAATCTTAAAGCAGCTTCATGCAGTGGTAGCATTAGCATGAATAAAGTCAGTTAAAGCTGTTTTTAATGTGCAAAACCTCTCCATTTAGATAATTCACCAAATAATAAGACATCCTTTAGATTCCGATTTTTTCAATAGGTAATGAAACTGATAAATTCTTACATCAAAATATTAATATAGCTCAGTGCAGCCATAAATGCTGCTACAACGTATATACTGTATGATAGTTATCCTTAATGATAAATCTTACCTCTGTACCACTGGGGGGACGTCTGATTTCAGGTGAGCTAATGGCAAAATAATAAAAATGTTAGTGAAGCATTTTACCTCATATTGTTATAAACCGTAAATGAGAAAACGTTTTTAATACGATAAAAACCGTCTGGAAAACTGTAAACGATTTGTTGACTCCCTCGGGAGTTTAAAATGATTTTGTTTCAACATTCTTGAGGAAATAAAGCAAACATGGAATTTTAGAAGAGTTGCTACTGACACACAGTTCACTCATAGAGAGTGGTTAGACCACTGCGGCATGTCAAATATCATCTGATGAACTTCATGGTTACCCTGGTAACTGTATATGAGCTGTGATAACTCTCACTGCACGTGTTACCTGCAGCTTTCAGCTCAGAGAATAAGAACTGTAAAACCAACAAGGTTTCCATGAAATGAATGTTTCTTATTTTCATCAGAAATTCATGAAACCCGCAAGACTGTAAACTAAAATGTCACACACGTACACAAAATTTATCTATCTCGCACACATACATCGTACCAACAACTCGCACTCACACAACGTTTGACGCGCATTCAAGCAACGTTTGTCTCTCACATACACAAAAATAAAGTTGCACACAAACACACAGTACTAAGACTCTTTTTTATGGGGTTCCATTTGTATCAAAAATAAGTAGAGTCCACCTCGCTGCAGTAAAAAGAAAGGGGCGGGACGGACCACTGTCAGCCTCATGCCTTATTTGGAAATGGGACCATTGCAATCCGGAAGTGAAGGGGGCGCTATTTCCTGTATTATCCGCGGTCTCCCGTTTTTATTTTCTTTTTAAATCTGTGATATATCTTCACCGTTAGGAAGGAGTTTCACTCTCAGCATGTATTTGAACTTCAATCTTTTATTTACTTAAGCGCAGATAACAGTTTTTAACAAATTCTGTAGTTTTCGGTAAACTTCTAAATCTGCTCCTTAGTCCCATCTTTTCGGGGTTTACTGCTGCCTCTAGTGGCCTAACGGTGGTAACACAACTAACATAATCACGTTTCTTTTTACTGCAGCGAAGTGTACTTGAAAAAGAGTCTTAGTACTGTGTGTTTGTGTGCAACTTTATTCTTGTGTATGTGAGAGACAAACGATGAATGCGAGTTGCTACAGTGTATGTGAGAGTCAAACGTGTGAGTGCGAGATAAACGTTGTGTGAGTGCGAGATAAACATTGTGTGAGTGCGAGATAAACGTTGTGTGAGTGCGAGACAAACATTGTGTGAGTGCGAGATAAACGTTGTGTGAGTGCGAGACAAACGTTGTGTGAGTGCGAGACAAACGTTGTGTGAATGCGAGACAAACGTTGTGTGAGTGCGAGATAAACGTTGTGTGAGTGCGAGATAAACATTGTGTGAGTGCGAGACAAACGTTGTGTGAGTGCGAGATAAACTTGTGTGAGTGCGAGATAAACTTGTGTGAGTGCGAGATAAACGTTGTGTGTGATGCGAGATAAACGTTGTGTGAGTGCGAGATAAACGTTGTGTGAGTGCGAGATAAACGTTGTGTGAGTGCGAGATAAACGTTGTGTGAGTGCGAGATAAACGTTGTGTGAGTGCGAGATAAACGTTGTGTGAGTGCGAGATAAACATTGTGTGAGTGCGAGATAAACGTTGTGTGAGTGCGAGATAAACGTTGTGTGAGTGCGAGATAAACGTTGTGTGAGTGCGAGATAAACTGTGTGAGTCGATAGGTGTGAGTGCGAGATAAACGTTGTGTGAGTGCGAGATAAACGTTGTGTGAGTGCGAGATAAACGTTGTGTGAGTGCGAGATAAACGTTGTGTGAGTGCGAGATAAACGTTGTGTGAGTGCGAGATAAACGTTGTGTGAGTGCGAGATAAACGTTGTGTGAGTGCGAGATAAACGTTTGTGAGTGCGAGATAAACGTTGTGTGAGTGCGAGATAAACGTTGTGTGAGTGCGAGATAAACGTTGTGTGAGTGCGAGAAAATGTGGTCGAGAAAACATTGTGTGAGTGCGAGATAAACGTTGTGTGAGTGCGAGATAAACGTTGTGTGAGTGCGAGAAAACTTGTGTGAGTGCGAGATAAACGTGTTGTATGTGCGAGATAAACGTTGTGTGAGTGCGAGATAAAATTGTGTGAGTGCGAGATAAACGTTGTGTGAGTGCGAGATAAACGTTGTGTGAATGCGAGACAAACATTGTGTGGAGTGCGAGATAAACATTGTGTGAGTGCGAGATAAACATTGTGTGAGTGCGAGATAAACATTGTGTGTAGTGCGAGACAAACGTTGTGATGAGTGCGAGATAAACGTTGTGTGAATGCGAGACAAACATTGTGTGAGTGCGAGAAAACATTGTGTGAGTGCGAGACAAACATTGTGTGAGTGCGAGATAAACGTTGTGTGAGTGCGAGATAAACGTTGTGTGAGTGCGAGATAAACATTGTGTGAGTGCGAGACAAACATTGTGTGAGTGCGAGATAAACATTGTGTGAGTGCGAGATAAACGTTGTGTGAATGCGAGACAAACGTTGTGTGAGTGCGAGACAAACATTGTGTGAGTGCGAGATAAACGTTGTGTGAATGCGAGACAAACATTGTGTGAGTGCGAGATAAACATTGTGTGAGTGCGAGACAAACATTGTGTGAGTGCGAGACAAACATTGTGTGAGTGCGAGACAAACATTGTGTGAGTGCGAGATAAACGTTGTGTGAATGCGAGACAAACTTGTGTGTGAGTGCGAGACAAACATTGTGTGAGTGCGAGATAAACGTTGTGTGAGTGCGAGACAAACATTGTGTGAGTGCGAGACAAACATTGTGTGAGTGCGAGGATAAAACATTGTGTGAGTGCGAGACAAACATTGTGTGAGTGCGAGATAAAACATTGTGTGAGTGCGAGATAAACGTTGTGTGAATGCGAGACAAACATTGTGTGAGTGCGAGACAAACATTGTTGTGAGTGCGAGACAAACATTGTGTGAGTGCGAGACAAACATTGTGTGATGGTGCGAGATAAACGTTGTGTGAATGCGAGACAAACATTGTGTGAGTGCGAGACAAACATTGTGTGAGTGCGAGACAAACATTGTGTGAGTGCGAGATAAACGTTGTGTGAATGCGAGACAAACATTGTGTGAGTGCGAGATAAACATTGTGTGAGTGCGAGACAAACATTGTGTGAGTGCGAGATATAACGTTGTGTGAATGCGAGACAAACATTGTGTGAGTGCGAGACAAACGTTGTGTGAGTGCGAGACAAACATTGTGTGAGTGCGAGATAAACGTTGTGTGATGCGAGACAAACATTGTGTGAGTGCGAGATAAACGTTGTGTGAGTGCGAGATAAACATTGTGTGAGTGCGAGATAAACATTGTTGTGAGTGCGAGACAAAAATTGTGTGAGTGCGAGACAAACATTGTGTGAGTGCGAGACAAACATTGTGTGAGTGCGAGATAAACGTTGTGTGAATGCGAGACAAACATTGTGTGAGTGCGAGACAAACATTGTGTGAGTGCGAGACAAACATTTTGTGAGTGCGAGATAAACATTGTGTGAGTGCGAGACAAACATTGTGTGAGTGCGAGCAAACGTTGTGTGAATGCGAGACAAACATTGTGTGAGTGCGAGACAAACATTGTGTGAGTGCGAGACAAACATAACTGTGTGAGTGCGAGACAAACATTGTGTGAGTGCGAGACAAACATTGTGTGAGTGCGAGATAAAACGTTGTGTGAATGCGAGACAAACATTGTGTGAGTGCGAGACAAACATTGTGTGAGTGCGAGACAAACATTGTAGTGAGTGCGAGACAAACATTGTGTGAGTGCGAGATAAACGTTGTGTGAATGCGAGACAAACATTGTGTGAGTGCGAGACAAACATTGTGTGAGTGCGAGACAAACATTGTGTGAGTGCGAGATAAACGTTGTGTGAATGCGAGACAAACATTGTGTGAGTGCGAGATAAACATTGTGTGAGTGCGAGACAAACATTGTGTGAGTGCGAGATAAACGTTGTGTGAATGCGAGACAAACATTGTGTGAGTGCGAGACAAACATTGTGTGAGTGCGAGACAAACATTGTGGGAGTGCGAGATAAACGTTGTGTGAATGCGAGACAAACATTGTGTGAGTGCGAGATAAACGTTGTGTGAGTGCGAGATAAACATTGTGTGAGTGCGAGATAAACATTGTGTGAGTGCGAGACAAACATTGTGTGAGTGCGAGATAAACATTGTGTGAGTGCGAGACAAACATTGTGTGAGTGCGAGATAAACGTTGTGTGAATGCGAGACAAACATTGTGTGAGTGCGAGACAAACATTGTGTGAGTGCGAGACAAACATTGTGTGAGTGCGAGATAAACATTGTGTGAGTGCGAGACAAACATTGTGTGAGTGCGAGAAAACTTGTGTGAGTGCGAGATAAACATTGTGTGAGTGCGAGATAAACATTGTGTGAGTGCGAGACAAACATTGTGTGAGTGCGAGATAAACATTGTGTGAGTGCGAGATAAACATTGTGTGAGTGCGAGATAAACATTGTGTGAGTGCGAGATAAACATTGTGTGAATGCGAGACAAACATTGTGTGAGTGCGAGATAAACGTTGTGTGAGTGCGAGTTGTTGGTACGATGAATGTGTGCGAGAAAGATACATTTTGTGTAGTGTGTGACATTTTAGTAGTGTGTATATGCATTTTGAGTATTTTTTGAGTGTGTGTGAGGGTTTTTTTTGAGTGTGCGTGAGTTTTTTGTAGTGTGTGAGAGACAAAACCTAGATTTTGTCTTAAACGGCCCCTCATATTAAAATGTAACCCACGCGAGCGGTCTCAGCGTAACACGTGTTAGTGGGAGAAGTGGGAGGTTTTCACATCAGACCCTCACTTCTCAAAGCCACACACAGCTTGTGAAAGCACACAAGGTGAGACCAGCGTATAGAGCTGGTGGGTCCCAGTGAACCCCAGCTAATAAGACCTTAGGTGCAACCAAACAATCAAAGGCAACACTTTATTTGAAGGGGTATGCATAAGGTTGACATGACACTGTCATAAACATGACATAACACCTGTCATGAACATAAAGAAGTCTTTATGAATGTTTGACAGTTGTCATGAAGTGTCATTCGGTAAATAATGACACTTTTAATGCAAAGTTGCTCTAAAAGTCGCATCAAAAGTCCATTAAAAGTGCCAACTTGGCATGATTTTGTATATTATGATAATTTAAGAAAAAAACAACAATAAATAAATAAAATCTTCATCCATAACATTACATTTCATATATTAATATACATCACAGCCTTCCGTTTACAGACAAGTTGTGTAGAAAATGTTCTTCCGCTCACCAGTCCAGCGCATCAGCTAAATTAAAGTCCGACATTGTGCCTCAGAGTGATGGTGATGTTCAGGCTGACTGTCTCTTTATGAGAATTTATATGTGTAACTCACTTCCTTTTAGAAAGTTGGTGGGGCACTCTCTCTTTCTCTGATGACTGTGGAAACCACTGCTGCCTATTTGTCCAGTGGAAAAAACAAGTCACTGAGTGAAAAAAATCTGTCAAATGTCAGGATGTTGTGATGTTAAAATTAGATCTGACTAATTATTTTCAAACCTTAATTTGTCATAAATCCTGAACAAACGTCACCCATCTGTTAGAGGAATTACATAAAAAATGAACAAAATTGAATAACCTGGTTATTTGTGCACAGCTTTTGTTGAAGCATCTTATGATTCAATTTCAATATTCAGATTTACACTGGTAATATTTATCCACTAAATATCTCCAAATCTCTGACTGAGAGCACCACACGTGTCCACAGTCATCGTCTGTCAGACTTGGGCTTTGGCTAGGCCATTTAAAAACTTAGATTTTTCCCTCATGAAGTGATTATTTCTAACAGATTAGACTTTTTTTCCTCTCTGAAATAGTCTCATTGTGTTTTTGTGTCTGCCATACTTGACAAACTTTTTGCCCTTTTCTTTCATAATCCTGACTCAAGCTTCAGACGGTCGATTTGAAATGATTCAAAGCTGAACTTGAAGACAGGTAATGAACAGTGAATGTTTGCAGCTGTTCTGATGTGGTTTCTGTTCAGGGGGTGGGGGGGTTATGATCTAGATTAAAAGTCCCACATAGCAAAGCCACATCCTCTGATGCTGCATCAGTGGCTTCATTTTCAGTCCAAACATTTTTCAAAATTATATTTCCAGTATTCTGCTGACATATTTGGAGAGCAGCATGCTAGAAAAGTTATTTATAAATACACATCCACCCACCACCACCCACCCACACACACACACACACACACACACATATATATATATATATATATAAAAAAAAAAAATTCCCTTCTCACCCTCTGCGGGTGGTCTCTTTTCATCCTCTGAACTCGGGTCCTCTACCAGAGGCCTGGGAGCTTGAGGGTTCTGCGCAGTATCTTGGCTGTGCCTAGTACTGCACATTTCTGGACTGAGATGTCTGATGTTGTTCCTGGGATCTGTTTTAGCCACTGCTCCAGTTTGGGGGTGACTGCCCCGAGGGCCCCGATGACCACAGGCACCACTGTGGTCTTCACCTTCCAGTTCTTTTCCAGTTCCTCCCTGAGGCCCTGGTATTTCTCCAGTTTCTCATGCTCCTTTTTCCTGATGTTGTAGTCACTTGGTATAGCTACATCCACCACAACGGCTATCCTCTGTTCTTTATCCACCACCACAATGTCCGGTTGGTTCGCCATTACCATCTTGTCTGTCTGGATCTGGAAGTCCCACAGGATCTTAGCTCGGTCATTCTCCACCACCTTTGGGGGTGTTTCCCACTTCGATCTCGGGGCTTCCAGTCCATATTCTGCACAGATGTTCCTGTACACTATGCCCGCCACCTGGTTATGTCGTTCCATGTACGCTTTCCCTGCCAGCATCTTGCACCCTGCCGTTATGTGCTGGACTGTCTCAGGGGCCTCCTTGCACAACCTACACCTTGGGTCTTGTCTGGTGTGGTAGATCTGAGCCTCTATTGCTCTGGTGTTTAGGGCCTGTTCCTGTGCAGCCAGGATGAGAGCCTCTGTGCTGTCCTTGAGTCCAGCTTTGTCCAGCCATTGGTAGGATTTCCTGATATCAGCCACTTCAGTTATTTGTCGGTGGTACATCCCATGTAGGGGCTTGTTCTCCCATGATGGAACCTCTAGCCCCTCATCCTCTGTTCCCCATTGCCTGAGACATTCGCTGAGCATATCATCCGTTGAGGCTTTGTCCTTGATGTATTTATGGATCTTGGATGTTTCATCCTGGACAGTGGCTCTCACACTCACTAGTCCTCTGCCTCCTTCCTTACGGTTTGTGTACAGTCTCAGGGTGCTGGATTTGGGGTGGAACCCTCCATGCATGGTTAGTAACTTCCGAGTCTTAACATCCGTGGCCTTTATCTCTTCCATTGGCCAGCTGATTATTCCGGCAGGGTATCTGATTACTGGTAATGCATAGCTGTTTATTGCACGGATCTTGTTCTTGCCATTGAGCTGGCTTCTCAGGACTTGCCTTATTCGTTGGAGGTATTTGGCTGTGGCTCCCTTCCTTGTGACCTCATCCAGGTTGCCATTTGTTTGTGGTATTCCCAGGTACTTGTAACTGTGCTCTATGTCTGCTATTGTTCCTTCTGGGAGTGAGACCCCTTCTGTGCGGACGACCTTCCCTCTCTTTGTAACCATCCGACCACACTTTTCTAGTCCGAATGACATCCCAATGTCAGTGCTGTATATCCTGGTGGTGTGGATCAGTGAGTCGATGTCTCGCTCACTCTTAGCGTACAGCTTGATGTCATCCATGTAGAGGAGGTGACTGATTGTGGCCCCATTCTTCAGTCGGTATCCGTAGCCAGTCTTGTTGATGATTTGGCTGAGGGGGTTCAGGCCTATGCAGAACAGCAGTGGGGACAGAGCATCTCCTTGGTATATGCCACATTTGATGGACACTTGTGCAAGTGGTTTGCAGTTGGCTTCAAGGGTGGTTTTCCACAGCCCCATCGAGTTTGCAATGAAGGCTCTTAGAGTCCTATTGATGTTGTACATCTCTAAGCATTCAATGATCCAAGTATGTGGCATTGAGTCATAGGCTTTCTTGTAGTCTATCCAAGCGGTGCACAGGTTGGTGTGTCGGGTTTTGCAGTCTCGGGCGACTGTGTGGTCTACAAGGAGTTGGTGTTTGGCTCCTCTGCTATTTAAGCCGATGCCCTTCTGTGCCGTACTCATGTATTTATTCATGTGACCACTTATCTTAGCCGCTATGATGCCTGATATGAGCTTCCATGTTGTAGAGAGACAGGTTATTGGCCGATAGTTGGATGGGATTGAACCCTTTGAGGGATCCTTCTGTATCAGGATTGTGCGACCTTCAGTTAACCATTCAGGGTGAGTCCCATTTTGTAGCAGCTGGTTCATTTGAGCTGCCAGTCGCTCATGGAGGGCAGTGAGTTTCTTTAGCCAGTAGGCATGGATCATGTCAGGTCCTGGTGCTGTCCAGTTTTTCATACCCGAGACTCTTTCTTGGACATCTGCCACAGTGATGGTTACTGGGGCTTGTTCAGGGAGGTTGCTGTGTTCCTCTCGTAGAGAGGTCAGCCACTTTGCATTGCTGTTGTGGGTCGCCTCCCTTTCCCATATGCCTTTCCAGTATTGTTCAGTCTCCAGCCTTGGTGGGTCTGCTCTGTTGTTAGTACCCTGCCATTGAGAGTACACTTTAGCTGGTTGGGTGTGGAAGAGCCGGTTAATCCTCCTGGCTTCATTCTCTCTTGTGTATCTCTTCAGGCGGCTGGCCAAGGCTTGGAGCCTTTGTTTGGCAGTTTCGAGTGCTTCAGGTATGGACATCTGGCTGTACTTGTGTACTGATCTTTTCATTGCACCCCTTTGGAGCTCTGACAGTTGGCTCACTTCCCTCCTTGTTATCTTGATCTTAGCCTCTAACCGTCTTTTCCATGGTGGGTATTGGGTCTCATGATTGCTCTTATAGCCAAGCATCTCAAGGATCACTGATGCTGAGTTGTATATGAGCTCATTGGTTTCTGTTATGGTGTTGGTAGGGATCGTTCTCAATGCCGCATTCACATCTTCAATTAGACTTTCTGGTGGTGCTTCACTCAGCCGTTGTAATTGGCGTCGGGGTTGTCTGGTGTTCATTACGGCCACGATTCTCTCTCTCAGGTCAGTTGCTGCCTCGTTCAGCTCTGATGGTTCGTTCATTACTGGGGCTACATACCCAGTCTCTGGGTGGGTGGTTAACTCCCCGCTGACCTGGCGTTCTGGCTCCTCCCCTTTGCCATAGCATTTGTGTTGTACCTCGTCAATCTCAAGTTGTGAGAGCAGTTGCCGTTTGCGGATGTTGGAACACTGAGCCACTAGTTGCTTAGCAGTTAGTGTTGACTGGGGATGTCGAAGTAACCATTCCTCCCACAGTCTTCGCATGTAGCCCCTCTGACTAGGGTTACTTGAGTAGTAGCATTCCAACAGATCCATGTTTTCACCTTTCCATTTCCGTCTTGTTCCAGTAGCCCATTTTTCATCTAGGTGCTCTGGTTCCCCAGCACCTGACGCAGACCTTGTTTGGCCGGGCGACGTCTGAGCCGGCATGTCGTGCTTATCAGTGTCTCTCATGGTATGAGGTAGGCTATATAGCTCCAAGGGTCTTGCCTAAGGACCCACACTGACAGCTCAATTGACTGTTGTAACTTCAGCCCCAGCCTGGATTCGAACCCTGGTCTCCCGGGTGGTAGACTGGTGACTTACCCATTGAGCTATTCAGTCATATATATATATATATATATATATATACAGTATATATATATATATAGATAATAGATGATAGATAGATAATATAGATAGATAGATAATAGATAATAGATAGATGATAGATAGTATAGATAGATAGATAGATAGATATATTTATTTGACTATGTCCATCCCTTAGTGGAATCAGTTTTTCTGCTTCACAGGAAAAAAAAAGAAAAAAAATAAATAAATAGTGAAACTTCACCTAGCAGCAGTTTATACAGAGTCTGAACCTCATGTATCAATCTGGATTAAAAGTTGAACTTTTGTGGCCCGGAGACCATCTGTGGTCTCCGGGCCACATGATTTTGTCATGATTTTACTTCAGCCCTGGACCACAAGTCAACAATGCTAAAAATATGGCCAACAAAAGAAAAACATAATTGCTGACCCAGACAGTTTGGAAATTGTCTGTTTTTCTTTTTGAAAAGGCAACAGTCTGAAGCCCAGTTTGTGTTTTGGAAAAGGAGCTTCAGAGTGTTTATCCAATGTTTTTTTTTGTAAGATACATATTTTTTGAAAAATTTGTTCATTGTTGAGCAGGTTAAACCAATTTTTTTTTTTTAGAAATCACAATAAACACATTTTTAATTGAATTCATTTAATGGCCCTGCAGTCACCTGAATTTTCCAGTTTTGGCTCCTAGGGCAAAAAGTTTGGACACCATAAACATAAGGTAAAATTCTGATTGTCATGACAACAGTGTGTTTACCTGGTATTGATTTTCTGATCATTTCTTTGCTTATTTATTTTTAAGAGATTGTATTATATTCAGTTCATTTCTTTGTGTTTATGATTATTGTTTGAGTCTTACAGGTTCACTCCTTTGGCTTTAGTTTCCCACTTATTTATTGTTTTCATTTTAGATGGTTCTCTTATATTAGTGTTTTTCATTTTCCTCTTGGGTTTTAGTTCTGTTTTATATCTAACTCAGTTTCCTCCATCTTAGTCTCCTTCCCTCAGTCTTCCTGTTTGCTTTCTGCCTCAGCTGTTCCACATTCCCCTTGATGAAGCTCACCTTGGTAAAATGTGGAGGTAGGCGGAGCAATACAAAATATCCATATCAACACCAATCAATGCCACTACTCAGATCTATATTTTAGCTTCAGATTGCCTCAAGAAATTTCATTTTATTTTTGTACAGCAGTTTCTCAACTTTACCATGAAAATGAGATTTTGCATTGATTTGGTTCAATTTTGAGTTTTAATATGTGATTTTTGGGATAAAAGTTTAGGAGAGTGAAAAAAAAAGGAAATTACACTAATAAAATATAAGGCTTGTCTTTGCTTAAGCATCAAAATAATAGTAATAAAAAACACAGCTTTAAAAGTATAACTTTAAATAACATATCTAACTTTTCAGAAATATATAGGAGTTTGTTTTAATATTACAGTAATTATGTAATATTTATCAATACGTACTAGCTCCACTGGCAGATTATTTCATTTATAGCTAAATATTTTTCCCATAAGTAAAATAATCTGACAGTGGAACTAGAACTTTTTAAATCAATATTAAGGAATTATTAACCTAAAACAAGTTCTTATTTCTTTGATGAAAAGTTACTTTTAAGTCTTATTTCAAGTCTACTAAGACGTATGCACTGAAAACTAGACCAAAAATACGTACTAAGATTTTGTTTTTGCAGCGCATTATCAATACGCTTCCTGGGAACTTCCTGGGAAATCAAAGGTGTTTATTTAACAACTGTGAACTCTGAGGGGAGAAATTTCTGTTTAGGAGACTTGGGTCTAAATGGCCGTTTTGGTCTAATTTTGAATTTGCCCTTATATTTTCACCATAAAAACTATTTACCTTGCCTTATTTGGTATCATTATTTTCAGCACAACCTAAGCTTCATGATTCTAGTATTTGTTTCATTTAGACAAAATGCATTAATTGGACCAAAAAAACACACAAAATCAAAATAGGAGAATAATTTTTTTTGTTGATTTTTTTGTTACTATGAAATTCACAAAAATGTTGAATGAACCATATTTCCAGGCTAAAATAAAATTTTCTTTTGTAAATTTTAAGAACTTGTGTACAAACTTAGCCAATAACTAATTATTAATACATATTTTTACATCATATTGTGGGCAATTTTGCAGGTGTATTTTTACAACAATTTATAAATGTGTCACAATATCTCCATCACAAATTCTCTCAAACACCACAAGACTCATGTTTTTTTTTACAACTACACAGTCCAGTCACATTAATGTGACCATCTGTCAAAAGCCAGAATAACCACCTTTCGCAGAGCGAACTGCTACGAGACGTGCAGGAAGAGAGTCACTTAGGTCCCTGAAGGTCTTCTCTGGGATGTTGAGCCATGCCGACTCTAATGCCGTGGCCAGCTGCGCTAGAATACGCGGTTGAGGATCCATGGCGCGAACAACTCGATCGAGATGGTCCCACAGATGCTCGATTGGGTTTAAGTCAGGTGAGTTTGCTGGCCAGGGGAGGACGGTAAACTCATCCTGGTGCTCTTCGAACCACGCACGTACACTGGCAGCTGTATGGCACCTCGCATTGTCCTGCTGGAAGATGCCATCATCCTGAGGAAAAACAATGCGCATGTAGGGGTGGACATGGTCCGCAAGGACAGATGCGTACTTGTATTGATCCATCGTGCCTTCCACAATAATCAGTGAACCCAGAGAATGCCAGGAAAACATTCCCCAGACCATAATGCTCCCGCCTCCAGCGTGGACCGTTCCTGCAATGGTTGCAGGGTGGTTCCTTTCAGAGGTTTCACGCCTTATACGCCAACGTCCATCTGTCCGATGGAGCATAAAACGCGATTCATCTGAAAACGCTACCTGTCGCCACTCAGTGGACGTCCAGCTGCTGTACTGGCGTGCAAATTCTAGCCTTCGTCGTCGATGAACACCAGTCAGCATAGGTGCACGAACCAGGCGTCCGCTTCGGAGGCCCAGACGCAGCAATGTTCGCTGAATAGTGGTTTGGGAGACACTTGTGGTAGCCCCTTGGTTCATTTTAGTGGTCAGTTGCTCAACGGTAGCCCGTCTATCTGCCCGAACGCATCTCCGCAACCGTCGTTCGCCTCTGTCATCTATGGCCCGTGGTGCACCACATTTGCCACGTCGTTGATTTTGGACAGTCCCATTTTGCCATGCACGGTACACTTTTACCACGGCGGCACGCGAACAGTTCACAAACTCAGCCGTTTCGGAAATGCTTCCACCCTTGGCCCGAAAGCCAATGATCATGCCCTTTTGGACGTCGGATAAATCGCTTCGTTTCTGCATTACGCCAACGATTGAAATGTTTTCCGAAGCCCACACACACCCTTTATATACGCTCAACTGCACTGTGCTGCCACCTGCCTTCTGTGATTGGTTATTTAACTCTGAAGTGGAAAGTACGTGGTGGTCACATTAATGTGACTGGACTGTGTATTTACAAAATGTTTGACGATGTTTCCGTCACAAATTCATTTCCTCCTCTGTTCCCTTACCCCTTTCAACTATTTACAAAATGGCTGCCAGCCGAGCTCTGCATAGAAATCTCTGGCATTACGAGCTCAAACAAAATGGGCGACAATGCTTTCTGATTGGTTGCTTCAGAAATGTGGTACGTTTGAGGAAATCGGGAAAAATGGACTTCATGTTGCATTCATTCACTTTTTGGTCATAAAACATTCCCGGATTGCGCAGTACAATATGGCGGACATGATCGATCATATTTCTGGTTTTATTTGGAAGTAAATATGAAACAAAATCAATATAAAATCACTACTTTTACAAAGTTTGAGGTCTCTGGTGTCCAACAGGACTTGAAATGCACACTCCTCATGCCGTCTTTTTTTATACAGAAGCCTTTTATATGCATGACGTCAGCCCGCCACAGGGCGGGCAGCGACTGCATAGGGTTTAATGCAGTCCCTGAGACCAGAAACAGACCTAGAACAAGAACGCAACCAGAGGCACAGAAGGATTTTCTCTAAAAAGTGGTGCTGCACATCAAAATTGTTATTTTTTACTTTGAGAACAGCCTAGTGCAAAGTATTATAACACACTCACCTGACTGTAGCTAAAAACACACACACACATGCGCACACACACACACACACACACACACACACACACACACACACAGCTGATCTTGTTGCCTGTGGCAGGAAGTGGTAAGATAGATAGAAAACATGCACAACAAAACAGGTATCTGTAAACGCACTGACAAAATGTCTTACTTGCTTTAACTGGTCCCAAAGAATATTAAATTGGTAATATTCTGGTTCTCAAACTGTGATTTATGTAACATCATCTAATATACAGGGATAAATACCAGCAGAGTATTTAAAGAAAATAAAATAAATAAAAGAAAATATGTGCAACAGGTAAGCTGTTGCACATATTAAGTGTGCATAGGATGCCAGAGTACCCAGGTAAAACCCAGACTGACAGAAAGTTCCCAGCTGAGGTTCCTTCCTGCTGCAGGAACATATAACCTTTTAATCTGCAGAAACAACAAATTTCAGTTGCATTCTGTGGGAACCAGTGGCAATAAGGGGAAGACCCCAGAAAAGGCCTGCATAGATCTAAACTCCCCTGTTTACACACAGGCTTTGTGGGCACAGTGACAGAAAATTGGTTCTGTCCTTAACATGTTGGGAGAACTTAATTGTTTCAGTTCTTTGAATGAGTGTTGATATCAGATGATAACCTTGATAATAAAAAGAAACAAAGCAAAATATGACTTTTTTTATCCAGATAGATCAGTGTTTCTCAACCCTGGTCCTCACCGCCCCTGTCCTGCATGTTTTAGGTATTTCCTTTCTGCCACACACCTGAATTGTATCTCTGATTAACATTCTTCTGCAGTACTTAATGGTCATGCAATCATTTGAATCAGCTGTTCTGGAATAGAGGCACATCTAATACATGCAGAGCTGGGGGGCGGTGAGGACCAGGGTTGAGAAACACTGAGATAGAGTATCTATCCAAATCAACCTGGTCATGTGTTAAAAACTAACACAGGGCAGTGTTGTATGTCTTCCAGCCATATGGAGCCATTTTATAGCATAAAGCATCAAGTAACTATGTTTACTTCAATTACTATAAAAAGCTGTATATATCAAATATGACTTAAAGGAAATGTGACTTTTTAAATTAACACCTTAAAATTGGGCCTCTGTCTCTTTATGAATTTCTGTTTTTCCTGAAACTCTGTCTTCAGGAAGTCATCACAACATGGCTCCTCTATTAATCTTTAACTGTGTTTTTTTTTGTTTTGTTTTTTACCAGCATTGCACTAAGAAGCAGTTTGTATAATGAATTCAGCAAATGACATGTACCGATATCAATAATATAATTTTGAACAATAACCAACAGATGGATGTTTTTAGTTAAAGGTAAGATCTTCCATGCATCTGTTAGGATTTTTGTTGAGTAGAAATCCAGGTTAATTTGTCCCACAGCCTAACACTTACAGCTATATGGAGAGAGGCCAATCTCCAGCACGCTTCTACTTCACCAGGGGTGTCCAAAGTTGGTCCTCAAGGGTCAACATCAGGGAGAGAACTAAAACATGCAGGATGCCGGCCCTCGAGGACCGACTTTGGACACCCTTGTACTACACCCTTAAAATAACTCATCTCAAAATAAAAGGTGTAAACTCTTGTCTCCTACATGTCAGACGGGCAATACCACAAAGATGAGTATTTAGTAGGTAAATAGAAGCAGAAGGTGGCAAACTTCCTGTGTGGAGTAACGAACATGAATAAAATGCCTTTTAAGGATGTTTTCTACTTGTCATGTCAATGCTTTAACATCAGACGGTTACTCTGACCAGAACCGCTTTTTACATGTCCTACTCTCAAGCACAAGTTTTGCACAATAAGAGCAGTTCTTTCATCAGTCATGTCGAGACGTTTTAGAGACTGGAGTTGGTCTTGGCCCGTCTTAATGTGGCCTTAGCTTCATCCTCTAATCTTGGTTTATACTGGAGGAAGATGCTATGACAGTTACAGGTTTCTGTAACTTTCACCAAATATCTTAAAAAGTCAAAATTAAGACTTTTTAGGGTTAGGGTAAACTCAAGACGTGTCAGGACAGAGACGTATTACAAAAAAAATCACAAATAAATAAATCACATGGGTTGTCAACAGAAGCCTGCTAACGGCAAAGACAAACATTGTTCAGCCAATTGGACGATGTTCACTTTCCCCATAATGCAGTGCTTCTAAATTCCAGTCCTCAGACGGGGGGGGGGGGGGGGGGGGGCTGAGGAAACACTGCGATAATGGAAGTAAAAAAAGCTAGCTAGCTTTGCTCTTTCTAATGTATATTAGCAGCCAGTTAGCGGAAGCTGCTACCGTCATAGAACGCAACGACAGTAACGTTTTGCAAGAAAAAAAAATTATATGCAATATATGAGATTAAATAGTCCTGCAACAACAAAATTTAAAACCTGTGATGACACGATTTTATTTGAATTAAGATTTCAGTTTTCAGACCACCACTTAAGTAAGCAGCTTAGCTTGTTTTTAGTTTTTGTTTAGTAACTTTCAGCTCCATCTTGTTGCTTGTTGTAGCCGCGGGCTGAGTCAGGTGCAAATATCCGGCATGTGTGATTGGAAGGATCCCATCTCCGCTCCGTGGAGCGCCCACAGTCTGATTAACTTCTGCATCCTAATGTATTTCCTCAACAGGCTAAGCTGTCTATTGTACTTGGACTATAAGTACATTAGCACAACTTTATATCAAGCATTCTCCTTTGGATTTCTTTGTACTTTATGTACTGCAGGCTTATTAAACGTTCCAAAGAAGCCCGACCAATACAGACAACCAAGCAAATAATTCTGGCCTGACCCAAATTTTGGGTTTAGATTTATTTAGCTATAAATCTAAACTCTACATTATCCAATAGGACCTAAAAGTGAAGGGGGCCCAGGAAGAGTCCAGTAGGGTCAGTTGTGTAGAACTGAGACCCAAAGCATCATCTTCATGAGTCTGTCATACAACACTGCTCTCTTCAGTCAGAGGCTTCTCTGGATTCACTGTTAAGCTGACTGTTATGATTCTATGAAGAAAATGACACGAACTGCAGAAACATTTCACTTTTTCACTTCCCTCTGGGATTAATGAGGTACCGTTGAATTTGACCAAGAAGCGTACCAAACCTCATCGACCGTTGCTGCACTGCTCTCTGGAAACGAGGTGCAAATCTAGACAGTTATTGGATGATCAGCAGTTCCTCTTTGGAAAGCAGAACTAAACTGCAGGTCATCTGAAAACTTCCTTGCTGGAATATTAAAGCAAATAAAACAGGTGGACCAAAACTTATGTCTGGACTTGACTGGACACAGCTTCTTGGTTCCATGTTAGCTGGTCAGTCCATCATAGCGTCTCTCGGTTTGGCCCTCTGGTTTCTTCACCATACAGTGTCTTTACATTCCAAGTATTAAATTCCCAATCATCGCATATAAAAAATCTAATTATCAACATTTTCTCAGCAGGAAATGGACCCGGTTTGTGAGAACGACGGATCGATTGTTCTTGAACCCGAAGGTCTTCAGCTTAGTGTGTGACTATATCAAAGACAGTCCATTCAAACTGAAACACAAGAGGAGAAGCTGAAGATTAAGGTGACCTTTTGAAGGACTGATACATTTCACATCATCATCATCATACAGAGATGTTTGTACTGGTCTGGTTCTAAAACGACTGGAACCTCCATTGTACAAAAACAACCACCACAAGGTTTCTGGTATTATTCATTCAGCAGACACAAAGTGAAAAGTGGGAGAAAAAAAACAAAACACAAAGCACACGTTCACATTGTAAAACCCTTTGATTTACCAATGTGTGCTTACTTTCCATCTGTGTGACCAGAGAGAAAGAGAAGGAAAAAAAAAAAACACCAACACTTTCAGAATATGATTGTGTTTATTTTCTATGAAAGTATTGAAAGGGTTCAACAAAACCAAATCCAACAGCATTCTCAAAAAGAAGCAGATCAAAGAAATCTTTAATACAATTAAGAGCTGGAGAACTGGAACTTCTCTTCTGGTAACAGTGTTGTACCTAAACGCAGAGACAGAGAATCTAACGACCACATCCTGGACATATGCTGTAGATTCCTAAAACAAGGTTTTCTACGCAACTTCCTCCCACCTCCACACACACACACACACATCAACACACACACTCAAACATTTCTCTGATCAGTTTGTGATTATCTTTCTACATTCACTTATAAGAATTAAAAGGAGACAACCAAAAACTACTCAGAAATCAGGTTAGAGGAAAATAAACAGAACAAAAAAAAGCACCTGAAAATATGCTGATAAGTAATAATACTGAATCCCACTCCAACACAGAGACAAACGGTGCTAACGTAACACAGCTAAACCGGCAGCCACTGTAGGAAACAACCTACACTCGTTTCCATGACAACCTGGATCATCTGGACACATTATTGTAGGTTGTGGAACGCCTCCTCACGTTGTTAGGTTTGGATTTTTTCCCCAAATCTACCTTTATACATTTGAGTGAAAGCAGCCATGATCATCTGCTACAGCCAGATTTACAGGAACAGAGGCAGAAAATCCACGAAACATGTCCCGGTATTCGAACAGATCAAAATCTAAAAGTTGTGCTCTGCTTTCCGATCTCTTTGGAATCATTAGCTTCAAGCTAATGAAGAATATGTATTGTAATGTATTTTGAATCTCCAAACGTTATTGGAGATTTTAACTATCCTATTAATTGCTACCTCAATTGAAGGAGTTGCCAAGGTTGCGTATATTTTATACATTTTCTCAAACTTCTCAAACCTTTTGGCACATATGAGCCCAGCCAGTTGATTTAGCAGATAGAATTTCTAAAACACTAATTCATTTAGATGTTAAACTAACTCTATGAAATCCTCACTCTTGATCCCAACACGCATGCTCTATTCAGAACGGGAGAGCATCCAAAGTGACACGGATACTTCAAATCTGCTTCATCTCATCCCGTTTGGTCTCGAGTTAAATGTGAAGTTTTCAAAGTCCCAACGTACGTAGTGAAACCTAACATGTTAAGGTAAATTAATCCTCACCATGAACAAAACATTAAAGGGTTTTCCATCCAACTTTTTGATTTTTCTCCCCTCTTAAAATGAATACATTTCCCACTGCTTTTATTTATGCTGTTCAAATAAGAGACTTGCAAACATCCAAACCTTCTTCTTAAAACACTCATTTCAAAAATATCCTTTTCATCAATACATTAAAATAATTAAACTTATTTAAATAATTATTATTTCTGATATAAATCATTGATGTATGTGCAACAATGACCGAGTCCATCAACATACAATGAGTAACAACTGGATGCTCGACTGTTGGCACATGAATATTCAAAGTTTGACCCAAAATGACACAAAGAGACGTCATGGAATGTTGACAACCGAAAGACGAACCTCGATGTGGACGACGTGACAAACGAGGCACAAAATGATCCCCAAAAAACAAACGCATGAATGTTTCACAAGAATGTTAAAGATTCTGATTCACCTTTCAGTTGGTGCTCTGTTAGGTTGAGAGCGCCCCCTGTTGGATTTTAGTAACAACACCTGGAGTGGAATATTTAGAGGATTCAAGTTATGTTTCATTTTCCAATGTTGATTTTTTAAAAATCATTTAAAAACAAGTTGTCCAGTGTTAGCCTTCTCCTCTTTATGGAAGAGGATGAGGGCGAGTCAGAAAAACTGTCAGAATGGTGAGACAGAATTTGAGAAGAAAGACTTTTTTTCTTTAGACATCATCAAAGCTATCGTGATTTTACAGCCGACTGAATTATTTTGGAGTTTTACAAAAGAAAACATCTAAATAAAATCCGCAGAGCTAAACTCAATCGGTAGCTTAGCGAGTTTAAAGTTTTCTGCTGTTTCATCACCAACCTGATGAAGCAGCAACAAGCAAACCCACTTTTCAGTTTTACCTCGTTTCCTCCAACAGTTCAATCAGAGATGTTACGTAACATAACTGAGTTTTGTGCTTAAATTGCCAGTGTTACCCGAACTTTGAGCGTTTAAGTCTGACTGATGGAACCAGGTTAACAAATGTTTTCAGAAGAACATATTTGGTTCCGTTCACATCAGACGGTTCAGATATGAAACCAACAGAAACTCTGAGAGGACACCGGCTGCTTCAGTTCCAAACTGCACCGATTTTTCAATGTGCTTTGGATCCAACAAACACTTTAAATAATACAGAGTGTAGTTTCTTCCATCAGGTGTGATTGTTCTCACGGGTGAGCCACACATTCACTTATTAATCCAGTTCAGGGATCTGCATCTGTCACAGTCCAGAGTCATTTTTATCCTCAGTACGGATAGAAATGCGAACTTAGAACCTAGATCATTTAAAACAAGACTGATTCTCATTTTATTAATATCTACTATAAAAAAGTCATTTTTAAAGAGCCCATTTATAAAAATTGGGGGGAGAAAAAATAAAAAATTCTATGGTATGTTTATAAGCATGGAAAATTATGATTTTTAAAAAGCACCATTTATTTCCAACATCAGAAAACTAGCAATTTATTTAAAACAAATGCAGGATGTTGTTGGATCCATTTTTAGGTACATTTAACTTTTTTTAGCCAACCTTTCAAGAGTGTGATGGCAGAGCCGCTCCAGAACCGCAGGTTGCAGAAACCTGATTAGTTCAATATATGTTCAGAATCAACACATTACGTTCGAAACTAACTTTTATTTAAATTAATTTTGATAAACATCTCACTCCAAAAAAACTGTAAATTTTTGCGTGAAAACAGTTTTCCATTAATGTAGAACTCATGTTATTTAGGCCTTACAGTTCTGATCAGACCCTGAAATGTCAACCACATGCATGATCTGTTTTACTTCACAATCAAACAAAAAAAAAGAAAGAAAAAAGTCTGGATTCTTCTCACATCTTATAAAATATAGAACACTGGATCATGAAAATCATCACTAACATCTCCACTGAGAGACAAAACAGATGAAGACACAAATGTAACTTTGGCACCCGGATATGTACCCGAACGAAGTGATAATGCAACAGTTTAGTGCAATGAGCTCAACCTGGAAGAAAGAAGAAAAAAGAAAAAGGCAAAGAAAAAGGCACCGCCTCCGTAACATAACGGCTTCATTTCCAAAAACAGTCAGGAACATTTTACACTTACTCCACACACACACACACAGACAGTATTTGAAAAATCAGAATGGAAGTGAAACCTAACATCAAGACATGAGTAAAAGTCAGCCGGAGTTAATTATTATAATTTCTTTTCTTTTTTAAAGAGCAGTCAGCAATAGAAATGTGAGCGACGTTTGACTAAAAAACATTAAATAAAAAACAATGTACAGGGAATATTCTAATTCATTAAAAAATTATTTAAAATTGACATTTAGTGTTTTGTAAGCTGTCCAGTTCAGAGGATACAAAGTTCACAAAGAACGATCGCTAAGGTAAAAAATTTAAATAAAATAAAAATGGCACCAAGTAATCACATCAAGTTATTTTCCACCAAAGCAGTTCTGGTGCTAAACTGAGAATTACTAAATGCAGTAAATGTCTGATCCTCCATCTCTCAGGCAGCCTGGGTTCTGCATATCGAGGCATGTCTGCTGCTCATTCAGGCTGACAGAGTGAGAGAGAGCAAGACTTTCAGCAGAATGGACTGAATGAACATACAGCAAAAAATGTCTGTTTTCATCTTGCTGAGATGAAAACTCAGCAAGAAGAGTTTTCATCTTGCCGAGTTGAAACAGGCAGAGTTTGTTCCCAACTCTGCCTGTCTGGGAACAAACTGGATGAGGAAAATGTTGGCAAACCTTTCCTCAGATTTTTTTGGAAATCTGAGGCAAGACGCTACATTCTCCAGAATAAACATGGAGGTGTATGGAGGACAGAACCTGACATAAAACATAGATAAACGTAGAATAAATAAATGGCTTGAAGTAATTTACGTGCCAAATATTACTTGTAGCAAATTAAAACAGTAAGAGCTTTCTCAATTTATTTGATACAGTGCAACATAAATTAATATTTGGTTATTTTCAACAGGATTAATTTAACACAACGTATTTAATTTTCCTTTATTTCAAATCATATCAGTCTTCTTTTTAATTTATTATTTTTTCAATAGTGTGTATTTTAATTTAATGGAAGAGGATTAGAGCCACTGAAAAAGAAAAAAATAGTAATTTTGATTATTTTCTTAGAATTTCTAATTAATATTTGGTTATTTTCAACAGGATTAAAACAAATATATTATATAATATATATCCGATATCATTGGTGGCTTCGACAGCAAATCGTTGGGCTAAGCTAATTCTTGCTTAGCAAACTTTGTCCAGTTTAGCAGCAGAACCTGTTTTAATGGAAACGCCCCGTTGAAGCACTAGAGCTGGACATGGTCTGACCAGTGGCAGGACACCAGAGACAATAAACTACAGGTGCATCCAGAGTCCAGTATGCAGGAAGACAGAATTCATAACCACCTGAATATTCCTCATTAACCCCCAAAATGGCTTTGAAAAACCAGAGTTTAGTTGTTCTCTCTGTGGAAGTAAAGGAACAAAGAGAATGATGAGTCTTTGGATGTTAATTGTCTGATCTGAGATATCATAGAAAAAAAATAGAAAAAAATATAATTGGGATACTTTTCCACATCTTATAATGACTTCAAAGGAATCCCGGCAAACGACGGCTCCAACTCGGACATTCTGACTTTTCTTACTTGTTCAAATTCATTTAAATGCACCTTTTCCTCTGGCATCTCTTTTTTTTCTATGTGATTGTGATGGCACTCCCCAGTTCAGATTTCCATGGGAACACGCAGAGACATTGAATCGTCTTGAGGAAGCAGACGAAGTCGTTCTCTGGAACTTCATCCAATCAAAGGGTTCAGTCGCTCAGATCACATTTAGGACCAATTAATGCAGAAAACTAAATAATTCCATTAAGGTAACATATCTTCTCTTTCCACTCTATATTTATATTTATACAGACAAATGTACATACATGTATAAAATAATCAGTAAAGATCACATGAAGGAATGGCGACGTGTGAGTTAGTGGGTCTAGTTAATAAAAAAAAAAAAAAAAAAAAATCACTTTCTCTCTCTCTCTCCAGTCTGGTCCAATAACTACGATCCAACCAGAAATGTTTCTTGTGCTACCCATGAGCCTCCTCTTCTGTGGAGCTCTCCTGGGCTCTGCCGGTACCTGTGGAACCCGACCAATCAGAGGAGAGCTGGGGTGAGGCTTGAGGTCAGAACAGGGAAGGCAGCACTGACACATACAGGGGAGGGACGACCAGAGCGACAGAAGACGAAGATGGAGCCATCTACTCCGTTTGTTGTCTACTGTTTCTAAGGCGACGGCTCCCCTCCCCCAGGCGGACATATTGGAGGTCATCACCTTCATTTTTTTTCAGATGAAATAGTTTTTAACTAGGCTGGAGTTTTCAAAGCACTGGAGGAGTTTCTTTCTGCTCTTTCTTCTCTGTAATTGTAATCCAATAATTTAGAGCCAGTATGATATTTAGATAAAAGTATTTCTCCTCATCTCCCAATAATAATGACACCTCATGATTGAGCAGCCATATTCTTTACATAACAATCAAAATTTACATGGAACTGAATTTGAGGCACTTTTACAAGGATTTACCTCATACAGAAAGAAAGCTTGAACTTTTTTCTACAAGTTTAAGAAGTTTTCTTTAAACACGTTGAACCTCCAATATGGACGCCAGAGAGACGTGACTTATCACCATCTGTGACCTAATTAAATCATACATTACTGTATCTTTGTTTTGGGGAAACAGAGGCTGAACAGAATGAAGAGCATCTGCTACAGCTGCAGTAGGACGGGAAAGGGGAAAGTGATTTAAAGACAGAGCAAAGAACAAGGAGTAGAAAAGTAAAGACACATTTACCTTCCTGCCTCCACAAAGGTCCACATGATTAGAGTACAGACACAACACTCAGAGGGGCTTATGGGTGACATGAGGGGGTAAATGTGTCAGCCTGCAGCAGGACAGGATTGGTGTCTGAGTAAGTCAGTGACTGGGGCTAAAGGTTGGATTTACCTCATGCATACAAAGGCCTCTAACAGAAGTTCTCAATGGTATCAAAGAACGAAAAGTTTACAGGAAACTCTGGGCGGGCCAGAGACAAGAGGAGGCACGCAAGGAGGGAAAAGAAAGAGAAAGAGAAAATTAATTCAGTTCAGCTGGAGGGAAAAAAACAGGAAAGCACATTCCTAAAAAAAAGAACAAAAAAACAAAACAAAACAAAACTGAAAAACACTACGAAGGTATCAGAAAGAGGGGGGGAAATGTTTGCAGGTGTGGCGAGGCAGCGGACCTGGCAGGTCAGGCAGCGTTCTGAGCAAAGCTACCTGGTTGTGGCGTTTCTGCTGTTTAGCAGCTTGGTCTGACTGTTGGGCAGGATCTTGATCTCTGGAGGGTCTGGACTCTGGGCCGCTCGCGACGCCATGAGGGCGTTCAGGTACTGCAGACGGGTCACCTGCAGCACAACGAGACGGCCGCGTGGTTAATGTCACAGACATTAGATCACCTGCGGTATCTGTTTGGCGAAGGGGAATTGTTGGTTTGAAGTTCAAATGCAGTCAAAAATAAAAATGTGAAAGAGTGAAAGTACTGAAAAAAGAAAAAAAAGATGACAAAGGTAAACAGGCGAAGAAGGAGCAAAAACAAATAGAAAAAGATTAAAGAAGAAGAGAAAGAGAAAACTGAAAGATAGAAAGAAAAAGAAAAATGTAACAAATAAACAAAAGGATGAAAGAAGGATAGAAAAAAAGTTTTGTTTCCAAGGAGCTGTGAAAACTTTGAACTTCACAAATGTTTACAAATGAGTTCAGTCCAGGTTAATAACAGGGCAGGTGACCCCCAGATGACCCCCAGGTGTCCCAGTGGACACGCCCACTCACCCGTATGAGCTGCAGGTCAGTGAGGGCTCGCACTGTGTAGTCGGGACAGTAGTTGGACGGGCTGGTGGCGTCTGCTGACTCGAAGGGATCCCTGGGAGAGTGCCGCTGGGTCAACACCGGAGACTGGTGAACTACACACACACACACACACAGTCTGAAACTGCACAGAGATCTTTCACCAAACCACAGGATTCTAGATGCGACTCCTTCAGAATCAGCCCATCTGCTGAAGCCTCATCTACACACATTGCTGGGCAACAAAACAATTACTGAGGAAAAGACTAAAACAATGAAGGAAGACTTTAGATTTTGATAAAGCAGCTAATTCACGTGGCAACCAGCCCAACAAACCATAAACCTTAGAATATTCCAATTTACAAGAGGCCTCCGAACTTCCTTACTGTTCCAGACTCAACATTCCACAGTTCCCAGTCTAATGCCTTCAACTTAAAATAGAAAATGCTAAACTTGACTGTTTCTACAGCACACAGACTTTAGATATGCATCTGCAAACCAGGGAAGTGGAAGTAAGGACAGACGATCAGAAGAAGAGAAAGAAACATGGACAAAAGCAAAGACAAAAAAGGACAAGAAGACAACTGGAGAAACAATAAAGCTTTTCCCAGACTTAGCAGGAACACAATGGTACATTTTATTTCATTCATGTAAACCTTAGTGTCCCATAATGTTTAAGAGAACTGTGTGATTGGCTTATTGCAATCTTTTAAATAAACTTAACTGGTTATTAATTATTTTAATTTTTAAATAATTCTTTCAGCTTGTATTCAAGTAGATTTCCTCTAAGAAACGTTGATGTCAAATGACTTCATGAAACTTTAAAAACATTTAAGTGCAATACTTAGTCATCTAAATGTGAAACACTGCGTCACACTGCTCCAGGCAGTCTATCATCTCACCTGAAGAGGGCAGCGTCAGAGCAGACACTCCGTAGTAAGTGAAGGCCCCGTTCTCAAACTTCAGGCCCTCTTTGCCAATTTCCACCTCCACACGGCCCTGACAACCAGACAGGGATCAATCAGTGAAACCTCTGCTGCAACTGCCTCAATAACAGGGAACTGATTTGGTTTTATTTTACTCTAATTGTTAAAAATGTTCATAGGAACATATGATCAAGTCTGGGATCTTGGTGTATTTCCCCGTCTTTCCCTGACGTCTCTCTCATAATTCATCTGAAGCCGAACAGTCAACGCGCGGTCACATGGTTCCTGGACATCTGTATTCAACAGCGCAGACCACCTGGGGAACAACCGTCCCACATTGGTCACCTCGTTACCCGCCGGGGTTCCCACTCTCTTCCTGCGTCCTCTGTTTTGCTTTTACTAAACAGTCACTGAGAGAGCGCCACACCTTTCTGCAAACAGTCTCCTCCATCAACTCCATCCAAGAGTTTTTAGCTATTTGACGGTTTGTGTAGCTGTGTGGTGAAGACTCGTACAAATTTACATAATTCCCCACAGAGTCTGATGAACGTTCTTTAAAAGTATCCGCGTCTCCTGAGGATTCAAAGGCCGGATAGTGGAAGTGAAACATCTGCTCTCCATTACATGTAAGGTTTGTCATGCGCCTACGTCAATGAGAGGTGTTGCGTGATTGGTCAGACATTTGTGGCCAACATGGCTGCTAACCACATCTCTCTGTGGACTATTTTATAAAAGCCCAATAGAGGATGGAAGTTGGGTGTGTGGGAACCCCGGGGTGTGAAAGGGTGTCTGCAAAAATGAACAGCCCCAAAGCCATGTGAGCTAATGTCGACTGTTCGGATCCGGATGAAGTGTGTGGAGCCTTAAGGTGGTTGTGTCCAGACTTGTTGCCATGGGAACCCTGCAGTCGTGCTGAGCTGGCACTTTGTACCTGCAGCAGGAGGATGAAGTAGTCCACTGGGTGGTTGCGGGTGTACAGGTAGTGGCTCGGGCTCAGCCGGTTGTTGTGATCGAAGTGGACCTCCTGGTTGACGCTGGGATGGCGGAGCAGGTGGAACAGCACCTTCTCAGAGACACGAGCTGGGCTGAAGTGCTCCACTTCTGAAGGTGGAAACAGCAAGACAGAACTTCAGTGTCTCTATCGTTATCACAGCATTTATTCATTTATTACATTGCCTAAAACAAATTATTCACATTATTGTCAGGAGTGTTCACAACCCATTCGTACACCTACTGCGGTGGAACCCCACCAGAGTGCTTTATTCTCATTTCAATCAATTTTTGGACATTACCTCCATCATGGACAAGCAAAAAAAAAAAAAAAAAAAAAAACATAGCCAGCTAGTTGTTTTGTTTACATGTAACTAGCTGCTAATATACTCTTGCCAGCTAGGATTTGTCTCCATAATTGGTAAAATAAAAAAACTAGCTAGCTACCAGGGCTTTTTTTTGGCCTCCATCATGGATGCTAATATACTCTTGCCAGCTAGCAAGAGTATATTGATTGCTAGCAATATACTAGCTACCTTCTGCCTTGAGTAAGCAAACGCGATGAAAATGTCTGTGTGAGACTCAAACTTTTGTCTGACAAAAAACACTACATATAAAAATAAACATAGTCCTGCCACAACAAAACGCAAGATATGGGATTAAGCTATTTAAGATATTTTATGTATTTTTAAATCGATTAGATTTTTTTGGATGCACAAAGTTAAGAATTTTTAAGAATTTGCAAACCCCATGAAAAAGTTTCAACTAGAAAGCCAAGTTTATAACCATCAATACAACTTTTGAGCTAGCTTTTTTCTTTCTTGTTTGCATAACCTTTTTTCATTTTGTACACACCTCTGGACAGGAAGCGGTGCGTGGCCAGCAGTAGCTGTGGTGACGTGCGGATCTTGGGCTCTCCTCTGGAGGCTTGAAAAGGGAGAACTCCTCGTGGGAGCCGTGAGGCTCCAGAGGGATCTCCAGAGGAGTCATCGGACGCTTCACCTTCCTGTCCACTGTGGAGGTCAGACAGGAGTTTTAACAAAGAAACAAGCGGCCACAGCGGCGGGAAAAGTTCTCCCAGACACTCACAGTAGCCGTCGGACTCGTCCAGGATCTCAGACTTGATGATCTCCTCGATGACGTCCTCCAGAGTGACCAGACCCAGAACCTCGTAGAACGGGTCGCCCTCGCCCTCGTTGTTCACCTTCTGGACGATGGCCATGTGAGAGTTGCCTACATGAACACCAGAAACAGAGACGGACCTTCATCACTTGGACAATGTGTAACCTGCTTGTTCTGGATCTCAACAAAAGTCTGACGCAATACACACACGCACACACAGTGGCCACCAGTTTACTTTCACCCCTACTAAAGTTTGTGTAAAAGTCTTTGGAAATGGAGCAAAAATAATAAGTATAAAAAATGAAATTCACTGAGTAAAGACTTACTGGAACCCCAAACCAGATCTGGTTTGTAACTGAAGCATCTTTTTAAGGCTACACTTAAATGTCCAAAGGTCACAGAACCGGAGCACAGGGAGACACATTGGGAGTCCCCTTGTCTCCATGACAACTGGTAGACTTTTGTTTAAGGGAACATGAATGTAGCAAATCAACTAGTCACATGATAAATGAGAAAATTCAATAATTTCTATGATTTATCGTTTTTCTTTTTTCTTTCTTTCAAACAAATGACGATGATAAAAGTCTTCAATTTGGTGTTTTGGTCTCAAGACTTAATTCATTTTATTTGTCATTTCTGTTATTTTGTTTATTTATTTTGGTAATTCAAAATGTCTTCCAGTTCCAGTGGCATCTTTACTGGAAGGGGCAGGACATTAGAAGATATTGTATCTTCTACCTACTCCTTTTTGAACAGGAAATATAAAATTTGCATAATAAGTCGTTTTAACTTTATTTCTTTAGTTTGTTCAATTCTATTTTATATTATTTTTGTTCTTTCTTGATTGTCTTTTCTGTCTGTTTGAAATAAATAAATAAATGTATTAGAGAATGTGTTCTTGCATTATCATACCATCACCATTGTATTACTTTAAAAACGTCTCAATACAACATTATCATTGTTTATCGCAATAAATTCTGGAACAACTTATCATCCAGCAAAATTTGTTATCATGACAGACCTGTATATGTTCCTTTAATAGGCAGACTGTCTAATTCTGTAGTTAAGTTTATGAAGTCTTCATTTATTACATTGCCTAAAACAAATTATTCACTGTGTTCATTTCTTTTAATCGGTTTTCATTTTTGCTCTATGTGCTTGTTTCTCTTTTTTTGAATTAAAGCAGTCTGATGCTCAGAACTAAAACTCACACTCTGATTCTGAAATAAAATGCTGGATAGCACATTCCTCTGCAGACACTTTCACCTCGATATTTGTCTCCGATATTTTCCTCTCCAAGATAACAGTTTGGATTTTCTGCCACTAGAAATATCACATCATCAGAAAAATAAGGGCTAAGCAAATTTCCAAAACTAAGCAGTTTGCGGCTAAGTTTAGCTGCTTCCAAGACAGAGACTGTTTTTTGTTTTTTCTAAGCAGCGGCCAATCAGAAGCGTCGACCCGTTGAACGTGTGCACTCACTCGCTCTCTCTTTCTCTCTCTCTCTCTCTCCCGCAGCAGAAAGCTCTCAGTGTTTCCATCCTGCTCAGTCAGCTGCTGAGTCAGCGCCGAGCTTTCTGCACATGCTCAGTGGGTCGTCATGCTGCATTAGAGAGCAGCTAGGAAATATCTAATGACCTGAGATCCCAGCTGGATCTCAGGTCATTCTCTCGGTTGCTTTAGTTCAGGTTTACTTTTCGACTATCTGCTGTTGATGCAGATACCATACGCTGAGGTGTGATGGGTTTTTAGGGTGAAATGTTAATGTTTTGGCGATTCATTTTATTTCTTCAAGTCTTTCATACACATTAACTGCATAGAGTAATCTGTGTCCGTTTGGCATTTTTTGTGCCACTGCCTCACATTTATTAATAATTTCTATTGTTACCATTTGATTTCCGTTTGGTTCATTTTTTTCATCCTATTCGAGTTGAAATCTAATCAAACTTGGCTGTTTTTATCATTTTCCATTATGTGACTATATTTTCTGATATACCAGATCAACTAGTGCATGTATAGGATATTAACATAAACATCTGTGATAATATATTATATAGACAGAAAAATTAAATAACTTTGTTGATGTTTTAATACTGTGGACAAGTTTAGTCCCTACCTAAAAAAAAACATATTTGCTTTTTTTTAATTTTGTTTTGACTAAGATAAAACAATAAAAAATAGATTGAATCTATTAAATATAGCTATTTTATCTATTAAAATAGATAACATAACTTTTTTCATTTATGTTAAGGATTAGGGACTTTTTTTTTGTTAAATCTTAATTTTTATTAAATCTAGTGTTTGTGTTGCAAATAAAATAATAATATTTGTATTTATAAAAAAGAAAT
Organism: Poecilia picta; assembly: GCA_033032245.1. Lineage (NCBI taxonomy): Eukaryota > Metazoa > Chordata > Actinopteri > Cyprinodontiformes > Poeciliidae > Poecilia > Poecilia picta. The sequence goes on along the minus strand of CM065364.1, from coordinate 27,895,624 downwards.
TGGAAAAACAGATTTATACATAATATCACTATGGCAATCTATTACAGAGAAGGCGTGGGACAAATTACTTCCAAACAATTTTGAATAAAATATTGGATGTTCTCCAAATCAACATTTCTGGGAATTTTCAACAACAAAAAAAAAAATACTCATGAGAAAAATAAACCAAACTTTAGTTTTTATGACTAATAACATTTTGTAGCTCAAACCAACATTTAAAGAGTCATAAACAAAACAACAAAAATAAACTGACGTTACTCTATGTCATTTTCTAAATGATAAACAGGTGGAGAATAGAAGCAGAGAGCAGAGGGTGAAGCGAGAACAGGAAGGTCTCTGATTGGTCACTCAGATGTTAGCTCACCTTTCTTGAACTCCTCCAGCATGGCGTCCAGCTTGGTGTCGTTGAAGACGAAGTGCAGCGGGTGGTTGTAGAACTTGGTGATGGTGGTCATGGGCGTGCAGTCCTCCGGGTCCACCAGCGTCAAATCCTTCACGTAAAGGATCTCCACGATGTTGGACCTGGAAAAAAAAAACAACAACAAACAACATGTCGGTCAGAGAGATCCAACACAAAGCGAGCGGCTGTGTGTTCAAACAGGTCCTCAGGTTGACGGCATTCCTTATGAAAAGTTCAAACATAGAGCCGTCGGCTTTATTTCAAGGCGAAGGTCTGATTCCCAGAAAGCCCAATTGATGACACATTTATTGTGACATGATAGAAAATCAGCTTAGAATTAGAACCTCCCATTTTTTGTAAGCTTCAGTCCTGTTTTTACCTGCTTTACCTGAACACATCTGTGTTGATTCACCAGGATGGCCATGTGCTTTGCATTGTAACTGCAGTCTTAAGCATTAGAGAAGGTGAGTTCAGGAAAAACCCTAGCTGTGTTAAACCAGCTTTAGAGGTAGAAGCATGTCGACGAATTGGTCCAGACTTCCTTAAATTTGGAAAATCAGTCAATATATGAGGAAAAAAAAGAATAAAAATCAACTTTTCAGACAAAAAAAAAACTAGTCAAAAATTGGAATTGACTAGAAAACTGCAATTGCTGCACCCTAGTTGTAACACTTCAATCTACACATCCTCAGTGATTTTAAACTTCCTGAACATATAGTTGCATTTAGACAGAGACCTGCAGAGTACATTCTCATATTTTGTCATAATTAAACTAAATAAAAGAGAATTGGGAAAGAAAATTCTTGTCAAAATAGAATATTGGCTGTTTTTTCATTAAATACAGCAATAAGTTTGCTCTTTTTCACAAAATAACCTGAAAAATAGCAAATAAAAAAGGTTAGTGCATGAGAACGACAGAGTTCAAAATGTTTTCAGACACGTTAAGATGTGACCAACAGTGATCCATCTGACCAGGGTTCTGTAATGTTCCCATGAGAAAACATTTTCCAGCAGAAGTTATTCATTACTGCTAGAAATCATTCTGTAGGTTTAGCCTTCTGGGAAGTTTCTTCAGTAAGAATGAGAAAATTCTAACTTTTTCTTACTCATTTTTTACAGAAAAGTGGCCAAAACGAAAAGAAAAAAAAATTCTTTATAGTTCTTTAAATCAATATTACACAGCTGATATTATTTTTTACAATAAACAGATAAAAATTTAGCAAGCTAAAAGCTGGGAATTATATTTGTTGTTTATGGTGCCCTCTGGTGTTTGAAAAACAGCATCTGCAAGTTGTTTATGTGTGAAAGAAACTTCTTGTGAGTAAAAAACCACTGCAAGTCCCACAACTGCTGGCAGAAAAATATCTAAATACTTCTGATGGATGATATTCTAGTGATCCATCAGAAAAATCTAAGCAATAACTCAAAACTATTTGATTTTTACACCTGAAAGCGACAATGATGCAATAAGTAACACCTTTTCTTCTCAGATAAAGATGATGGACGAAGAAAACTAAATGATGGAATGTACGTTAAAAAAAAAAAAAGCAGAAGTTTACACAAACCTCTCGTCCTCGTAAATAGGCACCCTGGTGTATCCGCTCTGCATGATCTCCGACATGGTGGTGAAGTTCAGGACGGCCGAGCTGGGCAGCATGAAGCAGTCCTTCAGGGGAGTCAGGATGTCCTCCACCGTCTTGGTGCGCAGCATCCCACGGCTGAACTCCTCTTTCACAAACTCGCTGTGCAAACACACACACACGGGTCAGTAACAGCAAACATATGATCTTCTCAATGAAGTCAATCAGACCTGTTCTAGATCATTCTAGTCTTCAAAATCAAAGTCCAAAGGTTTCACTGGTCTTAGACGCAAGGTTTCTAGAAGATCATCAGCTGAAACATGAGGACGTTTTCCTAATGTCACATCCCAGATTACCATTTCTACGGGTACACCGATCCACTTTTTTCATTTCCTATACCAGTACCAATATCTAAGGTTTAGTATCCGCTGATACCAATCCAATACAGCAAGAAAGTGCTGAACTGACTTAAAACATTTCTTTCTTTCTTTTTAAACACAGGCATAAATGTACCGCGTTACAAATGCATTTGATAACTCTGCAACAGTTCTGTTCTGGAAATCGAGGAAGGTAGAGACTGCCTCCAAGAAATTGACACTGATTCCTGGAAAACGTTCCTGCCTGGGGAAGACTCCTCGTCTTCAGTCTGCGGGTGTCTAGTTCAAACATGTCTCAGCTCTACTGGAACAAGTCAAGCAACAAGTTATTCTCTATCCGGCACTGTGAATCCTTGTGACCCAGCAGTCTGTCCTAGCTAAAGGCTTCAGCAGACATATCCTCGGTTCTGTTGTTAAACTGTAACACAGTAGAAGTCTGCTTATCTTCTTGCGGATCTTTTTCTCTCCAATCTGGGTCAGGTATTCCACCGTTGAAATGTACCGTCCCTTTAAGCAGCTTTTCCACTTCAGGCTTCAGACATAGTGTGAATCAGCAGTTGAAGCACTAAGTTTCTAATATGTTTGAAGTAAAGGCATCATCCCTGAATGGATCAATGTTTACTTGAGAATTAAAGGTTACTTCCTGCTACTTGGCTGTTCGTTCTTCTGTATCTCCCATCCTGCTGTGATCTGAGTACATCACAGCAGGAATGAGCGATGATCATGAGCCAGGATGAGTGATGATCCTAAATATGAATATGATTAATCCAAACTTTTCAGCTTCTGACCCGCATACTTGGTGCGAGAGCATTTTTAGTTGCTTTAAGGAAACAGAAAACACAAAAACCTCTCCAGAGTAAAGCCAAACATGTGACTAATAATCTGTCAAGTGCGGACATTTTTTTTTCTACTTGTACTGGTCTATCCAACATGAACGTTTTTCTGTCCAGAAAGAAGAAAGACAAGGAGACTGAAGTCCTCAACCTCCACTCGTTTCCGCCTGCAGCTATTGCTAAGTCTGCCGCCATTGAGCCAGATGTCTGTTTGGTCTGTCAACACAGCAGAGGAACTTGAGATGCAACTTTCTTCAAACCTTCACAATAACATTTTAATTGTTTAGAAAATATACATTTTTTAAACAACCTCACAGTTCTTACATAGACATTCTGTAAATATGAAGTAACATAGAACAAATGTCTGTGTGTTTGTTAGTCATATAATAAAAAAATAAGGAAGAAAAAAAACTACTATAAATAAAATCCATTCTTGGCACATTGTTTTAAAACTTTGGATCAATATCCGATATTGCTGCAATGGCCAATAAACGATTGTTATTTATATATATATATATAGATATAGATCGATAGATAGATAGAAAGGGGAAGAGAGAGAGGGAGGGAGAGAGAGAGAGATGCACCGAATCCAATTTTCTTGTCTGAAAAGTTGCTAATTTTTCAAACGTATTTTAAAAAACTATAATAATGTTAATAACCAGGATGAATTTCAACATGATATTTACGACACCACATTTTGAAAAATCCGTATTGACATTACTCTCAATACTAAGCAGGGATGTAATGATGTAATGTTGTGGTTAACTGATTGAGAAGGTTTCTAAATAAATTTGAAATCAGTTTTTTTTTTGTATGAAATATACACTAAATGTAGTATCTACAGTATATATGTATTATTATTATTTTAGTTTAGTTCATACCTGTAAGGGTCATTGACACTGGCGCGGATCATCTCCATGGCTCTCTCCCGTATCCCACAGGTGCTGATGTCTCTCCCCAGGCCCAGGTCCAGAACCAGCCCCAGCAGACAGGACAGGGGACAGGTGAGCACCATGCTGACCTGGGCCAGCCAGGTCAGCCCGGGTGCCAGCTGGAAGCCGTAGCCGGAGCACAGGACATGAGGAACCAGCTCAGCCAGGAAGAAGATCAGAAAGCCGCTGGTGAACACGGCCGAGACTATGGAGCCCAGGGCCCGGTACAGGAGGACCCCGATGACGGAGTGACCCAAGACACAGAGGAAGAGCAGCGAGCATGTCTGGGTGGGAGAGAGATTCATAACAATACACAGCAAGATAAACACATGATCAATATCAATATGCAATAAGTCTGATACAATGTTCACTAATTTCATTGAACTCCGATCCAGAACCGCACAGCATTCTGGGGGATGTAGGCAGAGGAAAGACTTAAACAGCTCATCTTCTCACGACCAGCTAACCAAGGTACCAGTTACTAGTTATCCCTCTACATCCTGATGGCTCTGCGGGTTAAGCAGTTTAAAGGTACCAGGTTCGATTCCAGTGTGTTTGTTGTATAAATATCTAGTGTCAAAACAACGTTAATTATTAACATGCATATGAACAAATAGAAGCGATGAAACCATCAGTTTGACACCATTTCAGACATTCAAAACAAACCAACACCGACTGAAACCCTGACATCGGGCTAAGCTCCCACCTTGCTCCCCCTCAGACTCACCAAGAAGTTCCCCCTCCTCCTGATGGGCTCCAGGCGCTTGGCGGCTCGCTTCTCCTCCTCGGACCCGCAGCTGTGGAGGACGTAGAGCTCCACCGGGTCGAGCCACAGCAGACTCAACATCACGGTCCTCAGCAGCCCGCAGACCAGCAGCATCAGCACCACCAGCAGAGCCAGACCCCACGGGGGGATCACCGTCTCGGTCGGGCGGAGCCGTGGCGGGGCTGTAGGTTCTCTCGGACAAACCTGCAGCCTGTCCGGACCCACCGATGCCCACGACCCCCCCGTCTGCACACACAGGTGGTGGAGGTCCGCGGAGATGCTGCCCCGCTTCTTCACCTCCACCGTCAGCAGCCCGCCGCTCGGCTCGTCCGCTTTGAACGGTTCCGTCGCGTGAAAGGCGGATTCCTGCCGACTGGACTCCTCTTCGCACGGGTCTCGGTCATCAGCGGCTCCCTCAGCCGCCCCGGCGAACGCGAGCCACGGCCACGGCCAGCTCCCGTTCAGGTTGGCCCCAAAGAGACGGAGCTGGAACGTGGCTCCTTCCGGCGCCCAGATGATTCGGTCCTTCATGAGCACCGGGCCCCCGGGCTCTTCCAGCCGCAGCCCCACGACCTGCGGAGCTTCCTGGCTGCAGGCGTAGAATCTGATCCCGCAGAACAACAATATCATCAACACGAACCATAGACCTGCCAACCTGGCCACCATATTGGAATTGCTCAGCCTGGCTCTGCGCTGGTCATATGACGCCAGTCTGTCGTTGGCTCCTCCCACTCGCGCGCTGCAACTGAGCAGCTTCTGTGGCCATTCAGGCTCCGCTCGAGACCTTTAATATGTGTTGAGCGCGTGGGCGTGGCGTCCATGTTGGCGCTGGATCCTCGCCTCCCTCGCAGTGTGTGTGTCCACAGCCACGGGGCACGAGGACGAGCTCACGCCCATTTCTGTTGGATTTCTTGAAAACAAGCCATTCATGGCTCTACCCCTCTGCTGAACACACGTCGGTTTTTTTTTAAAATCTAAAGTTAAATTAATACCTTTCGCCACATGAGCTCATAAAAATGATCAATATTTAATAGGTCTGTCTGCAAATGTTAGAATTTCTTCTTTCAAACCACAAAGGACTGATTTTTGCAGGTCTGTGATTTGTGTTTGTCAACTTCTTATCATTTATTCTTCAATGGACAAAGTTCTATTCCTCTGATACGCTGATGGACTTCAGCAGGAACTGAGCAACTTCTTTTGGGCTTCAGGGCAGACATTCTGAAGAGCCTCCATTTGACCCCCTCAGGGTATCTGATGTTTATCACTTCCTCTGACAACTAGAAGGCAGATGAGAACATTTAGGGGGGCAATAAAATCAAAAAACACTTTACAGGGGGGATCACGTGGTGCGCGCTGCTGAATAGACGTAGGTTTTTCGTCTCCTCTCTGGGTCGAAATAAAACCAACATTTAAGGCAATTCCCCACGGTGTGAACTGAAACAGAAGTCGTGGTAAGCTTTGACATGTCTCTGGAAAACTTTTTTGGGCCTGCTGCACCGAGCAAAAAGAAGAAAGGAGGACGGAAAGCTGGTGCTAACGTTAGCACACCCGCAGCTAGCCAAAATGACGAAGACGCTGCTGGGACTGGCATGGAGGAGGACAATGTGGGTAACGTGGAGGAAGCTAACGCTCTAAAAGAAGATACCATAGTGGAACACGGGCCTCCAAGAATATTGACGTAATGTTGGACAGAAAAGTAGCTGCAATTCTTAAACCAGTACCTGAACTCGACATCATCTCTCTCCAACATGACAGAAGTTAACGAATTCATGAAGACACTATCTAAATGACTTCGCAGAGTTTTCTCCACACGTCCAGTGTCCATAAATGACTGACCAATATGAGAGTAAAACAACGGTGAATGTTCAAAAAAGAAAACAGGTACCTTAATAACAATATTCATTACTACAATTCAGTTTGTTTATACTGTTTTATAAATAAGAGATAAAGTGTTGAGGTTAAACATTGTTATTACACCCAGCAAGTGTTTATCCACGGTGGCTTAATATTCAGACCCAGAGAGGGCAGAGAATTGAATACGCTAATTTCTCTTTTTTTTTCTGGTTGCGTTTTTTCACTGGGCCCCCACCTGTTGTACCTTGGATTTAGGGTGTGACAAGCTTGTTATTGTTATTGTTTTCCTGTTATGTAGCTTGTTACAGTTACTGTTTCCTCCTTAGAGGATGGTCCAAGCTTCGTTTTGGGGTTTTTGCTTGGAACCTTTTCATTGGTTTATCAGCACAAAGCACAATCTGAGGCAGGCATGTTGCAGGTTAAACTTAAATTTGAATCTTACATGTATATTTTTAAAACACAGCGTCAAGTAACATATTGATATACTCTGAACATGAGCATAAGTGTTTGCACTTGGAATGTAAAAGGCTCTAATAACGTAATAAAAAGGAAGGCTATTCTAAATAGTTTAAAGAAGGATGGAATCCAAGTAGCATTTTTACAAGAAACTCATCTTACTGACGATGAACATAAAAAATATTTAAGAGAATGGGTAGGGCAAGTTCACTTCTCATCATATTCAACAAACAAAAGAGGGGTTATAATTTTAATACATAAAAATCTCCCTTTCACAGTTCTAGACACTTTTAGAGACACAGGGGGTAGAGTCATATTAATTAAGGGTGCTCTTTATGGAGAGAGCTTTTTGTTTGGTAGTGTATACGGCCCAAATGTGTACGATGAGGATTTCTTTGCAGCGCTTCTTAACCAAATTGCTGAAATGGACTGTCCAAACATACTTATCGGAGGTGACTTTAATTGCTCTCTATGCCGTCTCATGAACAGGTGTCCTCCCCAAAACACTCAGTCTAAAAACTCTAGAGCAGTGAAAAATATTTTAGAGGAACTGGATTTAACTGACATATGGAGGCATCTCAACCCCTTAACAAAAGGTTTTACCTTTCACTCATTGCCACACTCAACAATGACGCGCATCGACTATTTGTTTATGTCGAATCATTTGGTCCATTCTGTAGAGAAATCAGAGATAGGAACAATTTCCCTCTCTGACCATGCTCCTGTGAGGCTGGCGATGCCACCGCCCAGAACTCTGGACCGCACAGCTACATGGAGGCTAAATAGACTGCTGCTGCTAAACGAAGACTTTACTAAATTACTAGAGGAGCAGACAGATTTTTATTTACAACTCAATGACAATAATAACATGGATCCCAGATTGGTATGGGATGCTTATAAGGCATACAGTATATGCGAGGGATAATAATATCATATTCCAGTTGTAAGAGGAAAGAAAGATTAGCAGAACAAAATAAAATTGAAAATCAAATTAAAAGACTTGAAAACGACTATATCATTACGAAATCAGTTAAAATCCTGGGGGAAATTAAAGCAGCTCGGGCCTCACTATCGGATATTATAACAAAGAAAGCTGAAAAGGATATATTATTCGCACAGCAAAGGTTCTTTGAACACGGCAATAAACCAAACAAATTCTTGACAAAACTGGTAAACAAGTCTCCTGGCACAAACTTTATATCCTCAATTCAGGACGAAGAGGGACATCGTCATATGGATAATAAACATATAAATGAATGTTTTAGACGGTTTTATGAAAAATTGTACTACTCTGAAGTAAAAACAGACACATTAGAACATGTATGGCTGGATAACCTAAATATACCACAATTGTCATTAGGCATTTGGGCATTTGCCAATCTGGCAAATGCCCAGGTGCTGATGGATATCTCATCGAATTTTTTAAAACTTTAAAAGGCAAAATTAGCACATTATTACAACGAGTCTTTAATAAATCTCTAGAGGAATCTAAACTACCTGATACCATGTATATAGCAAATATCATTGTAATTCCTAAAAAAGACAAAAACCCAGAACAATGTTCGTCATATCGACCCATTAGCTTGCTTGGTGTGGATATGAAGATTTTATCTAAGATTTTGGCTACCAGATTGGAAAAGGTAGTTTCTAACATAGTCGATATAGACCAAACCGGCTTTATTAAGGAACGTCTTTCATCAAATAACACTAGACGGCTTATTAATATTATTCAACACCTTAATCAGACACAAACCCCAGGCATTATCGTCTCAATGGATGCGGAAAAAGCCTTCGACCGCGTCGAGTGGCAATATATGTTTGAAGTGCTTAGAAGATTTGGACTTGGGCAAAATTTTATAAACTGGGTAAAACTTCTTTATAGGAATCCTTCAGCATCTGTCTTGACAAATGGCCTCCTATCTGTACCATTTGGCCTGGGAAGGGGGACAGCACAGGGAAGTCCTCTCTCCACTACTGTTCTCCCTGGCTATAGAGCCGCTTGCAATTGCAATTAGACAAAGTAATGATATTAAAGGTATATTTATAGGAACAAAAGTGTACAAAAATATTATTATACGCTGATGATATCATTTTAACATTGACAGACCCTGTAAAATCTATCCCAGCTCTAATTGGCTGCGTCAACAAATTTAGTAAGATATCTGGGTATAAGGTCAATTACAAAAAATCAGAAATTATGCCTTTGGGTTTCTGTGACCAGGGAGAACCAGCATTCATCAAACCGTTTCGATGGGCTCCTACAGGGTTAAAGTATCTGGGAATATGCATGACACCTAAAACTAATCAACTGTATCCCGAAAACATCAGTCCTACAATCTCTCATATTAAGGATAAACTAGCGAGATGGAAGAGGCTTCCCATGTCCTTTCTGGGAAGAGTCAACCTTGTTAAGATAATAATTCTCCCTAAGTTAATTTATCCAGTGTATATGCTCTTTTTGTTTATTGACTCTAAAGACTTAGCTGGAATAAATAAAGCAATATCAGAATTTATTTGGGCGGGCAGGAAACCTAAAATTAAAACCGAAGTTCTACAACTTCCCAGAGCATTGTCTTTACATGCAAGAATTATTTCAATGTGGGCTACCCAGAATCATGCTAATATTTCCACAGGAGCCTGGAAATAAACCCAGTGGACGGTTTGAGTTTCACACTGAACAAACATGACCGTGGCTGCTCGACGAAGACACCGCCTAACTGATTGGTTTGGGTTCAAATGACAATCATTAACTCTGCTTTTTTATCATAATTAGAAATGGACCAGTGAAAAATATGATAACACAAACATGGAGCAATAAAACAGCAGACTATAATAAATGGCCACCCTTCTACATTCATCATATCATCCTTCAGGCTTCCTCTGGGCAGTGATTCACTGCAATTGGTGAGTTCTTCTTTTCTTTTTTTTCTTTATTTTACTACTTTTACAATTCATTTTACAATAATTGTTTCAGTGTCAGATGTATACCTCGGCAAATCAAGAAATGACAGTATAAATAAATAATATTTTCATTACATTTCGTGTAACTAGAAGATTTTCCAGTGTCTTTGTTCAAGCTGGTAAAATTTTATTTCTGATCATTTGATATTTTGCAGCCTCGTGTTGTTTAGAGGATTGGTATTTTTGTAGTGGGACAAATGATGTCATATGTTATGATATATCATCCTTCCCTAATAGGAGCAGTGTAGATATTAGTTTCGAAAAAAAAAAAAAACACAGAAGCTATGCTCTGAACTCTCAAAATCTCTTTAAAAATCCACTATTGACATTTTGGATCTTAAATCGTTAGTGTCAGGAAAAAATACTGACCCTTTCCACAATTTCTATGTACTTTTCTGCAATGCTTCTTAAAAGTACTCAAACCCCTTGACTCAAACAGCTACAAACTTTGATGCATTTATGGGGACTTTCTGTGGTGAACTTTTACAAAGTAAGGTTTAATGCTGAAGTGGGAGGAACATTGTGCCTTATTTTTGACATTTTTTATAACCCAGCTGCCAGTCTGATGAACTTTCTGTCCATGAAGACCAAACCTTAACATTCCCACAGTAAAGCATGGTGGTGGCTGCATCATGCAGTAGGGATGCTTTTCTTTAACAGGGACCAGGAAACTGAAACCCACATACGCCAGCTTGAGACACACACAAGACACAACCAGAGATATACCGGGATGGTTCAGATCAAAATATATTCAGGTGCTACAACAGTCCAGTCAAAGATCAGACCTGAATCCGATTGAAGATCTATGGCAAGACTTGGTTAGGGTCAGACTGGGCACTCTGAATGAACTTTATTTAGCAAGACAGAATGAGCAAAAGGTTTTGTCTGATGCGCAACGCTGACAACGAACCACCAACAGGAACTTTAAGTTGTTATAGGAACCGTGAAAACAAAACGCACAGGTGACATTCATAAACTGTATTGATTTGTTTGGTCTCTTTTAGCATTTTATTATTTGGGTTGGTATGCTTTATCTATTAATGACACAATAAACTGTTGTCTTATCTTCCTTATCTACATGTGACCCCTTCCACAGGGACCTTTATTCCAAATGACCTCAGATTAAACTAATTGTACGGTACTTCACCCTTGTTTACTTGTAATCAAGACACTTATTATCACACTGGCATGGCCCCCACTTCATTGCAATAAAGTCTCCTCCCTCACAGCTCTGTGCCTGATAAAACACTGATTGATTGTTTTGCCCATAGATGAGAAACTATGGAAAAGAAAGCCTTGCTTACCTCCGGACAGCAGAGTACCGTCTTCCTTTCCAACAAGGAGGAGGTGTACAGGATCCCTGCTCTGCACTATGACCAAGACCAAAAGATTCTGCTGGCCTTTGCAGAGAAGCGGCAAACCTCAAACGATGCCAGCGCGGAGGTGCTGGTCATGAAAACGGGAGAGCTGGTCAAAGACGAAGCCACTCTTGAAATAAGTGTTAAGGTAAACCATCTAGACCAGTCTCTCTCAGCCTGTGGTCCGCAAGGTACTGCAGGTAAACGAGCATTTGTTTGCTGTGATGTGACCTTAAAGTCTGATGCTACAGTTACCAACGGATTGTGCTTAAACTAATAATGGATGAGAAGCTTTGGAAAAGCTGAAGATACCACACTGTAAAAAACGTCAGTAAATTTACGGTAAAAAACGGTAAAAGACCAACAGTTTTTAACCGTCATATTCAAAAACATTTAATTACCATAGAAATTACATAGAAACTACTGTAAGTCGAAACTGCAAAAAAAGTCAGTAAATTCACGGTAAAAAAACGATAAAAGGCCAACAGTTTTTGACCGTCATATTCAAAAACATTTATTACTGTAGAAATTACATGGAACTACCGTAAGTCGAAATTGCAAAGAAAGTCAGTAAATTTACAGTAACAAACAGTAAAAGGCTAACAGTTTTTGACCGTCATATCCAAAAACATTTAATTACCGTAGAAGCTACATAGAACTACCGTAAGTCGAAACTGCAAAGAAAGTCAGTAAATTTACGGTAACAAACAGTAAAAGACCAACGGTTTTTGACCGTCATATCCAAAAACATTTCATTACCGTAGAAGCTACATAGATCTACCGTAAGTCCAAACTGCAAAAAAAGTCAGTAAATTTACGGTGACAAAGCCCAACAGTTTTTGACCGTCATATCCAAAAACATTTCATTACCGTAGAAATTACATGGAACTACCGTAAGTCGAAACTGCAAAAAAAGTCAGTAAATTTACGGTAGAAAATTGTGAAATACCAACAGTTACTGACCGTAATATCCAAAACATTTTGTTACCTTAAAAAATACATTGAATTACCGTAAGTCAACACTGCAAAAGGACTCCGTAGATTTATGGTAAGAAAATTGTGAAATAATAACGGTTACTGACCGTAATATCCAAAACATTTTGTTACCGTAAAAAATACATGGAATTACAGTAAGTCGACACTGCAGAGAAAATCCTTTAATCTATGGTAAAAAATGGTAAAATACCAACAGTTACTGACTGTAATATCCAAAGCATTATACTGCCATAGAAAATACGTGGAATTATCATAACTCAATAAATAGATGTCCTAAGTAATTTTGACAGTCATGAATGTAAAAAATACAGAAATATATTGTAAAAATATAAGTAATTGTAAAGTTCATATAAAAATATTGTAATATAGCCAGCAGTTAATTACCCTAAACTTAACAGCACTAATCAGCCAAAATTACAAATTTTGCTGATATTTATATCTACAATGTAAAACTGTAAACAAGATTGCAAAAGTATTTTTTACAAAGAACAGAATACTGGTGTGATATTTTGGTTTCTTTTTTAATAATGCCTTTAATACACCAAACTGAAATCTCAACAGTAGACCAGGCATCGATCTATCGACCCACTGATTGCAAAGCAAACTCCTACAGCCAACGCCACCATCATTTAGAAGAATATTGGATTAAATGATGCATTTGAGATTAATTTTATGTCGACCATAGATTTATACATTAACAGAACTGTATGTTAGCCCCTCCTGCTTGGATAAAGCTGAAGTTGGTTTCCAATTGCTACTTCCAATTTTGAAAATGGCTAAAGGGTAATTCCACCTAATTTTTCACTACCATCAGCATCTTTAATTTATTCTAGCTAAAAAACTACAACACCTAGACTCTTCAAATCTGGATTAGATTATTCTCAACCCATATCAGAATATTTAAAACCAAGTGTGGGTTACAGTAAATGGAGACTGTTATTTGTCATGTGAACAAATCATTATCTGGTTTGTATTGCTGCTTGATCCTTCAGCATCAGCAGCAACATTCTTTTAACTGTTCCTGTAGTTGAGCGTGGCTCAGGTTACTGTGGTGTCCTGAACTCATAACAAAAGTTTTTGAGCAGCAAAAACTTTTTGCTGCTCAAAAACTTTTGGGGTCAGTGAGGTGTCCGGAAGCGGGGAGGGCTTGAGTGGGGGTTTAAATGTAAATGAATTTAGCATCTCTTACCGCAGCGGGTGGTGGCTCCTGTTGTAATTTTCGTCTGGGACATTCATGAATTAGCCAATTGAAATCTCACCAAGTAGCTCTTAAAAAAAAAGTATGAAGATGTACAAAACTAAAAAAAACTTTACCGATCAACTAACTGGACATTGAAGTATATGACTGGAGATTTGTTCTCCTGCCTGCGGGATGAATCCATGGCCCATTGCATCAGTGAAGATTGTAGCATGGGGGCTGGCATAGCATTGATGTTCAAGAATAGGTTTGGATGTGTCTCAGATTTAAAAGAGCAGAATGAGTCAGACTAGTTACTAAAATAAATAAAAATAACAAGAACAGCGTTTCATGTTAATGCACTTTGCATGTGTTTCCTAACGTAGAAACCACTAGGCCAGTGTGCTGTCCTGACACATGGTCCACGTTTTATCTACTGTCTGTCTGGTAAAACATACCCATAGGAGCAGAAAGTTGTTTTCCGTAAGCAATCTTATAACTATATCCTGTTTTCCGTCTCAGATTACAAAGAATAAAGCTACACACAAACCCACATACGCCAGCTTGAGACAGAGTCTGGAAGATATGAAATATCACTGCGTCAACAGGGGGATGGGTATTTTAACCTTCATTAAAAAGAACCACAGACAACGCATGTGAATTATGACAAAACTTTTGCAAAAGGAGAAGACTCAATAAAACGGCTCCTCTAAGCCGTTCACCGAGTGTTCTGAAAACCTTTGGTTACAGCTCGTCTTTATTATCAAACACAAACAGGGAGGATGGGGGATGGAGGACAGCACAGACAATATTTATCACTGCACACAGGCAGTTTCTAATGTAGGGAGTATAGTGATAAGACGACACCTGTGGAAGCGTAATTTAAGGTCTGGAAAACATAAAGATTAACAGGCAGACGTGGCCTTCAGGTCAGTTCAGAGACACAGAAGTAAGAGACACTTTAAACTGAGCATTAGACTGAATTTAAAGTAATAACAATGATAATACCAAAAAATCTCTAACATTCCCCCCTTTTTATCATTTTCAAAAGACAAGCATAGAAAAGAAAAGAATAGATCCAATAAATGCAAGAATTATTATATTTTTTAAATGCAGAATGAATATATGATATAAATGAAAAATAAAAGAAACAGCAAAAAATCAAATGCAGTTTTTCTCATCACTAACACCACTTGTTTTCACATTTTCGGTATAGGAATCATTCAGCAAATGAATTAATCTGTTTATTGATTGCAGAACTTCATCATCAGAAAACAAGTCGTCTTCATTTGTGTCATAGGTCATTTTCACCAGCTGATAGCTGACCACAGCAGTGTTAATTGTCTTTAGCATCATGCTTCGAAGGCATGGAACAATGCAACTTGTGAACAGACAAAAAAGAATCAAAACACCCAGAATAGGTGTTCCAAGCTTCAACAGTAAATTCTGCCATGTTCTGGAAGTGAGCTAAGAAAGAAAGTCAAAAGAAGATGATCCTTGCGTTCCATCAGTTCCTGTTTCATCAGGAACGAATGTACAGCACACTGGGCCAATGATTTTGCAGACACCTCCCTGAGAGGCTGTGAGGAAGTCCAGGAAAACACGGTTTTGCAGAACCATGTTTCTCAGTTCAGTCAGTTCTTTCGCTGTGCCGTTGGCCAGCTGCTGTGTGCTGTTGATGAGTCGCATAATCCATATCTGTTGATCTCAACGTGGCCTTGAAACTCTCATCAAGCAAGTTGTCACAGTCTGGGTTGTCCTTCCAGACTTCGCAGTCGGGGGTCGCCCTTTGACCCCTGCAGGCAATGTAGTTGATGTAATCCGGTGTCATTTCACAATAGGTGTAAACTTTGTTACACAAATTCCAAGGTAACATCACAAGTCAAATGTGTCCGTCGTTGAAAACGCAGCTCCTCAGAGACCCGGGTTTAGCTCCTGCTAAAGAAATGGTCTCTGGTATTTTCGATGCAGTTTGTGGAAACGGTGGAAATGGAAGTATGTCAGCATTAAAGGAACAGTTCATAGATCCAAAACCCTTTCACGGCATCTCCTGTCCGAAGTAGCACAGAATAATCCTTCTTGCACCATTTGCATCCTTTCGGTGGTGGCACGCCGAGTCATGGTTTTGCGCTCAGGCCATAGAGACACATCTGTTTGTCTTCAGTGATGTTCCCCGGACGCAGACCTGAGTTGTGTGTGGCGATTGGCAGCTTTGCACACACATAGCAGTTCACCTGTTCTCCTCATGACCAGTCCTGTTCATCAGCTGCCACCAGAGGTTGGTGCTGTAGTCATGTGGGTGGAAAGTGAGGTCACTTCCTCCTCCAAACATCAGACATGCTGCAGTCACAACGCAGTAGAAGAACTATCTGGCATATGGAGTCTTCATTGCTGCTAAGCGCGCAGAGATGTCAAAACCCCCAACTAAGGAAATGAGACTTTTAAGCGTTTCTTCACAGGGTTTGAGACAAACTACACTAGAAGTAGATCCCTTTGTAGCCCTGACTGGATGACGAATTAGGGGTTCAACACTCTCTGCTGCTTCTTGTGACTGAGATGTATCCAGCTGGGTCTTTCAGCATTCCAAACAGCTGTTGGTGTGGTCATCAGCACTTGGAACGGTCCTTCCCACTGTGGACTCACCCCGTTGTTTCGTTTGATGACCTTAACGTAGACCCAGTCATCTGACTCGATGTGAGTGGCCTCCTGCGAAGGAATAGAATCAGAAGGCAGTAAATTTGTAGTGGACACTTCCTTCAGTTTAAGAGTCCTGATCATACAGTATAATCTGCTAATGTTTGTTCTTCAAACTTTCTGCTTTCTGTAAGTCTGGAGCAAACAGAGGAAATCTGTAAGCTCTCCCATGAATTATTTCAAAAGCATGCTTTGCTGGAACTATTTCAACCTATTAAATATATATATTTATATATATATATATCACGTATATATCAATCATTATCTAACACTATTTAATTCAAAAGTTTATAACAAAAAAATTATGTTTTTATTAGTTAGTATTACCTGACCATTTTTCCTTCTTATTCCCCCCCCTGTTGACACATGGAATCGCCATGCGTCACAATCGCTTTAGCTTCAAATAGAGACTTGGGAGGGTTAATATTTCAGTCAGGTGAACTCACAGGTTTATTGCTTTTAGAAGATCCTTTAGTAAACAATTCTTTTAATTACAGGTTTGTCATTTATTTACTTATTTTTTTGTTAAATTCAGCACCTTTCAACATTTCTATTTTATTTCTCTAAAATAAAAATGACCATCTCTGATTTAAACCCAATCTCAAATCTTCTAATTCAAATTTTTTTCTTTTTGAATGCATTAACTATCAATCAAATCTTGATTAAAATGTTTTAGACTGAAAGCAAAATGTTGCTTTTATCCACAATCATCAGTTTACATCTCCCAGGTTGCTTAAAATCTCAGACTTCACTTAAACTTGCATTTCAGACAACTCCACAACATAAGTATTTTATATTGTTATAGTAAATGGTCAATAATTTCATCTGTTACTTAATTTTGTAGTAAAATTTCTTTCTTCTTATAATAATGTTCATTCATCCCAATATAAAATACACAAACACAATCAATTTGTAGATTCTTTATAGAATCAAACTCTAAATTAAATGTTTCAGTTAAATGCAAAGAAATACTTCATAATATTTGAACACTGCAATATGAATTATTTTCAACACTTAGAAATGTTAAATTTAGTTTTAAACTAGTATTTCTTTTAAAGGAAAAAATAAAACATTTGCAAATAATTATTAGCTCAGAATCTGTAATAATTTTTTTAGTTGTAATTTAGTTGCATAGCTCTTTCAGCTTTATTTATTTGTTTTCTTAAATTTAGTCATTACAGTTTTTTCCTTTACAGTTTCCCAATATATGGCTCGTGGGCCCTAAGAGGATCACTGGTCCTTCTGTTAAGGACTGAGTTAAAGGGCACAAAATGAACAATTTTTTCTAACATTGAACCTAAAAACCTTCAAAATGTTCTTTTCTAGATAGATAATTTCTATATGTAAACAGAATTAGTGACACATTGTCTATCACAGATGTGTGTGTATAACTTATCTCGCATTTCTCCTTTCTGTCTCGCTTCTCGCTTCCACTTCCTGCTGCTGGCGTCGCTGCAGCTGGTCCTCCCTCTGTCTCTCCTCCAGCTCCCTGTCAGTCCAACTGGATCTGGTGCTGGATTATTTATAAGTTGTCCAGACTGTCCCTTAGTCCAGGTTGTCCACCAATGAAACAAGCAAAAAACAGTTCAGTTTGCTTTCTTTTTCTTTAAAACACATTATTTTCCTTCTCCACGCTGATGTCAAAGAGTAAACCAGAGAGGGTTGTGAGGGTTCAGTTGCAGCCAAACACAGGAATATAGTTCCAGTCCAAATGTCCAGCAGGACTCCATACGGTATCTGCTGCGTGGCAGTTCTCAGATGTCCAGGAATTAGGATCAGCGGACACTTCAGTGCCTTCAGTGCCCAGTTGGTAGAAATCGTCCTGTCCTTTTTTGCTTCTTTATCAACGGTCTTTGGCTGGTGATGAAGGAGGGACATCATCTGATCGGCAGGACAGGTCTGAGCTGAGGTCAGAGGTCAGACGCACCGCAGCGAGGCTCAGACAGAGGAAAAGAAAGAAGCAAATAAGAGTCAATTAGGGTTTGTTCGTCTTTCTGTAATTTTTTTTTTTTACACAAACATTTTCCATATAACTTTTCTTTCTTTCATCGTATAGTTTTTTAGCCATATATTACCCAAAATTTTAAGAAGTCATGAATTATTTCCTTATTAAAACACATATAAACATGAAACATGTTAAAAGCTGTAGTCTCTTTTATTATTTCTTTTTATTTTATTTTGCACAACATTTAACCTTTAAAATGTAATATGTAAGTTTATGTTAACTTCATTTAAAACACGTCTCACCAGAGAGCAATGGGTTTCTCTAAACCTGTTGATCTCAGTGCTGCAGACTGTGAGGTCAGAGGTCAGCCCTCCTCTCAAGGCCTAAGAGAGTTACAAGGCTGGATAATGTCCAGGTCGGTACCTTACTCTGACCGCTGACTCCTCCAGTTAGACAGCCAAAGGATCATTTCACCAAGTTGGTGTTGTAATCTCATTGTGACACAATACATTAAACATTGTTCTCCGAGGAGAATTTTATTATTTAGTTTTATATTCCAGCTTCTCCTCCTTCAGGGATGTCATTATTCCACTTTTAGTATACAAAGAAGTTGTTCCCATGTTTTTATTTTCAGTGAGACTTCTCTGTACTGGTTTTTCTTTAGCAGTGTAGGAATGCTCAAAAAGGAAAAACAAAACAAACACCAGTATTTCTTAAAACAAATTATTTCTCTATGTGCCCATGATGGCCACATAGAGACAAAGCAGAATGAGGGAGGAGACCACCCTCATTAAATGACTAATTCTGAGGTAAAAATAAAAAAAAATGATTATTTTCAGGTGCTTAGGCTACTATTGACAGCATAATTCCGATTATTGTATTACATTTCTTCCAACAGATAACCTTAGGCCAGTGGTTCTTAACCTTTTTTGAGGTATCGAACCCATCAGATTAATATGCGCATTTACCGAACCCTTCTTTTGTGATAAATAAAATGATTTTTTTCCAAATTCACTAAGTTTTCTTAAAAGGTAGAGTCTCTGACAACAGTTCTTCAAAATCTAGTCAGTGTTTTCAGCACAGTTGAACTGACTGTCCAGGAACGACCCAAGGTATTTAAAATTTACCACAGTTTCAACAGGTTGGCCATCGAGAGAAACTGGAACCACTTTAAGGTTTTGTTTAGGACATTTAATTAGCCCTACATTATTAAGAAAATGAAAACTTAATAATATTAAAGACTTTGCAGTATTCTGATTTAGTAATATAATTATATTAGTTGTGTTACCACCCCCACGCCACTAGAGGTACTAGCAACCCAAAAAGATGCAACTGAGGAGCAGATTTAGAAGTCCACCAAAAGCTATAGAAAGCTTCAGGTGACCAGCAGCATTGCACAGCCTTTGTTATTCATTTACTACCACATTTCTTTTAACCCAGCTGTACCTGGGAGGAAGTTACTGCAATACTCAACAGACTAAGGCAGTGGTCTCAAACTGCATTCCTCAAGGGCCAGAGTCCTGCAACTTTTAGATGTGTCCCTTGTTATACACACCTAAATTCATTGGCTAAACTTCCTTACCAGCATGTAGTCTTATATTTCAAAGCAGTCTTGGTGCAACATTAGAGCTTGCATATTTCTCTGTGCTCTTCAGCCTGTTTGCACATCAGGTAGTTTGCATGTTACCCAACTGTTTCTGATGCTGGAGGTCCTCACATATAGTCTACACTGTAAAAAAAACGGCATCATTTTACGGTAAAAAACTGGCAGCTGTGGTTGCCAGAATTTTACCGTTTTTATACAGTAAAATTCTGGCAACCAAAACTGCCAGTTTTTTACCGTATTCTAGAAATACGGTAAAATTCTGGCAACCAAAACTGCCAGTTTTATACCGTAATTTGGAAATGCAGTATTTTACCGTATTTTTAAACTACGGTAAAATTCTGGCAACCAAAACTGCCAGTTTTTTACCGTATTTTGGAAATGCAGTATTTTACCGTACTTTTAAAATACGGTAAAATTCTGGCAACCAAAACTGCCAGTTTTTTACCCTATTTTGGAAATGCAGTATTTCACCTTATTTTTAAAACACGGTAAAATTCTGGCAACCAAAACTGCCAGTTTTTTACCGTATTTTGGAAATGCAGTAATTTATAGTTTTTTAAGAATACAGTAAAATTCTGGCAACCAAAACTGCCAGTTTTTTACCGTATTTTGGAAATGCAGTAATTTATCATTTTTAAGAATACAGTATAATTCTGGCAACCAAAACTGCCAGCTTTTTACCGTATTTTAAAAATACGGTAAAATTCTGGCAATCAAAACTGTCAGTATTTTACCGTATTTCCCAAATACAGTAAAATACCATATTTTCTAAAATATGTTAAATAAAAAATTAAAATGTGGTTTTGCCGTAGTAAATACGGTCATACTGAATGAGGCATAATATCTACAGAAGTGAAAAACACGGCCAGACTGTATGATATATTGGCATTTTATTGTAAAAAAAATCCCAAAAACCTGGGGATTTTCTTACTGGTCACTGTTCTTACCAAAATTTCACCATAAAAATTATAGTACAACACAAGGAAGTGTAACTTGTCAGCATTTCTACACAGAAACTTATAAAGAAAATAAATTCAAATTAAACAAAATACAGATTACGAGTAATCCACTTAAAGAATTATTTAAAAATTCAGTTAAAAAATGAACCGATTCTATTTTCTGTCCAGTTTCCTCACGGTATTACTGACATCTGGAAAACAAAACACACAAAAACAGCATGTGTCCACATAAGAACACTTCTACCTATTGTAGAAGAAAAACAGGTGATAAAAGGATTCTTGTTCTGGGTTGAGAGTAACAAGTCACTGAGTTCAGACTTTGCTCAGGATGGTTGTGGTTCCCAGTCACAGGTTGAAGTTGAGACTCGCATGTTGTCAATCAGGAGTTTCCTCTCTGCTGGACAACAAACAAACCAAAAGTTAGAAAGATTCACTACATGAACATCATATGAATGCACCATTCACTTAAATGTTTGTTTCACCTTTGTTTACTTGCATATGGAGTCTGGTACTTCATCTAGGCGGTGTGATCATTTGTGACTGAAAATTCTGTAGTTCTTAAACCTTTGTTTGATGTCGACAGGTGTGATCCTCTCTGCAACCAGACAAAATACACAAAAAACATAAATAAAAACAAATAACTGTTTTAGGCAATTTATGAAATAGATACTCACCATTTATCTGAGTCTCATGAAGGCCAATAAGTTGTCTTCAACCATTTATGCAAGTTTCAATTCCTGTAAACTAGCAGAAATAAAGCTGTAAATGTGAACACTTTCCAAACAGGCAAAGAAATAGATACACCTGAGACGATTTATGCTATGTTAGTTTTTCTCTGTCACTTTTGGTGCATTTCTCAAGTCATTGTTGGCATTTACAAAACAGTTAGCGCACTTCTCAAAACAATTTGTAGAAACAGCAGAAATAGCATTTGTTTGCTTGAAAAATCCTTATTTCAGCTCAAAATTCTGTCAGTTAACATAACATTGACTCAATATAATAAGTTATAGATTCTCTATGTACAGATAAGACAGTCAAATTGATTAGTCATGGGAAGAGACTACAAAATGATCATTTATGCCAATGTTTCTCAACCCTGGTCCTCAGCGCCCCCCTGCTCTGCATGTTTTAGATGTGCCTCTATTCCAGAACAGCTGATTCAAATGATTGCATGACCATCAAGTACTGCAGAAGCCTGTTAATCATCCAGAGATGCAGTTCAGGTGTGTGGCAGAAGGGAAATACCTAAAACATGCAGGCCAGGGGGGGCAGTGAGGACCAGAGTTGAGAAACACTGATTTACGCTTTTTGCTGTAATTTATTGATGGACCATGCCATGGTTATTCAGATAAAAAAAAAGTAGAAAATGAACCACAGGACAGTCTCCTCATGGAAAACCGTACAGTGCTGTAGAAATTACATTACATTTTAATTTCCATCATCATGCTGACAAAGGTTCCTGAGTGGGGTTAAGGAATGAACATGAGGGTGGGAGGACATCCTTCAGCATCATGTTGTGGGTCGCAGCCATATCCTGATGTTGGACTGATGGAAACTGGCAGATTTCCTCAGCCTCTGGACTCTTCTTCTGCTTCCCTCCCAACTGTTTCCTCCTCAGCCTCACTCCTCTTCTTCTCTCTGCCTGTTCACTCTGTCCAGATCATCAGTTCTCAGAAACTGAGAAACAGAAAAACTGTAAAATATTAATATTTAAATTTCCTTATCTTAAAGCCCTTCAACTGTCATGGACCCAGTAACTTTAGTGCAAGTATTTTGGGGGTGAGAGTCAAGAGGTCAAAGGAAAATATTAAATATTAGCTCTGATGCCAAGCTTTATACTTCCAACTATTACCAAAGTATTGAAACAAAAGCTAACATGTTCTTCACAGATTTAACTTGCATGCATGAAGATTTCACACTCAAAGTAATTCAAATTAATTACTGAACCAAACTTGGAAAAGTTGCTTCTACCATTAACAATAACTTTAAGCACATGCAGTCTAAAGTGGACCAGAAATATAATATATGCAGTCGTTCTTACAGAAACATTAATAGAAGTGTTGCATCTGGGAAAATTAAATGTTCCATATAGTAAAGATATCTAGCTGCAATGCATGCACATAAACAGCTTGGCTCAGAAAGTACACATTTCTTTATCAGTTGGTTAAAGTTAGCTAACTTCAGTTAAAACCATGAAAGTGGCTCACCTGTGATGCAGAGATGTTTCCTTCTCCTCCTGAACGCGCACAGATAGCAGAAACTTGATTTCAAAGACAGCAGCCGCATCCTGACAAAGTCCAGGCCTACTGGACTCTCAGCACCCTGAGCTAGCACCTGCTAGTTAGCAGCCTTAGCTAGCACCTGCTAGTTAGCAGCCTTAGCTAGCACCTGCTAGTTAGCAGCCTTAGCTAGCGCACTGTGACTTTACTGTGTTGAGTTCAGGACATCACAGTAACCTGAGCCACGTTCAACTACAGGAACAGAGTTAAAAGAATCTTCCTGTTGATACTGAAAGATCAAGGAGCAATACAAACTAGATAATGATTTGTTCACATGACAAATAACAGTCTCCATTTACTGTAACCCAGACTTGGTTTTAAATATCCTGATATGGGTTGAGAATAATCTAGTCTAGATTTGAAGAGTCTAGGTGTTGTAGTTTTTTAGCTAGAGTAAATTAAAGATGCTGATGGTAGTGAAAAATGAACTTTAGCCATTTTCCAAATTGGAAACAGCAATTGGAAACCAACTTCAGCTTCATCCAAGCAAGAGGGGCAAACATACAGTTCTCTTAATGCATAAGAAACCTATGGTCGGCATAAAATTAATCTCTAATGCATCAATTAATCCAATATTCTTCTAAATGATGGTGGCGTTGGCTGTAGGAGTTTGCTTTGCAATCGGTGGGTCACTAGATCAATGCCTGGTCTACTGTTGAGATTTCAGTTTGGTGTATTAAAGGCATTGTTAAAAAAGAAACCAAAATATCACACCAGCATTCTGTTCTTTGTAAAAATTACTTTTGCAATCTTGTTTACAGTTTTACATTGTAGATATAATTATCAGCAAAATTTGTAATTTTGGCAAATTAGTACTGTTAAGTTTAGGGTAATTAACTGCTGGGTATATTACAATATTTTTATATGAACTTTACAATTACATATATTTTTACAATATATTTCTGTATTTTCTACATTCATGACTGTCAAAATTACTTGGGATATATGTTTATTGAGTTATGATAATTCCACATATTTTCTATGGCAGTGTAATGCTTTGGATATTACAGTCAGTAACTGTTGGTATTTTACCATTTTTTACCATAGATTCACGAATTTTTTCTGCAGTGTCGACTTACTGTAATTCCATGTATTTTTTACGGTAACAAAATGTTTTGGATATTACAGTCAGTAACCGTGAGTATTTCACAATTTTCTTACCGTAAATTTACTGAGTTTTTTTGCAGTGTTGACTTACGGTTTTTCCATGTATCTTCTACGGTAACAAAATGTTTTGGATATTACGGTCAGTAACTGTTGGTATTTCACAATTTTCTACCGTAAATTTACTGACCTTTTTTGCAGTGTTGACTTACGGTAGTTCCATGTAGCTTCTACGGAAATGAAATGTTTTTGGATATGACGGTCAAAAACTGTTGGTCTTTTACCGTTTGTTACCGTAAATTTACTGACTTTCTTTGCAGTTTCAACTTACGGTAGTTCTATGTAGCTTCTACAATAGTTACATGTTTTTGGATATGACGGTCAAAAACTGTTGGCTTTTTACCATTTGTTACTGTAAATTTACTGATTTTCTTTGCAGTTTCGACTTACGGTAGTTCCATGTAATTTCTACGGTAATGAAATGTTTTTGAATATGACGATCAAAAACTGTTGGTCTTTCACCGTTTTTTACCGTAAATTTACTGACTTTTTTTTATAGTGTAATAGATGGAGAAATTCATAGCAAGATAGTAGGCTATTAGACTATTAAATGTGAGGACATAAACCTGTAACAGCAAGCTGGCAATATAGATAAACAGAAAAACAGAGAACTTATTGTCATCGTATGCTGACAGTAAAATGTATTGCCTTGAGTAATTTTTCAATAAAAAAGTGAAAAATTGCTCAAAATATAAAAGTTTATAGTCAAATAAAAATAAATATTTAAAAGGAAAAATATGTAAATGTATAACTTTAAGTCAATTAATTTGTATGTCCAGTCAGTTCAGTTTTTAATATATAAAAACTCCCTTAGGATCTTCAACATGACTGTCTCCTGCTTTCTATATAAAGCTGCAGTATGTAATGTTTATTAAAAATATATATATTTTTACTTAATTAAAATGATCACTATGTCCTGAAAATATAAGATGGATAATCTGTGAAAAGAATTAGCTCCTCTACCTTATCCCTGTGCCTGTGGACCTGCTGTCATCTGAACAAATATTCTGCTCTGTCAGACACAACCAATCAGAGCGGGAAGAGGGTCTTAGCGCTGTCAGTCATCCTCATATACGCGCTGCTCTACCCCGGTTTTCCTGGAATATTAAGTTGCTTCTTCAACATTAACATATTTAGAAGCATGAACATGAGTTGATTGACAGTGCTAAGAACCTCCTCCTGACTGGGTGTTTTTGACTGGTTGTTCTCTTACCGCTGTCAATCACCCTAATATTCGTGCTTCTAAATATGCTAATGGTGGAGAAGCAACTAAATGTTCCAGGAAAACTGGAATAGAGCAGTGACTTTGGCTGCTGCTGTACAGTTGGAGTATCTACACTGTACAGCAGTAAGTCAGTAACAGAATCTGGTCATCAGCTTCTTGGACAGACGACACCGCCTGAGGGTTCTCAGAAAAAATGAGTCTCTGCTGGGCTTTTTTTAAAGAGGTATTTGGTTTTAAAGGTCCAGTTGAAATCTTTTGAGATGTAGACTCCCAGAAATTTGAAACTACTGACTCTTTCTACTTGCTCACCATCTACGCTCATCCCTGGATGGATTGTCCTCTTTGTCCTGAAGTTGAGGATTATGTTTTTTTGTCTTCTTGGTATTCAAGGTAAAGGAATTATCCCTTCACCATTGGTTTACCATATTATTAGCCTTTGAACCTCTTCTGTAGTCATCCGCATTTTTGAACAAGACAATATTATTCTGGGTGGCTTTGCAGTCATGGGTAAATTGGAAGTAAAGGACGGGGCTGAGGACACAGCCTTGGGGCATACCTGAGCTGAGTGTGACCACAGAGAAGGTAAGGGAGTTGAATTGGACCTGCTGGAGTTTGTTGGTTTAAAAATCCCTGATCCACCAGTGCAGTCCTGCTCCTAGAACCAGGGACTCTAGCCTCTCCACCAACTTGTCAGGAGTTGATGGAGTTAAAAGCTGAGCTGTAATCCACATCCAGCATCCTTACCTAGGTATAAAGCAATATCAGTATGCTTATTATAAGTCTTGCCATCAACCTTTAGTTTTTGAACAACCTTCATTCCACCAATGATCCATGCAGACTATTATTCAACATCAACTGATTTTTTCAAATCTCTTGGAAGAGGAAACCTGCTAGAGTTATTATGAACATGAGAAAAGGCAATGGATCTAGTGGGTGACCAAAGACTTTTTAAATCTGAAGGTCTCTTCTTTGTTAAACTATTATGATACACTCAAAAATATTTCAATCTGCTTTCTTTCCTTTTGTTAGATAGCTTAAACAGTGGCGTAAAAGAGTGTTACCCCACTATTTTTGAAGCTTAGGAATGTTTTTATTGTGTTATGGAATGTAGATGTTAGTAATTATCTTTCTAAATGGCCTGTTCCGAACTTTTTATAAGCTTCTTCTCCAGCATGAGGAGCTTACAGCAAATCACTGACTATGTTTAGTGATGCAATGAATCTGGTGAAAAGACTGACTATGTCTGACTGATGCTGACTTAGAGGGTTTATCCAGCTTTTCTCCATAAGTTCTACAAAGAAATATCTGTCCATCTTTATCCCAGGCTTCTGTAGGCCATAATGTCTCACTTTCTGTGGGCTCGTTGTCTGTCATGTTCCTAAAGAAGCGGCTCTGGTTGGCTGTTCTCAGATTTCCGTATCTACTTCAAGGGTAGTACTAGTCGGACCGATCAGGGTAGGGACCAAAGCGATTTCATATATCGCAAAATAATCAGATGATCGAAGCCTTTATCATTATGTAGGACCAGCAATGAATTTTTATAAAACAAAATGAAATATCTTTGAGTCCATCTGAACCTTAACCTTGAGGTTCTCCATGGTTGAATGTCACTGCAAACCTCTGCAGAAATTTGACCAGTTGCTGCACTAAAGACCCTCCCACAACATTGAGGAACAGAGCGAATAATGGAAAAACTCACTACCAGGGGTAGAACCGAACCACACACTAACCGGTCAGTGCGCTACTTGCCAGTAGAAAAGCACCTTAAGTTACCTTAAATACTGAAGTTTGTTTTCTGAGGTGAGATAGTATCTGGTAGCAGCTCTGGCTTTTAAAATGAAACATTTGGTTCCTGCAGGTGTCTTAGTATCCTTATTTACAAATACAATTACAGGGTAAGGCTATTCAGCTAAATCATGTAGCTATCAGAGGGTAGGAACAGCATCCAAACAAAGGCAGTTCAATGCTACAGTGTGTACATTTTAGGAAAAAAAATCTGTTATATATTTGTTGAAACTGTCACCATGTTGTCACAGTATGCTGAGACAAATGATCTGTGAAGAAAAATCAAGCCCCTCTGCCTTCTCGCAGTGTTAAATTGACACAACCAATCAGAGCCAGGAGGAGAGTCTCAGGACAACATAGTGATAGTTTTAATAAATACATAGATTTTTAAATAAAAGTTACATGCTGAACCTAAATGGTTACATCTTACTGATTTTATTTTTAACAAACTAATTTGTGGGCCAGATTGAAATCAACATCATCAGCAAGCATAATGTAGATGGTAGCGATATGAATAAGGTTATCATCTGTTGGCAGAAATGTAATACCATAATCTGAATTATGTTGTCAATAATTGGCTAAGCATCTGAAAATAATATTTTTTTTATTTTTACCTCAGAATTAGTCATTTAATGAGGGTGGTCTCCGCCCTCATTCTGCTATATCTCTATGTGGCCATTATGGGCTAATATTGTGTAGCCCATGATGGAAAAGCTCACAAAATCTGATAAATAGGCCAATACCGCATCCTAAAGTCTATGTAAATGGACATTTCTACTATTACTGATTAACTTTTTTTATAACTAACAAACTAGACACAAGTGACACGCTAAACAAACCCCCACTAAACCCCCAACATATCCACCAGTTAAGATTATAACCCAAGTCTGTAACTTCAAATTATAGCTCATTATCGCCTCCCATAGGCAGACAGTGTAGGCATATCATACATTTTCTGATTCCTTAGAGTCTGTTGAGTATTTTAGTCATTAACTCATATGTCCCTGATGTCCCTGGATACCACTGGGGTGAAAGAAATGTATCTAGTTTGGTCAAAAGGTGTGGAAAAATCTGTAATAATTTTGGCTTAATGACCTCTAATGACCTCTGTGTTGGTCAGAGAAACTCAAAACATGGCTTAAATGAAAGCCAAGAGTGTCCCCTTTAAGATGATACTAAATATTGTATTATAGACCTTTGACAAATGTCCATACCATGATCCTAAACCAGAGATACACCAGTCTCAAAAAACAGAATTTTTCCAAAGGGGTTGTTTACTTCATGAGATGATGACTATGACTCAGCTACCATTTTGGAAGGGCTATCATACCAAAATATTAACTAGAGACATGTATCTTTTCAAAAAATATTGATAGACTTTGCCACCCTGAAATGGACAAAAAAAATGGTCTGGCCCATGGACTAGTGGTTGTACGATGTAAAAACTTTCAGCTTTAGGGAAATCTGAAAGATAAATACGAGTAGCTTCACCTAGGCCTGTTGAGGCCCTGTCACATATTCTTAAGAAATACATTTACAGTTGAGGAACTTTTAGTGATAGGTATCAGACTAGCAAGTGTTACAGAAAACAATCTATGAGTTTCAAATGTATTTAAACCAGCTTTTACTATTTTGAAGAAAGCATGAAGCACTGAGAAGATCAGTGTTGATTCAACAGCAGGAAAAAGACTGAAGACTAAAGAATGAAGGCATCCACAGTAATGTGAGGCCAAATTCAGGGAAGGGAAACTTGCTCTTGTTCTGCTCAGTCAGAATGTTACAGATGTCAGAAAAATCTGTTGTCATGTCATGAGCTAGAAAAAAATATCAACAAGCATGTTTGCAACAAAATAAAGTTTCATGTTTTTACTTAAGACTTACAAAATAGTTTCATAATTTTAGTGATACTTGCAGAATTTAAACTGAGATAACACAAAACAATAAATCGTTTGGTAAATAGTTTGAAAAGAAGATATATTAAAAACATGCAGCCCTAAATGGCTACAAATGCAACTATCGCTGAAAATGAATCAAGCTCATGTAACAGTGCAATATTTCACCTCTGCGACACTTTGAGTCATCAAGGTTATCCTTTTTTAAAACCCTTGCTAACACTGACTATAAAAACCACTGCAGTCGTGGAACTAAGTGAAAAACTGTGGGGAAGAGGTGAGATGTCTGGTGTTCAACATAAAAAAGTAAATGTATTTTAGAGATAACAACCAAATAAAGAAATTCATGAGGTGCGAATTGAGTATTATTTTCTTAAATATCTTCCACAATATCTTCTGCGACAGACTGGCGACCTGTCCAGGGTGACCCCGCCTCTCGCCCGGAACGCCAGCTGGAGATAGACACCAGCATCTCCCGACCCCATTAAGGGACAAGGGTGTAGGAAAATGGATGGATGGATCTTCCACAATGCGAGATTCTTGAAGGTTTCATAAATTCGTATTTGCTGGTTTGGTTCTGTATCAAAGAATATTTATTTTCTCTTCTTTGTTTTCTTTCAGCTCGGTTAATCCTAGTCATAAACACTTTACACATTTCTATTAATGAAGAAAATAATTAACTTTTACATTCAAGTATAACTTTATGGTTTACTGCATGGCATCAAACATTGAAAATAGTTTCAAATCACTGACATAAGGATGAAAAAATGCATTTGGTGTTGTGATGTCCCTGCTCCTCTGCTACAGAGTGATAAATTGTTGGAGCAGATGACTGGTTCTCTTCTTGGGTCATATGGACCCGTCAGTTTTACAGGCCTCATTCTGTCCTGATAACTAGTCATAGCCTTTCTCTCAGTAGATACATCTATCAGCTATTTTCCTTCTAAATCCTTTCTAACTCTATTTCTTGCCCAGTAGCAAAAACACTGAAATTAAGAAACCTCAATCACTGAATTAGGAGAGAATGTGGGGCAAATGTGATGAAAGATTTGCATCGTTACCAAATTGTTATCACTGTTGGATCAAAGAAGTATGAAATTGCATGTATTTATTCATATTTTCAAGGTATGGTGTTTTAGGACAGTCATCTAGTAGAAGCTGCATGAGCTGGCTACTGGTGTCTAAAACAACCATGAGGGAGAACATGAAGCACCACCTCACAGTGGGCGGGCGTTAAAAAGCTAATATGCCAATCAGGTGCAAGTTGGGCAGTTTAAAACATTCACTAAATGTTTTGTTTGCTTTGCTTGTAGAATATTGGAGTACAGGAGATGCAGAATGAAAGATTGGACTGAATCAAAACATTGTCCACAAGTTCATTCTGGGGAACTAACTGGCAAATTGCTAGCTAAGCAGAAAAATAGGTTGTATTTACTTAAATTTGTGCAAACCAATTTTTTTCAAAAGATTCAATTAGTGCAGCATATAAAAGACAGTGAAGTTACATTGTGTGATTGCAATCCTAAAATAACTTGATCAATTTAGTTTTTAAATGCGTTTTTTAATGCATTTAGTTGTACATAAACTATGAAGAAAAGATATCTTGACATTAAAAGATATATGTGAATAATGTATTTCGTCAAGACTTTTCCATGGTAAACAATATTCGTAAACTCATCCGAAATATTGTCAGCAAAATTTCTTTATTTTTTTTCTGCATACATCAGCAGCAATATACTAACTATA
Organism: Poecilia picta; assembly: GCA_033032245.1. Taxonomy (NCBI): domain Eukaryota; kingdom Metazoa; phylum Chordata; class Actinopteri; order Cyprinodontiformes; family Poeciliidae; genus Poecilia; species Poecilia picta. Next base: position 27,864,639 of record CM065364.1, on the reverse strand, counting down.
CACTAGACTGTCATTACTTGACATAGATGTGCTGTTCAAAACTTTTCGGTTTGCTTCACTAAAAATGGCGTAGTGTCTGGGCATGTTAAAATGTTAAACTTTTTACCAGTCAAAATCCTCACCACTTTCAAATAGTTCCCTTTTTATATTGTATTTTAGTTGTTACATGGACTCAATTTAAATAGATTAACTTATATAGTATTTTTTTACCCAAACGTTTCTACCACTTGTTTAAGATGAGTACAAACAACAAGTTGATGAGAATTAAGCGTGGTCTACTTGAATTCTTTTATTAACCAAAATTCTTTGTTTTACAGTGAGGAAGGCCTGCTTTAACAGATGGCTGAAGGGCTCTGACCTGCTTCAAACTCAGTACCTGTTTGGTCTAAGGCAAAACTTTGCTGAGGTTAAATTTAGTCGGCTAAAGAAAGTCAGACGGTTCATTCTGCACTGTGAGAAATCTCTTGAGGTAGTCAAGTTTCTTGTTTGTTCAGCTCTTGTTAGTAATTTCCATAGTATGATTACTAATTAACTGTCTTTTTTGAGTCTAGAAGCAATCTAATCATTCAGTTCACAACTGAAGTTTATTTTCAGGATTCAGGAAATGTAATATTTTCATAGTATATTTCAAACATTCCGTTCATACAGTTTAGGCTCCCTGAAAAATGAGAAATTATCTGTTAGACAAAATATAAATATTTTTGATTGCTTTGAGTTCAGTGATATTTTACTTATTCTGACTATATGATCCTTTTCTTAATGCATACAGAAAATTTGCATTGATCATTGATCAGCTTATCAATTACAAGAGGTGTACTGTCTGTTAGTGAACAGATAGCATCCTAGGACCAAGGAGCAAAAGCTGTGGATAATTTTAAAAGTAACAGAACAAAAAAATTCACTATGTTGTGAACAACACTTGAAACGTGGTTGTACGATGTAAAAACTTTCAGCTTTAGGGAAATCTGAAAGATAAATACGAGTAGCTTCACCTAGGCCTGTTGAGGCCCTGTCACATATTCTTAAGAAATACATTTACAGTTGAGGAACTTTTAGTGACAGGTATCAGACTAGCAAGTGTTACAGAAAACAATCTATGAGTTTCAAATGTATTTAAACCAGCTTTTACTATTTTGAAGAAAGCATGAAGCACTGAGAAGATCAGTGTTGATTCAACAGCAGGAAAAAGACTGAAGACTAAAGAATGAAGGCATCCACAGTAATGTGAGGCCAAATTCAGGGAAGGGAAACTTGCTCTTGTTCTGCTCAGTCAGAATGTTACAGATGTCAGAAAAATCTGTTGTCATGTCATGAGCTAGAAAAAAATATCAACAAGCATGTTTGCAACAAAATAAAGTTTCATGTTTTTACTTAAGACTTACAAAATAGTTTCATAATTTTAGTTATACTTGCAGAATTTAAACTGAGATAACACAAAACAATAAATCGTTTGGTAAATAGTTTGAAAAAGAAGATATATTAAAAACATGCAGCCCTAAATGCTTACAAATGCAACTATTGCTGAAAATGAATCAAGCTCATATAACAGTGCAATATTTCACCTCTGCGACACTTTGATCATCAAGTTTATCCTTTTTTAAAACCCTTGCTATTTCATCAGTTTCATTTCAGAATCAGACAATGACATTTTTCACAACAGAAACATAAAATGTACTTATTTTACATCTTTAAGATAACTAGAACAAGACTCACTGTGTCACTGAGGGTGATCAGTTCAGCCAAAAGTAAAACAGTCAGGATTCTTAAAGCCACACAGAGGCAGAGCCTCTTTGGAGCCATTCAAACCTTAACCAAAACCTGAACTTTAGCAAAATGTAATTAAATACATACTAGATTTCTCTGTAACTTTATTCTTACCTGTGTGATTAGATGCAGTTTGTCCAACAGGTTCTATGTTGACGTACATTTCCCCCATCGCTTCAGCCTTTCTGCTGGCTTTTAACACTGACTATAAAAACCACTGCAGTCATGGAACTAAGTAAAAAACTGTGGGGAAGAGGTGAGATGTCTGGTGTTCAACATAAAAAAGTAAATGTATTTTAGAGATAACAACCAAATAAAGAAATTCATGAGGTGCGAATTGAGTATTATTTTCTTAAATATCTTCCACAACGCGAGATTCTTGAAGGTTTCATAAATTTGTATTTGCTGGTTTGGTTCTGTATCGACGAATATTTATTTCTCTTTCTTTGTTTCCCCTCAGTGATGCATTAGTTTCATTTCAAGTGCACAAAGCTAAAAGTTAAATATGAGTAGCCTCACCTGTTTACTCTCAGTTACATATTCTCAAGAATTGCATGGACAAACGAGGAGCATTTACTGAAATGAATCGCACTGGCAAGTGTTACAGAAAATAAATCTATTAGAGTTTAAAATTCAAGTGACAGGTTTTGGAACAGGTGAAGGGAATCTCACACTGACTAGTAGACAGGGACTTTTTTTTTGTTTTCCCCTACATGCACACACAGCCAAATGGTTTGATGAGCAAAACCTTAAGTAATTACAAGATTGTAAATGTAAACTTGTCTAGGAAAGCTGACAAACTATATATTATTCTTGGTACCAACTATCACTTATTGTTTTTTCCCATTTTTTAATTGTGTTGTGCTTTAATTCCCTCACAAGCAGTCACATGTGTGCGCATACACCCCTACACGCACAGATGAGCGTAGAGAATGTTTTATTGCATGGTATCTTCCCCTGTTGAGTACAACAGGTCCAGTACAGCCAGTACAGATGAGTCTAAATGATTAAAACATTTTTTTGACAATAGGAATGGAATGATTGAATTGCTGGCTTAGTACATCTAATCAGAGCTAAGGAGACGAGACTACACGGTTTGCATTTGAAGCTTTATCCCAACACTGGGTAGGCTGTACACTGTGATGGAGATATTGGTGTCTTTAAAGACCTGTTCCAGGATCTTTGACACCTTTGACCATTGCAACTGGTCCAGGCCGCAGCCGATTCTGAGGTGTGAGACAAGGTAAAACATAGTGTTTAATGATTCCCACTAAAGAAGAGACACATCCAAACTTATTCTTGAACATCAATGCTATGCCAGCCCCCATGCGACAATCTTCACTGATGCAATGGGCCATGGATTCATCCCGCAGGCAGGAGAACAAATCTCCAGTCATATACTTCAATGTCCAGTTGGTTGTCCGGTAGAGCTTTTTAGTTTTGTACGTCTTCATACTTTTTTTTTTTAAGAGCTACTTGGTGAGAAAACTATAAAGTACAGAGCTGGCAACCTACTCTATTTCAATTGGCTAATTCATGAATGTCCCAGACGAAAATTACAATAAAAGCCACCACCCGCTGCAGTAAGAAGTGTTAAATTCATTTACATTTAAACCCCCACTCAACCCCTCCCTGCTTCCGGACACCCCACTGACCCCACCCCACCCCATACCCAAACCGGAAGTCCCGCCTCAAAAACCGGAAGTCCCACCCACCTCTCAGTTTGATTGAGATGAAGGGTGTACTTACCTTCTCTGTTGGGCTTAGAATACACAGTTTAGAATATGCCACTCAAAATGCCTCCAGTAGACTTGTTCATAATTTTGTCATCATCATGCTTCTCTTTAAGATGAACAAAATCAGTTAAGACTAATATTAATATTTTCCTATCAGGTTGCATATATTAAGATGTTGGGTTATCTCAGGGGCAATTTCAAGATAGGTGGTCCGTGAGTGTTTGTTAAATGGGTTTAGTGGTCCTCCGCCTGAAAATGTTTGAGAAACACTGATCTAAGCCAACTGTTTTCTTGCTATGCCATTCATTTCAGCATGGCTCTAACTTAGAGTTGTATGCTTTTGCAGTGGTCAGTGTCCAGAAACGTGGTGGAGAAGGTCCATCTTGGTGGATATCGTCCCATGAATCCATGCCCAGTCTACGAAAAGACAACCAACACACTCTTTTTGTTTTTCATCTGTGTCGAAGGAAACGTTTCAGAACCATGGCAGAGGTTCTGGGGCGTCAACAAGGCTCGTCTCTGCTACATGACGACCAGAGATGCCGGTGAGACCTGGAGCTCCGTCACTGATTTGACAGTAAATTTTCCTCAGACCAAACAGTGGGCAACGTTTGCCGTTGGTCCAGGTCATGGCCTCCAAACAGAAAGCGGTAGATTGATCATTCCAGCCTATGCTTACGTCTCTCGCTTTCCCTCGTGCTTCTGTGTGTCATGTTTTTTCGCCGTCTCGCGCGCGTTCTGCTTTTACAGCGACGACAATGGCGCCACGTGGCAGCTGGGCAACACGCTCGACGACAAATCAGTTGAATGCGAAATGGCCGAGGTTTCGGATGGCAAAGGCAGCAGGTACGTTTACTGCAATGCCCGCAATGAGGGAGGCTACCGAGTGGAGGCAGTCAGCGACAACGGGGGAGAGGATTTCCTCACCCTCCCTTTTGCTGAGAAGCTCGTGGAAACAGGCGGGGGATGTCAGGGGAGTGTGGTCTCCTTTCCAGCTCAACCTGGAGTGGCTGGTGCAAATCTGGAGCCGCGGTGGCTGCTCTACTCCCATCCAACCAGTCAGTCCAAAAGAGTGGACCTAGGGGTGTATCTGAACAAATCCCCGCAGGATCCAATTGCGTGGAGCAACCCTTGGATCCTCAACGAGGGTCCCAGTGGTTACTCTGACCTGGCATACCTTGAAGACGGCTGGTTTGCATGTCTGATGGAGTGTGGAGAAGCGTCTGAAATTGAACAGATAGCATGCAATGTCTTCAGCTACATTCAAGTAATAAAAGGTATTGAAAACTAAAACACTGATCCTTGCAAACACAGATTGCAAATATCAATTTTTACTGCTTAATGTGATTAACATAAGCGTAGTCACATCATCATTAAATCATTTGCTGATGACATGAAAAAATACTCTCTGATTACACATACTAGCATTTTTAGACACTTTGCCAATTAATTCATGGAGGTGAAAATCTTTTTTTATTTGATATTCATCTGACATTTTCTATACTTCCACCTGCTTGTCAACTATAGGCAAAGACAGATAAATCAATGTGTCAATTACTAGTGAAATAACTTATTATAAAACAACACAAGTGTTTTACTCATTATGTTTAACCCTGATATTATACCTGATCTTTGGTAGACGCTCAGCATAAGGAGTTTCCTCCATCTGTGTTTTGTTGATGAGGTGACAGAAACAAACACCAGGATTTTCGTGATCTCTTAAAACTGAGAAGCTATTTGTCTTGATTTTTTGTCTATTGGAAAGAACCCACTGAGCCCAGGAATAATTCCATTTCACTTTGGGTCCATGTTTAACACGCAAATTCTAGAGTCAAAAATGAATTATTTCTGACTTTAGATGCTGGTGCAGACAGATTAACATGCTATAATCTTAACAGACTAAAATGAAAAAAGAAAAAAAATGGCTGGACTGCATCCTTTGATTATGTTCAAAAGAAGTTGGGTTTCCTGGGGTTTTTAAGGTATATTTTTGGTCATCTATTGAACTTTTACCTTTGATCAAACTTTGATGTGAAAATAAATATTCAAATATGATGTATTCAAGCACTTAATTGAGATTTAACTAACTGATGAATAAAGTGTTATTTTTCCTTCAAGCAGTTTTTCCATCGTTCTTTAATTCAGGGTAGCTTGTGGCGTTTTGGTCTGAGGTTCCAGTCCCAACCTCAGGAACTTTGCTGCATGTTTTCCCCCATTTTCTGTCTAGTAAATTTGAATCAAGGACACTAGTGCCTACAAATCTTTAAAAGCATTTAGACAGACTTTTAGTAAAGTTATTCACATGAAGCTCCTCCTAATCTCAGTTTATGAAATATTTCTGCACCTTGAAAATAAAAATTGCAATTATAGACTAGAATATAAGGTTTAATTTTTATGAGTCCTCTGTCCACAATTTATTTCATATTTGCATTGTACCCATACAAAATATAAAAGACTAAACCTCAATAGCTCTATATATAGTATACCCATCCCTGGTATAACATCAAGGTTTTGTGATGTAAAAGAATGACACGTTAAATAAGTAAAAATGTACATTTTCCATCTATAATGTGACTTTTACTCTGAACAGCAGCTCAATGGAAAGTTAATAACAGGAAAAATCTAAATTGGAAAAAGTTGCAATAACCAGGTTGCAAAAATGTATGCACGCTCAAACACTTTGTGGAAGAATCCTTTAATCCAGTTTTAGTCTTTTTTTAAAATTCACATGTCAATTTAATAGCTGATAATCTGAATTACTGTCTGACTTTTGCCAGAAGCTATTTTTTGTAGAGATGTCATAAAGGGTAAAAAAAAGGATCTCATTATATAAAGGTATCAGTCAGTTCAAAGCTACAAAAATGCTCCACAAGAAAATGTCAATTTTTAGATTAGTTTTTTCAGTTGAATGAAGGAGGATAAATATCACACAAAATAGATTATTCATAATTAATTTTTTTACACCACAAAAACTTGACATTTTAACAGTGCTGGGTGAGACACACACGTCATATTCCATTTCATCTACAACTCTTGCTCTTTGTATGGATTACATCCATTTTTTTGTAAGTTCAAACGGTTCCATCTGTGATGTGGAAAAACTCCCTCTGTGCTGGAAAATATTTAACCTTCACAAATCATCACACTGCTGCAAGGCCACAAAAAAAAAAAAAAAAAAAAAAACATGACAGGGGGTTGCTGATAAACTCGGCTCTAAAAACGGCTCAGATTAGATCGGAGCGAGGGAGGGAAGAATTTCAATCCTTCTGCACAGAAGGTGAAGGGTCAAGGATAGGGAGAGGAAGTAAGTTTTTGTACGACTGTAAAGAAAAAAAAGACAATCGGTGCAACTCATTAGTTGAGGTCAATTCTGTGCAATGTTTATTGCTATGTAATGTCTTCCAACATTGGAAATAAAGCTTCATTTCAGAATAAATAGATCTATTTTTTTCTACATGTTTCTGAGCATCTTTTCATATACATAGTATTTACATTAATATAACCCAAACATAACCGAGGGAACTGAACACAGTGTTTCTGGGCAAAGTAACCCAATAAAAGCTATGGTTACAGCTGGAAGCCCGTTTCACAGATCCATAATCACAAAAATAAATAAATAAATATCATGTTTATAATAAATACATCTTTACTAAGGAGGTCTTCACATTTCCCAGCACACAAACTGGTTCTCCTGCAGCCAACCAGTAACTTTCACCAGAAATCAGTTCTACCCACAACTACATGAGAGCTAGCTAATTTTGCTGCATTTATTGTGGAGGTTTCACACTTCTGGTCTGGAGGATGCTGGAGAATAACGATGGAAAGTGTTTTTCTTTTTTGTTAATTCAGGCTACGTTTACATGACACCGTTGCCTGGAAACTGTCAGTATTTTCGGATGTTGATTGGGAAAAAGTCACATGTTTAGACAGCACCTCCAAGACACATCGAGTCAGCTGTAGCTGTCATGACAGGCCACTAGATGGCACTGTGATTTTAGCACGGCATCAAACGCTCATGCGGTTTTTACAAGAACTTTCCCAGAGCTGGATTCGTAATTTAGGAGACAGCTAGGCAAAAATGAGCCCCAATTATGCCTGGCTATGGGTTTACTGGGTGGCTAAAGATTAAATTAGTGTAGGAAGGGATGTAACGGTACGCACTGTTCAGTTGAGGATTAGACCTATTTAATATGCGGTCTTAGTAACTGTTTCTATTAAAAACTTTGTCAATATTCTGCAAACGATGAAACTTTTGCAAATGCGGTGATTCCTTTAAATAAGAAACGTAATTCAAATAACACATGATTCATAATGCTTTAGTGCTGTGAAGCGTCTTCTGGCACCATCTTTAAATACTGCTTAATGTTGACTGAATTTCTTTACACTAATTAGACAATCTTGATCTGTGCTTCAACTGGAGCAGATGACGTTTTTAAAGGTTAAACGGACAAGACAGACTACTTGCTATAATGAAGAAGATTCTGTGGAAGCAACTTCTTCCATCTTGAAGGCCGTTGTCTGCAGGTAAAATTACTCTGCATTACCTAAACAGTATTCAAAATGTAAAAAAAAAATTCTGATGGGATTTTTTTTCCTAATCTGCGTGTGAATCTGTGTTGGATGAGAAAGCACTTTCAGGTCCGACCAGTAAAACCTGCCAACCTCAGAAGGGTATTTGGAAAACTTTTTCTTTAAGAAGCCAGAACCTTATATGAAGAAAACAAACAGCTTTTTGCATTATGATGACAGCCACAGTAAACCTAGAGCCTATTAGGTCCTGGAACAGGATACCAATTTGCTTAGCTGCTAACCCAGCATCTGGAATCTCTTTCACATAAAAATGCTTTGAAATAGTAACCATTTTTAAATGTATGCAACAAAACTCTAAACTGTACAGTTTCTACATCAGTGCTAGCTTATAAAACTGTATTTTATCAAATAATTTTTTAAAACTCTTTTCAAATAAATCCGTCATTGACAAAATAGTTTCCCTTTACACATGTGAAACAAAAGTAAGTAGATGACAACTGGCACCTGGGCCACACTTTGGACACCCCTGCCATAAACTAACCACTTTGTACCCATTTAATCATTGCATATCAAGCTTGGTTAATTTTGTTAGTTTAGAACTTTTGATAAATCCTGGAGATAAATCATCAAAAATGCTTCCATTTCTTGTAGACTTTTATTTAATTGTATTTTTTTCCCCCCTAAGGCTTTACACTAGTACCATTGGTTATGAATCTATTCTCTTCTTGGATCATTTAATTTCTATGAAGTATTAAGAATTTTGACCCTTCTTCAAGCTAAAGTAGCTCTAAGTTAACTCCTGTCTGGGTGCATTGAATCTCAAAACTTCATTTTCTTCAAGTACAACAAAAATAGATCAAAGACAAGATCTTTACATGATCAGTTGTCATAGCGAGTCCCCGAGGCAGGTATCGACTATTTGTGTTTGGTACCATGCAACCCGTGGCTAACGGCTCCTTTTCTTAGCTAAACAGGTAGTGTACAAAAACACCAAAAGTACAAACTGGTAAAATGACCCGAACCTATTGAATACACACCAGCAGGTTCAGAAACACACTCAGACGCAGTGAGGACTGAGTGGCTTCATTTGTTTCAGTCCATCTGAACACAGCAAAATTCTCCAAAACAATGTACAGACATGTTAAAATGTACTTCCCACTATGTGAAGAGCTTGAGGTAAAACCCTGTTCTGGAAGGTTCTCTGAGGCCAGGGGGCGGAGCTTCTAACAGGATGGTTGTATTTTGAACTCCAGTTAGCCACTATGCTAGCTTAGCATGACCTGATGCTCAAGTCGGTGTCTTGCTGTTTGCTGTGAGGTGGAGGCAGGTCTGGGTCTAGCCAGCCGTCCAGCTTGTTTCCACACAGATGTTCCATTTTTACAGAACTGACCCAAATGTGCGAGACAGAAATTCTTGTTGCAGTTTGGCTTTCATGTGTCTAACTACTAAGTTCCCAAATTTAATAAATTAGGTTTTATAATAATTCTTCACAATCTTGTGGTAAAAAAAGGAAACTGAAAAACTTCCTTCATAAACATATAGTGTAATCAAAGTGATTTAGAGACCAAGGCTAACAGAAGGTGGACATTTTAACAGCATATGAGATCAATCAGAATCCTAAAAGTTGTGTGGAAACAAGGTTTTAACATTACAATTGGTTTACTAGCATTTCCATCCCAACTCCCCCACTGACCTCTGCACCTTTAGATCTTTTTAAAACACATATATTCACATATCAAACCTCTTTCAAGCATTAAACAATAATTTTTCTGTAAAGCTCCAGCTCTATTTGTTCTGTTCTGTTAATGCCTTTTCAAGTCCTGATTTTACCTGGTACCAGTTATTTGCTGGGTTTCATTTGACTGTTCACATTTATTCAAACTAATTCAGAATTCCTGATCTGGACCTCGTTCTGCCAAGAAGCGAGCAGATTGTCGTTTGATAAGATCCTGGATGGAGCCAAAACTACTAGACTTAAGTTGAAGTTTAGGTGATTTGTGGTGCATTCAATTTGTACTTGAAAGTCAGAGTTTCTGAGTTGCAAGCTAGAAAAATACACTGTAACAGAATTCTGACTTGGAAAATCAAACTCAGGCTTAGAATCCAATATGGCTGCCAATCATTTAAAACATAATGACAGCCGTCACTAAAACCTGTTTATTAGCACTTAGGTCAGTTTAAATCTCATTCGTACAGATGGTACAGTTTAACGTATGCCAATGAAGGTGTTGGAAAAATGTTCTGGTTGTATTGCTAAGAGTAGATCGCTAAGCAAACTAACAATTAGCAAATCTTCCTAATTTTTGCAACTGGAAAACTGTTAAGTGTGATGCAAGAATCCTACTTTCAGTGCAACGCACCACTAGCTTGTGGTTCCAATAAGAAATGTTTGATCTGTCAAAAAGCATCCAGGCATTGTTTTTAGCGTCATCTGTTTTTATCTTGTTTAGTTACGTCATGAGAGTGAGAGTGCTTCTTATTCTTCCTATTATTTAGTTTTTTTATTGGCGGTTGGCAATTTAAGGTGCGTTTACTGCCACCTGACAAACCGGAGTGTGGACATCAATGATCTTATGTATTTTTAAGTTGTTAACGTTATTTGCCACCTGCTGGTGCTACTTGCATATTTCAGCGTTAAGGATTGTTCAGATCCTGAGACGTGTACATAAACTTAATTAAACTTTTAAAAATTGTTTTCTAAGCATGGCAGCCATGTTGAATTTTTACGTTGACTTAAGAAAAAGCTCTGTTTTCAGGTCCTCCAGTTATTTTGTTTTTACTGCTTAAAACTCAGAAATGACAACTACTGAGTAGAAAGGGAACACACCAGAAGATCAAATTAAATATATTTTCACAATGTGAACCACAAAAAAATCCCCACAAACAACCAGGGAATAAATTATTAGATTTCACAAATGCATAAAAATGAATGACAAAACATCAGTTATTCTAAGGAATAAGCTGCAACAGAAAAGACTATCATCTTTTTAGACAAACTACTGCAACAGCTTTATGACAGTAAAACCCTTCACATTAACTCTCACTAAGGAAGGGGAAACGTCCCAAAATGTCACGCTGTTACAAATAAAAACCTGTTTATTTGGTAAGGAGCTTTCTGTTGGACACCAAACAAGTTTAGCTTATTCTGGCAAACGTTTGGTCAGGTTTGAATCACTTAGTTTTTGCAGAGCAGCCAGCTGTGCTATGAACATACAGAAAACTGGGAGCACGGCCAGTTCCTCCCTTATTTGGTCTTCAGGTGAGCTGTTGATCGTTAAACAGCCACAACCTAAGCTAACCTGGTGGAAATAAATAAAAACAGAAGCCGAGTGTAATTTGTAACCGCGACTGTTCCAGCAAATCATTTAAAATACGACAAGATGCAACAGGCTGGTTCAGGTTTGGCCGCCTCTCTAAGAGGAAACCAAAGCTCCACCAAACCATTCACAGTGAGGGATTTCCAGTGGAAGACGTAAAAGAAGCTGTCCCTTGGTTAGAAAGCAAACAATAAACCCACTTTCAAATATATGTAAAAAAATAGAAAGTTAAATGCATGAAGAAACATAGCATCACACAAATAAATAATTGCATACTTGTAACCCTCTGAAAGGAAATCATTGAGAACATTATGTCTGCTGATGCGACACCACACCACTGTTCCTGCAGGTTTCAACCCCTTTAACATAATCTACTTTTACTTTTTATTGCACTCTGCAGATTCCAGGCAGGCACTGGTTGTCATGACTTCCTGTTTGAATAAAGAAGTCTAAAAGTTCTGGGCAGACTTTTAAAGATTTTTCACATTTCCAGGTAGGTACAGTACAGGCCACATTTACAGCAGGTTGAAGATAAATAAAAATCCTTCAAATAACATGATTATTTATGGCGGCAGTGTATGATGGGGTGCTATTTGGAAAGTTACACAGTCAAAAATTAACAGTAAATAAAGTAAGGAGTCTGTTAAATAAAAAAAGAGCGTCAATTTTTCAAGTCATATTTTCATGTTATTCATTTATCTAGGAATGTGACAGTTTCACACTAAATATTTAATTAGCAAGCCAAATATGTTGTTACAAACTAAATATTTAGCTCCAAACAACATAATAAGTTAGCAGTTTTGAGCTACATATTAAGCTAGCATTTAGCTTACTATATTCCGTATTCTGTTGCAGCATAATCCACGCAGGATGTAGCTCCAGAAGTAAACATGCTAGGTACGCCCTCTACTGGCTACCAGTATAATGCAAGGGGAAAGAATCATAAACCTAAAGGATATTTTAGACTGACTTGCTGTTATTTTTCTGTTTTTTTGTCTCTTTGTAGAAGTTGCAGTTCCCAGAAAGGCCCCACCTGGAACTTTGCTGAAAAATAACAGTCATTTTTCCAAATGAAAGGCTGTTTATTTTTGACATTTTCTTTTCGAGAATAATGTTTCTTTTTTACTACATTTTTACCAGAGGTAGCTAATGAATGTGGCCGGCATTGTACATATACTTCTACTAAGACTGACTTTAATAATAATCTTGACTGTTGAATATAAATTTCAAAGTTGTATTATTATATACGTAAAATTATTATTATTTTTTAATATGCTAGAATACGCGTACTCTAACCCTATTTTGAATAGTGACTTTCAAGCTAAAAGCTTCACACTGAATGTCTTATTATTTCTAAATACTTAAACAGAAGTAATAAAACCAACAGTGTGCATGCTCATCGGGCGTCTGTTTAACTTTCTCTGGGTTAAAACATGCAGCCTGGGTGTTTCGCTGCTTCAGATCTCACTGCCTGCTGCAGGAGCTGTCAGCTACAGTGAATCTGGTCACTTTGCTGGTAGCTGAATTGACACAGGCATCGGTTTTTGTAACTCCTTCACGACTTAAGACCAGATTCAAACCAGAAAATTGAGATGAACAGAGTTGCGGACAAGAGATCAACCTGAAATCATGCATATTGTAAATGAAACCACCATCGTTAACGCCTTTAACTTTGGAAGCTTCAATCTTTGGACCAAAGAGGAAAAAACATTTTTTAAATGACATTAATAGATACAACTAACTGGAAACGTCTCCGGCAGGGACACGGCAGTCATGTATTCTCCCAGTGAATAGGTTAAAGGTCAGTCTTCAATGATAACAAAAAAAAGCAACAAAAAAAAGAACAAAAGTTTTATCTGCAGTGGGTATTAAATATAGATATATACATGTCCTTCTAAAAAATTTGCATATTTTGATAAAGTTAATTATTTTCCATAATGTCACAATATGCAAATTTTTTGAGAAGGACCTGTATGTGTGCGACCAGTAAACCAGTACAGTGGAGGTAACTGGGATTATTTTAAACCCTGTTGAATCTCATTAGGCAAAAATCTAAATATTTTAAATCAAATAGTTTATTTGTTCTAAAACATCTCCATATGTGACCATTTAACGTAAACAGTAATCTATAGCTACATTAATGTGTGAGTAATTTATCTAAAAATGGAATTAAATGTTGAAATTAGAAATGCACCGATTCCCTTAATTTTGGGAGGTCGACGATCAGCCAATATTTAAATATACTTAACAACCTTTCAGACCAAAACAAACAAACAAAAACAAAATGGTATCACCCAAAATCGGAATTGGCAGGTCTGGTTTTTCAAAGATTAAAGGTGGCCAGAAAACTGCAATCATCCATCCATCCATCCATCCATTTTCTTACACCCTTGTCCCTTAATGGGGTCGGGAGGTGCTGGTGTCGATCTCCAGCTGACGTAAAACTGCAATCATGTAAAAATAATTAAATTAAACTTTCATTTATTAAGTATTTTAGTGTTTAATTCTGTGGCTCTTTAAATAGGTCCTAATATCTGATTGGCTAACCTTTACACCAGCTCAGTCACACAACAATAAGCTCATTTATAGCAAGGTTAGCTCTGCCTCTTGATATAATAAATAATGATAAATTAATTATGTGCTGCAACACCAAGGATGAGGAAACAAATAACTACACTTCTTCCAGTTAAAGGGTTAATAGAGGAGCCATGTTGTGATGACTTCCTGAAGGTGGAGTTTCAGAAAAAGCAGGAGTTTTTAAAGAAAAGGACAAAGTCAAATTTCTTTTAAATCATATCTGATATATAGAGCATTTTTAAAACTGAAGGTAGTTACATTGTAGTTACCTGATTATGCTATAAAATTATAATACTGCTCCTTTAAATACATTTTTAATCAGTTATTTCACATTTAATGATTTATTTAATAAATTATTAAAACATTATTGAAATAATTTAAATTATATATAAATATCTACTTTAGTGTGTGTGTGCATGGTTGTTTGTCCTGTGTGTGTCTCTGTGTTGCCCTGCGACAGACTGGCGACCTGTCCAGGGTGACCCCCGCCTCTCGCCCGGAACGCTAGCTGGAGATAGGCACCAGCACCTCCCGACCCCATTAAGGGACAAGGGTGTAGGAAAATGGATGGATGGATATCTACTTTACGACAGTTGTGGCATTTTGGATCTCATTTCATGAAGTCATAATCTGCCCCCTAGTGGATAAAAAAAATCCCACACAGGAGGCAGTCCTGCAGTTTTTGATTCATAAGCTGTTTATTAAAAGCATCTTTATCACCTTAAAACTCTAGTTGATGGTGCTGGGTTTTTGTGTTTACTTGTAGAAAACTACGTGGCTCAAACTAAACAACTGGATGCATGATTTATGATTGTATGTAAGAAATGCAATCTAACATGCCACCTCAGGGGGGCAGTGTAAACTCTCTTCCAGTTACCTTCATTGTACTCAGGCAGAGGCTGAGTCACCTGTGCAGATAAAACGAAATGCAAAGGTAGATTATTCTTTTTGGTTGGACTGGTCCATCCTCTGGTTTCCACTCTGTAATGGGTTCAGTGTTGGGATGGGAACATGCAGGAGGAGATGGCAGAGAGTAGAGATGTGCTGATCTTTTGTTGGTTCCCACAGAAACAATGTTGCTTAGGACCGAAACGCCAACAGGAGAAGGAAGTAGTGCAAGGAGGTTGAACCGACGGCTCTCTAAGAGGACCGGAGTTAAATGGTGCTTTCAGTGTGTGCGTGACTAATGGTGTGAATATGCTGGGAGGGCTGGGTGTAACTGGGCCGGCGGGGGCCCATGCAGTTCGGCTGCTCACTGAGCAGAGTGGTGGTCTCTCCGGGACCATTGTCTGGGCTGTCAGAGGGCGGCAGGTGCTGCGGTTTGGAGGAAAGCGACGAGCTCGCTGCAGGATTCAGAGCACATGGCACAGTGCTCACACAAGAGGGAGGGGTTTGTGAGAGGGGGGAGTGGTTACTGGGAGGGGGCGTGGCCTGGGGTAACACCTGGCTGGGCCGGCGGCCGACAGAGCCTATGGTGAAGGTGGCGCGAGCACTCTGGGAGACGGCCTGGGTGTTGGACAACGGGTGTTTCACAGGAGGCGTGGCCAGCGCCAGCGGCTTTTTGGTTTCCGGGGGCGTCAGGGGCGGCAGAGAGATGGAGATGTCCAGGCGGACGTGGTTACCCTCCGGAGACTGAGGCGTGCTGTCCAAGTGGGACGCCAGCAGAGCGTTCTGGTAGTGAGCGCGGGTGACCTGAGGAGGATAACGGAGCGATAAACAATTTTTACTTCATCTTTACTATAGGCTCATCTCTAGATTTAACCTTATATATGAGAGAGTTTATGTCTTCCAGGTTTAATACAGGGCGATACAGTGACTTAAATAATAATTTGAGGTGCTAATAAATGTCACAATTTAACGAGATTAAGTATTAATTAGTGTTGCTACTTGAATAAAGACGTGCACCGAAAAAAAAATTGTGAGGTCTGTGATTGGCTGATCTTATCTAGGCACAAAAAACAGGAAGCAAACTATAATGCAGGGTATTATCTACCTCTGCAAAGGTCTGAAAATCAACTGCTATTACAGTGACTGACAGACACGTCCACTAATTCACATCTGCATGTTAACAATAGTCAACCCACTGCTGCCATCTTAACTTTTTCACAACATATAGCAAATTTTCAGACAAGATTGAACATTGATGATTGGCCAAAAAAATTGCAATCAGTGCACCCCTACTTGCATCACTGACATATAATAACTAAATCATGTAATAATCTTGAATTGAAGTTGAAGTCTCAGCTGACGCAGAAGTAGCATGATATTAAGCTGTACATTTGATGTGTACATGTTGGGGAGGCCTCCGCTCGGCCCTTCTCTTTTCAAGAGTGGAAAAATAATACTGATTCACCTTTTGTCTCATACTGAATTGACTGGATAGAGACTTAGGATTCATTCACACCAGCCCTGTTTAGTCTACTTTAATGCAATTCTGGTAAGTTTGCCTAGAAAGTTTGGGTAGATGTGAATGAAGCAATCGACTAAAAAAAAGTGAAATCTGATTTGCCTACAAACCTAGGTCTTAGTTTGGTTGGTGTGAACACCAAGCAGACCAGAAACACGGCACAAAAAACAGGAACAAACTATAATGCAGGGTATTCTGGGTAAATACAATCAAAACAAATGTGTGAGTCTAGCGCTAGCAGGTCTTTGCCAAAAACCTCTAAAATTTGATGCCACTCCATTAGTTTTTTTTTAAGGAAGTTGCGCTCATGTCTTCTGCAGAGGTTTTCCTCTTGTTTCCTTCATTGGTTCTTGGTACAACGCTACCACAAGCGAGAGGTAGGTTTTTCAAAGAGTTCTATTTGTTTGATACAGTTCGACATGAAAGCGAACCACACCAACTGAAAATGTAACTAATGAGTCTACCGGACAATCAGGTGTGCAAACACCTTTAAAAGATGCCTGTATCCGTCTGAAGACTCTTTGTTTCCTGTTTATGTGGCAGCATTGTGTGTTAATGATTCTGAGTTACCTTGACATACTGAAGATCAGCCAGAGCTCGAACGCTGAAGTCTGGGATGTACTGGAAAGGCGTTCCTGGGATCTGAGTGTTGCTTCCGCTGATGGAGCCGCCCTCATGAGCGCGCTCAGTGCAGCTCAGAGAGGCCGAGCGGTTCAGGTGGCCCGCGTGCGACGGAGAACGAAACTCTGGGGACAAACAGAAAGGAGAGGTCAGCAGTGGCGCCGCAAGAAAACAAACGTACAGGAGCAAAGACGGGAGACTGAGTGGTGAAAAAACACAACGTGAACGGATGAATCAAAAGAAACAGGGAAAAGTATAGCATACTGAATGCAGAGAGAAGTGATGAACACAAAGTAACACATCACAAAAAAACCATCCAAAGCATTGTCGATGAGCAACTGATGCAGAGATGAGACTGTTTGTTTTGCAGAGAATGCAACAAACAAGCCATGCGATGAGAGAAAGTGCCCAGATTGAAGTTTGCATGGCCGCAACAGGACGATCTGTCCGCGTGGACGGACCTCTCTCATTGGCTGGTTCATGGTCCAAGTGATGGAGGGGCTGTTCTGGGTCAGTGGCCAAACAGCAAATGTAATGATAAGAGCTTGAGAGTGCGGAGATTATGTGGGGAGGTTCAGGGAAATGTCTGGGCTTAAAGGAATAGTTCCCCTTAATAAAAACATATGCTGCTGTATGCTGACGATAACGTTAGCTTAGTCCGTAGCGAACAGATGGGAAGCGGTGGGAAACAGCTGCTCTGACTTTACGGCATAAGTGGAGAGCAAAATTATTCACACCTTGGACCTTTTCACAACCACTAATGTCAATGTATTTTATAGGAATTCTATTGGATACAAAGCAGTGCATAAAGGAGTTGCAAATACATAAAACACATTCCTTATTTATTTGTAAAGACGATCTGACACACCAGGCAGGAAGATTATTAATAATACAAGCAGTCTAGGGTCCCAAGTCCTATTTAAAGTTGGCAACAATCCACTTAGGGACCACTGCAAACGTGGAAGAAGGCGAGACCCAAATGAAATCTTTTGGGCTACATGCAAACCTTTTTTACTGCTCTGCAACAAACATGCAGCCAAACAACCTTCAAGAGTTTTATTTGAAAATTTTTTTTAAAAACTTCCATCCTTCCAGATTGTTCACTACTTTGCTTAAGTCCCACTAAATACATTGAAGCTTGTGGTTGTAATATGAGAAAATATAAAGAAGGTCCATGGGACATGAGTACTTTTTGTAAGGAACGGTGTCTGTGAATGAGCCAAACTGTTAAATAATTGGCCAAATGTTAAAAAATAAAAATAAAAAATCTGATTAAGCACCAGACAAAGACAGTTTTGAATCTTGTTACTGAACAGAAGGTCAAAATGGAACTCTTCCAGCAAAAGCAATCAAATCTATGAAATATGGTTGTAGTATGCAAAGTTTACTCCTGAGGTCTTGTTAAAGTTGAAAATGTGCTGCATTCAAAGTGAGACGCCAAAGATAAAACCTCACTTTAAGCCCGTTAGCTGATGGTTTTCTGGGGAAAAACACAACCAGAACTCTGCTTCTGGACCTGGTTTAGGGCTTTTATGGTTAGAGTATTATTATTCAGTGGTTAGCTTCGATTGGTCTAGACCAGATGGCAAGGATTACAAGCACTACATGTGTAGCCCAGCAGGCCAATCAGAACAAACAACACAGCAGCTTTGGTTACTTCACACTTTACATTAAAATAGCAAATATTTTGGTATCATAAATATTACTATTTACTTATACATATCCTTATTGAGGTATGGAGTTTCTCAAAAGAAAATCTTGTTAATAAATTCTCAGGCACAGAGAGCAAATAAACACATCTGTTAAAGTGTGGAACTATTGAGTTAACCAGAGCTCTGCAGTCAGATTCACCTCACCCTTCTGTGCAGAAGAAGAGATGGAGAACATCTGACTGGGACCCAGTGGTTAAACAAGGTGTTGGTTTTGTTAGGGTAGGAAGGTAGAGGGCGCATCATCTAGAGTCCCGTCCAGCAAGTCGTTCATTACAACTGAACTGCACTGTAGCGACAATTCAAAACACATTTACGTGTCTCCGTTGCTGATGAGATCTATGATTAGTTGAATATTATTATAGATCACTGACAGCTGCCAATCACACCAGGACCTTTGTTCTGTGGAAATCTGAAAGCATTTTGTTGTTTCACAGAATCATTTTTGTGTGTTCATTTAGATAATAACCAATCCATATCCTATTAAAAACTGGACAAGAGATGATCTCATGCTAACAAATAGGCACAGTCCAACAATCAACCAGGTTTTGTCAGATGTTGGCGAAAAGAAGGGCTGTAACAAACAGGAAGTTGAGGCTGCAAGCTAGCATGGAGCACACATGTCACATGGAGAGAGTTCCTCATCTCCAAGGACTTGGATTTAGAAATTGCTCAGAGTTTTGTGCCTCTCGAAAGGCACAGAGTGGTCGCTAAGCCAAAACTTATCCAGAAAATGAGTTTCCCTCTCCCATTTTTACAAATTAACTCTGTTTTTTGTTGGAAAAACAAAACAAAACAAAAAAACACTTCAAGTGAACGTAAAAACCTTTTGAGAGTTTTTATAGGAGTTTTTACAACTTTTGCCATTCCTGTCAAGTTTTTCTAATGCGATGCTTCAAAAAAATGCTGATAGAAACACGGCTAGAGTCGACAATTTTACTTCACAAAGGGAAAACTGAAAAAAAGCGATAATATTCTAAACAATAAACACACTTACTTAAAAACGCTTTTCAACTTTAGTAGGATTTAGCTCTGGTCTCTAAAAATGATATGGATTCTGACTTTTTCTTACTGAAGTTGAATTAAATCGTTTTTTTCTAAATATATTTGAAAAAGAATTTGAAATTCACAAGGAAAAGACTGAAAGCGAAATTTAAGTTTTTCTTTGTTAAATATCAACAATGTTGGTTGGCTGTCAGCTGTCTTTGATGGGATTTATAAATTTGGAGTTCTTAAACATTTTTAAACGGTCAACTTTACAACTGTAATTCTTCAAGAAACCTTTTTTTCTTTTTAGTCGTTCAAGAAGGAAAACATTAAAAAGTATTCTTTGTTCAAAGCACTTATATTATGCGTCGACATGAAACCGGCTGGATGTGGACTCTAAAGATGACTTAAAAACAATCAATGAGACTCGTGAAGAAAAATTGTATTCATAAACACAGACCCCTCCCCCCCTCCCCCTCCGTCCCATGCAAATGTTTACCTGGGAAACGAGAGAACACAGAAAACCTCTTAAGAGAGAGGCGTCGTGGAGGGGGGGACGCCACTGATGGGGAGAGAGGAGGGGTGACAGCTGAGAGAGACAGAGGGGGAGAGAGAGAGAAACAGAAAGAGAGGGAGGAAGGGAGGGAAGAGGCACAGAAAGAGAATTGATATGGTTGATTTGTTTCCTTTTTATTGGAAAAGACAGGAGTTGGTCCAACCTGTTTATAAAAATCAGACGTATATTTAAATTTGTTTTAAGACAACAGCCGACAGAGCTGCATAATATTCATGAGAAGAGCAAACAGCAGAGAGAAAAGAGAGCGACAGGAAGAAGAGACTGACACTCAGCACATCACAGTTTCAGTCCGTCAGTTTCCCATCTCGTCTGTCTTTTTATTCACGTTTAACCGGGAGAAAATGGCAATAACTTTTCATGTCATTGCATCTCCAGACAATTGGCAAAAGTAAAGATTGCTCACAAAGCTATATATATATATATATATATATATATATATATATATATATATATATATAGAGAGAGAGAGAGAGAGAGAGAGAGAGAGAGAGAGAGAAGAGACGCAACGGTGAACCAGAAGGGGGCAGACTTGTGCCGCAATATGACACGTTGAACTTCAGCTTAAAACCAGCTGTGACATCCACTGACCTCTACCGTGTGTGTGTTTAGTCAGAGTCAGAATATGTGAACAGATTGTGTATCCAGGTGTAGTTACTACTCCGCAGAGAGAGAGAAAGAGTCCAGTTCTAAATACGTTTTTGTTAGTCAAAGTCCAGACATAGATTAGATGTCCTTTGGTCTTCATGCTAAAAAAGAAAAAAAACAAAAAAAAAACATTTAATTTTCATTTTGGTTGGATTAAAACAATTCTGCAAGGAAGAGGGGCCCAAATTTGTCCACCAGTTATTGTAAATGCATAATGACCGTTTTGGGCGTAGGGTATGATTAGTTTTTCACACATAGTTTGGTGTGATTATCTTTTTCAGTTAATAGATGAAGTAATGCTTCAAAAATAGCTATTTTGTATTTCCTCAACTTTTAAATTAGTTTGATCATATGAAGCAATCGAGTGAGACAAATACACGTCCTAGAGGTGCACCGATGGCCGTTTTCTGGACGGTCTTTAGAAAGTCCCATCTGCCAACTCTGATTTTGACCGATTACAATAATTTTGTCTGAAAAGTCGCTAAATACAACAAGAAAGTTGCTAAGTTGGCAACAGTGAAGTGACTATTGTTAACCATTCATGTTATTATGTGACCTTGTGGGCGGGGCGTGTTAGTCAGACCTGTCATGGCAGAGCAAAAGAAGACAGTGGCTGATTTTCAAAACTTTGCGGAGGCTGATAAGATCGGTTTCTCATCTAATTATCGGCTGATCACCTAAAATTAAGGAAATCTGGATTGATTTACTGGTGCGTCCCTAACACGTTCTAAAACATTTTTCCCACTGTTCAGCCAGAGACTTAACGACAACACCAATTTCACATATGAAAAAATAAATAAATCTAGAAACCATAAGTGAGCTCAGACATCCCGGTTTCTTTTTGCCCATCACCTTTCATTTGGGTGCAGTGCGACATTGCTGGATGACCCTTAGCCACCAATAAGACAAATCCTCTCAAGAGCCTGGCAGGCCATCTCAGGGGAAACAGTCAGCTAATCTGTAGCCCCGCCGCCCCCACTGGAAACTATCTGAACTCTGACGCAGAATTCTCTCAGCTAACCAAAACCAAACCGCTCAGTAACAAACACAATAAAAGTGTATCTGTCCAGCTTGGTCACTTTGAATGATTTTACTGGTAAACGCCTAAATAGATCTTCATGCTGAGACATCAATGCTCCGTTTGTCTCTTCGTCCCGTCAACAACCGGCCCCGGTCCATTAAAAGGTCCTTTTTCATGACTGAGAGGAAAACAAACCAGTCAATATCTGTTGAGTCTGAGGTCAGTTTTGTTTGGGTCGCCTGTCGACTTGAACAAGGACACAAACTAAGTGCTTCCCTATTAGGACTAAGCCTATTGGCTTTCCTTCCACTCTGTACAAACAGATGGCTTTATTGTCAGCTCAATGACGCTGCACTTTATCAAAGAGCATCAGCGAGTGAAGGAGAACTCAGATAGACTTTCATGTATTTTCCCCATGAGACTTTTCCAAAATGGAGAAAACACACTGCCTGTTTTCACAACATGCAGATTTGTTCTGTTTTTGTGCATTTTTTGTATATATACTTATATTTAATGGCATACTAACGATTCACCATAAGTTTTTCAAGTGCTTTATTAAAATATGACAGTTAAGCAGTTTACAATTTATATTTTATGTTAAAAAAATTTAATTTCAAACTCCCAGAAAATATTTTCCCCCTGGTGTCAAACTGAGTAAGATCTACTTATCTTGGCTTTCTGCAAGGCTGTGTACTTGGCCTCATGAGGAATCGCAACAAAATGATTTGTACTGCCAAAACTTTTCCACATTTTGTTCATACAAATGTCTGTGTATTTTAATGGGATTTTTAGTTTTTTAGTTGACTGACCAAACAACAGTCAGTGTAGGTTGTTTGTCAACCAGCCAACCTGCCTCTCAACGTCCTCATCAGGCCACATTTGAATGTGTAAGGAAAATCCAAATTTTCAAAACGTTTAACAAATAAAAGTAAAAAAGGCTTAGGTGTGACTTTGGCACCCGCACAGCATGACACCGACACCACCATGTTTCACTGTGGGAATAGTCTGGTTAGGCTGATGACCTTGCCACCACCCCCATGTGACTTTGGTTCATTTTCTCCTTGCCAGGTCGGATGTTTCAGGCATTCAGCAGCGAGGTCTGAAGGCAATAGGTGGCTCTAGATTTTATTTAGGGGTATCAAAGTAAAGGGAGCTGAAAACAAATGCATGTTTTTTGTGTTTATCACATAAAATCCTAATAGAGTACAATAAAGTACTGCGAAAATGCGAAAAAGTTGAACACTACTATATAGGCTAACAACATGCTGGGATCTGCCTTTTTTATCTCAGCAGGACATTTACAGTCCACTTGTCACCTTGTTTACACTCTCTTGCTGTCAGTTAGTGTGAAATGTGAGACCAAATCGTTCAAAGGCAGCTTTCACTCCCAGGCTTCAGGAGTAAGTGTTAATTTTTTAATCTTCCTTCCCCTCTACCCTCTTTCCACCAATTAAAGAAAATGTTAACCAAAACAATGCCCATAGAAAGTTCACTAAACATCATCCTTTGTATATTTTGGTTTGTTTCAAACATGAAGTGCTTCTCTGTGTAACTGTACAGTCAGCAAAAATGTGACCAAGTCCCAACACATGCCTAAAAAGATATTTTTCTGACCGTTAAGTCTCACAAGCAACCTGAGAAATGCATCATTGTCACACTTGTGTCTCCCGGCACATGTTAAGGAGTGTGTGTGTGTGTGTGTGTGTGTGTGTGTGTGTGTGTGTGTGTGTGTGTGTGTGTGTGTGTGTGTGTGTGTGTGTGCGTGTGTGTCGTCTCACCCAGCGATGGCGTGCTCAGAGCCATGACTCCATAGTAAGAGAACGGGCCGGTTTCAAACTTCATGTTCTCGTTTCCAGCTTCCACCTCCACCCGTCCCTGACCAACACACACAGAAATCTGATTTAATGTTGTTTTAATTCATTTATGTGAGACATTATTTACTAAAACAATTAAAACAATCACTGAAGAGACCAAGATGAGACCTTCGTCGTTGTCACGGAAACGCCTTAGGTATACACATTTGTCCTGTTCTACGAGTGCCCAGTCTGTCTCTGTTTATGCAACAGGCTTGTCATTGAACCTGGTCACATGATTATCTGACCCGGTTTGTTGTGACCAAGCTGAAGGCTTTTGGTTCTATAAAAATCTTTTGCCGGGTTCTATTGTTAGAATGCAGCCGCTCTTAAAATGAGCCTGTATGTGTAATTTTGAACCAGTGTGGATTAGAGAAGACATGCAGCAAAATCAAACACAAATTGTTGCGATTACTTCATCCTGGAGAAAAAAGAATACTCCAAAGTAATCCTAAAAAGGAATACAAACAGGAGTGCACCGATTGTAGTTTTTTGTCCGATCGTCGATCTTGGCAGAGATCTCTATTTTTGTCTGAAAACGTACTAAATACAGAACAGAAGTTAGCCAAATGTCGTCCAGACAACTAGTGACAAATTTGCACTTAGCCAAGATACATGGTAAAAGCTAGTTAGCTAGCTAGTAAAGGTATATTAGCAGCTATTTAGTGGTAGTCTCGACTGCGTCGAGTTACACAACATGATGAAGACGTATGCACACGACTCAAACTGTTGCCTGACAGAAAAGTGATGTGAAAAATAACTCAACAGAATGTACAAGAATAAATAGTTCTGGCACAACAAACTTAACTGTTAACTGTGATTAACGTATTTAAGGCCAGCTTAAGTTATTTTCTATGAATTTAATACATTTTAAAGGCCTTAATTTCAGACACATGAATTTCAGACATTTTAAGGATTTACAGACATTTGAACTTAAGGCAATGAGTGCACCCCAGGTGTGAAAGTAGTTTTAAATTCTTGGGGTACTATGACAAAAAAAAAAAAACTGCTTCTTTTTGTGCTTTGGAGTTTCTGTGCCGATTAATCTTTTTGCGAAGCGATAAAAGCTGGTTAGCTCTTGAATTGCTACAAAATAAAGCTGTATTTCCTTCAGCCCACTGGCTGCAATGTTGACACCTTGAGATGCCATGAGACCTAAATTCTGAAAATCGTGGCATGGAGTATATCCCAGTTTTCCATGTCTGGCACATAACCATTCATTTTAGCTTTTAAACTGGTTCTATTGATCCTGTGTCCAGACAGAGGGATAATCAGTAGCCCAGCATCATGACCTGTTTGTTCTGAAGATCCTGCAGCTTTAACTTCATCTTCCTGACATGACGCCTCCTCACCCTGACTCTCATACTGATAGGACCACAGAGCTCTGTTAAGTTAAAAGCACATCTTCTGAAGTTGGGATATTTTTCCTCCAACAGGTTCCAGAGGAATCGCCTCAAACCAGATGTTGGACTGGATTTTATTTCACTGTCATTTGTGAATGTTAGAGCCTCATTTTCAACAGTGGAGCTATAAAGATTGAAAAAGGTTATTATTTTGGAGAAAGTATCATCAACATCAATATTTTCACTAAATAAGAAGCAAAAAAAATTTGATAGAGGAAAAATGTCTCGGACTCTGAGCTCAAAGCGAGATGCCAGAGAGCAATAAAACTATTATTTTTAAATTAGACAATTTAATTTCACGTAATTATCGCAGTAGAAGCCATTTGTTTGCTAAATACTTAATGAAACATATTTACCATGTTTGTTGTGAATGATGCAAACTCGCAGACGAAGGAGATAAATAGTCCAAGTTTGTCGTTTTTTGAACGTTCAGGAACTACAGCGGCTGTAAAGCGTCACAGCAAAGGTAAACAAAGATAAAATAACTGAACAGGTGATCAACTCTAAACCACTCCCACCTTTTTACTCTCTCTCTCTCTGTGTCATTTAAGCACACCTGTTGCCGTGGCAACCGCTCGCTCCTTGAGCCGAGCACAGATCATGTTTAAAACATTTAGTTCGTTATGATATCAAGTTTTCAGGCTTTATATTTATTTTGCGATCATTGCGACCTGAGTATCAGACCCAGCTCTGACGCTCTTCCATGTAAAATCCCAGAGTCGAGTCCTGCAGCTTGTAACACAGACACTTATAAATATTACATCCCAGCACAGGTTCTCCACTGCAGTATCTATTTACCTCCAACATATACGCTGCCATGCCATCTTAGTGAGATCACCTAACATCATGTGTTACTTCACCTATTGAACATCAATGTGAGAAAAAAAAGTTCTCACATTCCAAGACCTGGAGCTTCGACTGGTTCTCACAAAGATGGAAATAAATCTGTGCGCGCGCGCGCGCACTCTCTCACACACACACACACACACACACACACACACACACACACACACACACACACACACACACACACACACACACACACACACACACACACACACACGCACGAATTTACCAGATTGGTGAAACAGCAACAGGTGTGCTCAGGTTGCACAGTCAGTGTCTACAGTCACCTTATCCACACCTTAGGTGTCAACAAGCCTTTGAATCACACACAAACACACACATACAGCACACACACACCTCTAGCTCAGCAAGTGCATTTAGACAATATTTATGGTTTGATCCTTTATGTAAAATATTGTTCTGCTTCGAGTTGCTCATAGGGCAAAATTTCTGAACAGTTTTTTTGGACATCAATTTATTCTTCTTCCACCTATGAGCTTTAACGTTACATGTTCTTCTGAATGTTCTTCTTTCTGTTGACCTTTACCCCCTGAAATACAAGTAGGTCAAAGCAGATAGTGAAATAATCTAGGGCTGGTGTAAGATTCTCACTGTGTGTGAAAAAAAAATAATAAAAGAAACACATTCTCATAACATTTGTACAGAAATTTTACATAAAAATGCATAACATAATATAAATAATTTATCAAGAAAGAAACAATTAATATTGCTACTAAAATAATCTATTAACTCTGTACTATTTTAATATATAGCTTTGGAAATGTTTTTATTAAAATGCTGCAGGAGTTTGCAGTTTCTTTTCTGCTGTTCATCTCCATCCAGAAGTTTTAATCTATAAAAGACTGACAGTAGTTGTGTTTTTATCAAACTGGCATGCAAATTTTTAGCAGATTTTAACAGGTTTGGAGTGAATCAACACTGAGACGCAAAGTTCGGTTTTGTCAGATGTTGACGCTTCACATGGCTGTAATAAGCAGGAAGTAGAAGTTGCAAACTAGCATAGACTAAGAAAATAGGAAAACTTCCACATATTCTGTAAATAGTTAGCATGCTAAGAGACTGTTAAGCAGTAGACTGCATGCTAGCTAACCAAGTCAATAGTCCAATTAATATTAGCTTGCCAAAAGCTGTTTCCATCCAATTGTAATGGGAATTTTATGTAAACTTTTGAAATGTTGCAAAAAGGGAAAAAAACTGAATTAGGCGTTTTGCCATCTATTAGTCTGCAGCAAATCAACCAAGCTACCAGAGCGTAATTTCATGCTCTGGATGTAATAAACAGGAAGTAGAGGTTGGAAACTAGCATGCACCACACATCTCAGAAAAATGGAGAGTTCTCCCTCTGAGCAGCAGGTTTGAACTCAGAAATTTTTCCGAGTGAGGCACATACCAACCAGTAGGCCTGTCACGATAACAAATTTTGCTGGACGATTAATTGTCTAAAAAATTATTGCGATGAACAATAATATTGTTTCAAGGCCTTTTGACACTGATTTAATGTAAATGACTAATAAAACATGCAATTTCCGGGCTGCACAGTGGCGCAGTTAGTAGAGCTGCTGCCTTGCAGCAAGAAGGTTCTGGGTTCAATTCCCGGCCCCGGTCTTTCTGCATGGAGTTTGCATGTGCATGTTCTCCCTGTGCATGCGGGGATTTCTCCGGGTACTCCGGCTTCCTCCCACAGTCCAAAAACATGACTGTCAGGTTAATTGGTCTGTCTAAATTCTCCCTAGGTGTGAGTGTGTGTGTGCATGGTTGTTTGTCCTGTGTGTCTCTGTGTTGCCCTGCGACAGACTGGCGACCTGTCCAGGGTGACCCCACCTCTCACCTGGAAAGTTAGCTGGAGATGGGCACCAGCAATCCTCCTGACCCCACTAAGGGACAAGGGTGTAAAGAAAAAGCATGGATGGACATGCGATTTCCTGATAGATACACCTAAATTTCAAAAGAACACCTAACACTGGAACTGATAAGCTAAATAAAACAACCAAAAACAAAAATAAAATGCATTCTCGGTCTCCATTAACAAAAAACATACTTGAATAAAAACTAGACAACATAAAGCCAAAGTGGAAATAAATACTGCATCCAACCAAAAGAGTGCAGATTATGAAGTCTGTATACTACAGTATATTGCCCTTCAGTAATCATATCAAACAGGCACATCCGACTACCTAATGCAGGGGTGTCAAACTCCAGTCCTGGAGGGCCACTGTCCTGCAGCTACAAAACACTGGAATAAAATGACTTAATTACCTCCAGAGCCTTGCTAATGACCTAATTATTCTATTCAGGTGTGGTTAAGAAGAGGCACATCTAAAAGTTGCAGGACAGTGGCCCTCCAGGACTGGAGTTTGACACCTGTGACCTAATGCAATAGTTCACACTACACCATTTTTTGCCCTTATGACAATCTTAGATTCTTGGCCAATCTAACCAATCATCCTGCAGTGTATGGTATGTTACGGTGGATCGTGGTAGCCGCTCCGATCTAAATCAGGTGTTTTCCTCCTCTGGGAGCTTAACGCAGCCCGTTGAATGTGACAGGTAGCCAATCAGAAAGCGTGGATTCTTCTCCACGCTTTCTAAGGGGAAATGGACCTTACCAAGCTCTGCCCAGAAACACCCCTCAAAAGTCTCATGTGACTGCATGTCTCACAAACAAAGCCTCGCGTTGCTTAGTTCTATGTTAATTTCATTTCGACTGACTCTCTGCAGAGTATTTATGAGTCGATTAATGTAGCATTTCTGCCGGATTTTCAAAAAATATCAGCCACGACAATAGACAGGGGAACCAACAAGTTCATGTCATCGTTTTTTGGATGACATCAAGGTGTTTGAGCCACGCGATGCCTCCAACATTGTCTACGTCACAGCGAACAGCTACCAGTCGATGAGAAACACAGCAGATCCTCATACCCTCAGTATAAATATAGCTGTGGACAAGATCACTATTGTTCTTACAAGGCTGGGTAATTTTGAGGGTGATTTCTGTTGACAAATGTTCGATTGTGCCTAGGCCTGATACACGGTACTCGGTGGCTAACATGATTAGCGTGGCTAACACGAGTACAGTTTAGTAAAAAGCCTTTTCAGGTAAAATAAAATCTTTAATGTATGTCAGATACGGTACACATTGCATATTGATCTGTTCAGCTAACGTAAGACTGTAACGACAGGCTTCAAGGTGTAGAAGTTGTATCAGTACTGCCATTATGCTGTACTTGGCTAAAAGGTTTTCACAATGGATGTGTTTATTATTGACTTTATTTTTTTCATTCACTAAACACAAAGAAAGCAAAGCAATAATATTTACACCAGCAGACACTCCTTTGTTCTTATTGATCCTACGACAGTTGAGCTGCACATCGGTCATACACAAGCTGTGATCCAAGCAAGAGATTCCGTTTCAGATTTTGGAAATCTGTGAATTTTCGTTCCACAAATACAATCAGGATACCTGACATCGCCTGCACAGATACCCCACTGACGGTGGAGAACCATTCTTTTTCGAGTCCTGACGCAAAAACTTTCTGTCGGTCTGGTAGTCCACAATGTACATTAGCATGTATTTACTACAGTAGCTTGTGTTTGTGAGACAGTCACACACGTGGTAGCTGTGCTGTGAATTAAAATTGGCATTAGCCAATGAAACGCGGCCCCTGTGCTAAGGTCAATTATGGCGGGGAATCCCAAACAACTGACACGTCGCAACACGTAGTCCAGCGGACATTGGAGATGATATGTGGAAGCAACATTAATGTTTATTCAACATTTTGTGCAAAGAATATAGAAATGACAAGAGGAGGAGTTGGAGCCAAATTGCTACCTCAGTTGATAAACCCGGTAAGTTTTCAGCTGTTCTTCGTTAACATGACATAAATAGGTTATTATGCTTTTCATTCAGTCAGGACTTTACGCTGACTCTAGTCACATGCATCACAGGTAGATTCTAGTAAAGCATTGATTAATGCCTGATTTTAAAATTAGTCAACTGGACTTGTAGCCATTATTTTGTGCCCATGTGGCTGGACACCACATGGCACGATGAACCCGGTCGAACCGTTATTCCTAGGATTTCTGTTGGCTAATGTGTCTCTCAGGTTTTGAAAATGGGCCGACAACTCGTGTAGTGTGCACTGGACATTACACTAAGGAAATTAGGAAGGGAGGGTCAGTGGAGAGCACCAGAGCTGAGCCTTTTTTCATTCAGTGTCATAAACAGAAAGAAAAAAGGCCTGAGGAAATTAACATGAGGTTGATAGGTTTATCGTCCGATTAATTGATTTATCGTTTATCGCAACAGGCCTACCCACCAGTGGAAATTAACATTCGCTATGTCAGAACTTAGGCAAAAATCTGTTTCCATCAACCTACTTTTATATCTTAGGAGTTCTGTTCACACCAGCCCGCTGTGAATATTTCTCCAGTTTTTGTGTGTCTTGTGTGAGTGTGTGTGTGCGTGTTCACCTGCAGGATGAGTACAAAGTAGTCAACAGGTTTTCCCTTTTGGTAGAGAAAGTGCAGAGGCGACCGTTTGTCGTTTTCGTTGAACTTAAGCTCCTGGATGACCTCTGGGTGCCTGAGGATCCTCAGCAGGACCCGCTCTGTGATTTGGAACGGGCTGAACAAGTTGACCTCTGAGAGGACCACAACAAAAAACAACAGCGTCACAACGAGATGCATGCAGGGTAATAGGCTCATTTATTAAGGATTAAAAAGAACAAAGCTATGCAGGCTGCCATTTTACTCAACTTTAACAAAGAGTGTCAGTTGAGTCAACATATCTTTAAACATATGTAAATATATAGTTGAAACAAAATGTCTGATGTGTGGTTAAAATTAGTTTTTACTTAAAAATGCAAAAAAAGAAAACAAGTTTTGAATCTTTATTTATTTTTTGAACATGCTCAGCAGCAAGCAACACATTTGATATTTTAGTGACAGATAAAGTAGTCTTACTTTTGTGGCGCAAACCATTTTAGATGCAAAACCTAAAACAGTTCCGTAGGTTGGCCATTTTAAAAGAAAAGTGTACAGCTTGAATTATTTTTGCTGGGTCTGAAGTGATCGTCCAAAAATGTTCACCACGCGTTTGTCACTGCATCAAACCCCTCAGCTACATTCCAGACTCTCAACGTCTCGGCTTGCCTTTTCAACATTCATCAGAGTACCGACAGAGACTAAACAGGTTCAGCTTGTTTAGAAGACAAAAAAGAAAAAAAAAACTTATCTCTAAAAAGAAAATTACAGCACAACTTAATGTAGCAAAGTAGAATCGAACCAGACCTAAATTACTGGTTAACACAGGTGACGTGTTGGTCATAATAACCATCTCAGTGTACGGCGGCAAAAGTATTCTTAAACAAGCTAAAGCTTAGCTCAAAGTGCTCTGTGACACATGATGAGCTAAAGGCAGAACAGTAAATCTACAACAAGAAGATTTAATCGGCCTCTCCTTTCCTCTGAATGACGGTAGCGCGTTCATCCTGACCTGGAGCATGACCCGTCCTCGGAGCTCACCTGTGGCTAAGAAACGATGAGCAGCCAGCATGAGCTGGGGAGTGATTTTCACTTTGCTGTCACCGTCCTGTTTGAAGGCAGAGAAGTCCGGCTTGTTCTTGTGAGGATCCACCTTCTTCTTGTTCCTGTTGTCAGCTGACAGTAAAGTAAGGAGGACACACATTAAAATATAAAACAAACTGTTTACAAATCCAAATCTGTGCAGCTTGAGTTTGAATTCAACCCCTTCCCCGTCCCATTGATGTCGGCTCTCATAAACCCAGTGTCCTGCGTTCCCAATAAAGCCCAACAAAACGTGTCAGAGCTCAAGCTTCTATGATGACAAAATGTGAAAAGGTTCAATGACTCACTGTAGAGGTCGGACTCGTCCAGGATCTCAGACTTGATGATCTCCTCGATGACGTCCTCCAGAGTGACCAGACCCAGAACCTCGTAGAACGGGTCGCCCTCGCCCTCGTTGTTCACCTTCTGGACAATGGCCAGGTGGGATTTACCTGCAGAGAGGCACCAGAGGTTGCATCAAGACACCGTCAATCGAAATTTTACGATGCAAAACTTCCCGTCTTATAATATCCGGTGAAAGTGGGACAGGCGTCAGATGGGACGAGAGGGAATAAAGTTTGATTCACAGCAGGAGCTGCTGCTAAGACTTCAGTCTTCAAACAGATTTCTCCCCTCGGCTAGATGGAAATATATTTTCTTCTATTTTTTTTTATTTTCTATTTTTTCACAGTTTTCAAGCAGCTGTCGGATCTGTCAGTGGATTTAACCTGGCTGCTAGAGGGATGGACAGATACCTTAATATAGCCCAGACTGGGATAAGAGCCTGGGAGAGAAAGAAGTTGGAAAGCTGCCAGACTGAGATAAAGAGGAAAGAAATACGACTAGTTACCATAACTATGGAGATGATACACAACCCTACATTATGATGTCACCAGGTGACTCTGAACCCATCCAATCACTGAACAGACGCAGAGACAAAACTGAAGCCATTTTCTCTGGACCTAAAGAGGAACGATCTGGAGTCAGCACTCAGCCTCAGTTAGCTGAAGATTAGTGATCAGGACTCAGACCTGAACCTTCAGAGTCACATAAAGACAAATTTCCAGGATTAGAGGACTTATGTCTCAGCAAGATCTAGAGAAACTCATCCATGTGTTTATCTTTAGATGCATTGATTACTGCAACAGTGTCTCCACAGGTCTGACTAACTAAAAAACTCAATCCTCCAACTGCAGCTGATCCAGAACGCTGCTGCTGGTGTTCTCACTAAAACCATAAAGATAGAGAACATCACCTAGTTCTACAGTCCTTCCACTGAGAGAATAGACTTTAAAATAATGCTGTTAGTTTATAAATCACTGAATGGCTTAGCAGCACTGTACTGTACATTAAAGATCTGCTGTTGTTGTATCAACCTTCCAGACCTCTCAGGTCTTCTGGCGCTGCTCTGCATCCAGAACCAGAACCAAACATGGAGAAGCAGCATTCAGCTTCTATGCACCACAAATCTATAACAAACATCCAGAAAACTGGAAAACAGCTGGAACACCGAGTTCCTTTGAATCTAGACCTGATTTTGATTTTGGCATTTGACAAAACCTAATGTTTATTTCTTGTTTCATAAGCGGTGGCTGTATGAAGTTTTTATGGTGTTGGTCACTCTGAACTGCCTTTTCGCTGAAACGTGCCATGCTAATAAACTTGACTCGACTCGGCATACTAAGTCCATCATGATCGCTGATGCCTGCCAGCAGGAGGGAAGTAAAGCGGTCTAATCAGGTCAGCGGGATGGAGGCCTGTCACAGCTCATAGACATCAGACACCAGCAGCTCCGGCCTGGTTGGCTTCCTCTGTCACACAGCTGTACCACTAATCAACCAATAGATCGTGTCTTTTTAGATATTTTTTATTTTTACTTCCTGCTTAAAATAAGTAACTTCTTCTGTTCACTGAAATTTGACAGGAGAACAAAACCAGCATTTTGTTCTACGCTGTGCTTTGCCCAGGAGGCCTGAGCTCTCGTCTGCTGAGAAAGATTGCTTCCCGAAAACGTCTGTTGTTTTGAGGTTTTACATTATAGCTGTATTGCTTGTAATGCGTCAGTTTGACACTGTCAAGCTAACCAGAAATTTCACACAGCCTTCCACTGCGAAGAGAGAAGACCCGAGCTGAATGAGGCGACTGCTGATGTTCATTCAATATTTGGAAGCGTGGCCAATGCTGACTGAATGACTTTGTTCGCTTCCTCTGCTGCCATTGCTACAGCTACAGGCAGACTAGAATTCTGAAACAGTGCAGAAAATTAAAGTCTCCACTCACTCACAACTTCTCCTTCTGTTCGCTGAAAATCTACAGGAGAAATCCAGAACAATCCCAGACGTAGCGCCGAAGTGAGATTAGGTTGGAACTGCGTAAGAAGCCGATGACCAGGCTAGAGTTTAACAGAAGGCTTTTGTTCCAGATGTTTTAGTGTTTCTTTGTGTCAAAGCTCGTTGTTCATTGAGAATCTTGGGAATCTAAACCCTGGAGGATGAAACTCTAGAGGTGGGTCATCATTTTGCCACAAGGGTAGGAATCCATGTGACTTCTTATTTCACAGCAGCTCAGACTTACAATATTTGGTGATGTATCTGAAGGAACTTCAGTCTTCACTAAAATGTAATACATCTGAGCAATCAAGTGTTTGAGCTAATTACCAAACAATGTCACATGAAAAACACAGCAAATCTTTGCCTCGGGCTCCTTATAACATAAAATAATGTTTAAATGTCTTCTTTTTGGTTTTAAATTTATACTATAAAGCCAGATAGCGTGTCAGACTGAGCGGAGTTTTCTCAGGCTGATGCTTGTTAAGCAATTGACAGCAAGCTAGCGACTAAAGCAGATAGCCCAACTAATTATCCTCAACATTTCTTAGTTTCTGAGTTTTTGGTGAAAATGTACTCCTCCTTTTTATTTCTATCTAAAATGGTCTTAATAACCTACTCATTAAGACTTCAAAAATCTGCTTTTAGCCTTCCCTGGGGGCCAGCAGAAGCTCTATTGATGTAAATAAATCCAACAAGTTTGTCTTTTGGCATATGGTGTTTAGCTGTCCCGCCCAAAGTGTATACTTATTCTAGGTGATGAGCCTCCAGATGTGAGGCTGAGGTCGTAAGATGTCATGCTAAGATGTTTATTTTATGGTAAACTTCATATTGTCAAAACTTGTGTTATGTACTACTGATGTATGGCTGTATAATTGCTCTGTAAAAATAATAAAAGTGTAAGTTCTAAGAAAAAAAAGGCCTTAATACACCATTGTAGGGCTGATCAGACAGAAGAATTTTTCCCTTAAAATAACTACAAAATATCCAGAATGGCCATTAAATCTTTTTTTTTCATCCCATTTTGTTCAGTCTTCTATGATGGAGCTACTTTTATCATCTGAAATGGTTAATATTAAACGCCTGTCCTTCCAGGAGCCGCTCTAAACGCTAACGTCAGCCTGAAATCGCTTGTCGTCACACAGAGCAGTCTGCAGTTGCAGCAGAGCTGAAGATCGGCCGGCCCCTCATGTGATGACTCATCCCTCAAACATCATCATCATCATCATCGCCCCCCCCCCTCCCCGTCCCTCAGGCTGTGAGGGGTCAGCAACCTCTGCAGTGGGTTGTGCAGCAGATGAGTTGACGCCATGCTCTCTTTAGCTGTAATCAGACAGAACTGCTGCATTCCCCAGGATTCTGCTGCATGTGTGCATGACTCAGGATCTGCTGCTAAAAACGGGACTCAGCTGTGGACGAAAGCTGACCACACTGACATCTGAAGACGATCTCCATCCCCAGTCGAGTCCAGACAACTCTGGACAACGCTAAAGACGCAACATCCATGACCTTCGATTTGGTGTGTGTGTGTGTGTGTTGTGTGTGTGTGTTGTGTTTTTAAACGAGCTGCTCTGTGTCACGATAATAATTACGTTAGCAAGGTGTAGGTATCGGCGCTCAGATTTCCCGCACTAATCCTGTGCGCCTGAACGTGAAGGTTTTCATCCCATTAAACAGCCCACAGCTGGAGAGTTCACTCCTGCTGAAGATGATCATTCAGACAAATCTGCTGCTCTGGTGTGTGTGGAGAATAAAAAGCCTCCTGTCAGATTATGTAAATCAGAGTTAGCACACTTCCTCTACATTTTTATAACAAAAACTACATTTGCACAGGGGTGAGCAGGCCAGGCCAGTAGAAATGTTAGGAGCGGGGGCACAATAAACAAATCTATAAAGTTAAATGACTTTCATTTTCAATAAATGAAAAATCATGACTTTTTATCACGCGAACATGATCTGTTGGGGTGGACAGCATTTTTTAAGAGGGGGTCATGCCCCCTCAGCCCCACCCCCTGCAGACGCCACTGCAAAGTCATGAAACGTTCTGATAAATCAGAGTTTCAGAGTTCTGTTCTGTTATCATTCTTTTTCTGTATAAATAATTTAAATGTTTTTATTTTCTTTGCTAAAGAATCCCTTAAACATATCATTGTGATCAATTCATTTTAATAGTGACTAGTTACATCATAATCATTCAGACTAATGTTGATATTGAGCATTTCGAAATGTATTCATTTTTTTACAAGTAACACAAATTTTACTTTAAATTACGCAACAAGAAGGTAAAAGTTACCTTTCTTATTCAGTTTTGAGAGGCTTCACGCTCATGAAAGGTTACAAAAACTACTAAAAAGCTCACGGATTTGTTTAATGGGTCATGAAGCGAATGTTTAGGGTTTTAGTTGAAAATATCACCTCCAGATTTGCTGTTGTTTTATCAACAATGTGCAGATGTGAACTTGAACTCCAGACCATGAGAGCTGAAACAACTCAGTCAGAGGTGTTACTATTACATGGCAACATGTTGGTCAATGAGTGAGTCATTTTTAAAGAGAAACGACGTAAAAACAAAGCTAAGGTCGGTGTAAACAGTTGGCGACATAATATTTTTTTATGGAAAGTATTGTAAACTGAAAATTCAATGTTTTCATCCTGAAAAGTGGAATCTGATCAGAAATGATCAGTGGTCACATGATATGAGAAATCTAACAGTACGGTTGTTGCCAAGACAGTTTGGCAGAGATGCAAATGTTGCACTTGGGCAAATATTAGGGCTTAGTTTTCCTTTCCACAACAGTTTACTGTTCTCCTATCAATAGCTCTTGATGAGAAATGTGATTAATCTGAATAAATTTCAGATTAATCACATTTTTCTTAGCTGTGCCACCCCAAACCGGCCTGGTCTGGTCTAAGCGAATGTTCTGGTGACAATAATGAGGCCACAGAAAAGTACTTTATGAGGTGTAAACAGACACATTATTTGCGCCCCCAGGGGTTTTCAATGCACAGGCAGCAGTTAAATAAAGAAAATGTTTTTTTTCTGGCGCCCCCTCTAACGCCCTTATGCATCATATTCCCACTTTTAATGCCACTGTGAGTCCATTTGTGAATGTAGGTTGGTGTTATTGATCAGTGCAGACAGGCGGCTTTGCAGCTGCAGCTCTGTGTGTTTGATGATGCGATGATGGGCACACACACCAGCATGCACACACAACCTCACTGGAACACTCGCCTTTCTTAAACTCCTCCAGCATGGCGTCCAGCTTCGTGTCGTGAAACACGAAGTGCACCGGGTGGTTGTAGAACTTGGTGATGGTCTTCAGGTTGGTGCAGTCATCTGGATCCACGAAGGCCAGGTCC